>OX637587.1:1053208-1731912 GCA_951800085.1 Comarum palustre
CAAACCGATATCAGAAACGCAATCTCTCTCCAAATCAATGATTTGAACAGCCTTGATGGTTCCACTTTCGACAAGACTAGCGACACTAGATTTAGAGGGACGAAGATCTCGACCGTGGAGGAGGATTAGAAGTAGACGGAGGGGAAGGTGAGGCAGCGGAGGGGGGGAGCAGCGCGTTGCCGACGTCGTTGTTGAGTTGGATAGTGTTGACAAGGTGTCGTTGTTTAGATTGGCTCCTTGGGTGGTCTGTTTCAAGAGAGACGGAGAGAAAATATATAGATAATCAGAACTAGATTGAGATGTGAGAATAGATGGTGTAAATAGTGCGGAGAGCATAAATGTATTTTTTATGATAAATGTTGGAATGTGTATTGAAAAATTGTTTCAGTTAGAGTGATCACTTTTTTCTTCAATTTAAATGAAATGGTCAATACCACTACAATTTAACACCCCATTCATTTTCTCTATTCTAACCCAAAAGATGATGAAATCCCTCCAAAATACAAACAATTTTCTTCTTTTGATTATCTACATGTTATATACATGTGGGATTACAGGTGCTCGAGCTTTTGTATGTTTTTATGTACAAAGGTTATTTTGTATGTTAATAAAATTCGTCGGCTAAAGTTAAATAAATAAATAAAAAAATAAAATAATAGCTATGGCAGACAAAATTTAATAAAATTTCGTCGGCTAAGGTCCAAAAATTCGTCGGCTAAAGTCCAGAAATTAATTTCTTCGTCGGCTAAATAAATTAATGACTTTAGCCGACGATGAACAGTAATTTCGTCGGCTAAAGTCATGGCCGAAGGCTTTTTCCCGACGACGTTTCGTCGGCTAAGACTTTAACAGATGAAATTTAGGGTTTAGCCGACGAAAAAATTTCGTCGGCTAAAGCAGTTGTTCCGGTAGTGTCCACCATCGGTGTAAAAATGAAAAAGAAAAAAAATTTAATAAAAAATACAAGCAATAAAAAAACTAACTATAGCCGATGAAATTTATAAAAAACCGTCGGCTAAAGTTAAAAAAAATAAATTAAATAAATTACTATAGCCGACGAATTTTAATCAAATTTCGTCGGCTAAGGTCTAAAAATTCGTCGGCTAAAGTTCAGATTTTAAACGACGAAAAATTTATTTGTCGGCTGAATAAATGACTTTAGCCGACGATGAACAGTAATTTCGTCCGCTAAAGTCTTGGCCGACGGCTTTTTCCCGCCGACTTCTTTGCTGACGACGTTTCGTCGGTTAAGACTTTAGCCGACGAAAGTAGTTGTTCTGGTAGTGACTCTATTACATGTACATAGGTTTTGTACAAGGCAATAGAATGTTCGATGGATTAGACATGAGTTTCTAAGAGCACCTGCACCGGTTAAGAATTCCGGCACAAGCTCTCCAGTTCCCCAGGTCAAATAGTTCGAGGAAGCACTTCAGCCCCCGAAGCAGCGTGCACCGGTCCCTCCCCCAGCAGCATAAGCTGTCTTGACCGCTCCTTGACCTGTTGCTCGTCCTCGAGGTCGAGCTCCGATAGCACGAGTTGGAGCACGCCTCCTCGGGTGAAGCTACTCAAGTGGGTGACGGAAATCAGCGTGGGTCTCAGTCGAATAGCACGAGCAGCCCTTCCTAGCAAGAGCACTGGCGGCCTCCTCCTGCGACGACCGCACGTTGGCCGAAGCACGAGCTAGAGATCGAGCCGAGTAGCACAAGCAGCCTCCTTTTAACCGGTGCAGGTGCACTAAGTTCAGCAAAATAGAATCAATTTGGAGAGCCAAAATCGTAGAAGGTGGTAAGATATCTGAGTGGGTTAAAGCCTTCAATTCAACAAAAAATCGGGTACGTACTGTGTGGAGCCTGAAGCTCAAAATTTGGCATTAAAGGCAAAGATGATGGAGTAGACGAAGAAACCTTTCTCTTATTCCAATGTCGATAGCAAGAATGAATTCGAGTTTTCTCACCATTAGCAAAAATTAATATGAGATGAACCATAAAGAAATCCACTAATATTTTTCCTATATATGTATTGTTAGAATATATGTACTTTGTAAGATGTCATTCGTTTGATGAAAAATAAAAAGGTATATCGAAAATTCAAGTGGCTGAAGCTGAAGTTAAAGTCAACAAGAGGATTTCTCACTTCTTTCTCTCATACAAAACTGTGGTGCATGAAATTTTTATCTTGAGAGATTTTTTTGAGATATTTATTGTAATAATTTTTTTTATCTCTAGAGTTTTTCTTGTGTTAGAGAGTTCTATTAATAAAGACTTAAGGATAGCTGCACAATCCATCTGCAGTGTTACATTAATGTCTATAATCAACGTACAATTTCATCCAAAGCCTCTTAACAAAACGATATGCAAAAGTTGACAATTTGGTGCAGTCTCGTCAATTTGCAGATATATATAATGTTACACACATACTTCTGTTGAACGCCGAGAGAGAGAGAGAGAAGTACGTTGTTGTGGAAACTGCGATGAGGTACCCAAGGGAGGCACAGCCGACCGTGGCGCCTTCACCAAAGCAAATATGCTGGGTTGTTTGGATTAAAAATTACCCTCAATTCTAAAGCTCTTTGTTTTCCAAAGCTTACCGCACAGTAAAATATCATTTAAACTTCACCATGGAAAACTTAACATGAAAGATAGTGATTTTACAATGGATAAAACTACAAACCTCTCCATCTGAATGAGATTATGAGGGACAACCTCCAAATCTTAATTGCTAACTTTGTCTTTGTTGACTTATTATCCTCACATTAAGCCATTAAGGTTCCAGTCTAGGGTTGGTACGGTAACTTCCATTTCCATCTTCTCCATTTCTGCAGTGTGTAAAGGTATACTGTATACCGTTTTGTACACAGTATACAGTACTTGTCCTTAGCTTTTGCGCATATTTTGTCACCGTTTAGTCACACCTCACAAGTGATTTCTTGTCTCAGTTCCCTTTTTACTCTGTTAGTTGCTTTGATCGATCAACCAGCCTTGATTTTTGACCTTTCTTTAACCTAGCTATTCTCACCCTTTAATTATTTCTCTTCATTTACTCCTGCTTGGTGATTTTGTTCAATCGGTCTCTTCTTCACTCTCCACCTTGTTATTAGCTTTTGGTCCTCTCTCTTGTCTCTCCAACACCACCGTCTCTAGTGTGTGCGTGTGTGTCTATAAAGTGCTGTATACAATAACCCAGAAACGAAAAACTCAAGCTACTACTCTCTTCTATCTTCAAGATCATGACAGATCCCTACCCGTCTTCCAATTACTTCAATGGTTGGTTCAATCTCAACTTCTCTCCACCCGCACCTTCCCGTTCCTATACTTTTCATCATCATCAAGATCCTTTCTCAAATTATAACAGGATCAACAACAACAGCAATAGATTTTTCAGTAGCCATCCCCAATCTTCTTCATCAGTTTCATCATCACCTCCCTCTCCTCCGTTGAAAGAAGCCCTTCCTCTACTCAGCCAAAGCCCTACAAGAGATCATCAAGATGAAATATTCGCTGATGATAATGATGAAGATGAAGATGAGGAAACTGTTACTGTGGCTTTGCATTTAGGGCTTCCAAACCCTAGCTCTGCTGCTGATTTAATCTCAAGGCTCTCCTCTTCAGAGAATTCATCTGCAGATAGAGAAGATGCAGTTGCCACTCCTGATACTTCTTCACCTGCTGGGTATGTCTCAAACAGACTCAACAAGGGCCAGTATTGGATCCCAACTCCTTCTCAAATTTTAATTGGTCCAACTCAATTCTCTTGCCCCCTTTGCTTCAAGACCTTCAACAGATATAATAACATGCAGGTATGTTAATATTGTTAGTAAACATTTCTGCCTTTCATGTCTCTGTAAACCACATATGATTAAGTAATTTCTTAGCAAGAAGGAAAAAAGATGAAAAAATAAAGCTTTACTTTCTGGTTTTGATCTTATTCTTGTTTGATTTTGCTGAGAAAGAGAAAATTCATTCCTATCTAGCTAGAGATCATCATAATTTGTTTTGTACACAACTTTTCTACCTTGATTTTAGTCTTTATCTTTTGGGTAAATATCTCCTATGGTACATGATGTATGGTCACTAAAACAATTAGGTACTTGATGTTTAAAGGATGACATTTTGATATCTCAAGTTTAATTACACAATTTGATACTTTCTTTAACTTTTCCGTTAAATATGAGTGTAAAATTGTTATTTACGTCCTATTTATAACATTTGATATAAAAAATATTTGTTTTGTGGTTAAATGACAATTCTTCTTGAGTTTTTATTATTTTTTAGGTATCTGATTTTTTGAGAGTACACATGAATTAATGTTTTTGGTTATGTTGATAAAATATGACATAATTTTATTTTATGTTAAGAAATATGTATTTGTGATATGAACACCTATTTGTCACGTTAGTGTTTAAGTTAATTACACAATCTAAATTTCTTAAATATAAAATTCAATTATGTTTCGAATCAAATATTAATTAAAATTTTGAAAATATATATTCGGACCTGATACATATGAAACCACATAATAAATATTTTTTATGTTTATATTGATAAATGGTACCTAAATATCGATTTGACCCTCATTTTTAACAAAAAAAAGTTAATGGAAGTACCAAACTATCTGATTGAGCAAAACATATGGTACAAAACTATCATATTTTAAATATCTGGTACTTAATTCTCTAATTAGTCAATACACCATGTATCATAGGAGGTATTTACCCTTATCTTTTTATTCTGAAGGAAAAGAGTACTACATGGGTCCTTAGCGTTTTTCGCTTTTCTTCTTTGCTACTTTAAATCATTTTTTTCTTTTCTTTTTGTGTACCAGTTTCATACTTTGTGAGGCTATCAGCACCACTATTACTTTTTTCTTTTTTCTCCTCTTTTGTATATATGCAGATTTATGGGGTTGGGGATTGAAAAATAAGAACCAAAGGTAATAAATCTGCTACCTGCTCTTATCTCAGTTTGAGAATAAAAACTAAGATCACTAGCAGCACCCTTCTTTATGAGATTGAACAACACAGAAATTGTGCTTTTTGCACCTAAAAGTCTGTGTACTATGATATTCATATCCCTAGAACACAAAGCTAACAAATGTTGTTACTATGAACAGTAACCATTCAAACTTTGCAAGCAAATAACCTATTAATTTTACTATTTTGAAATTTCTCAATAATTATATATACTATGCCTAATGCAGATTCACCATGAGCTACATTTGTACCAATTTCGAATTAAACCCAAAGAAGAATGACAAGAAATTTCAAACTCCAATTTTCTAAATCATAATTGCTTTATCTTTTCTTCATGTTCAAACTCTTAGATATTCAAAGAAGTCTTAAAAGAATAAAACATTCAAAAGACCTTCACAAGATCCAGCTTTTGTTCGATAAATCTTCCTTTAAATTTCCTTCATTAAAGACTTTTTATGTTTCTCTTTGCATAATACCGCTATGCGAAATTCTAGAATGTTCCAACTCTGTCATTGCTAATGGTTACGAATTTATTTGAATATAAACATATATAAACAAAATTATGATCGAATATGCTAGCTAATCAGTTGTTAAAAATCTCTGTAAGTTCTTATAATGTGACCGTGTACTAGTGTTTATCTATGATGTGGTTATGTATGCAGATGCATATGTGGGGGCATGGATCCCAGTACAGAAAAGGACCAGAGTCTCTAAGGGGAACCCAACCGACAGCCATGCTTAGACTCCCTTGCTATTGCTGTGCACCAGGTTGCAGGAACAACATTGACCAACTTAGATCAAAGCCTCTCAAAGACTTCAGAACCCTCCAAACTCATTACAAGAGAAAGCATGGGATCAAGCCTTTCATGTGTAGGAAATGTGGCAAGGCTTTTGCAGTGAGAGGTGATTGGAGAACCCATGAGAAGAACTGCGGCAAGCTTTGGTACTGCACTTGTGGCTCGGATTTCAAGCACAAGAGGTCTCTCAAGGATCATATCAAGGCTTTTGGACAAGGACATGCAGCTTATGGTATTGATTGTTTTGAAGAAGAAGAAGATGATGCAGCCTCTGAAATGGAGGAAAATGACTCTTGCCATTGAGTTATGATCGATCACCAAATTGCAAGCCTGATTATAATGTCGGTTTCAATGTTTTATGACTGGGGATTAGTTAATTTACTGGTCATAACTGGTGTTTAGTTTGGAAGTTATCTAGCCATGCATGTTTTTTTTCTTACTTTTTCTTTCTTATATTTTTCTTTGTTAATTAAAAAATTTCCTTTTCTTGGTAATGTAATGTAGGGCTGGGCATGGGACGGGACAGGATTGCATTTTTGGAAACGTATCCCGTACGGGACGATCCCGTTTGGTACCAGGACGGGACCAGGATCCTGTAACGATAGAAAAAAAAAACATAGAAAAGATAAATTGATCTTAAATTCTTGAATAAATTTTATATCTATTCTTATAAAGTAAATATGAATACATCCAATATTAATAAGGATTTTATTATGTATTAATTTCTCATATATATATATATATATATTTTATGGTGTTACTTTTTATGGTATAATTGTCATAGTTCTAAACTCCGAACTCTATATAAATACAAGACGAACATAAATTATAAAAATAAAAAAGGGAATCAACAACTAATTAATTAAATGCTTGTAATTTGTATCTAACTAATTAAGTAAGATCTCGAGAAAACTCTCAAGTTTGAAAAATCAAAAGAGCTTCAGTTATCACTATATAGATTCGTTGTGGCGGCCGATATCTTTCATATGATCATCATCAAATTTGAATGAATTATATAACTCTTATTGTATGAAACTAATACTGTGAATTTATATTTAGATTTTAGACGTCTCATTGAGTGCTTTTGAGTTCATTGTAAGATATTATACACCCTAAAAATCAGACGGTTATGATCGGATACAAATACATTTATACTTTTGGGATGGTCCCGTCCAGTTTTCAAACTATCGGGACGGGACGATACCGCCATTTTAAAATTTTGTCTCATCCCGCCAATTTTCGGTACGGGACCGGGACGGGATCGGGGTTGCGGTACGAAGTGCCTAGCCCTAATGTAATGGCTCGTAATACATCAATCTGATGCCTACTGATTATGAGTTTTCTAAAGTACCTACCTGTTTATGGTACCTACATTAATCAATATAACAACAAATTTGTTGTCATTTTGGTAAATGTAGTTATTATTTAGGTAATATTTGTTCTATTAGAGACAATTACTCAATATAAAACAATTTACAAGTTTATATACAATTTGTTGTACTAGTAACTTAGTACAATTATATGTAAATACATAAAATAAATGTGGTAATTTTGTTGTGAATTTTGTAAATTTTGTTATGAATATTTTACTCATTTAACTATTTATTTTTCTTCAATTAACGATAAATGAATATATAATATACATCACGTACAATACCGTAGATAACTCCGATTAGCTTACGTTTCAGTTTTTCTCACTAACCCTTCGAGAAAAGATCGAGGGATATATTGATCTAGTTTGGAGAACATGATCTCAACGTGGATCGGAAGTAATTTCCCATTCATGTTTCATGCAATCCCATCATAGTTTTGGTTATATTTTTGTCATTTCCTATCAGCTGGTAGGTTAATTTAGTTTTGAGTTCATGCGATCTGATGCAATTATTGGGGTTAGTACATACATTGCATGATAATAGGGTTTCAATATTAGGGTTTCAATACATCAACCAAAAAAGAACCTAGGGTTTCAATATATTGATTGTATAGTACCAGAACTAAATAGGTCGGAAGGGATGAATTGATCTTGATGGCAGCTTTACAAGAGAGACAGAGGGAGAGAGAAAACATGTGTGGAGTAGTCAAGAGAGCAGAAGAAAAGCGAGAAAAGAGTTTTGCTGCTATTGAAATGTCATTTCAAACTGTAAGTATGGTACTGTATTGGTGGGATCGATTAGTCTCGGGTTTTATTATTTCGATCTGGTGTGTCATGTCCTCCCTTGGTTCTCTTTGTCTTCTTGGTCTCGCACTTTATGATGAGATTGGTGAGGTAAGAATGGCGGAATTTGACAGTTCGTTGTAATCTTCCATAGACTTAACAAAACCACCCAGTTACCTGGCAGGTAAAAAGTGAATTAATACAATACCACCGTAATTAATAATAGCTGAGACCAGCTCTAGCTCTGTCTCGCTTTCTCTCTAATGATATTCCTTTCTTGTTCCCTCGATCGTCTTTGTTATGCCACAGCACCAATCACCACCATTTCGCCTGCAGCAGTAGAGAGAGGCATGCATGATAGATCGATTCACTGCCTCCTCTCTTTTTATCTCTCTCTGTGTTTCATTTCACTCGATCATCTCGATCTTACGTTACCAAACTCTGTAACCTATTGATGTATTGTGCTGTAAAATCAGTTCCGCTTATTGATGCTGACTACAGTACTCATGATCATGATGGATCCTGCATACATCTAGTGCCCATTCAACACACTATTAAGATGGGCACAAAAAATCAAACCCCAAGTACTATGGCCTGGCCACAAAAATTCTCAGTGAACTTAAGTATATTTGATGCTTATAATGACTTTAGTAAACCATAGTATCTATACTTTATTACATATTACACTTGGCATGCGCAGCACGAAGGGAACATCTTTGTCTCCCTAAGGTTGTTTTAAGTCGATCTCTCAATATAACCGACCAAAATAATGTGTCCCCAACAAGAGAACCGATGCATTGGGAATTCTCAATCAAGTAGCTAGCCCGGATCGTATCAGAACAAAAAACCAAGTAGGTTACGGTTATCAGTTTGGTAGGAAGGGGACTTGTAATAAAAAATTATGTTGCTTAAGTTCATATTGTATGATGAACTAATTGAATACACTTGAACCCACTGGCGGAGCTAGAGAGGAGAAATGAGGGGTGCCATTGTTAATGAACTCTCCAATTTAGCTAGATTTCGAAGATCAAATACATGTAAGACATTTGAGGGGTGTCATGACTCTCTTTGGTCTCAATGTAGCTCGGCCAATGCTTGAATGAAAGTCGGTAATGTCGAATTATCCATAATTGTGGGTGCGAGAGTTATCAGCTACGTAAGTGACTTAATGGTAAGTAAACTAGCGCTATTTAGTAGTACTCAGACAGATATATGATCAAAACATTGAATATCGTAGAAATATTAGCAAGAAAAATCCGGCACGCACAAAGCGTACTAATAATGTATTTAGTACGTACACTGGCAATAACAACTGTAATCGAAACATAATCTCGCCTCCTATAATCACATTATGTATCTAAACCTACTTACATAGCATGCAAAAATGATACAAGCAAACATCGATGTTTTCATAAGACTCATAGAGATGTAAGCACCTACGAGAATTTGTAGGAATCAATAATATGGTTCATTAAAATCAAAATTTACTTGGCCCCTGAATTTCTTTTTAGATATAAATAGATAGGCCATAGAACAGGGCAGAAAAATGGGTCAATCATGTTCCAAATATGGGTGGAGGAAATTGATTGAAACCTGTTTTCAAGTGCGAGCATTAATACTGGGGTTGCTTATATACATGGAATATATATAACAGGACCTGGGGAACAATTTGAGTGATGAATCACATGAGTACTATATCCATAAGCAATTGAGGTCAGAACTCAGAAGAAAAAAAACCAGCTAGCTATATAAACGTACATAGGCGGAGGTGACTCAAGTTCTTATTCCTTCAAGGGATAGAAGCCACCGCCTTGGCGGAATTTCGACGCTTCTTTACCAACTTCGTTGGCAATATGTCAGTTGAGTCTTCTCGTTCGTCTAGTCTTGATGATCATTTTTCTAGTCTCTACAAGAGTTTTAGCTTCGATAGGAAGTTAGGGTGGTGGCTCTGTTTTGTATTATTCATAACGCTTATAACTTATTCTGTATGAATACAACTCATTTGATAAAAAAATAGCTATATAAACGTACATAGGAAAGTCGAGTACGGTGGATATCGACTTTTTTGATGTTATAGTGAGACTAACAGTATATGAAACAAAATTAAGCATCAATCAAATTATGCGAAGAACTTAGTTTCTACCTTCAACTATATGTATCCTGCAGCCAGCAATTTTGTTTGTGATGATGCATCTTGTTCAGAGTTTGGAATCTCGTTATCTATCTACTCTGTGAATGTGTTCAATCTAGCTAGCTAGTGTGTAACTATTTTTCCAAAATTGTTGTTAAAAAATTGAAACTTTTGAAGATGGAATGCTTTGAAAAATGTAAATAGATTGAATAAGGTGATTCAAAACTTTTGGTAGGCAATGTTATTGGTAGAAAATATTATGCCCTGGAAATTAAAAAAGGTTCATTCGACAATATGTTTCCTCATTTCGATGATGATGGAACATTTCATTATATGTGGGCATGAGCCCATACTTTAGAAAGATGAATCATGCCATTGATACTCCTGTTAGAGTAAAGATTGAATTCAAGCATGTTCATAGAGGCTGATGTGTTATTTGTAGCCTATACTAGCATGTAGTCGATTATTTATAACCACAATTCACATATGTTTTATAGATCTATTTGTCTTGTAATATTTGAGTGGGAGCTATCAGCAACCTGAGAGAACAAAGAAACAAGATAAATAATTGGAGAGCTACAAAGAATATCAGACCAGCAAGGCTTACTCTTCGGTACAAGAATATCGGACTAGCCCGCAATCTCTAGTTAATCAATACGTAGATATTATATGCGTATTATATAAGTGTGTACATGCATATCTTTTAAAAAACGCATTCTTCATATTTTTCTAAAGATATGAAAAATACACGTTTTATTTACACAAAACGAATAATACTCGTATTAATCACGTATGCGTATTTTATAATTAAAAAAAACATATTTTTTTTTAATTTTTAATTTTTTGAATTAAATATTTATTCCTTCACTCTATTTCAAAAAAGTATATGTTTCCTAGGACTATAGATCTACTATAGACTCAATTAATTAAGAGTTATTATTTTTTAATTAATTAAGAGTTTTTATTTTTTTAATTAATTATGAGTTCAAATGTGTATTTAAATACATATGTGCTTCTTAGGACTATAGCTCTACTAAAGACTCTAATTAATAGTGATATATTAATACAGTTTGGTATAAAAAGTACCCGAATATTTATCTACATATTGTTTTGATGAAGTGGTTATAGTGCATTTGTAAACGCATCCAATACCTATATATTAATAAAATCATGGTTCGAATCATCATGTAGAAGTGTAATAATTTGATCTTCTTTTTAAAAATGAAAAAGAAAAATAATTAAGATTAACTTTTCCTGAAAATACATATAAGTAAAATACGAACCCCACTACGTACTGTATATGACAATTTACTAAATTACTAATAGAGGTCTTAATAAGGCTTGGTGGCCTCGTTGTTTGGTTTGGCTAGTTATGGTGGAGGTCGAGCTCGTGTATTCGGTAGGTGGAGTTTTTGGCCAATAGGAAGTCCTGCTCGATCAGCTGCTTGGTGGTCATAGCAGATCGAATTTTGGAGTGGCCGGTGGCCTTGGTAGGTCCGACCGGCAATCCAAGGTTGCTAGCTGGCGCGAGAGCCTATGATCGAGTTCATTTCTTGTCAAGTGATTGCTCATAGTTTTAGTTCATATATTAACTATATGGGTCAGATAATAATCTGACCATAACGTATGCGAGTAGGAGATGGATGCATGTGTGTTCACATCAACAAACAAGACCAAAAATAAAATAATGGGTTAAATACTTATGATACCTTTAACTTTACATCTAAAAATAGTTTTATCATCCTATTTTTAAATTAAACTGATATACCCTTAAACTCTTAATTCTCGACAGTTTTGTCTATTCCGTTATTTTATCGTCAAAAATTTCGTTAACTTGCTAAAATAACTTAAATATCCTCAAGTTTAAATCAAATTTTCATTTTCTTCTCTCTCTCTGCAACTCCCTAACCACCAAAACCAATTATCCATACAACAAATCCAAACCCAAGATCACTACCAGAAAAAAGACTTTAGCCGACGAAATAACCAAAAACAGGCCGACAAATTTTTTTTCATCGGCTAAAGTCCACTTTAGCCGACGGCTAAGTTAAATTTTTGTCTGCTAAAGTGGAATTTTAGCTGACGAAAGACAAAATAATTTGTCGTCGGCTATAGTGGAATTTTAGCCGATGAAATTTTCGTCGGCTAAAGTAATTGTTTCGTCGGCTATAGTCTGTGAACTTAAGCAAACGAAATTTGAAAAGTTTAGCCGACGAAATTAGGGTATTTCGTCGGCTAAGGTACCTTTTAGTTACAAAATAGCACTACAGATATTTAGGTGTCCGATTGACTATTGCGATACCAATATGGAAGCGGAACGGCCCTACGAGTTAAACACATGGCAAATGCCATGATATATGAGCTTTTTTGGCCATCCCAGTTCGTTTAAGGCTTCAAAATAACGTTTTTCTAAACACTTAACACACGAAAATACCCATGTCTACACCTATATGAGGTATTTTGGTCGATCATTCAACACAACAAACTCTCAACATGATGAGACACAACTGTCTATCTAAAAATTTTAAGATATTTACCCTTCGATGATAGAGCTCCCTATATGGATAAATAATGGTAAATAGTAGACATGTTGTGATTCCGGTCATCAAAATTCACAAAAAAAAATATGACCGTCAGATATCATCAATATGTTGAAATATGTCTATGATATCTCAACTTGATCCGATAAATTTAAGAACTTCATCCGGACGGTCAATCCCGTAAGTCAAACCCCTAAATTGTATTAACCGCAACTATCGGCACCGAGACTTCAACCGTAGACGTATTTCACCATTCTAGTCATATCTTATTTCACGACTTTTTTGCGTTTGGAGTTTCTACGTAGAATTTGTTTTTGAAACGGAACATTTACTTAAAGCATAGTAAACAAGTTATACAACATTAGTAGGCAGGTTGTGAATCCGATGATCAAAGTTGAGAAACAAAAATCTGACCGTCTGATATGATCATTATGTCGAAATATGTCTATAGAAAAAAAAATTCAACTTGATCTGACAACGTTAAGGGCTCGATCCTTACGGTCAATCCCGTAAGTCAAACCCCTTAACGCACGGAAATGGTCATTTGACCGTCTAAATTATGTATTTTGCCTGGACCTTCAACTGAAAATAGTTTCAAATCGATGAGACGCAACCAGTAGTATGGTTATTTTATGAAAAATAACCACCAGAGATAGAGCTACCTCTAGGGAGAAAGAATGGAAAATTACGTTAACCGCAACTATCGGCACCAAGACTTTACTGGAATTATTTGATTTTCAACCATAAACGTATTTCACCATTCCGGTCATATCTTATTTCACGACTTTTTTCTTTTGAAGCTTCTTAGGGTTTAGGGTTTTAGCCGACGATATTAGGGTAATTTGTCGGCTAAAGTTAAATAAATAAAATAAATAACTTTAGCCGACGACATTAGGGTAATTCGTCGGCTAAGATTAAAAAAATAAATAAATAACTATAGCAGACGAATTACCCTAATTTTGTCGCCTAAAGTTAAATAAATAAATAAAATGAATAACTATAGCCGACGAATTTTAATAAAATTCGTAGGCTAAAGTTAATTCTAAATTTTTGGCAGGGATTTTAAAAATTTTGAAATTTTCCGACTAAAATTTTGAACTTTAGCTGACGAAATTAGGGTATTTCATCTGCTAAATTAGGGTTTTCTATATCTTTCAATTTTCTCCTCCTCCTCCTCCTTTTTCTCCTCCTCCGGCAGCAACAACGTACTCCTTCTTCTCCTCCTCCTCCATCTCCTTCCTCCTCTAAATCCTTCTCCTCGTCTAACTCTTTCTCATCCTTCTCCTCCTCTAAATCCTTCTCCTCACTCCTCACTCCTCTCTCATCCTCCTCCTCCTCCTCCTCCTGCTCCCTCCTCTCTCCTCCTCCTATAGCCGGCCTCCTCCTATTCTCCTCCTCCTCCTTCTCCTACTCCACCACCCTCCACCACCGGTGTAAAAACAAAAAAGAAGAAAAAAAATTTAATCAAAAATACAAGAAATAAAAAATAAAATAACTATAGCCGATGAATTTTAAGGTAATTCGTCGGCTAAAGTTAAATAAAAAATATAAATAAAAAAATAACTATAGCTGACGAATTTTATTAAAATTCTTCGGCTAAAGTTAAATAAATAAAATAAAATAACTATAGCCAACGAATTTTAATCAAAATTTCGTCGGCTAAAGTCTAAAAATTCGTCGGCTAAAGTCCAGAATTTAAGCGACAAAAAATTTGTCGTTGGCTAAATAAATGACTTTAGCCGACGATGAATAGTAATTTCATCGGCTAAAGTCTTGGCCGTCGGCTTTTTCCCGACGACTTCTTGGCCGACGACGTTTCGTCGGCTAAGACTTTAACCGACGAAATTTTGTACTTAGCCGACGAAAATTTTTCGTCGACTAAAGTACTGATCCTGGTAGTGGATGTACTCAAACACCATACCCACAAGTTTATACAAACATAAATATAAAAGAAAGAAAGGGATCAACATGAATTTTGAGAGAACAAATTGCCCATGGTTCATACCTGAGAGTTCTTCTATCAGTTCTTCAGTTTTTCTCTACTCCAACTGGAGACATGGAGTTTTAGGTAAAAATATCGCAATAATTGCAAGCTGTTGGGTGGGAAAGTGAATCCCAAGGGTGGGTGGATGGAAGGATTTTCCTCCCGATTTTCCTTGCATATAGGAACCACTTTCCTTTCCTAATTTTTTCCTTCCGCTCCCAAACACAGGAAATTAATAGATTTCCTTTCCTGAGACCTTGAATCCAGGAACCAAACAGGGCCTTAGTGCTCTCAAAAGCCAGGTGGCGGAGGACTCCGAGAGGCAGAAGATGGTGGCGGTTTGGGTGACGGCGAGGACGCGAAGGCAGCAGAGGGCTTCGGAGATGTCGCCGAGGCCGTGCGCCATGTTGACGACGACTGTAGCGTCCCGGGAGGGGAAACTACTGTGGTCACTATTTTAAGCCAATAAGAAGCCAACACGTCCGAAGAACGTGCCAACAACTTATTAACCTAAAGTCGTAGGCTTTTTAGTAAGTAAAATAAAATTTAACTTTAGACTTTGAGTAGCACCACAAGAAATTCTTAAAACATTCATCAGAGTTTTTCTAATTTCGCGGAAGGTGGTCAAATTAAAGGGGTCAATCAAAAACTTTAGCGACAACAATAAAAATATAAAACATGGTTAACAATTCTGGGTGACACCTTTACTGTATATGTCAAATACTCTGGTAAATGACTCCAAAGGTAAAACAGGAAAAGTGAGTACAACTTAGACCAAACATCGAGGAAGGAATGAGGCTCCACACGCACAGCTCTCTCTATCTATCCCGTCACAGTACATAGTACCTGCAAACAACCTGTTGTAGGGGTGAGCGTCGTCCTCGCGTGCTCACACATAGGCCCACCAATGATAGGTTTGAAAACCATAAAACCATATATATATATAGAGATTTGAGCTCTTAAGAAAACCATTTAGAAAATCATTGGCATACAAAAACATCATTTTTATATATTTCGGGGAAAACTGTGCAGTATGCTAAAACAGTGGCCAGAGCGCTCAATGAACAATACAGCCTGCAGGGCTTCACGAATCTCTGTGACCGAATCCCGGGTTTGTCTATACAGCAAACCGGTGCCAACTACCTATGTGTCTGAAGACGAATAGTAGCGAGAGTGTCCATTTATTGCTAATGCCCAACAAATCTCTCGTAACAGCACACCGCACTTACGTCTTGCTTAACTCTGTACGAGACGAGCGTAAGTGGGATAATTAAAATAAACAGGGGATTGCCCTCCGGAGGTTCACGGTCATCGACACCGTGGAAGTGCTATATACTAGGTCCCGTCACTCTCAGGTCACGCACTGAAAATCAGGACAACGGTGCTCAACTTATCACATCATCATATAAGAAATCATTTACGTCTGGCCTCGGATTTTCTTGGCCCAATCATAAATTATTTATCTTTTAATATAAAGAAAACTTTCCCAAGGCATCGACCATGAGCATACAAAATCATGCACTTTCACATATATACAAAACCACTAACAAAGGGGATTTAGCTTCCCTACCTGGAATAATTGTTCCTTACGTACGCTCCAGGCATCAAGGAACTACCTCGGTGAACCGAGGTCACCACGTAAGCTACCTCGTCCAATAATTCACTGCAGAATAGAGTAGCTTAGCAACCAAGATACAATAACAGTCAACAGACCTCAGCATTCCTAGTTTGACCAGGAATGTCCACATTGACTAAGTTGACCAACTCTTTAACCTTTTTAACTTGCTTTTCCGGTTATCGACTCTTTACTCATTTACCGGAAGTCCGACTTAACTTCCGAACTTCTCTTTACCATTTTAATGACGTTAGGATGTCACATAATAATTCGTTGAATTACTATGGACACCCAACGTGTCACATTAACCAATTCTTTAGTCTTGAGTCGAATTACCGATTTACGTGACTCACCAATTTGTCTTAAAACAGTCAACTTGACATTTTTAGAATTTCCAGTTATCGTTTACCGATAACAATTCAACACTTTACAAATTTTAACCAAATTGTGTTAAACTTCGTTGAACTTCAATTTTTTACTAAACCATTTTTTTTAAATGGAACTTTCCCAAAATGGAAACTTTCCTTTAATGGAAACTTTCTCAAAATGGAAAGTTTCCCAAATTAGTAGGTTTTCAAAAATAGAAAATTTCCTAAAATGGAAAGATTCCAATTACGGTTAGTTTCTGTTTTAGTGCGTTTCCTTATACGTAATTTCCGATTACGACTCTTAACCCGACTAAACAGAAACGATACATTTTGAATGGATTCGAAGACTACCTATCGGCATTCTGCCGGATTTATTGCCTCATCAGAATCGTCACCAGATTTCGGTCAACTTGCCGGAATCTCCTGCCGGATTTCGGTCAAATTGCTAGAATTTCGACAGAGTTTCCCCGTTTCTTCGATCACCAAGTTCTCGACAACAAACAACATCAGATTTAATCTCCAACAACAATTAAAACATTAAGTCAACATCCACTTATCACCAATTCAACAACACACCAACAAAAATTTCAACACACGCAGCAGCTATTACACAGTCAGAGGGAAAAACCTTACCCTCTGTCTCTGCCCCAAAACCACTGCAGCTGCCCCAATACTACACCAGAACACACTTAGCTCGTCCAACACCTCTCTTTAGACACCACCTCTCCTTTGTCGTGTCTTAACTCACGGTCTCCTGCCTTTCCAAGCTAATATTAGTCTGAATGGTGGTTGTGGCTCCTTCCTCCTCATGCATGTAGGCCACCGTGACCGAGAAGTGGTTCGAAAACGAAGGGGGAGGGCTCTCGGAGGAGCAGAACCCAAAAAGAAGAGAAGAATATAAGATTGGGAACAGAACTGAAAAGCAAGGATTAATGGAGCTCGAAATTGAAAGAAAATGGATGGATTCACCTTGGAAAGACTCGAGCTCGCCGGAGAAGGATAAATCGGAGGAAGAACCAATTTGGAGCTAAAGGTTGACTTTTGAATTGGAGATGAGGGTGAGTGAATGTCGGATTGGTGGGTATGGGTAGAGAGAGGAGAGTGAGGCGAGTTTGACGGTGGTGGCGCAACGGCCAGGAGCGGCCTGACGTGGCGGCGACGGTGGCTGGACGGCACAACTGTCTCAGTCGTTCCCTCTCGGTCTCTCTCTCCTCTCGACAGAATGAGAGAAAGGGAGATAAGTTTTGGGTTATAAACTTGGATCCAAGGGCTCACAATAAAGGATGAAGATCAAGGGCCAAGATTGAAAGTTGGCTTTAAAATCAGAAAATAGTAATTTAGAAATTACCATGGACTTTGGAAATTCGTAGAAAATAGACGGAAGCTCCGAAAAATAATCTGAAAATACCGGAGACTCGTGTCAACACGTATTATGACATCGGGTCATTAATTAAGGAATTTGAAGAAATTTTAAAAACTCGAAAATGAACGTAGTCGTTAACTCGTGAAGTTACCAAGTGCGACTTAAACCACAGTAACTCGTCTTTAACCACGGTTAAAACATGCGGGGTCTCACAACGACGAAGTCATAGCTAGAGAGGACGCTGATCTCGATGAGGGTGGGGGAGAAGCTGAGGAGGAAAAGGCCATAGAGAGTTTATGGGCAAGTATATATGGAGGTGGTGGTGATGGTGGTGATGGTGGTGGTGGAGAGGTCAGAGGAGGATGGGGCGGCGGATTTGATTGAGGTAGTTTTGGTGGTTAGAGAGATGCAGAGAGAGAGAAATAGAAGAAAATGAAAATTTGATTTAAACTTGAGAACATTTAAGTCATTTTAGCAAGTTAACGGAATTTTTGACGGTAAAATAACATAATGGACAAAACTGTCGAGAATTAAGAGTTTAAGGGTATACCAGTTTAATTTGAAAATAAGAGAATGAAACTGTTTTTAGGTGTAAAGTTAGAGAAATGGGTAAACTATAGAAAAATACACAAAATTTGAAGCTTATTTCAAATAAATACTTCATCTTCAGGTTCTTTTAAAATAATACACGAGCTATGTAAAATCCTACAAAATCTCAATTCCGTTAAACAAACCATTAACTTATCTACGTGACATATGTGACATGTCAATTTTTATTGATCGAACATGTCAGCAAGTGTATTTTACGTAAAATACAATAATATTCTGAACAAATTGATAAATTAAATTGTCAACCCTTTTCTATCGAGTTTGTATGTTTATTTTTTCTCAACAAATTGAGTATTGTACTTCACTCGAATATCATAATATTCTATTGTCTCACGAATAACCCTAGGCCATGAAACTACAATGCAAACTCCAAAAAGAGAATAAGCTTCATCATAAAACAATCAACTCTAAAATGACAATTTAGTGTTAATGATGACATTGAGCGGAAAAAAATGTGTTGCCTATAAATGGAAACTCAATGGAAATTGTTAAAAATTTAATTTATCAATTGGTTGAGAATATTATTGTATTTTGCCTAAAATATCCTTGTTGACATGTCCAGTCAATAAGAATTGACTTGTCACACATTCCACATAGACAAGTTAACGGTTTGTTTTAAAGAAATTAAGATTTTGTATGATTTTGCATAGCTCGTGTATTTATTTGAAAGAATTTGAAAATGAGGTATTTATTTGAAATAAACTTTAAAGTTCGGGTATTTTTATATAGTTTACCCTAAAGATATCACAAGTATTTAACCCTAAAATAATCCTGACCACCAAGAACTGAGATCCACAGTAAATATAATTCAGAACAAAATAGCACTAAGCATATTTGCCCTGCTTGTGTCAGCTTCTTATTCTTGACTCATAATAAATAATGTCGTGTTTGGTGGCCTAGCTTCATGCCAATCAAGAAGCCTTTGTACTCTACAATGCAACAGACGGGAGCTAGCGAGGTCTTTAGGTTCCTCCTTCGACATCGAGCTTCAAAAATCCTCTTGTATAGATTTTTCTGAAACATATGTTGACGGGGATGCTTATCATGAATAGGAAGATTGTGCCCCTAGGAAAAGTGGCAGGTGATTTTGGAGCACCGCAAAGGAAGGAGAAGTCTCCGATGTCCATGAACAAAATCAAAAACACCAAAAACAGATTTCTCGTAAAAACCTTGTGCGGGATTGAGACATGAGGAAGCCATCTATAAACTTGCGACCAATTTGGGGACAGAAAACTACGTATCACCCACACCTACTGGGCCACATTCTACAAACTATACCACCTTCAGAGCAAAATGAAGACGAGAACGAGTGGTTTCTAGCTTCACAACTTTCAATACGATATTTAGAGCCAAGGGGTGAGTCCTCAAGGATATAAGCAGTGATTCATCTCCATTACATGGTGTGGTTTACTCTTTCTAAACCATATGCCAATGGAAACTAGATGGTGCAACATATAGTACCTAATTTGTGACGGTATCACCAGTAAACTAAAATTGGCATTTCTCTATTACATTTCAATACCAATCTAACTCAAGAGACTGAGCCAGATAATTCACAAGGAATAATTTACAACTGACTCAAGAGACTGAGCCAGATAATTCACAAGGAATATGCAGGTTGGCAACTAATCTTATCAACTGATAAGATAAGATGGCAAACTGATGAATCAACAGTTTGAAACCTGGAGAAAGCCTTTCCCATCAATCGCGAGGCATGTACAACATGAGCAAAAATAAATGAAAGAATTAAAATACAATGATCTCTAGTTCCAGTGACCGACCCCAAAGTGAAATCTCAGTGTACCCTTATTGTTAAATGCATATTCAACACGAAGTGGTCCCAAAGGCGAGTCCAATCTGATTCCCAACCCATATCCATACCCACTTCCAGGCTTCAGCCTAGCTCCGGCTGGATCGCCTACATAATATAGAATTCAAAATTAAAACCCATCAAAGGCTAAATAGTCAAATATATAGAGAATTTCGGGATACTAGTTCTTTACAATTCCAGGAATTTTATCAGACTAAAAAATAAAGGGAAATGTTTTTGGACAACCAATGCTCATCCTATCCTACCCACAAGCATTACATCAAATGCCAAACCTTCACTCTTAGCCATGACTGTCTGACAATGAGCTTTATAAGCAAATGATTTAGAAAAGAGAATACCATTGCAAGTTTGCAACAGCACCTTTTGCAACGTTATGAGACCATGACACCCAACCCAAAAAGAAGGAAATAAATAGAGAATTGAAAAGAAAGAATGAAGAGTGAATCAAATTTTAGAGAGACCTACCGGGAACAGTTGGACCTGATCCAAGATCCGTGCCGTAGTCAGCAAAATAACTCCCCGAACTGGCCCCACCTGCAACAATAGTGGGACATATTGATCAATCAATGAATCAACATTCTGTATAAGTCAATATTGTAGAAAAGAGATCAGGAAGAATTTGTACATGAACACAGAGGGATCCAACACAGCAATGAATCTTATGAAAGCATGCTTAGCAAAAAAATTGCAAATAAAACCCCCAGGGTGGTTGGGGGGCAGTATTAACATTGTCGCCACATTACCAGGGGGGAAGAAATTTCTCCAGAGCCAACTGCATAAGATCTACCAGAACCCACGGCACCTTCTTCGTAACCTCTTACGCTATTTGTTCCTCCAATGGCGAATGCTTCATGTGGTGGGAAGTTACCAATCACATGGCCACCAGATAAGCTAGAAATACAAAGAGATAAAAATCACCACGAGAAGAGGATCAATTAGTTTACTTTGAAAGACAAGAAAAGTAACTAGATTTGGAGGATTTGAGCAAAGATTAGGTGGAAACGTCCGAAAAGATAGCACCATGTTACAATTCACTGCATCTTTTTCAGCTGCCATACCTAAAAAGAAGGTGAGCAAGGCCAATTTCTAGATCTTGCCTGGCACGAAAGTTCATTCTGCTGAAAAACAACCAATCAGGTAAAAGCGGAAGTCCTTGTTCCATGTTGAATTTCAACTGCACAAGACCAAAAATCAATTTATACAGTGAGAGAGGTATAACTATAGAAACCCAACTGAAGACTTACCATTGAAGACCCACAGTCACCAGAACCTGTGTAGACAGTCTCAAGTTTAGCAAGCAGCATCTCATCATGGCTATTACCACTACAAAACAACAGAAAACAATGGTGAGAGAAAAAAAGAAACTTGCAAGCGTTTATCAAGAGAAAATTTAAATATGACAGGAACACTAAACTACTAAAAGTTGGGCATAGTTTATTTTAGACTTGAGTACCTTGCAGTTAGGGGACTGCTAAAGAAATCCCTGATAATAGGATTTCCTTTTTCATCACGAGCACCAGCATGCTGCAACAATTATCCATAGTATGTAATTAGTAGTGTAAATACAGTACAATAAATTAATGAAATGGACATAGAACTTATCATCTTATAAAGAGCCTCACAAGTTAGTGAAGTTACCCCCACAAGTAGTTAAGAGTTAACGGCCATACAAGCAAACAGAAAAAAGAAATACATAAAAGCATCAGTACCTGATAGGTAAGCCCAGCCGTGCCACTCCATTTTGGCCTAATTGGTCGGCTGAAATCAATACCAGCTGAAACACGACCAATAGTCAGATTGCTACCATCAAGTTGGTTACCATGGATAAGTGTGCCAGGGGTCCTTGAATTCTAATGGAAGAAGAATTGATCAATCATTTCAGTAAGAAACTTAGAACAACAAGAGAATTGGAAACGTAGCCCTAGAAACAGAAAACATTAAATCTACCTGGACCGTTATTGTCTGGGACGTCCGCATATCATCCCCTGTAATCCATGGGTCTGAGTAGTTTATACGAAATAAAGAGTCTATCTGGCCCCTCTCTAAAGAAACGTGCAGCTTTTCGTTACTTCCAAAGAGATTCCTATGAGAATAGGCAATGCTGTGGTGCAAACAATATTACATTGAGACTTGAGCGTGTAAAAATGGATCTTTAAGAGCTTGGGGCAACTCAATATGACATGCACCCACAAGTTAGCAAAGCATTCTCAACACAAATTTAATGTAAGCAGACTTGTTTATTGTATGGATATTGGCACATACCTAAAAAGGTTTACATTCAACTTTTTTACAAGTAATACAAATGTTACAAGTGTAGCAGCAATATTGTCGGCAAAACAGTTGGTGCAGTTGACACCCTAGTCATCTGCTATTTTCATTTAACAATCCAAAGCATGCTGATCTTTACTTACTATTGACTACAAAAGGGTTACGTACGCTAACCAACATTACTCAATCCGCATGTCCAACAATCTAGTACAGGTGCATTGTTCACTTGTAAAGGTATCACTGTATCAGTCTATAATTCCAATTCACCTATCAGGTATGGTATGCTATACCATTTGAAGTTTCAGACACCATGCCTTTATTATACTTATTTGCAACAACAGGATTGAAGATTGAAGCCAATGATGTGAACATAAAAGCATATTTCAGTTCAAAATAAAGAAGTAGCTTTTTTATTGCAGGTCATGGGGAGTTTGACCACCCTAGTCTTCCACCAAAAACAAACATTTTGAAGAACTCATCTAACTATATCTGATGAATAAAGATGACACATGAAAAGCTTGGCAACAAAAAATAATAATAATAACAGGAAACACTAGACAACAGACAGCATCATTACCTTCCAATGAGTCCTTACAAAGGGCCGCTTGTTATTCTGAAAAAAAATAGTTAGCATTCAACACCACAATGCTACAATTTAAACTCAATTTTGACATATATATAATATATAAAAATATTTATTGTGTGCTTCATTCATTTGACTTAGCCACTCGATATACCACCACCAGCGGAAAAACCTCCACTTGGCCGCTCAACAACGTTCATTGCAATATCAACCTTACCACTGTCTACAGTGTTGCACAATTTTAGAACAAATTCAATAGCAAACATTAAAAAGTAAAAGAATTTATCTCAACTGAATTACTTATAGTTAAATACCACCTGCTGGTTGGGGAATAATGCTCACATCTTCCATAAGCCCCATAGTCATTACTGTTTCCACATCTCTCTTTCCTTGAAGCATACTGTAGACCTACATAGATTGCAACCCTATTAAAGTGGACACGTCAAAACTAGATAACCATCTATTCACAAATGCTTTATGACTAAGAGTGAAAATCACTAGACTCTAGTTGCCAACCCAGAAAATGAAAATGTACATTGATTATATATATAGGGTCCTTCCATTGAGGGATCCCTATTTTTGGTTTATTTATAGGGATAGGCATTCGACAAACTTTTCGATCACATATCAACATCTCTACTGTTCAATACGTAGATGCATATATATATAGATCATTTCTGCAAAATTTCATCCAATTGGTGATCGTTAAGGCTTTGAAATAACTGAAATTAATTAACAGATCAAATCTGCCAAACCTGAACCGTTAATGGCTATAATTTTAATTCGCAATTTTGAACATCTTAACTATCACCAATTTGGATGAAATTTTACAGAGGTGATCTATATATTAGGACCTAAGAATTGAACGGTTAAGATTGAAAAATGTGATCGAAAAGTTTGTCGAATGCCTATTCGTATAAATAAACTAAAAATAGGGATCCCTTAGTGGAAGAGACCTATATATATGAGCTTTTCTTAGTTAGAAGTGTAAAAGAGGTCAATCGATCCCTTTTTGAACTACAAACTTCTAAAGGCTTAAAAACAAGCATAAAATTTTCACCCCTTTTACTACTTTTACTTGCCAAGAATAAAATTAACAAAGACAAATTTCTTCCCCCATAAAGAAAAAATTTCATGAAAAGCAAGAAGATTATCTGAAAAGCTAGCATAACTAGACAACCAGGGCAAAGCCTCAAAGCAAAACCAATGTGACTACTAAAACTTATAGTTCAAGATACAAAAAACTGAAAAAAGAAAGGAAGTTCCAGTCAAGTACCTGTCCTTTTTTAGTTGTGAGCTGGCGAAGTATCGTTTCTGGCTTTGTCTTCCCTATAGTAGGCTCACCCCTAAGAAGAGCCATGAAGCATTAGTCAAGATATCTTGTCATTGCACATTTTCTTTTAAATTCTGAGTATATCTAATGATGCAACATCTGTAACTTTGAACTCAAGTAAGAAGAATCTTACGTCTTCCTGTCAAGGAATCTAATGGCGATGTTATTGACTTCTGTTTCTGAAACTTGTAACTTAAGAACACCTCCTGATAGAACCTCAACAGATGAAACCTATAAAGTAGTGGAGAAAAAGAATCTCTATCATTATGT
This sequence comes from Comarum palustre, assembly GCA_951800085.1. Classification (NCBI taxonomy): domain Eukaryota; kingdom Viridiplantae; phylum Streptophyta; class Magnoliopsida; order Rosales; family Rosaceae; genus Comarum; species Comarum palustre. Next base: position 1,078,025 of record OX637587.1, read on the forward strand.
AAATCATTGATAACAAAGAAAGCGTTCGAGTCTGACGAGTAATCTGACAACACTTGAAACTTTTAACTTCTGTCTAAAAGTTAGGAATGTAAAATAAAAGTAAAAAATTATAGAGATAAGAAACATACCATTGCAAAAAGTCCCCGATCCATGTACCAATCATTGATGGAAGTGATTACTTCATTCAAACGCTTAAGATTAATAACTTTTCCTGCACTACTTGATACCAAAGTTTAAAATAAATATAGGCCGGGTCACATTTTGAAAAGTGACACTAGTGTGGATAGGTATATAAGACATTGAAGAAAAACCTACCATATCCATCATAAAATGCATCCTTAAGAAACTTGGCAGGAAGAACATTTGCACCTTCACATACTAGCCCTTGGAATTCTTGGTTTGGTTTAACCTTGCAGCATTAAAAGAAAATGAATAACTTATTATTCTCATAGTTCCATTCACAATTAGATAAGAACATACATGACTATTGGAGGAGTTTGCATCAGCAAGTAATCAATGATAGAATATGTTAAAAAGGTTTGCTCACTCTTATTTTCACCTTTTAGCTAGAAGAAATCTCTCATTTCAGATGTAAAGACATAGATTAAAGATACGTTAAGAGCAAGTGCCATTAACACATATGGAACCCACACTCTTCAACAACCTCCATCACTAGCATATGACATCAATACAGCTATGCTACAACAAACCATTATATGAACAATAAAGACTTATGCTCACATAGCTTTAAGCTCTTTCTATACTATAAAACTTGATACCTAAAAAAACCTATGCAAACGTTACCCATATGCAGAATTGTACTCAAGTTCATTACTAATTCTCGGTTTATATGTCACTACCTTCGCTTTCTGTATGCTCTCTACCACCCCTTAAACCAACAAAAACCGAAAGCAAACTACTCTAAATCAATTTCGACAACAACCTATATGCACAATACACCTACACAAACCTCAAATAAAAAATACTAATATGAACAATAAACACAATTACTTTCTCGAATTCGATTTCAACAAACAATAATGCACAATGCAACTACCTGAAAGATCAATCTGATACCATCCCTTGTATCAATAGCCACAGGCATACACTGACAAAAGTATCCACTATCAATGATCCTATGCACGTCTTCCTGCACCTCCCTCACAGTCAGCGCCGAGTTCGCTCGGCACGCCTTCAATGCTCCCAAGGCCTCCGATTCCAGGTTCTTCCTCTCCAACTCCTCGCCGTCCTTGTTCCTTATCAACACCTCGCTTATCAGCACCCTCTCCTCCGACGATCCCGACCGAGTCGGAGCGACTCAGCGACAGCGAGGCCGAGCAGAGGAGTGGCGACTTCCTGACGCGCCAGCTCCGGTCGTCGTTGTTGTCGAAGACGCGGCGGCGAGGTAGGGAGAGCGACGCCGAGCAGAGGATCGGAGATTGCGGTGGTTTTGAGCGGGATTTGATCGAGTCGATGAGTTGACTCAGCGAGTTGCGGGCGAAGAGAGAGCCGAGGTCGAATCGCGGCGGCGGATGAGGGTGGGGGTTTGAGAGAAGGGAGCGAGATGAAACGTACGTCGTCGTTTCGCGGCATTGTATTTTGGGAAATTGGGAGGGTTTGAGGAAGATAAACCCAGAAAGAGTATAGAGAGAGCTTAGTTCAGCATAGAGCCATAAAGGGAAGAACGGTAACAGAAGGAAGTCCAGGGATGGGTCCGGAGCCAGGTCGTGGATTTGGGCCTTTTGTTTCTTTTCTGATTTGGGCTTTGTTATCATTTTGTGAATTTAGGGATGACAAAAATTGCTGGCTGTTAGCCCGTCTAAGCATTCTTTAGACGTGTTGAGATATAAATCTCATATCGAAAATATACATACGAGTTTATAAGGGTTTAGATCTCTTCATCCATTGTCATTTGGTTTTGGATGTGAACTTCAGACTATTTTATCAAAACGCTTCAAGTCAACCGTCTGTTCTAGTAACGCCTAATGAGTTCTCAAACATTGGCTACGTGTCTTGTTCTAAAACAAGGCCGCTTACCCTGCCTAGGTGAACAATTGTCCAACTACAGTTTGACGATGAATGGTAAGTTGCATTGCAACACATGTGATCGGAACGTTTAGAAGTCGGATAAAATTATGATATTTAGGGCATGTTTACTAACTTGAAATGAAATTGAGAGTGTTGTAATTGATTACATAATGGATGAATTTAGGCGTTTACTAATATTTCAAGGTATTAGAATAAGTGTGGTTCTCACTTCCTTATCATGAATAGATCCTTGATGAAACCCCTTATTCTGTACACAAGGGGGAGATATGGGTATCAAAATCAAGGTGAATCAACGTTTTCTCTCCAAAATATGATCACATAATTTATAATATTTCTAAATCACCAAACCCTAAAAATATATATTATATTTTAAGGGATATTTCTAAATTGTATTGTATTTATAATATTTCTAAATTACTCAACCTTAAATATATATATATATATATATATATATATATAGTATTTTAGGGGTATTTTAAATTCATTTCTTGCAATAGTATTTTAGTAATCAAATTAGTTTTTATTTTGATTCCATATGGTAAGTAAACAACATCAATCATAATTAGTTCCATTGTTGTAGGCACATATGCCTAAATAGCATACTTCGACTACAGTTTGACCAACCATAACAGTTAAATCTGTTACAACCAAGACAAGTAACAGACAGATGGTTGTGCTAGCTGTTATTAACCATGATTTGTCACCCGAATGATACAGTGACGCGCCTTTACGCGCGGTTCGGATATCGCCATCTGATAACAGAATGGGCTAACCCCACATCAAACAACATGTCGAAGCCTTCCCACTGACAGACCATAAATAGTAATTCTCTATCTCTCTCCCTCTTTATTAACTACGCAATTACTTCTTACCTACTGTTATTATGTCAATACCAATACTGATTTACAAGATGGAGAGACGAAGATCACCCCTTGGCTGTTTAGACCTCTAAGTGACTTGTGTTCTTGTTGATAGGCTAATAGAACATAGAAAGAGGAAGTTGTGAGTTGTATTGGTATCAGTGATCGTACATCGTTATCTGACCATACCTAACAATTACTGATTTGATTTTTTATTGTTAGTAAACAGTAGAATGACATGAAATATTTTCATACCGATTTTTGTTGATACTGATTCTTGTTAATGCCAATTCATAATAAGTTCTGTTTTAAGTTACTGAACGTGCCCTCACCTTCAATTGAAACCTAAATACTGAATCTGAACAATTGAAGCTGTAGGAAAGCTAAACATGCAAATGATCTCGTCATGGTTCAAAAATACAATGAAATTCAACATTTCAGCTTCACTCGAAAAACCAAACCTCGATGTCCGTTCAATTCTTCAAAAGCATTTAACATTTCCTCTAATCCTAGTAGAAGCCGTACAAGGGTTTACTCATCGCCAAACAGATATAATCATAATACATGTAATTTATACACAATAAAATCGAAATGCTTGTGCCTCCCTAGCCTGCATGTATGTTTCTAAGATCAAAGTTACTGAAATTTTCCTATTAATCAAAGGGTTGACCTCCAAAATGGTATCGTCAACCTGAAAGGAAACCGTATGACAATAGAGCATGCCTGCTCGTTCACCTCACACCTCTGTTGTAGTTGCGTTCGTGATTACCACTGATCAATATACAGCATCGATATCATTCAACAAAGAAGTTGTCTGTTTCATGTAAATACATTTTCAATAACGATAAATATTATGCAACCAAAGCAAAATTCATGCCACAATATGAATATATAATCAGTTATGTACCAAGGTAATAACAAGAACGATGATATATTGGCCTTATTCTGGTTCTCTGCACTCTCACCAATTGCAGTTGGCACCACAACAAGAAGGAACAATCACACTTTGGTTGCCAACACTCTAAACATTCGTGGGTATTTTTCTATCAATAGGGACCTGTTTCCGGGGATGCTCGTGGCCCCTTTAACGGGTTGCACGGTTCCAGAAATAGCGAACTTCCTTGTACTCCCGAGTTTTCCTGTGTAAAGAACAAACACGTCAAAGGGCGTCCCCGGGTTTACCGAGGGAAGCCACTCCGATGCTTAAGTCAGACACTGTCAGATAAGCAGAAAACTCAAGAGTAGTTAAGGAATTGTCCGTCCCCTTACCGGGAGGTCCTCACCGGTATTTATAGTAGCATTAAAGGCTGCACTTTGTCTTTTTCCAATGTGGGAATGAACTCCCTTGCTTTGCCTCAAACTTACAATGAACTGGGCCCTGACAAAGGACCCAGAGTGGCTTCTCAAGTCTGACTGGCCTTTGGCCCTGTAAACAGTAGTTCAAGCATAATAAACGATGCATATTTAATAATTGACCACACTTGGTGTTATTTCTTGAATTGTAACCCGGTAAAGGAGAAATATTAGGTTCCACATATAAACAAGTCCCCCAAGTCCTCAGTCAAGGGGTACGCTTGGGTGGGGACTTGAAACCATTTCTTTACCGGGTTACAAGGGTATCATCCAGACCCGGTGTACCCAGTCCCCCAAGTCCGTACGCAAGGGTGCCCCGCAGACACGTTGACTATGGGAACTGAAAATGACATCTCCGTATTGTAGTGGGGGAATATGAAACGTTTTCGGTTTGAAGTGGGGGAAAACGAAAAGTTTTCAGTTTTAAAGTGGGGGAAACAGAAAAGTTTTTCGGTTTTGGGACGCGGCATGCGCGACACGTGTCGATTTTCTCGAAAAACCGAAACGTCCTTTCAGTGTACGTCTCTCAAACGTCCCTTCAGTGTACGTCTCTTAACTGTATAAATAGGGGTTGAGGGTGACAGTTTTGTCGTACCTTCGAAATCGAAAACTTTTTCGTGCTTTTGCTCTCGTCCTCTGTAGTCGCTGTGCTTGTTGGATTTCCAAACGTAAATCGACATCCAAACCCTTTGAAACCCTTACAAGTAAGGTACTGTTCTCTGTTCCGATGTTTTTGAATGTTTTGGGTCGATATTGTGTACTGTTTTCTGGGATCCAAACTGGGTTGCTGCGTTAGTGTTGCGTTTATCGTTGTGGTCGCCGGGGTTATCTGGGTTTTTGACGATGTCCCCGTGTTTCTTGTTTTGCAGATGACAAACCCCGCAATGGATGCTCATGTCCCCGAGTTTGCCTCAGTTACCTTCACTGATGGTACCGCTCTTGACCCTCCCGGGTACTCGCTGACCGCGGAGGAGATTGTGGAGCTAAGGAGCAATTGGAAGATTCCCGAGTCTGTTGAAATTCGGACTTTAGAACCCGAGGATCAGTTCTTCGCTCCCGGGGATGGGTGGACGCTATGCCACGAGTACCAGCTACGTTGCGGTCTGTCACTCCCGCTAAAGGTGGAGGTGCAGTATCTCCTGGCTGCGAGCAACTTCGCTATCGGGCAAGTTGGCCCGAATATGTGGAGGCAGCTGCTAGGATTGTGCGTGATGTACAAGGTGTTGAAGCAGCAGATGCCGAGTTACCACGAGTTACACGCCATGTACCGGGCCGAGTACTCCCGGAAGGCGGGTTTCAGTGGGACCATCCAACTGAAGTCCAAAGGGGTCTTCAAGAAGATCGTGGAGGACCTGCCTACCTCCGTGAGCCGGACCTGGAGGGAAAAAAGTTTCTTGATAAGAAACTTTCAAGACCCGGGACACGCGTTTCAAGTACCGGGTGACTTCCAGCCACTGATGAGTAAGTCCTTTCTCTCCGGATTTTTCTTTCTTTTATCTTTCCCGGGTTATAATTATATTGTTTGTTTTGCAGATGTTCCCGACATTCCTCTGGAGCCGGTGATGGAGAAGAGGATCCGGAGGATGCTATGGGCCTTCAGAGGTCAAGATGACCGGAGCTCGTACCGGCTTTGCAGGTTGTATGTGTACAGCCGTTGCCGATTGATGGAGCTTCCAGGTTTGTCTCGTTTCCTTTACAAGTTTTGTTTACATGCTCCGGTCTAACAGGTTATATCTTTTGTTGCAGCTCTTCTCCCGATGGAGTTCACGAAGCGAAAGAACCCGGGAATATACGACGGGTTCGAGGACAAGGCTGTATGGGCCGGGATCCGGGCGCAAGGCACGGAGGGGCTGGCGTACGATATCGACCTGACATCGAAGGCGGCTTTTCTGCGCCCAGACGCCGAGCAAGGGGAAACTCGGCAGTTCCACGTTGACGTCTCTTACTACAACGAGGTTCCCGCGTACTTGGCTGAGATTCTCGGGCCGGAAGTCTACCCAGAAGGAGAGGAGGTTGAAGGGAATCCCTCGGAGGCGGACGACAACCCGGTATTTGCAGAACCGTTTGCCGATGAGACTGAAGAACCGGTGATGAGCGCGGTTCCCTCGTCTGTGTTCCCGGGCGAGGAGGAATTTACCGAGGAGGATGACGAAGGGGGTGAAGAGGTTGGAGGGTTGGAAAGGGAAATAGGTTGTGAGAACCCGGAGGGGAGTGAGGGGAGTGACGAGGTTCTTGAAGTGGAGCCCGTGCCTTCTCGCAAGCGTACCCGGGAGGCATCCAGCTCGGGGAGGTCCGAGAGGAGGAAGAGAAGGAAGGAGAGGAAGGAGAGGAGGGAGAGAAAGCAGCAGCGGGACACTACTGAAATAATGGAGGAGTTGGCGAGTGCAGGAATGGCGGACGCGGCCATCCAAAGGATGGTAGCGGATTTGAAGAATTGCGCCGCTGACTCCTATGTCCTGGAGCACGAGGACCCGTTGACTGTAGCCCGGAGGGCGCAGGAGAAGCTGATGCGGGTAAGTTAGTCTTCTGCTGTAACTCGTTATCTTTTTGTTTTTGGTTCCTCGTACTAACCCGTTGTTTTATTTTGTGTAGGCTGTCAGGTTGTCGTACTTGGCGACTGACCGGCTCATAACCGAAGGCATCCCCGAGCGAGAGAGAGTCCTCAGGGATGATCTCCGGGCCGCCAGGGACCAGGTGACGGCAAGCGAAGAAAACCTGGCTCGGGTCCGGGAATTCGCAAGCGCATCAGCGATCGCGTCGAGTGCGAAGTTGGCCGAGGCGGAAGAACACATAGCAGACCTGGTGGCCAAGAACTCTGAACTGGAGAATGTTATCGAAGGTCACCGGGAGGACCGGTGTGCTCAAGACGCCGCGATAGCCCAGCTGACCGAGCAAAACCAGGGGCTGCAGCAACAGGTCACCTCCCTGGAGCAACAAAAAGGAGACTTGCTCCAGGCAGTTTCCCGGGCCAAGGACTTAGCGGTCTCCGAGTTTCTGGCGAGCGCAGAGTTTGACCTGAAGCTGCGGTCGGCCAGGGCCGAGGCTCGTGCCGAAATAGTGAGCGCTGGTATTCGCCAAGGCTGGCTGGACAAGGCGGGTTATGACGGTCATCAAGGTCATGTTAGACCCGACGAGGCTGCAGGCACCTCCCGGTCGACTCCTGCCGTGGCTGCGAACCCTAGGGCTCCTGCGAACCCGGCTCGGAGTCCCCCAGTTCGTTCTTCAGCAGCCGGGAGAGGTGCTTCCCGTGGTGGGATTGTGGGTGGTCCTAGGAACCGGCCACCTCTGCGTAGGGGTCAGTTCATCATACAGCCCCGGGGAGGTCGTGGCGGTTCTAGCACTGGCCGGGGTAGGGGGTCGTCAACGGAGCCTTAGGATGTTTTTCATTTCTGTAAGATTAGTCTACCTGTAGCGGTTTGCTACTTTTTTGTAATCGATATTTTTGAAGTAATAAAATTTTTCCTTCTCGCAATCCTTCCTGTGCCAAAACACGGTAACCTGATAAGTACAAAAATGTACATATAACGCCGGTTTTCTATGTGAATAAAGATAGTGTCGCTAAGGCTTTAAAGGTCGCTAGGGCTTTATGGATCCGTTAGGAATTCCAACCCGATGCATAACCTGCAAGTGTTGAGAAAATTCACACATATAATGCCGGTTTATGGGAAATAAAAATAGTCCCGCTAGGGCTTTATGGGTTCATAAGGACTTTCAACCCGATGCAGAACCTGCAAGTGTTGACAATTCATACATAGTGCCGGGTTGGCATGTTAACATTATAAAGTGAAAATAGGGCCAGTAAGGCTTTGCGGGTCCGTTAGGACTTCCAAAGGGCGTCTTTGCCAAACAACACGGTAATATGATGCAAAATATGCAAGTGTGATAATTTACACATATAATGCCCGTTTAGCATGTAAGTAAAAATAATGCCGCTAGGGCTGTATGGGTTCGTTAAGACTTTCAAAGACTGAAACAAGGCCGTGATAGGCTTGCAATATTTCAAGTTATGGAGATTACCAGAGATTATTAGAGATCTATCGGAGCTTGCCGAGTTTTGACCATGAAATAAGGCCGTGAAAGGCTTGCAATATTTCATGTCATGGAGATTATCGGAGATTATCGGAGCTTGGCGAGTTTTGATCATGAAATAAGGCCGTGAAAGGCTTGCAATATTTCATGTCATGGAGATTATCGGAGATTATCGGAGCTTGGCGAGTTTTGACCATGAAATAAGGCCGTGAAAGGCTTGCAATAGTTCATGTCATGGAGATTATCGGAGATTATCGGAGCTTGGCGAGTTTTGACCATGAAATAAGGCCGTGAAAGGCTTGCAATATTTCATGTCATGGAGATTATCGGAGCTTGGCGAGTTTTGACCATGAAATAAGGCCGTGAAAGGCTTGCAATATTTCATGTCATGGAGATTATCGGAGATTATCGGAGCTTGGCGAGTTTTGACCATGAAATAAGGCCGTGAAAGGCTTGCAATATTTCATGTCATGGAGATTATCGGAGATTATCGGAGCTTGGCGATTAAGGCATACAAGTAGGGCCGCTAAAGGCTGCATTCACTTCAACAAACTCTTTAATAAAACATAACCCGGTAGGGGAATTCATGCATTGTGGGCCTGAAAGGCTTTATATACAACATCATAAACAAAAAAATTGGACATTCATAGATAACTCGGTACCTATTTGGGGAAGAGATGCAGATGTTGGGCGTTCCATGGTCGTGGAAGCGTAACTCCATCTGTACCCCGGATGTAAAACGTTGCCGGGCCCACGACTTCAACGATTTCATATGGACCCTCCCATGGAGCTTTAAACCCCGTTGGCTTAGGGATAACTTCCTTCATTACCCAATCCCCGAGTTTGAGTGGGCGGTTGATAACCCGGGAATTGTAGTGTTTAGCCACCTTTTGCTTCTTGTTGATATTTCGGAGATGTGCACGCTCCCGGCGTTCCTCCAGGAGGTCCATGTTAAGGCGGATGCCTTCATCGTTGGTTTCCCTGTCAAACAGTTGTACCCGGTCACTCGGGACTTCCATCTCTACCGGGATCACTGCTTCAGATCCAAAAGTCATAAGAAATGGGCTCTCCCCATTGGCTTCTGTTGGAGTTGTCCTTAGTGCCCACAAAACCTCTGGAAGTTTCTCAGCCCATAAACCCTTTGCGTCCTCCAGCTTCTTCTTCAGAACTTGCTTGATGAGCTTGTTAACGGCTTCAGTTTGTCCATTAGTCTGCGGGTGTGCAGGGGAGGCATATAGGACCTTTGTCCCATTAGAGTGTAAGAATTCCCGGAACTCATCGTTGTCAAACTGCGTCCCATTATCTGTGATAAACGTCTCCGGGATTCCAAACCGGCAAAAGACATTGTTCCAAAGGAATTTCTTAACATTTGCGGTCGTGATCCGTGCCAGGGGTTGAGCTTCTATCCACTTGGAATTATAGTCCACTGAGACAATGGCATGTTTGAGCTGTCCCGGAGCTGTGGGTAGAGGCCCGATGAAATCAATCCCCCACATGCAAAATGGATATGGAGAAATTATTACTGATAGTGGGACTGATGGTGCACGTGGAAAGCTTGCAAATCGGTGACATTGAAGGCAGGAATTTACGACAATTCTGGCATCGTGTTCCAAAGAGGGCCAGTAATATCCCATTCTCAGGGTTTTGAAAGCCAGGTTACGGGCTCCAAAGTGATTTCCACATACCCCGCTATGAAGCGACTGCAAAACCCGGTCTCCTTCCTCGGGTGTAATACACTTCAAATCAGGAAAAGTTTGTCCTCGTCTGTACAGTTTCCCATCACGGATACTATACCGAGCCGCTCGAACCCGTAGTCGTTTGGCCGCTACCGGGTCCTCAGGTAGGGTTCCATGTTGGATGAAGTTGATGAACTCATCCATCCAAGAGGGTGGCGGGTTTGCCTCTACCGCGAAAATCTCAGAAAAGGAGAGTGAGATGCTTGGTTTCTCCAATGTCTCGACCAGTAAGCTTTTAAACTCGGTATTGGAATCGTCCCCTGTTGCAATCCTAGCCAGGGTATCTGCTCTCACATTCTGCTGCCTCGGTATCTGAGTAACCTCAAAGCTATCAAATTTCTCCAGCAAGAAAGCCGCTAACTTTTGATAGGACGAAAGGTGTGCTTCCTTTGCCTGAAATCCGCCGTTAACCTGCTGCACAACCAGCTGTGAATCACTTAGTATGCGGAGATGCCGGGCGCCCATATCTTTAGCGAGTTGGAGCCCTTTGATTAGGGCTTCGTACTCAGCCGTGTTGTTTGATGCTTTGAAGTTAAAGCGTAAGGCATAGTCAAACATATTACCCTCCGGGTCTACCAACGTAATGCCTGCTCCACATTGCCTCTGATTGACTGATCCATCTACAAATATTTGCCAACTCTCCGGTTCAGCTTGTGTAGGAAGAGTTTCAGCAACTGTTGAATCTGCTGGGATTAACTCGGCAATGAAGTCTGCTGCTGCTTGCCCTTTGATTGCCGTTCGCGGTTTAAAGTGCAAATCATGCTCCCCCAACTCAATTGCCCATTTGACCAGTCTGCCCGAAGTCGCCGGGTTTTGCAGAACCTGCCGTAGCGGTTGGTTGGTGAGTACATGGATGGAATGTGCTTGAAAATAGGGTCTTAACTTCCTTGCTGCTACAACCAAGGCCAGGGCCAGTTTTTCAATATCTGGATAACGAGTTTCAGGATCATTGAATCCTTTCCCAGTATAGTAGACCGGCAGTTCTTCAGAGTCTGGCTTTCTTATCAAGGCACAACTGACAGCTGTTTGAGACACCGCCAGGTACAGATAGAGTATTTCCCCAGGGTTTGGTCTGGATAAAGAAGGGACTGACGCCAAGTATTCCTTCAACTTTTCAAAAGCTTGATTGTGCTCTTCCTGCCATGTAATCCGTTCGCGGTGTTGACTCTTGAGAATTTTGAAGAAGGGGGCACATTTATCTGTTAACCTGGATATAAACCGGGATAAGGCTACCAGCCTGCCAGTAAGTTGCTGAACTTCATTCCTGGTTTTCGGCGGTTGCATGGCCAAGACGGCTTGAATTTTGTCGGGGTTTGCCTCAATTCCCCGAGCGCTGACCATGAACCCGAGAAACTTTCCTCCGGAAACACCGAACACACACTTCTCCGGGTTTAACCTCATCCCCTTGCTCAAGGCAATGTCGATGACGGTCTCCAAGTCATCCGGGTGTTTGCTTGTTTCCCGGCTTTTGACCAGCATGTCGTCTATATAAACCTCCATAGTATCCCCGAGTTGGTTTGCAAACATGCCCACTACGAGGCGCTGGAACGTGGCTCCTGCATTCCGGAGTCCAAAAGGCATCACTCTGTAATAATACATCCCCTTGTCTGTTGTAAAAGATGTGTGCTGTTGATCCGCGGGATTCATCGGAACTTGGTTAAATCCCGAGTATGCATCTATAAAGCTCAACTGGGGGTGGCCCGCGGTTGAATCCACCAGTTGATCAATCTTTAGAAGGGGAAAACTATCCTTCGGGCAAGCCTTATTCAGATCTGTGTAGTCGACGCACATCCTCCACTTTCCGTTTGCCTTCTTGACCATCACCACATTGGCCAACCAATCCGGGTATGTTGCATCTCCAATGAACCCGATGTCTTTAAGACGTTTAACTTCTGCTTGAATGGCCTTGTACTTCTCTGCGCAAAATGCACGACGCTTCTGTCTTACCGGTTTAACACCCGGGATAATATTGAGGGAATGTGTCATAACGTCTGGAGAAATCCCGGGCATGTCTGCATATGACCATGCGAACACCTTCTGTTTCCGGGTTAGCAGCTCAACCATTCGGTTTCTGACCTCGGGGTCAAGGCCTGTGCCAATGCAAATCTTCCTCTCCGGGTATTCTTCTGAAATATGAATCCATTCTGTTGCTTCAATTGGGGCTGGCCGGGGGAACTTGGCAGGATACTTCTGGCTCTTCTTTTGTGCCGTCTTGCTGATGGGCAAAGAATCCGGGTCATCCCTGGGGTCATCGGGTTTGTCAAATGGAGACAAGGAAAAACCGGCCGAAAACATCTCGTGCTGGGACTGAGTTGCTATCGCGTTGCATCTGACAGCGGCTTCTTGGTCTCCGCGAATTGTAACCCAACCCCCGGGTGTAGGCACCTTCATAAGCAGCATGTGACCCGCTATAAAACTTTGTAGGCCCCAGAGTGCATCTCTCCCGAGTATGGCATTGTAGGAGGATGGGCAGTCCACAATTATGAAGGGAACTACAATTCTTGTGGACTGGTGGCCGGTTCCAACTGTAACCGTTAGTTGATCAGACCCCAACGGTTGAGTCGTCTCTCCTGAAAAACTGATCAATGGCTCGTGGTTCCTATAGAGCTTATCTCGTCCTCGTTTAAACCCCTTATAGCAACTGCTGAACATGACGCTGACAGCGGCTCCCGTGTCTATTAGAACCCTCCGAGTTCTCCAGTGGTCAATCTGAAGAGTGATAATGAAAGGATCATTGTGATGCACTTTCAGCGTGTCTTCAGACTGAGAAAATGACACGGTATCCCAAGGAACCAGCTCCTTGCGGCATTCCTGACGAAGCTGCATTATCTCAAACTCCGGGCCTCTTGGGCAGAGTCTTTTGGCCCGGTGACCGGACACCCCTTGGGTGCCACCCCCGTGAATCGTCATTATCTCCCCATATACTTCAATGAGGTTGACACCTGTGGCGGGTGACTTATACTGCTGTAGCTTGCCGTTCTGGATCATGTACTCAATGGCGTTCCGAAGAGAAAAGCACCGGTCGGTTGTGTGGCCAGACTCGTTGTGATAGGCACAATGTTGCCCGTTGTCCGGCCCTGTCCTTTTGGGAAACTTTCTTTTTGGAGCCGGGGGAACTTCATTCCTATGGCGGTTCCAAATTTCTTCATAGGAGGCAGTCAAGTTGGTTAACACTTCATATCGAGGGATGTAAGTGTTCTTTTCCTCCCGGGTTGGATGACGAAGGTATGGAGCCTCTCTTGGTTTCTCCCTTGGTCTGTTTGAACTTTTTCCGTAGTATCCCTGGCCACTCTTATGCTGCCCTTCCTTTTTCCATCCATCAGCTCGCTGGCTTGTGAACCCGGTGTTCGTCCGGCGTTCCCCGAAGGTGTCGTACTCGGCTTGAGCTTGCCGAGTTACTTCATTAATTAGATCGTCGTAGCACCTGAACCGCTGCTTCCTGAGCTCCACCACAAAGCGGGTTGGTTTGAGCGCCTGTAAGAACGCCTCTGATGCTACTGACTCGTCCAAGTGCCCACACTTGGAAGTCGTGGACAGCCAACGGGTTACAAAAATTTTCAAGCTTTCATCATCCCTTTGCTGGACTTTGAATAACGAAGTGGTGCTTCGGTTGGCACTTGACAGCAGGATAAACCGGGACAGGAACCTCTGTGTCAACTGACCATAGGTCTCTATTGACAAAGCCGGTAACTTGAGGAACCAACTTAACGCCTCCTCACTGAGTGTTTCCTGGAAAGCATGGCATGCTTGGGCGTCTGTGAACCGGGTTGAATCCAACTGAGACTGGAACAACTCAAGGTGTGCATACGGGCACCCCATTCCGGCATATCTCTTAATCTTAAATGGCTTTGCTTCTGGTGGCTTTTTGTCTGCTTGAACCCGTGCGGAGAATGGGCTTGCACGGGTAATAAAGGGTTGATATTGTTGTGGTCCCGTTCCCGAGTTTAGCCGCTGCTCAAGTTGGGTCACAGTTTGTGTCAACTGTAACAGCAGCTGGGTCTGGGCATCTGCTGGGGGAAGTGGTTGATTTAACAACGGCTCTGGGGGTGGAGGAGGTCCTGTAAGATTGCGATTAAACAAAGGATTGGAGAGATGGATCATTTGTGGATTTGGGTTAGGGTGGGCAGTGGTTGGTAGAATAGCGGGTGGTATGTATGCACCGTCAAAAGTTCGCGGGTTTCCACAACCCGGAGGATTCCCTTCTGGGGTGATGATATCAGCAAGTCTGGCTGACGCCCCCATGGCATTCGCTCTTTGAGTTAAGGTTGCTTGAAGAAGCCCATGCTCAGCCTGGATAGTCGCTAACTGCTCCCTTACCGTTATCAACTCGGCATGTTCTCGAGTAGATTGCTCCTTTTGAGCGAGAAAGTCCTTTTTCAAGAGCTCGAACGCTGCTGCTAAATCTGTTTGGCCAAACTGGGTCCCGGAGGTCCCTGGGTTATCATCCCCTGAGAAATTAAGCCTTCCAGTTGGATCTTGTTCTCCTGCCATTTCCACCGTTCTTCGAAATACGTGTTTGGGAGGTCTTGAGTTCGGCTCTCAACGAGAGCACCAATTGTTTCCGGGGATGCTCGTGGCCCCTTTAACGGGTTGCACGGTTCCAGAAATAGCGAACTTCCTTGTACTCCCGAGTTTTCCTGTGTAAAGAACAAACACGTCAAAGGGCGTCCCGGGTTTACCGAGGGAAGCCACTCCGATGCTTAAGTCAGACACAGTCAGATAAGCAGAAAACTCAAGAGTAGTTAAGGAATTGTCCGTCCCCTTACCGGGAGGTCCTCACCGGTATTTATAGTAGCATTAAAGGCTGCACTTTGTCTTTTTCCAATGTGGGAATGAACTCCCTTGCTTTGCCTCAAACTTATAATGAACTGGGCCCTGACAAAGGACCCAGAGTGGCTTCTCAAGTCTGACTGGCCTTTGGCCCTGTAAACAGTAGTTCAAGCATAATAAACGATGCATATTTAATAATTGACCACACTTGGTGTTATTTCTTGAATTGTAACCCGGTAAAGGAGAAATATTAGGTTCCACATATAAACAGGACCTTAGTGTCACGAGCTTACTTCTTTCACTTGAGATACTCGTGCGGCCTTAGCACTCCGCTATGCTAAGTCAGCCTTACTTCACGCAACTCGTCGGCTAGAACAATCGAAAGAACACAAGAATAACTCTTGAAAGCAAGAGAACTTGTATTAAGCTTTTGAATGTAACTTTACAAGACAAGTGAGTTGATTTGTTTTCTATGTCCTAAATGAGAGGGGTGTCTCCCTATTTATAGGCATCCTTCCTCCTTAGCTAAGATTCTAGCTATATACAAAGTGTAGAATATTCTAGAGAACACTACACTACTCTAAGTTATACCTTGAGTGTTCTAGAGAGTTCTTGAGGGTTCTAGGCCTTTGAGCCTCCTCTAGGACTTTAGAGAATGCTAGAGTTTCCTAGAGGCTTCCCAACCTTTCTTGATCCTTCCAGAGACTTTCGAGGCTTTCCTTAATGTTCCGGAAGTTTCTAGAACACTCTAGTGTATTCCAAAATCTTCCTTGGGCAATGCTTGCTTCAAAAATGCTCAAGAAACTTGGTAGGTTGTGACACTCCCCCGCCTAAGTCCGTGACGCCCTCGTCGCGTCTTCTTCGTGGTAGAGCTGGATCTTGTCTTTGAACTGCCAAAGCGTGTCCTCGGACTCCCAGCTTGCTTCATTGTCGGGCAAACCTCTCCACTTGATGAGATACTCCTTATAACTTGGCACGCCTTGACGTCGAATGACGCTGTCGGCGAGTACCTCATCCACTTCCTAGTCAAAAGAAGTGATGACCGTTGTTGGTGCCCGATGTGAAACTCCCTGTGATGGGTCTTCCTCGTCCTCATGATAAGGCTTTTACATGCTCACATGGAAGATTGGATGGATCTTTAGTTTGGGCGGGAGGTGAAACTTGTATGAAACATTGCCGATGCTTTTGATGACTTCAAATGACCTTTCATACTTACGTATCAAGCCCTTGTGCACCTTTCTAAAGGACTTGAATTGTTGGGGCAAGAGTTTCAAGAGTACAAGGTCCCCTTCCTTGAACTCCACGTGCCTCCTCTTTTTATCCACCCATTTCTTCATCCTTGAGGCAGCCTTGTGCAACGCCTCTCGAGCTAACTCCGTTTGCTCATGCCATGACTTGGCAAACTTGAACGCGACAGGACTCTTCCCTTCGTAGCAGGCGGCAAGGGATAAAGGGGTAATCGGTTGCTGTCCCAACACAATCTCAAAAGGACTCTTATTGGTGGCCTCATTTTGTTGCAAGTTGTAAGAAAATTGCGCCACATCAAGGAGCTTGGCCCAATCCTTTTGGTTGGCACTCATGTAGTGCCGCAAGTACAACTCTAAAAGAGCATAGACGTGCTCCGTTTGACCATCGCTTTGCGGATGAAAGCTTGTTGAAAAGTTCAAGTTTGACCCCAGCATCTTGAACAGCTCCGTCCAAAATCGCCCAGGGAAGTGTGGGTCTCGATCGCTGACAATGTTCTTTGGCAATCCCTAGAGCTTGACGACGTTGCGAAGAAATAGCCTTGTTGTTTCCTCCGTAGTGCAATCAGCTGATGCGGCCATGAATGTTGCATACTTGCTAAGTCGGTCCACCACGACTATGATGCTTCCGAACCCTTCAAACTTCGACAGACATGTGATGAAGTCCATAGAGACGTTCTCCCACGGTCTCTCAAGAATAGGTAAGGGGTTAAGCAAGCCCCCCGGCTGCTGTTGTACGGTCTTGTCATGTTGGCATACAAGACATGTCCTCACGTACTCCTCAACCCCATCTCGCATCCTCTGATGAAGCGGCGATAGTAGTTCACCAACCTAAGGAAAGATCTCAACTCATGTACCTTGGTGGGTGGTTTTCATGCTTAGATGGCATGCACATTGCAATCCTCCATCATTAGCTTGGCATCCTTGATCTTGTGCCCCAAGAACAACACTTCTGACTTGGCAAATGAGCACTTTTCCTTCTTGATGTATAGCTCATTTTCCCTTAGCACCTTGAACACTTCCCTCAAGTGATCTACATGCTCCTCCAAAGTTTGGCTATACACCACGATGTCGTCCAAGTAGACGACCACAAACCGATCAAGATAGGGGTGGAATATCTTGTTCATCAAGGTGCAAAATGTCGCCGGTGTATTAGTTAGACCAAAGGGCATAACCAAGAACTCATAAGAACCATACATTGTGATGCACACGGTCTTTGGTTCATCTCATTCAGCTATGCGGACTTGATAATATCCCGAACGAATGTCCAACTTTGTAAAGTAGTGTGCATGCCCCAATTGGTCGAATAGATCGGCAATAAGAGGAATATGGTACTTGTTCTTTACCGTGACCTTGTTAAGTGCCCTATAGTCGATGCACATGCTAAGAGTGCCATCTTTCTTCTTTTGGAACAAGACCGGGACACTAAATGGGGCTTTTGAAGGTCTAATGAATCCCGCATCCAAGAGTTCCTTCAATTGCCTTCTTAACTCCGCTAGCTCGGGTGGCGCCATGCGATGAATTTTTCCGAAATTAATCAGGGTTTTCAAGACTTGAATATTCCTTAGATATTTTGTCGTATTTTGATTTTCTTCTCCTTATTGGAATTGTATTGGACCTCTCCTTTATGGATATGGCGACTTGGATCAGTCAAATTGCTTCCCTAGGTCCATTGGGAATCCTTTTCTCTCTCGGTAGCAGTAAGTACTCTGTTCTGGCAGTCTGACATTCTGAAACTAATTCAGGCATAACTCTCTCCAGAAAATATATATGAATGTGATTCAAAATGTTCTGGAAACTAGACTCACACATCTTTCCGTACATGTAAAGTCTCGATGCCGATAGTTGCGATTAACATAATTTTCAATTCTTTCTTCCTAGCGGTAGCCCTATCTCCGGTGGTTATTTTTCATAAAATTTTTATACCACCGGTTGCGTCTCATCGATTTGAAACTATTTTCAGTTGAAGGTCTAGGTAAAATACGTAATTTAGACGGTCAAATGACCGTTTCCGTGCGTTAAGGGGTTTGACTTACGGGATTGACCGTAAGAATCGAGCCCTTAACGTTGTTGGATTAAGTTGAATTTTTTCCTATAGACATATTTTGACATAATTATCATATCAGACGGTCAGAATTTTGTTTTTCAACTTTGATCATCAGAATTACAACATGCCTACTAATGTTGTATAACTTGTTTACTAAGCTTTAAGTAAATGTTCCGTTTCTAAAACAAACTCTACGTAGAAACTTCAAATGCAAAAAAGTCATGAAAATAATATATGACCAGAATGGTAAAATACGTCTACTAAACCCTAAACATGCCTACTATTTACCATTATTTATCTATACGGGGAGCCCTATCATCAAGGGGTAAATGTCTCAAAATTTTTAGATGGTCAGTTGCGTCTCATTACGGTGAGTGTTTGTTGTGTTGAAGGTTCGACCAAAATACCTCATATAGGTGTAGATATGTGCATTTTCGTGTGTTAAGTGTTTAGAAAAACTTCATTTTGAAGCCTTAAACGAACTCGGATGACCAAAAAAACCCATATGTCATGGCTTTAACGATGAGTTTAACTCGTAGGGTCATTCTGCTTCCAGATTGGTATCACAATAGTCAATCGAACACCGAAATATCCGTAGTGCAATTTTGTAACTAAAATGTACTTTAGCCGACGAAATACCCTAATTTCGTAGACTAAACCTTTCAAATTTAACTATAGCCGACAAAAAAATTAGTTTAACAGACGAAAAAAAATTTTGTCTGCCTGTTTTTAGATATTTCGTCGGCTAAAGTCTTTTTTCTGGTAGTGTGAGTATTTCTGTGAAGGTAAGGAAGATGCGGAGTTGGAGATGATTTGTTGTGAGATCAATAGTAGCGGCAAGTATGGCATCATTGTGCAAGGGATTGAGGTCAGACCCAAAAGAAACTAGCCAGATCAATTGTAGTTTCAATAAATAGGTTCATTTCGATCTGCTAAACTTTCTTGTTACTCTTCCCTTCAGTGTTTGCATGTCACATTGGATGATTGGAACTTTCTACAGTTGACATTACTTATAAATCACATTCCCTTGCTTTAGCAATCTTCTGTTCCTGAAGCCAAGAAAATGGACATATATAAATCGATATATGTAATTTAAGTGATCTCTTATTGCTTCCATGTTTTAAATTTATAATTCAACTAACTTTCTCATCCAAGGCCAAACTGTATGTGAAAATATTGGTGGTGATTGCAGCAATCAGAATTTCTTGAGTTTATACTTAAATCGGAGGACATCTGTCTCTGACTACCGTCATAATTTCTTCTCAATAAGATATATAATAACCCTAAAACTCTCTCTTCTTCTACCTAGGCAAAATGACCTGTAGGAACTTAATGGTTCATGTCTTATATATATTCTCATTTGGATAAAAAAAATCATATATCTTACCTCTTTACACATCTCGACTGGCCTACGTACTTGAATCACACCAAGAAATGCAAACAGATTAATGTTGGGGAACTCATAACAGTGCTAGTTAGGTAACTCATGTTGGAACAGTACAGGAAGTTGGTACCAAGTAAACGACTATGGTCCAGATCGAACCAAATCCAAGTTTCCCAGCAGATGGCCAGAGTATCTGCTCTGCAAAAGCAAACGACACGTTTCGACTTCTCAACGGTCCATAATATATACCTCTCTTCTCATTTTTGACGTATATAGTTTCCCATTATAATATAAATCCACACACCCCGGAATCATCCTACACCACCCGCAGCCCTCCACAACCAAGAGTTCAACTGTTCAAGACTTTATCTCTGCGCGCCATGGCCAACCCTGCGCCGCCGAAGACCATGACACGGTCGGTGCTGGCCGGCGGCCTGCTAAACCCGCTGCATTTCGATATCCGCCGCTCCCCGGTGGTTGATCTCAACTCAGCAATCTGGTGTTTTCTTGCATGAATGAGTTCATCAGGAAACTTCCACAGGCTTAGGGCTTGTGGAATTTGGCTGGTAAATGCTGCTCAGTGCTCGCTCAGATTCTGTCATTAGTTTCAGTTAGTTCTCAGACTTCATTTAACTTGATGTTCTTGTAGTTAATTATTACCTGATCTAGCTCTCTCGGATCTTGCTTTATTAGTAGTAATTGTTGTAATTTGGGGGCAACCGATCGATCAATATATATGTATGTCGTTCTAGTCGTGTTTGTTTATAATATGCTACTGAAGCTTCCTAAACGGCTAAACGCTGTGAAAATTTAATTGGTATTTCTAATGTTAAGAAATATTTTGGGATCTGATCCATTTAACTATCTTTATCTATTTTGGGACCTGAAGAATTTTCGTCTCACCGATTAGAAAGTTATCTTATTACTTAATGAATGACCGGGCTAATGATGAGCTAATCAATCGATTAAACTCTCTTGGGAGGTGTTTTTACCCTTATATTCAATCAAACGCAACGGTTGGGTCAATATCTTATGAGAAGCTTATTTGAATATTAGAGCATATGCACCATTTGTCTTCATCAAACCATCAATTTACCGCTATATATTTTCCTTACACTATTTATAGGCTGTTCATAGCAACTGTTCTTAATAGAAGGATTTAACCTATATCTATTCTTCATCACGTCAACTCGACGACTGTTCACTAGATACAGTATTTTTCCTGTTCATATCTCTCAACCACATATAAATACCTTCTCTCGTTTTTTTTTCCGTTTTCCTCTTTCCAGCTCTCTCGAAGCTTCTCTCTCTCACAAATCTTCATAGATCGAAATCTACCTCAAAACTCGATCGAATCGTTTGATCGAGGCCGATCTCTGTCCAAGGTCGACTAAATCTCTTCATCCAGCTGCAACCCAATTTTCAAATTCACTCCTTAGTTAATTTTTTCCTTTCATTCGTTTTCTTATTTTCTTAGTTTTTGTATTTATATTTTGTTCGTTTTTGGGGACGTCGATGCCATTGATCACCGATAGGGCGGAGGCTTCTGGTGAGAATCAAAGTGGGGCGGCTTTTTGTTTGGTGTTGGTCAAAGTGTGTGTACTTGAGAATACAGGGTGATTGATTGTTATCATATCATGCTTTTAAGGTTTAGGGTGATTGATTAATCATTGGTCAATTACTTTGGGTTTGAATCTGATTTTGATTATTGGATGAGTATCGAATGTAATTGTTGTTAATATTTGGGTTTTTACTTTCTAAATTTGTTGGTTCTGAATTTACTCGGACTGTGACTATAGGGTGTGATACTGGTTTTTATATTTTGATATTCTTATCAAGTTTTGTGATTGGTGATAGCTGAGAATTCTGTTAATAATTCAACACTATAAGCCATGCAAATTTAATGTGTTCTATTTTGAGAAGTTGGGTAGTGTTCTCTTGCCATCATCTAAGTTGTTATCTTGGCATCGGTTCGAGCAATGGCTCTTCAGGAATGTATAGAGTTGATATTAGTCATTTGTTGTCTCTGTCTTCAAACCTTAAACCAATTGTCTTCAATTGGTCTGATCGTCTTTGTTTTTCTTTTCACTCTATGGGTTTTCACTTTCGTGTTTATTTGTTGGTGTTGTAACGGACGGAAGAAAGAACACAGATTTACGTGGTTCACTAACGATATGTTAGCTACGTCCACGACCAGAAGAGAACAGTTTTATTATCTTGAGGAAACACAACCACCGAGTACTCCAAGAGTACTAAATACAATTAGGTTTAGGTCGTTTATATACTAAACCATAAACCCTATATACTAAACCCAATAGGAAACCATAACCCAGTATAACAGGGACTCTAAACCCTATATACTAAACCCAATAGGAAACCATAACCCAGCATAACAGGGACTCTAAACCCTATATACTAGATCCAATAGGAAACCATAACCCAGCATAACAGGGACTCGTGGGCCTTGGGGGCGTTGCCCTTCGATGACACAAAGAACACAATCTTGCTCGCGTGACTGTTGTTCGCGAGACTCTCGTTCGCGCGACTGTCGCTCGCGGGGCAGTTTCGGTCGCAGGAGAAATATCATTCGCGCGACTTTCGCTCGCGGGAATAATTCCGCTCGCGCCCCCGAACCCCCAATCCAGGGCGCGTTGCCCTGGACCCCAAATCGCTGACCGGACAGCGAGATCCCAGAATAGCTGGTACCTCCAGATGGCTGATTCAAGGCATACATTAACAAATCTCCACCTTGACTTGAATCCTCCCCGAATGGCTGGTTCCTCCAGATGGCTGATTCAAGGCATATATTAACAAATCTCCACCTTGACTTGAATCCTCTCACAGATAACAGATGTACCAGATGCATCACCCCGAATAGCTGGTACCCCCAGATGGATGGTTCAAGGCATATTTTAACAAATCTCCACCTTGACTTGAACCCTCTCACAGATAACAGATGTACCAGCTAACAGATGTACAAATAACTTCTCTACCAGATAACAGATATACCAGATGTACTCCTCTGCCTCAGATGTTACACGGATGTACCAGATGCACCACAATAGTGCCAGATGTACCAGATGACTCCTCTATCTCAGATGTAACACGGATGTACCAGATGCACCTCAATAGTGCCAGATGTACCAGATGGCTCCTTTGCCTCAGATGTACTAACAGATGTACCAGATGCACCACAACAGTGCCAGATGTACCAGATGGCTCCTCTGCCTCAGATGTACCAGATGCACCACAACAGTGCCAGATGTACCAGATGGCTCCTCTGCCTCAGATGTACTAACAGATGTACCAGATGCACCACAACAGTGCCAGATGTACCAGATGGCTCCTCTGCCTCAGATGTACTAATAGATGTACTAGATGCACCACAATAGTGCCAGATGGCTCCTCTGCCTCAGATGTACCAGATGCACCACAATAGTGCCAGATGTACCAGATGACTCTACTGCCTCAGATGTTACCCCCAAAGGGCAACTAACAGCTTGCATCTGCAACCAAGGCCAAATCCTCTTCAGAATTGATGTCAACTGCTGCTACAGCAGCAGTACCTGATGCTTTCTCATGCTCCTTCTTTTTCTTTGGACATTCATTTTTCCAATGTCCCTTTTCTTTACAGTAGTTACAGACATCATCAGATTTGGAACTCTTTGAAACTTGTTTCTTGAATTTCTTCTCACCCAAGCTTCCCTGTCCCATCCTTCCGCTGGCTACCAACCCAGCAGCCTGACTGTCTGAACTTGTACCGGTGGCCTTATGACGCATCTCTCTAGTATGAAGAGATGATCTAACCTCCTCCAGAGTCACTGTATCTCTCCCACCAATAAAAGAATCCACAAAATTCTCATACGACAAAGGTAGAGATACCAGCAGAATTAGGGCAGCATCTTCATCATCAACTTTGACATCAATATTACGCAACTCTAATAGAATTGTGTTTAACCGATCTAAGTGGTCTCTTAGAGTCATGCCAGATTCCATTCGCAGACTGCACAGTCGTCGCTTTAGAAGCAACTTGTTGGTTAAAGACTTCGTCATGTATAGACTCTCAAGCTTCAACCACAGACCAGCCGCAGT
The DNA here is from genome assembly GCA_951800085.1 of Comarum palustre. Lineage (NCBI taxonomy): Eukaryota > Viridiplantae > Streptophyta > Magnoliopsida > Rosales > Rosaceae > Comarum > Comarum palustre. The sequence goes on from OX637587.1 coordinate 1,101,589, forward strand.
TTCCTCCTCTGCGACCTCGGTGATTATATCATCTGCAAGACACAACAAGATTGTCGAGTGTGCCTTCTCCTCCAGACTGGCCATCTCAGCGATTTCTGGATCCCCCGGCTTCTTCACAAGCGGTGCCCACATCCCTTGTTGTTTTAACAAGGCTCGCATCTTGATCTGCCATAAACTGAAACTGTTTCTCCCCGTGAATTTATCGATCTTCACGGTTAACCCAGACATCTTTCTTCCCAGAATTCGAACCCCTCCTGGGCTCTGATACCAGTTTGTTGTAACGGACGGAAGAAAGAACACAGATTTACGTGGTTCACTAACGATATGTTAGCTACGTCCACGACCAGAAGAGAACAGTTTTATTATCTTGAGGAAACACAACCACCGAGTACTCCAAGAGTACTAAATACAATTAGGTTTAGGTCGTTTATATACTAAACCATAAACCCTATATACTAAACCCAATAGGAAACCATAACCCAGTATAACAGGGACTCTAAACCCTATATACTAAACCCAATAGGAAACCATAACCCAGCATAACAGGGACTCTAAACCCTATATACTAGATCCAATAGGAAACCATAACCCAGCATAACAGGGACTCGTGGGCCTTGGGGGCGTTGCCCTTATATACTAAACCCAATAGGAAACCATAACCCAGCATAACAGGGACTCGTGGGCCTTGGGGGCGTTGCCCTTCGATGACACAAAGAACACAATCTTGCTTGCGTGACTGTTGTTCGCGAGACTCTCGTTCGCGCGACTGTCGCTCGCGGGGCAGTTTCGGCCGCGGGAGAAATATCATTCGCGCGACTTTCGCTCGCGGGAATAATTCCGCTCGCGCCCCCGAACCCCCAATCCAGGGCGCGTTGCCCTGGACCCCAAATCGCTGACCGGACAGCGAGATCCCAGAATAGCTGGTACCTCCAGATGGCTGATTCAAGGCATACATTAACAAATCTCCACCTTGACTTGAATCCTCCCCGAATGGCTGGTTCCTCCAGATGGCTGATTCAAGGCATATATTAACAAATCTCCACCTTGACTTGAATCCTCTCACAGATAACAGATGTACCAGATGCATCACCCCGAATAGCTGGTACCCCCAGATGGATGGTTCAAGGCATATTTTAACAGTTGGGTTTTCAGTTGCGGGTTTGGTTTTGGACGTTGGCCGTCGCTGGGTTTTGTTTTGATCCAATTTAGAGTTCGTCTGTTCTCAAGTCCTGCTTCAGGTTTGCTTCTAATCATATCTGATTTTGCTTTATATATATCATGATTTTGGGCATCTTTTTGTTACTGTTTTTGTTTTTTGCTTTGCTCTTGGGTTTGGTATTTAGGTACTATTTTGAAAGTAATGTATCACTACCAGAACAACCACTTTAGCCGAGGAAAAAATTTCTTCGGCTAAACCCTAAATTTCGTCGGCTAATAAGTCGTCGGGAAAAAGCCGTCAGTCAAGACTTTAGCCGACGAAATTACTGTTCATCGTCGGCTAAAGTCAGTTATTTAGCCGACGAAGAAATTTTTCGTCGCTTAATTTCTGGACTTTCGTCTATAGCTATTATTTTTATTTATTTTTTTATTTTTTTCTTTTCTAAAATTTAGCCGACGAATTACCCTAAAATTCGTCGGCTAAAGTTATTATTATTTTTATGTTATTATTATTTTTTTCTTTTTAAAACTTTAGCTGACGAATTTTAGGGTAATTCGTCGGCTATAGTTATTATTTTTCTTTTCTTTTTTTTAACTTTAGCCGACGAATTTTATTAAAATTCGTCGGCTATAGTTATTTTATTTTTTCATATATTTTTTATTTTTTAATTTCTTGTATTTTTGATTAAAATTTTTTACTTCTTTTTCGTTTTTACACCTGTGGTGGAGAAGGACAAGAGGAGGAGGAGAAGAGGATAGGAGCAAGGCTAGAAGGAGGAGGAGGAGAAGGTTAGGAGAGGGAGAGGAGGAGGAGGAGGATGAGGAGGAAGGAGAAGAATTTAGAGAAGGAGGAGGAGGAGGAGAAGAAGAATTTAGAGAAGGAGAAGAATTTAGAGAAGGAGGAGGAGGAAGGAGGAGAAGAAGGATTTAGAGGAGGGAGGAGGAGGAGAGGAGGTAAGATGAGGAGGTAGGAGGAGGAGGAATGAAGATGAAGAGGATGAGGAGGAGAAAAATGAAAGATATAGAAAATTTTGAAGTTTAGCCGACGAAATTTCGTCAGCTAAAGTTCAAAATTTTAGTCGAAAAATTTCAAAATTTTAAAATGTTAGCTCTCGGTTTAGTTCCATTTCATGTTCACAGGTAATTTGTTTGTGCTTTGTGATTGGGTGTGACTATTACTACTCCATTTGGTACTTTGCATCTTATTTAATGTGCGAAAATGTTTTAGTCTTAGTTTAGGTAGTGGAGCTGCCGGACTGGGATTTACGGTTGGGTTTGGGAGAGCTTATAAGCTCCTTTACTTTTAAGCACCAAAGATTTTGGTGTTTGGTAAGTCTAAAAATAAGCTACTTTTTAAAAAAGTATAAAGTGTTTTGAGGGAAAAAGGAGAAGCTGCAAATACCCACCTTCTGCTTATAAGCTAAAAGTCAGCTTATATCTTATAAGCCCAGCTAAAAGTCAGCTTACATCTCCTTTGGTCCAATCTTCTACAATCTACTTTATCAGACTTGCTTTAAAATGTGCTATTCGATCTAGGTTATGTTTTCTATCTTTAGCTACACCAGTGTCTTTCAACGATTCTTTCTTCGTATATTAAGTCTGGCTCAAGTGATCGATTACGATCATTGTGACCTGCTCCCATAGCTAGAGGGGAAGCAAAGTTGGGATAATCACCATTGTCATGAATTGTATTGTTAGTGTTGTCTAATGGGTTGGCTGTAGTCACCATAGCAGACTTGATTGCAGCTACACTCCATTGATGTGCACCTTTCAGCAGTGCCGCTACGCCTGAAGCAGAGGGCAAGCCATGGAAGTTCCAGATATTAAATTGTAGTCACTTGGTAACATCACATTTGATTCGATTTAGCCTGCTGCGACATTCGGAATCCAAGAAGGCAAAACTAAAGACCCCGGCGCCATTATGTCCGGGTTCAAGATGCCCTGGATAACTTGACGAAGGACCTCTTGAAGTGTAAAAAGCAGCAGCCGGTGCAGGCTTTGTCCCTACGAATGTTTGTTGAAATTTCATGCTTGCAGAAGGGTTAGCTCCACTACTGACATATTTGATAAGAGCTGATGCATCATCTGTACTTACCACAATGCAAGGGCATGTAATTAGGCCCGCGCTTTGCTGCAGGTTTTGGAATTTTGTATACTCATCCTCGATTGGTTGGACACCCTCCACGTATAGCCTGTATTGCTAACTGAAATTCAATTTCATTCCCACAATTTTCTCTCTTTATTTTCCTTAAGGCGAAGCATCATCCCCCTCCCATCTCCCATCTTTTTCTGACGAGAAGTCTAAGGAAACATCTCACATTTTGGACCTTCCAAAACTTAGCAATCCCATTCGTTCTCTTCTCTCCTTTATTTGTTAATGATTCAGTTTTTTTCCCCGTAGCTCGAAACAAATTAGCTGCCACCGTCCCACCTTCGGGGTTGGAGGACCCTGATCCCACTCCTCCACCTCGTCCTCGTCCTCGGCTTGTCCCATCTCATTTCTTGTCAAACAAGTTTTGAGCATAAATACTAGAAGGGAAGCTTTCTTGCACGGTTAAAGTTTGTTTTATTTTGAAAAGCATCGACTTGTTAGAGCGGACGAGATGAGTTGTTTTCCATGTTTTGGCTCTCAGAGAAGTAAGAGATCAAGTAACAGGAGGGTAGATCACGCATCTGCTCCGCCTGTTGAAATGGGTATGTTTTTCCTTTTTGTTGTGTCATTAATTAGTTACTTTCGATATCAGAATCTAATTGGCAAGTTGTCCTAAATAAGAATCTCATTTATAAACCCTAAATCAAATTTGTCTCACCTACATTGTGAAATGGCATCATATCTGTTTTTGGGGAACAAAATTAAGTTTCAAATGAGATTATAATGCATTTTCTACCTTTAGCCTTGTAATGTTCATCAACACTCAAACACATCAAATCCATGTTTGCAAGACAGAAATCTTGTTAATATGATAAATAAATGTGTGGCTGAATTCTACATTCAGGTTAAAACACTCTCCCTTTCCATCGATCGCTCTCTCAATATCTCTACTTGTCTGTGATTCGATTCATAATGCTGCTATATGGTAGAAGGGACTTCCCTTATAATTTACCAGCATTCCTGCATGCGCCTTAAACATTACTGTCACTGTCTGCAGATATGAAAAAACAAAGACCTGCTGAGACGCATTATGTGTCACACTCAACACACTCAACACACACAAAACAGCGGCCACACTCACATGTGGAAGTTGACGTATCACAAATCAATGCAAAGAGTTTCACATTCCGTGAGCTAGCTACAGCAACAAAGAACTTCCGTCATGAGCGTCTTCTGGGCGAAGGTGGATTCGGAAGAGTCTATAAGGGAACTCTTCAGTCGAGTGGGCAGGTTAGAAACTCTTATACTCTGTTTTCAACTTAGGAATGTACACAATATGAATGTTGGTTTTTTTTCATGAAGACTGATACTTGTAGGTTTGTTTTCCTATCTTGTTTGTAGGTGGTAGCTGTGAAGCAACTCGACAGAAATGGAATGCATGGAAGCAAGGAATTTCTGGGAGAGGTTTTGACACTAAGCCTCCTACACCATCCAAACTTAGTTAATCTAATTGGATATTGTACCGACGGAGATCAAAGGTTTTTGGTGCACGAATTCATATCAGGGGGCACTCTAGAAGACCGAGTTCTTGGTACATAGCATCCTCTATTCTGCTGCGTTTTCTTGATTTAGGACAATCTCGTTAGTTCCATATCTATGATGATGAGTATGTATGTGACCTTAATAGTTATGTGCAGATCATCAAGCAGGCAAAATAACATTAGATTGGTGCACGAGGATCAAAATAGCTTATGGTGCTGCCAAGGCCTTGGAGTACTTGCATGAGAAGGCCAATCCACCCGTTATATATCGAGACTTCAAATCTTCAAATATCTTGTTAGATGAAGAATTCAATCCAAAGATCTCGGATGTTGGACTTGCCAAGCTTGGCAATGCCGGAGATAGGATGCATGGACCATCATGGCTGATGGGAGCCTATGATTTCTGTGCTCCAGAGTATTCGAGAACTGGTGAAGTCACAATGAAATCGGATGTATACAGCTTCGGAGTTATTCTTCTGGAGCTAATAACTGGAAGAAGAGCCATTGACACTACAAGAGCAAATGATGAGCAAAATCTAGTTGCTTGGGTAAAATTACCTTCTCATTACATGTGATAATGTGACCTTAAAGGCATATGAATATCAAATTTAATGTGACTTTGTTCTGGTTTGTACGTGTGAGCAGGCACAACCCTTATTCAAGGACCCAAAAAAATATCCTGATATGGCCGATCAGTGTCTTAACAAGCAATTTCCTGAGAAGGAACTAAATCAGGCTGTTGCAATAGCAGCCATGTGCCTGCAAGAGGAGCCATCAGTCCGGCCCTTTATGAGTGATGTTGTAACAACTCTTAAGTTTTCTTTCCCTAAGTCCGCCTCCTCCTGAGGCTACTCCTGCACCTGTTCCAGCTTATCCAATCCAAGATGGTAACTCTGAAGGTCATTCTGAAAGTCTTTCCGACGCCATGAGGAGGCTTCAGACAATGATAGTATCAGAAGTTCACACAACTTTAGCCGCCGCCATTCTGCTATTGACAACTCAGATAACGATGGCTATGACCAAAACTTGCATCAACTAAGTGGTATCGACTCCAAAGAATGGCTTTCATTTGAAAGAGACTTCACCAGTTCTTCAGGTGACCAGAGAAGTAAAAGCAAGAGCAGCAGTACGTGATCAAGGTACTAGTTTCAGCCAAGATAAATATGGAAGCGCTACTTCTAGAAGCAACAGTATAGAATCGAACGAAGCAGGTTTTTCTCATATCATCAATAGAGTACCATAAAAGGAAGAGGCTACTGTCACAATTGAAGCAATTAAGAGCGCAGAATCAACAAATAGAAACTTCAAATCTGTCAATTGTTTGGACCGCACCACCAATCGCAGGGCAACCTGAATCAATGAATGTTCCACCTAGAAAGAGTGATCTCTAGATTGTCTTTGCACATACATGCATTCCATTTCTAATTTTGTATGATGAGCCATGTAGACTTTTGTCCCTTAGACACCAAAGATCGAAGAAGCATACTCATGTCTAAAGAGCTGAATCTCAAGACTTGCAGCAAGAATTTTATGATGAGGTTCTCTTCTCTTTTTTTTCTTCAACATTTCTTAATACTCCACAGTCAGGTCTTCTTGTGTGATTTCATCTCTTTTCTTAAATGACAATGCAACATTAAAACTTAAGAGTAACGTACAAAGAAAACTTACAAAATCATGAGAGACATAACACTTTTGTTCCAGATTATTGAGACGGTAATGGACCACTGGTAAATTGGCAAGGGAATTTCAGTTTATACTCGTACCTTCATGAGTTTTATGTATATAGTCGTCCAACTGTGGGATCAGTTGGCTAGGGCAAACTTTGTAAATTTTCGATGGTCAGGAACAAAAGTAGAAGACTTTTATATTTGATTGTGAGAGCAAAATATAGCTCTTTAGCATCAGCTTACATTCTGCCAAATATATATATATATATATATATATATATATAACAGTATGGTATAACCAAGAAACCTGTGATCTCTTCAGTGTTGGACTACCTTAGCTTCCGAATAGGAAGTGCTCTTCCAAAAAGCTTTTCTACTTCAGTTGCTTCCATTTTGAGCTCGCTCAATATATCCATCTCTTCTTTGGAAAGCTCTCTCAAGAAGTTCTCATCTTTTTTAATCTCATTAAATCCTTCTGCTAACCTATGAAACAATTACAGCTCAGTCTGTTCAACTTTCTCCACCTCCCCTTCTATCTGTTTAACCTCCTCTATAAGGGTCCTCTCCCCTTCCTCAAGTTCTTCTCCAACCTCTCTACAAGTGAAGGTTCGGGCCTGCAAGTATTATCTGTTTTGATGAACTTGTTGAAGTCTCGTCCCATGCTCGCAGTTGCTTTCTCAAGTTCATGAACAATGATTTGTGGCAAAACTGAACTCCTTGTATATATCACAGCACCACCGTACCCATCCCATGCATCATTCCTGCCACGGTAGTATACAAATATATAGTCTTCCGGTTTATTCTCTATATTCGAAGATACAATGTACCTGTAGAAGTCATGTTCATATCTCTAGTTGATGTTTAGAGGTGATGAAGAAATGCATACTGAACAAAAAAATTAAGGTAATGTAGTGACATGAATTACCAGTCATCTTGATAGTGAAGATAATCATTGTCGTGATTGTATAGTATGCCAGGCTGGTTTGGATCTTGCACGAACTTCTGAACAGCTGTTCGAGTAAAAAATCCACCATCAGGAGTTTTTATTCTCCAAGACAAATTTCCTACAAGTCTACCAGATTCTGTATGAAAGTCATGCACTTGGCAATCAAAAGCATCAAAGGTAGGATTCAAGCCACTAGTGATGAACCATTTGCCATTAAACTTTTCCATATCAAAGTTTTGAACAAGAGCAGAAGGATCTGGAATAGGAAATTCTCCCACATCGGATTTCATAGGTACACACTTCTTTCATGACACTGCACATTCATTAAATTTGTTAATATATGCCTTGAACTAGCCATCCGAAGGTACCAGCTATTCGGGGATCTCGCTCTGTATTCTGTTGCGGGGACAGTTTCAGTCGCGGACGTTTAGTATATAAACGTCCTAAACCTAATTGTATTTAGTGCTTAGCGCCACACTCTGTATTCTGTAATTTCAGTGTTCTTCCTCAAACTAATAAATTTGTTCTCCTTCTGCCGTGGACGTAGCTAACATATCGTTAGTGAACCACGTAAATCTGTGTGTTCTTTATTCCATCCGTTACAACAAAATTCATCCACGACACTGTTCTCAAACAGGTCTCCGCATTTAATCTGCGATAAGGAACAAGAAAGACATGACATGTCAGCTTTTCCAACATATGGTGTTTGGCACAGTGAAATTGATGAGGATAGAAATACATATGAAACAAACCTAACCTGGCATTCTGTCTCATCAGGACGATTGTTACAAGTTTGCAGACAAGCTACATTGGCAGCACAGGACGGGTTTGCAATGCATTTTGCAAGTTCTACCCTAACATGAACAAATGCTCCAGTAATCAAAATAAGGAAAAAAACTGTAGACATGTTAAAAAGCTGACTGATTGCATTACCTGCATTCCTTAAGTAAGCAGGAACAAGTTTTGAGAGCATCCACAGCATTGGCTGATGGTATCACCATGAGAGTGCATACCAGTAAACCGGCTACTTTCATGAAGTGTCACTGACTCCACTCTCTAATGAGACTAGATAATTCTTTAAGTATAACATTAATCACCTGTTTCGCCTTCATATATGAAGGAAAACAAATCATCAATCACTAGCTAAATCAGAAAATTAGAACAGCAAAACCAAAACCAAATGCAGATGAACTATGCAATTTACCTCAGTTTCACTACTTGTTGTGCCCCTTTTCGAAAAGGCCTACTCAGTCCTAGAGAGCATAGAAGACCATTTCGACCCCAAACCAGAAGAGTTCCTACTAGAACTAATGAATTGGGAGTATCTTGATTTTCTGCTATTGGGGCAAAATTTCACCACCACTTGAAAATCAACCATCCTTCTCTTCTGAAACCTTTCATCACTTGTAAATCCTAATCTCATACATGTACTGCCAATACTATCATTATGGGACAGGGAGATTGAACGGGCGGCCAGAGCCATACTTCAGTAACCTGGCTTCCAATTTGGATCTGAGCACAGTTCATCATATGAGTTGGTAGTCCTTCTCTTGTTTTGTATAGTATGCACATAATGAAAACTTCATTTCCTCATTTTGATGCAATTGATTCAACAAAGATAACTGAAAAATATGAAAAATTGATCTCACCTGAGTTGTTTTCTGAGAACTACGATCCAATCATCCAATTGTTCCAATGGACAGAAAATCTACATGTCACTTTTAACAGAACATAGTTAATGTTCTTTACAATATTCAAATGACAAAGAACATAAAAACCTCATAAATCTTGATACCAAAGTCCAAATGCAAGGAAGATAACTTTCCCTAAACTTGTCAATACCATACAATTAATACAGATAAACGAATCAACACTAAATTCTCAAACTTTACTAGTGACTATTGTCAAGTAATGAATTCTTCACCATACTCGTGGGGTAAAACTAAAACTAACTATTGTAGAATGAATGAGACCCAATACCTAAGACTTACATTACCCAATATTAGACATCGAAAGTTTGCTGGGACTAGAAAGTGAGCAGATATAGAATCTAAGCAATGTGCAGTATTGGGTTCATTATACATAAGAAAGTATAATGAAGGGCAGAGAGTACCTTGGGATGAGTTGGAGGAGAAGAGTATGTGCATGGCAACAGGAGCTTATCTTGGTTTGCAGGAGAAGGACAAGTTATGCAGTTTGTACAAAAGGACGACGCAGGCAAAGAGGAAGAGAAGAGAAGAGAAGGGCGCCAAAGTTTTGTCGGATAAGTGGAAACAATGGCCGTGACGTATCCAATTGGGCTTTTTCTTTCTTTTCTTTTTCTTTTAATATTTTTTGTCTTTTGATTCCTAAATGAAAAATTTTAAGAACTGTACACCATATATATGACTGGTATATTAAATTTCAAAAATCTCATATTGATACATAACTTTCAAAAACCGATCCAAAATCAGTACATACGGTTAATTTCCATGTTACTTCCATCAAACACTAAGGGGCAAAAATCTGTCTATTCTAAAATTAATTAAAAACCAAACTCTCTCTTCTCTGCTATACTATACTACCCAGAATGGACAATTTTTTTTGATTGATTTAGAGAAGGAACTGATTATGATTGTATCACCTTCAAAGAGAGAGTTCACCGAAACAAACAAATTTAGAAATCCAAGCAACTATACAAGTAAAAACACAACGCACACAAATTCAAAAGAGTAAAATATCTTCTGGCATACAAAACATGCATAAGAATTACGAAGCCAACAACAGCGCACAAATGTAATTGCTGTAATATTAGAAATCCAGAAATGCAATCTAAACCAATTTATGAGGAAGAGCATCCAGTGAAAAATGACTGCATGAGAAAAAAATTCAGTGGCAATGTAAGAATGAAACTATTGGGATTGGCTGACGAAAACATTTTTCAATTTTCTAAATCTTCAAAAAAGACTGACCCAAACAAACCAAAACTAGAAGAAAATGAAAGGGGTGAATAATGTAATGAAAGACTACACAGAAATATCGGTGAGAAAGAGAAGGCGAGCTTAGAAGAAAATTATATACATATAGAAAAGTCAAAAATGCCCTTTAAAAAGTGAATATTTACATAATGTTAACGGTATTATTAAGTATTAACGGCATGTACTAAAAAAAAGTCGGGTTTCAAAAGTCATGTACTTTTGAGTTTTTGAAACTAGATGTACCAATCTTAGGAGTGGCATATTTCGTATACTTAGAATTTTCCCTTCTTAATTTTTTTGATGGTCAATAGCAATATTTAAACTTTTTGTTCCAGCAGCATTAATTGCTACTTTTACATTAGCTAAGTTTTAACTAATTATCTCTCTAAAATGGATAGATTTATCAATTTTCACTATCAATTTCTAAATTTATCAATTTCTTAAGTATTCTGCTAGAGCAAACACTACCAGGACAAGAACTTTAGCTGACGAAAAATTTGCATCGGTTTGATAATTAAATTCGTCGGCTAAGATTTTAGCCGACGAGTCTTCGTCGGCAATGGTTTTGTCAGGAAAGACTCGTCGGCTATAATTTTGGCCGACAAAACTATAAGTCGTCGTCAGCTATAGTCTGAAACTTTAGCCAACAAATATTTTATCTGTTTCGTTTGCTAAAGTTTCATACTATAACTGACAAAACATCATTTTGTCCAGTGGCGGAGCCTGAAACTTGTCTTTGAGAGGGCCAAAGATAGCAAGATAAAATGATAAGTTTTTTATTTTACTTTTTACAATAAAAACAAATTACAACTATTGAATATGGTATACAAAATGAAATATGTATTGTTTTCATGTTCGAAACCAAGAAAATTCTCCTTTAAATGCTTTATTAATATTTTATAGTATGTTATGATATATATTAAGGCAGTTAACCAACGTAATTATTACAATCTCCCATTTTTAAGACATCATTTTGGTAAATTTTGGTCTAATGATAAATTTAGAAGTAAATTTGGAGGGGCAATTATCATAAATTGTAGTCTAAATAGCAAGACCAATAACAAATTACCCTAACATTTTCCAAAATTGTTATGGGGGCCACAGCCCCCTCCGGCCCCCAAAGAGCTCCGCCCCTGATTTCGTCGACCATAGTCTGAGACTTTGGCCGACGAAATATTTAATATATTCGTCGGCTAAAATATTTAATAAAAAAATAAAAAATAACTATAGCCGACAAATTATAGCGAAATTCATCGGCTAAATACTACTACAGCAGACAAAAATTGTCATAATTCGTCAGCTAAACCTTAAAAAATAATTAAAAAAATGATATAGCTGACGAAATATGGCAAGTTTCGTCGGCTATAAGTCTATTGCAGTAAAAAAACACACAGTAATTTTCCAAATTACCATTCCAAACAACCTGTAAAATACACCAAAAAATTTCATAAAACCAACACCAAAAATGGTGACAACACGTTTTTCATTAAAAAAATTATAAATTGTTCATAAACACATACAACTATATAATCATTTAACTACACAAAATCTATATCGTCAAAATCTATATCTGTGTCTGGGGGCTACTACAGAGGAGGTTGTGGCTGCTGAGGTAGCGGTATAGGCATAGGCATAGGCATTGGCGGAGCCGGAAGTCCCTGAAGCTGGGCAGCTGAAAACTCATGTAAGTACTGGAACATCTGCTGCTGCTAGGCCTACTGGGAGATATATATCGCAACATTATACTCTTGTAAGGCGACAGTACAGGCTGTCTGGGCGTAGATCTGGGCAACATGAACGGCAGCCTGAGCGGCTTGCTCTTCTCGTAGTCTCTAAACTTTTGACTCTAGCTGAGTCATCTTGCTGCTGGTCGAGGCTGCATTTCTTTGAAATCCTGGAGTTGTCTTCAGACCCCTCGCCCTTCTTTCCTAGACCCCGGCAGTAGAAGTTGTTTTCTCACGGTGGGAAGGCTGTGCCCATGATCCTTGCCCCAACCCTCAGATTCAAAGTGTCGATCCTAGACATTGCTTCAGACATCTCTTCTTCCTACGTGTCCGGCCATGTCTCCCTCACTATAACAGTCACCACCTCGTCACTAGCCTACCTCACCTTTGCCTAATTGGATTGGAAAAAAATAATTAATTAACATTTTTATATATATAAGTAAAAAATTTGAAAACTTAAGATGACTTACAATATCCTTCTAGGTGTCAGGATATGTCTTCTCATATGTATAGACGTACCGGTTGACTTTTGGATGTTCCCTGGCCGCCTCGTCCATGAACATAGCGAACGGTCTAGAACCGGCATGATGGTTCCTTGTGTTGCGTTGCCAGTTCTGAGCGTTCGCCCAAGAAACGGTATTCAAAGAAAAAATAAAATATTAGTAAAATATTTTAAAACCGACATACTTAATGACAATTTAACCAATTAGTTTTTTAATTACCTATTTATAAGGGTTATTGAATTCTGATATCAATGGCCAACGTCACTCATACTCCCTGTACAGGAACTCAATAGGAGTACCAAAACGTCAGTCCCGTGCGCAGTCTAGTGGGTCCGCAACTCGTTCTTCCACTTCTTGTACCTACATATACAACAAAAATATTAGAAATATTATTAATATCACATATAATTTTGTTTTTTTCATTAACTTCCCAACATACATTCTCACATGCACAACGTTCGTCCTGCTGTGTTGCTCAGGTGCTCGGGAACGTCAAACCATACCTGCATTTAACCGTTTATTAGTTTAGTTTTTCGACAAATCAACAATATAATACATAATATTATTGAGGCATTTTGTAAACTCACTGACATCGCATTGTAGACCATGAACTTAACCTCCTGCGGGACCTCGTCTCAGTTCGACCAAAACATAGAGACTTTATCCCTAATGAGCTCGCCCGATACTATGTGGTCATCCCCGTCAGTATCTATTACGATCCACCCTGAGATGCTGATGGTCTTCTCGAGAGCCTTCCCTGTGACGGGACTTCTATTCTTCCTTGTTGGCTTGGCTCTGACAGTGTCTATCACAAGATAAACCAAATTGATTATTAAAATCGAAGAACCTTTATTATGACATTATAAAAAAACAAATTATTCATCTTTCATTACCCGAGGGTGATGTGGCGGACGCGACGGATTCTGTTTATGTCGCCGATGATGATACCCTCACAAAAATAAGATTCGTACCAAAAGGCACGAACCGGTACACCGCTGATGGAGCCACTAGCAGGGGCAGTGGATAAATCAGCGTCCCTGAGTCATCGACTACAGTTAAGGCCGGTATCATCCGCGGGAGGAACAGAATAGACGACGACATCTGTATCCTAGATGACCCACCATCTGAAGAAGTAGGACCCAGACTTGACGTCCGGTGTATCTTAGACATACGGGGCGCAGACAGCTCTGTCTGGGTCTGAGGCCACAGCTGCCTGAAGGACTGAGGGATGCCCGGCTTCCTTGACAAATGGGGGACGCCTCTGCGCCGTCTCTAGAAAGGTCACACGTCTAGATTTCATAGAGCTCTGAAATGACGTTTAGGGTTTAGAGTTAAGCATATTTAATTTTGTCGACTATAGCCAACAAAAATTTAACTTAGCCGACGAAAAATTAATTCATCAACCTGTATTTTTTTCATCAGCTAAAGACCTTCTTGTGATAGTGAAAAGATTTATCTAAAAATTAACAAATTTCCAATTCACCCTAGGTCTTGTTAACTACCTAAGTTGATTCCCCAAAATCCAAAAAGAACGATACTTGAACTAAAACTTAATGAATATGATGATTGGATTTACACGTCTTAGACCACCTTAGTATGTATATCAAAAGATACGACAATGAACAAATCTACCACCAAACCCCAATGATGCGGGAAGCGTGAACACGATAATAGATGGCTCTGTCTAACGTCGAAAGCCAGGTAAGAAAACGTCAGAATCCACAAACGGTAGCCTTGAATCCATAAGACTAGGGTTTCACAAATCCACGAGAGGTTTTGGAATCCATCAGAAATTTGAGAAAACTCAAAAGGTGTTATTAAAATCAAAGATGACTGCTACAACTGATTAAGCATCCTTAAATAGGAGCAAGTAAACCCTAGGGCAACTAACAACAGCCTAAGCCCAGGGTTAAAAGAAAATAAAATCTAAAATAAATTAAAACCCTAAAAATACAAAGAATGTCGAATCAGACTAATAAAACGATATCTTTTGGCCTAAATCTGACATGACACACTTTAGTGATTCTTGAAGATCTTGTCATTCCCATTCTGAAAAAGATTATGCATTTAAAACGGACATTCTAACCAAAAGTTACTCTAAATCATTGTTAACTGATTTTGTTCGGCAAACCCTAAAAGTCTAAAACAATATCTTCTTGAATATTCTAACGGCTAGCATCGGAAGTATCCTCATAACATGAGAATAACGATTCTCAAATCATTCTTTTTGATTATTCACCGCTTCTTTAATTTTATTGTTTTCTGTCTAAATTTGACACATTTTTGTTCTGCATCACCTAAACATGACCCACGACTATGTCTCTATCGGGCAACCAAAAATGGAGGATAAGAATAGCTAGCTAGAAGCTCAAAAAATGGCCCCCATATATGGTCCATGACTCCGATCCATGCTATCCTTCCTTAAGTTTTTGTTTGATAATTGACTCCGAGAGATTATATGTATCAAAATCATCAATCCATTAATTATTGATAATTGATGTAAAAGAGCATAATGCTTGGTTTATCAAGAGAACAAGACTCCAACCTTCCTTTTCTACATTCTTCATCATCCAAGAATATTAGTTAGATGTGTTTAAAGAATATTAGAGTAGGAAAGTTACAAGGCATGACAAGCATTAAAAATGGACCAAATAACAGATAAGATATGATTGTATGTGTATATATTTCATACTACAGCGATGCGGCGATGTGTTTAAAGATCTACAGTATTGGTTCAACATTTTTATAAGCAAATTCCTTTGTAGCTATTCGCCGAGAGTGGGTGGTTTTTCTATTTCTCATTCAAAACTATGCATGCATCTCTCTACAATTAAGGGCTACATCAAGTACACGATCAAAGACCAACCGGAAATCACAAGGTTTGCAAGAGTTAGCTGTTAGAACCAAGTTATAGAATGAACTACGAATATGCGTCTTTGTTTATCTTATCGATGACATCAAGGATTTCGAATGCATGCTTCTATAAGTATTCAGTTTCGTTCTTTCCCTCGAAAAGTTTCGTTGCATTGTGAACCTCTCACTCACTCATCAAACAGCTAGCATTTTCTTTCGAATGGACTTTGATATGATCTAGGATTTAGGAGCATATGACGTCAGCAAGACACTTAATGATTTTGTTCATTGCCACTTTTCTTGTCCAAGCCCTTTCACTATCTTTGTCTCCGGATGGTGGCTCAGGTACGTTGGTTTATCTGTTTGCTCAATTAAATTTTGGCATGATATCAAATTATATATCGAGTAGCATTGTTAGAAACAAGTTCGTTATATGTTATCTTTTGACAAATTTTAATTTTGCACACCATTTGTTCGACAAAAAAAGTCAGTTATATGTAATCTTTTGATAAATTTTAATTTTTCACAATATTTGTACATACTATGAAAGTTTTCTTTAAGGTCATGTAACAATTTCATGCATGCATGACTAACTGCAGCAAGTTGTGTCCTAAACTTTACATACCAACCAACTGGGGAGTGCATAAATCCAGCCAAGCTGAGAATAAAGGTCTGGGATAGTTTTACACTTCCAAATCTCTGCTGTCGAAATGTGCTCACCACTTTGTCCCAAGCCTTGGCCTTCCAAGCCTTTCGAACACAGGGCAGTGTCTTCGTTTCCAAAGAGGAATGGAATAACTGCCCTGCTCGGTCATTTGCCCGTCAGGACGTGTCTGCCGTTCACTGCCCTGGCCTTGATGGTCTCTACGATGGCAGCAGCGACTGCTCCAAAGTAAACTTGGCAGAAATTAAGCAAACGACGGATTACCAAAACGCATCGAACATTTGCTCTCAATTTGACAATCCATCTTCTACATTTGATGCCGTCTGTACCCCTTGCTCCGCTGCCGTGGGAACTCTTAAGCAACGTTTATTGGAGCGGTATCATCCGAAGAATGATAACAAAAAAACCGAAGATTCGATATGCGGTGTAGCCGCGGTTATTGCCGTTGCCGCCGGGAACATTTCCAATACTTTTATTGACGACTACTTTGGGTGTTTGACTACGTTAGACAAGTTCGGTAAGAAAATAAACTACTTTGTGTACGTTAGTCACTGAGTTGGACTCTATCAACTAACTATGTGTTTTTGTTTTTGTTTTTGGTTCCCATGCAGAACCTGGTTACTACAAACTCAAATGTAAGCATTCGTCTTAATTTGCATCAGTTTAGTTCTTTATATATATATATATATATATATATATATATATGAATTTTTGTGATCGAAAGTTTTCAAATGTCTATCCTTTCAAAAAAACAAAAAAGATCTCTCAATAGAAATGCCTATATATATATATATGTTTTTGATTAAAGATGTCCTTATCATAAATTTCATGCGGATTTCTTGAATTGACCTACTTTTAGATAATATTTTCTCATCTTAACCGTTCAGTTTCTAAATATATATAAATAGATTATCTTTATAAATTTTCAGCTCATTTGATGATCGTTAGGGCATTCAAAACTTTGATTTACAAAGAATAACACAAACTGTTTCGATTGAACAAATTCAATTCGTTAATTATATTTGTACGTTTTCAAGACCTTAACGATTACCAAATCAGCTGAAATTTTGCAGCGATGGTCTATATATATATATTATGAATGATTAAGATGAGAAAATTTAATCAAAAATTTGGTCAAATTAAGGAAATCCGCACCAAATTTATGGTAAGGGCATCCTTAACCAAGAAAACTTATATATATATATATATATACACACACATAAGGATTCTCAGTAAGGACGTCCTTACCTAAGCTTTGGTAAGGATTTCTTGAATTGGCTAACCTTTAGATCATATTTTCTCATCTTAACAGTTCAGTTTATAGATATATATATGAGTAGATCATCTCTGTAAAATTTCAACTAATTTAGTTATCGTTAACACATTCAAAATTGTGATTTTCAGAAAAGAACACGAACAGTTCAAGTTGAACAAATTCGGTTTATTCATTGTATATTTATACGTTTTCGAGACCTTAACGATTACCAAATAATCAGCTGAAATTTTGTAGAGATTATCTATATATATATATCTAGATTCTGAATGGTTAAGATGAGAAAATTTGATCCACAAGTTGGTCAAATTAAAAAAATTCGTACCAAACTCTTGATAAAAGCGTCTATATATATATATATATATATATATATATATATATATATTTTGGATGTTTTAATGTTTATAGAAATTAATCTTCTAGTTCAACGTACAGATTCCTTTGTAGAAGCGGTACTTTCGATCCTGATAGCCATCGTAGGAGTAGTGCTGATAGTGATGCTGATAAAACACGTAACGAAGAAGAAGCCCCTAAAACCGATCCTCTCAGGATCAGCGACTACTACTTGGTCTGGCCTGTATAGATTCTCCAAGGCTGAGATTGAGAATGCCATAAACTATGGACCTGAAAGAATGCACCTTGGACGAGGAAGTGCAGGTCATGTTTATAAAGGGGTTCTTCCTAGTGGTCAAGTCGTGGCCGTTAAGCACATAAACAAGAGTAACATATCAGATTCTTTTACAAGAGAAGTGGAACAGCTCTCTAGGGTTCGACACCCCAACTTGGTTTGCCTCTTTGGATGCTGTGTAGAAGGCGGCGAGCAATATCTTGTGTATGAATATTGCTCATCAGGGAATCTAGCTCAACATCTTCTAAGTAATACACTCCATATGATCCTTAATATTTCCTTATCAGATTAGTTCCTTAGAATCTTACTAATCAAAACTCATGTCTTGCTGTCTTTACATGCAGGAAATGATCCTGTGTTGACATGGGAGAGAAGGGTTAAGATTCTCAGAGACTGTGCGCTTGCTTTGAGGTATCTCCACCAATATATTGATGGCTGCATAGTTCACAGAGATATTAAGGTAACCTAAACCCTAAACCCTGAAATTCATAAATTAGTGTTTGAAGGGCTAATTACTTGATGTTGATCCATGTTAATTTGGTTTTATATATATAGCTGACAAATATCCTTTTGACTGAGAACTTGGACCCCAAGCTATCCGACTTCGGTTTGGCAAAGATGTTGGGGATGGAGGAGACCAAAGTATTTACAGATGTTAGAGGAACAATAGGGTACATGGATCCAGAGTACATGACCAATGCCAAATTAACTTGTGCTAGTGATGTCTATAGTTTTGGTATCGTTACCCTGCAACTTCTTTCTGGCCAGAAAGTATTTGAGCTTGATCTTGATGCTAGAGATCAACTCACAAGAAAGGTACGTAGATACGTATGTATACACATACACGTAAATACAAATATATATATATATATATATATAGAGAGAGAGAGAGAGATCTCAAATTTGGTTTTGTAGGCGAAGGATGTGAGTTTGAACCAACGTCCACCCGAGGATCTTGAAGACCCAAGACTAAATGGAAATGTCAACAAGGCTGACTTCGATTCGATTCTACAAATTGCAGTACTGTGTGTTGCTAAATCAAGCAAGGGTCGCCCTACGATTGACGTTGTCTATGAAGAGATGGAGAAGGCTTGGAAGAATACTGTAGCTGAAATGGTTAGTCCCGCTATTCGGTCATAATTATATTGTTTAATTCTAATTACATAAAGTGAACTAATATTTTGTATATCAATTTCTTCGAGTGCAGAAGGCACAGAGAGGGACGAGTTCATCAGCAACACCATTGTCATTATCTCCAGGAGTGTTATCGGTGTGACAGGAAACATGATCGAGATTGATGCCGGCATGGATTTCTTTTCCGATCTCTATCTGCTGGCTGTGATTATATATATATATATATATATATATATATATATATATATATATATATATATATATATATATATACACACACACACACATGTGTGTAGAGTCAAACAGCGACAAGCGTGGCCTGTTGATCATCTGTGTACTGATACTGTCCCAACTTAACCACCTTTAAGGTGTTAGGTTTTAATCACAAAAGGTCTCGGTATAATTAGGAATGATTTACCTACATATAAGTTATATTTTATTTATCATGTTTCTGATGTGGAATCTCTCCTCTTCAACACGCCCTCTCATGTGCAACATGACAAGGTCTGCACGTGAATCTATGTCACTCTCTCCACTCAAAACCAACTCTCACGTGCAACCAGACTCAAGAGTTTAGCACGTGTACAAATGTCTAAACCAATCTGACCACTAACCCGGCTCATCTGGCACTTGGTGACAATCCACACAAACACTAACCCTCAAGTCCAACCAGACTCAAGGATTTAGCACGTGTACATATGTCACACCAATCGAACCCACCAACCAATGAGACATAATTAGAGAGGGATCCGCTCTGATACCAAGTCAAACAGCGACAAGCGTGGCCCGTAGATCATCTGTATACCGATATTGTCCCAACTTAACCACATTTAAGGTGTTGGGTTTTAATCATAAAATACATCGGTACAATTAGGAATGATCCACCTACATATAAGTTGTATTTTATTTATCATGTTTCTGATGTGAGATCTCTCCTATTTAACATGTAGTCATTCCACTAAGGGATTTTTTTGACATATATAAGAGATCAAGCATTAGACTAACTTTTCAATTATATTTTTCAATTTTAACCGTTTTGTTTTTAGGTACTAATATATAGATCGCTTTTACAAAATTTTATCTAAATTAGTGATTATTAATGTGCTTAAAAATTTGAATTAAAACTATAAGCACGAACGGTTCAAGTTTGACAGATTTGATCCGTCAATTGATTTCATTTAGTTCGAAGCATTAATGATCACCAATTTAGATGAAATTTTACAGAAATGATCTACATATATGCATCTAAATATTGAACGGTTGAAATGTTGATATGTGAGTAAAAAGTTGGTCTAATGCTTGATCCCTCATATATGTCAAAAAAATATCTCTTAGTGGAATGATCCTTATATATATATAGTGGAATGATCCTTATATATATATATATATATGAAGAGTTATAGTCGAGTTTATTATGAAATAACGATGTAGGAGCAACGAATTGGATTGCGAGTTTATATCAACTCTGAGATGGTAAATCGATAGAACATGTCCATGAAATTTAAGTGTGATTTGACAAATCATGTAGACAGCCTTGTATATACAACCATCTCTATACATACTGGTCGATCTACTGATTATATAATGAACATGTTCTATCGATTCGTTTTGGGTCGTATGGTCTATCGACTCGTCAAAATATCGATTAGTTTTTGGTTGTATATACATGGTTTCGGCCAAAGCTAGAAACCTAACCTGATGCTTAGTTTGTGTTACCATTTTCCATCAGTGTTAACTTAGAGGATATAATAACTTAGAAAACCAACTGGACTACAGGATGTGACATGAGGAAGTACATCATCAGATTAAGGTAGCCAAGTCAAGGATTAAAATATCCATAATATCAGCGATATTTACTTAAAATTTTTGTTTTTTTTCAAGTATCAATATTAATTTTTAAATTTTTTTGATATTTTATATTTAGTCTATTTTTGGTTGAATATACAATTTTAATATAAATTTTGATAAAATTTTCATCGATATTCGATATATCCACCGAGATTTTTTTTTCAAACCACCGAAATTTTCATAAACATTGATATTTTAGTTCTTGAGACAAGTTACAATATAAACTGAAAAAGTAGTCTGGGTTCATATTCAAAACCAATTGGATAGAAAGAGTAGCCTAAACCCTTAGAAGCTCACATGCAAGGTCTCATTTTCTCGATGTGTGATATATATTTCAACACGCCCCCTCACGTGTGACGAATCTTCAAGCCTAATACGTGGACAATATATGAGGTACCGTGGAGTTCGTGTGACGTTTGCGCTTCACACGTATACGTGGGTAACATGATCTGATACCATGATAAAGTAGTCCGGGATTCATATCCAAAACCAATTAGTAATAGAAAAAGTAACTCAAACTCTTATAAGCCCACATGCAAGGTCTCATTTTGCCGATGTGTAATATATATTTCAACATAAACAATCCTCTCAAGATTTGCGTATACCTCTGCTTCTTCCATCAGTCATATATATATACCACACTAAATTAACTCATACAGATGATGAGATGATTGGCAAATTAAAACTTGGAATTAGGATGGAAGCTTCAATATTTGAGGCTCGCGGAGGCGGTTGATCACACAATTCTTACATTATACAGTTGCCCAATTTTTCTTCGACTGCTCATCAGTTGCCTAATTTACATATCTACCTAGCTTAATTATATATTGTTAGCGTGAATCAGATTATAAATGTAAATATATTGTAGTTATGTCATAGAATAATTTATGATTTACTATAGTTAGTATTTACCATTTGTATTCTTTGTAAACTCCTATATAAACCTCTATGGTGAGATTAATAATATATTAGTCAATTCATTCTTTCATACTTGTTATATTTGAGTTGGTATCAGTGCAAAGATCTGAAAGGACTTTGTCTCATTTTCTACTATAAAGAAATCTCATTGTTAGGGTTTTTTCTCTGCACAACGTCGTCATCTTCAGCAGTGCATGTCTCCTCCTTTAGGCACCCAATTTTATTTGGGCACCCAATCTTCTTCAGCTACCAGCTGCCGCTGTGTCTTGCTTCCACTTTGTCTCCGTCCAGTACCAGCGGTTGTGGCAGCAATCGATCTCCCCTCCCTCGCCGGCAATTCCTGACCTGACCTAGACCGAGTCTCGAACTCGAACTAGAACCCAGCCAAGTCTCAGACCCACTACTTGTGCCCAGACGAACCCGCTGGCAATTCCTGACCGACCCGTCGGTGAACCCAGACCCATCACGGTCTTTTTTTCGATGAGTCCAGACCCATCTCAGTCTTTTTCTGGTGAGCATCTGCTACGTTCCCGATCTAGGTGATCCGACCCACTCAGAAGCTCTAACCCGCCTAGCAGATCCAGCCCAATCCGACCTGGTCCAAATCGACTTGACCCGACCCGGTTCGATCTGACTCAACCCGACCCAGACGATCTGACCCGACCTGGTCCAGCTCATCTAATCTAATCCGCAGATTTGTGACCGAAATAAGAAAAGAAAATGACTCGTGTGTACATTGAAAATTTGAGTTCCTGGGTCTTAGAGGAAGAGCTCAAAATTGAGTTCCGCAAATTTAGGACTATAAGGGGGATATGTGTTGTAAAGAGATCATCAAGTTTTGCTTTTATCGATTTTAATGATAATAGAGATGTTGAGGATGTTGTTTGTAAATTAGATGATCACAATAATTGAAGGGTTGAACTTTCACATAAGTCTATATTTGCGGTAAAACACAACTTTAATAACGGTAATGCTTCTAAGACCAAAAAACCATGTGGAAGTGGTAAGATCGGTATGACTTTGAAAATCTCTAATTTCGTTAGTTCTGATACTTGGATTATTGATTCTGGTGCCACTGATTATATGACTTATGATGAATCTTATTTCACTAAGTTGTCTTCTCCTTCAGTGTCATATATCACTAATGCTAATGGTGAGGTTTTTTCTGTGTCAGAAAAATGGTCGTACATGGCCTGTCTCATCACTTGATTTATGTCCCCTAGTTGAATACCGAGTCTCGATTGATAAAGTAGTCTGGGGTTCAACTCCAAAACCAATTGAAAATAGACAGAGTGGCCCAAACCCTTATAAACCCACAGACAAGGTCTCAAATTCCCGATATGGGATATTTATATCCCAACACGCCCCCGGACGTGTAGCGAATCTTCAAGCCTAACACGTGGACAACAACTTGGGTGGTCGTGGACTTCGTGTGGCATTTGGGCTTCACACGTGTACGTGGGTAACCCGCTCTGATACCATGATAAAGTAGTTTGGGGTTCAACTCCAAAACCAATTGGCGATGGAGAGAGTAGCCCGAACCCTTATAAGCCCATAGGCACAGCCCTATTTTCCTGATATGAGATAGATATCTTAACACGTCCCCGCACATGTGGCGACCCCTCAAGCCTAACACGTGGACAACATTAGGGATGACGTGAAGTGTGTGTGGCCGGAAGCGCTAACACACGTGGATGTGGGTAACTCGCTCTGATACCATGATAAAGTAGTCTGGGGTTCAACTCCAAAACCAATTGGCAATAGAGAGAGTGACCCAAACCCTTATAAACTCATAGGCAATGTCTCATATTCCTGATGTGAGATATATATATCTCAACATCGATGTTCTATAACCTTTTATCCTATGTATGTGACATTCCAGGATCTTCATACCATGGAGCTTATCGGTCAGGAGGTATTTAAGGGGCATATTGTTTCACTTGGAACAGACATATGCAGGAGAGAAACCAGGAGCACAGCCTCATACTGCTTTGACCTCGAGCTCTATCCAGCTAAGTGAAATTTGGTTATGGCATCGCCGCTCAGGGCATCCATCCTTTAGTGTTATGAAAAAATTCATGTCTTCTTTGTTTATTGGTGTGAATGAGTCTACTATACGTTGTGAAACATATGTCCTAGCTAAGAGTCATCGTGCTACTTATTCTCCTAATTTCTCTAGGAGTAGTGTTCCTTTTAAAGTAATTCATTTAGATGTTTGGGACCCTCTAAAGAGCCTATTGTGTCGGGTATGAGGTATTTTGTATTGTTTGTTGATGATTGCACAAGGTTGTCATCGATTGCACTTTTGAAAACCAAAGATGAAGTCTTTCCAGCTTTTCGTACTCTTATTCATACACAATACAATAACACCATAAAAGTTCTTCGTTCAGACAATGGAGGGGGGTATGTTAATCGTGATTTTAAACAGTTTTTCCAAACACATAGAATTATTCATCAGACTACATGCCCACAAACACCAAAGCAAAACGGAGTATCCGAAAGGAAAAACTGTCATCTTTTAGAAATGGCTCGTGTCATTCTATTTAGTTCTCATATGCCTAAATATCTTTGGGGTGATGTAGTACTTGCTTCCGCTCATCTTATCAATTGTCTTCCATCTAGTGTTCTTCAAAAAAAGATTCCCTTCGTTAGGGGAGAATTCATATTTTGAAGAGCTGTATCACGATGAGGGGGAGAAATCAGAAGAAGTGGTAGGAGTCACGCTTGCATGAGATTGGCAGACACCAAAAACCGGGGTATGTCAATTAGAACTCTTTTTGACAATCGTAGTATATGACAAGGTTCGATCAATCCGGAGACTAAAGGTACTCTAGCGACAATGATCACATAAAAGTCGGTAACTGTTAATATAAAGATTTACAAGTATTTATTTTCAAATATACGTATGGTACACAAGATAATATGGGGGTTTGAGAGTTTGGTTCTAACATTCCTACGAAAAAGATAAAAACAATTTATACAAATGATTGATTTATTCAAGACATCAACAAAGAGAGAAAACTCAAATTATTATCACATATTAAAGATCATGTTTTAATCTTAACAATCTGAAACTTGTCAACTTCACAACCTAGAAACAATATCAAGACACAAGTCTACGAGGTCATTGCATCTTATAGTTCTACTTTATACTTAGCATAGAAGGTTTAGAACTAAGAATTTCATGAGGACGTCTACATGAATCATTAAAATCTAAAGAATGAGATTGAATAAAACCATGTTATGAACGTCACAACATTAAATTATATAGTCTACGTTTCCAACCATTATGACATAACTTCCATCACTTGCGATTCATACTTACCTACGCGGCTTAGCATGAAATCTGACGATAGTTAGAATGCATTCTAACTTTCTAGCTACTAAAACAAAAACGCAATCTTTCTAACTTATGCATTGACAAGAACAGATGTATTAAATCATAAACATAACTTCAACATACTTTACAAATATGAGAAATTTACTAATAACAAAACAATCGTAACAAACATCTAATTCTCATAATGAAAACTGAATCTATGTTCTTAAAATTTTAAATAAAACTAAACAAAGATAGATGCATAATTTATACTTTGATGATCTTCAAGAAGCTTGATGATGAAGAGGTGCTATGGCTTCAAGGCTCTAACTCTCCAAGGCTGACGCGCTTGAGAAATGTTCATTAAGGCTTCGCAAAGGAAGGAAAGAGATTTGCACAGCTGCTATGCTATTTCTCTAAGGTTTTATGTGAATGAATTATAGAGAATTATGAAGAAAATCAGCTTTTATATAATGTTGATGAATTGCTCTTGGCCCTTGATTCAATCTTGATCCAATGATCCAGATTTGTTCATCTTAAACTTCTCTTATGACTCATAGTTCATCTTGGACTTTTCTTGTGACTTATAGTTCATCTTAGATTTTGTTTATGCCTCATCAGCTGTGACACCTTGCTCCATTGATTCTTAATTGAATTAGGATTTCTAGTTAAATTAGGTTTCCCCAAACAATTAGGATTCCTCGTATTTTTTTGTTTTAGCATTTTTTTTCTCCTTGTGCGCCCATTTATACCTCTACAATAAAAATATATCAGAAATGATGTTACTAAGAAAATAACTTAGCTAAATAGGGTAGGAAAACATATTAAGAACATGACATATTATGCTTCTATCAATTCCCCCACACTTAGTTTTCGCTAGTCCCTTAGCAAAACCACAACGACAAGACTCAATAACATTTACAACAACAAACACGTCACAAATAATTACAACAAGTGACGAACAAACTCTAATGCCCATAACTATTATCTCAGAATCTCCAATCTCATGGTATTAAAATTAGCACTCAGTGAATAATCATTCTATGAAGTTCAAAAATTAATTTTCATGCATAGATCACATATTTACACATTGGGCATGGTAGAGCAATGATGATGGTTAAGCTCAACATGTTTTAGAAAAATATGATTCAACCTCATAAGGTATGCGCTCAATTTTCACTTAGAATGTCTGGCTAAATCACTTAAAAATATGCAAGAGAATGTATTTTGAGACATTCAAAAAGCTTGCATTTATATGAACAAAAGCACATGTAAGATATAAACCTCATGAAAGAATCAATTACTCACACAAATGAATCGTATCATAGGCTCGACTCTTGGGACAAGCTCCACATATCAAGTTTTACTCATCTTTTAGATCAAAAAGAACATTCAAAGGTAATAATGGGGCTAGGGTATGAATTGAAGGGTAAGTGACTTGAAAAACTCCAAAGGACCTAGCAGAGTATTTTCAAACGTCTTATGCCACCAAAACGAGGCCAAAACGTCTTTTGGACCTCCAAACCGTCACTGCACCTCCGTACACAACATGAAACAGGACAAAGACCAAATGTTTTGATTTTGGGCCTTCCATTTACATCATAACTCCTGATTCAGAAACAAAGATTATGTCCAAGAATTCTTTTCTTTGCTTACCGTTAACTAATTTGTTTTTCCACGGCTTACTTTTCTTTTTCTTTTTGATGTATCAAGGACATTTCACAAATAACTTCATTCTCCCACACTTGCTTTTCATCATCTCGTCAAGTAATCTTCACACAAAATGTTCTACTCGGTCCAAAAGACATGTGTAAAGATATGTTATACTAAGTTTGGGTAAAACTTACATAGGTGACGAAAGAAAGGCTTAATGTGGGCTCAAAGAGATTCAAACTAAAGGGTGTGCAGCGCATATAAAAAGGAACACAAGCTTATTTGGCAATGCTATTCATCCTAAAATGTTTCATTTATCCGTTCCAAAATCAGAGTGTTTTATGAAAAATTTTTTTGAAAGTTCACAAGAGTGAGTTCTAGTCATCTAGATTTCATTAAAAACTATGGTGAGCAATCAATCAACGTGAAAGAATAATGAGGTTTTCGAAATAATTAGCCAAGAAAACGAATTGAAATATTTCAATGATCGCTCAGAAAAAAAAATAGCACATATATAGGCTCGAAATGCTCACATTGGGTTCGTATGAATCAAAATTTATCTTAACATGCTCAAATCTGTACCAATGTTTCAAAACCACATTCACTACATTTCATATGCTTTCCTTCAATTAACAACCAAACATCAATTAGAAATCATCTCAATCTTGTGATTTTTTTATCCATAATTTCAGAGATTATCAATCATCGACAATCAAGAGCTCCTATGACTCAAAAACACAACTTAAAAACAAAACAAAAAGACTTGAAAACATGTAAATCCCTCCCCCACACTTAAACTCTACATTGTCCTCAATATAGAATAAGATATAACATGCATAGAATTCAAGTATGGAAACATGGATTCACTAAAACGACACACTAGCAACCTAACAAAAACGAAAAATAAAATGGAAAAACAAAGGAAGAGTTTAAGATGACAAATCTCCGTTGATGGCTCCTCCACATCTACGGTTGAATTGGGTTGCTTCCTAAGCAACGTTTAATGTTTATAGTCTTTCAGCCAAGACTTGGACTTCGTCTAGTTCTTCTTTTCCAAAACTTGATCATTATGGTAGGCCTTCAAGTTACCCACGGATACTTGAGAAGAACTTGTTCATCAACTTTTCTTTCCAAAATGGAAGTGTACAATCCAAATGGAATGCTGCCTCCTAAAATCCTCACAAAATAAAGAGTCTCTTCCTCTTTGCGAGAAACGTTCACTATCCACTTCTCTTCTTCTTGCACACCAAAGAGGACTCGTACTCGTAGTTAGATTTGGTCTCCTTGTTCCTCTAGGATTTCCACTTTGAATGTAACTCTTCACTTCATAACTCTTGGACGTTTTTGTTGGTCACTTCACTTCTCAAATTATATCGCTTCTCGATGGAAATCGTTAGTGAAAGTGGGAACTACCATGCATGTGGAGGACGTGAGGTCCTTGATCAACTAAGTTCCTTTAGTCATATGATATTTCCTGGAATTCAAAGGGGGTAGAGTGTAAGTAAATGAAAAGTGAATGAAATGCAAAATGAATGAGATGCAAAATGTATGAGAATTGTAATGAAATGCAATGTAAGTAATGTGAATGCAACTAAAGTGATGATTGTTTTTAGTTATTTTTAGTTCTAAACCTAAGTTAATTTTATTTACAACATTTGTATCACAAGTTATATGTTATAAGTTTAATTTACTCTCAAATTCACATCTTAAGAACTAAACCATAATGGCGTACGACCTAAGTAATTACGTCTAGACATAAATACATTTCGTGGTTTTAGAAGGCTTGGATGGCCAGGTCAAGATGAAGCTAGTAGGACATGGAATATTTTGCTTCTATCAGAGATACATTGACGGGTCCAGTTGTGATCATTGTTCCATCAATTTTTGAAGTAGAGGTTCAACGAGAAACATAAGCACTGGTTCCAAGCACTAAAAATGTAATTGAAGACATAACTTCCCTTCCTACCATTGATCATACCCCTGATCCACAACTCGCTGGTAATGACACTCATTTGAGGTATGTCACCCTAGTGATACTAGTAAAAGTGACTCTAATAGTGGTCAATATGTGTTACCAAATAGGTCTACTCAAGGTCAACCACCCAAAGATATGAACTCACTCTTCAAGCCAAATCAAAGTACTCAGTAGTCAATTACATGTCCATTAAGAGATTATCTAAGTCATATTGGTAAACAAAGACATGGCCTCCACATCCAATCATGTTGGTAATGTCCCTGTTTGTGAGGAGATCTAAGGTAAAGTTTTCCATGTTGCTCACAATAACAGTACTTGGATCATAGACAGTTGAGTCAGTGATCATATTGTTTATGACCACACTTCACTTACTGAGTCACATGTCACACATAATCGTTTTGTGAAACTTCCAAATGGTCAAACTACACGAGTCAGTCATATTGGTTCAGTTACCTTTTCATCTCAATTCACCCTCCATAATGTGCTATGTGTCTCCTTATTTTACCTCAACTTAAGATTTGTCAGCAAGTTATGTAGGGATTCTCTATGTTCGTAAAACAGTTGTGTTATATACAGGACGTACGCTCGGGGGAGAAAGATTGGGATGAGCCATGAGAAAAAAGGACTCGATTTCCTCAACAAAACTCAGCAAGTTACATGTCATTCAGTTGACAGTGCTTTATCATCACTTTGGCATCAACGCATTAGACACTCTTCTTCTAGAGTTTATTCTCTTTTTCCATTTGTTTCTAATAATTCTTGTGATTCCAGCAAGTGTCTCATTTGTCCTTTAGCTAAGTAGACTCAAAAACCATTCTCTTTAAGTACAATTTTCAGCGTTTCCTCATTCGCTTTGATTCATGTTGATATTTGTGGTGGTTATCATGAACCTTCTACTTTGGGTGCTAAATATTTTCTTACCATTGTTGATGACTTTACTTGCTGCACTTGGGTTTACTTAATGGTGCACAAGTCTGAAGCAAGATAGTTTTTTATTGATTTTATACAAAGGTTGATACAAGAGTCAAAATTGTTAGTGACAATAGTGCTGAATTTAAAATTCCTCAATTTTATTCTTCTAAGGTTATTGTTCATCAAACGAGTTGCGTTAACACACTGCAACAAAATGGCATTGTTAAACGCAAACATCGTCATCTGCTCAACATGGCTCAGACACTTTTATTTCAAGCACAACTCTCTAAAACTTTTTGGGGAAAAACTATTCTTATTTCTGTATATCTCATTAATTGTACTTCAACCCCTCTTCTTTAAGGGAAAACTTCTTTTGAAAAACTCTTTTTGAAAGAACCCAATTTTGACCATATTAAGGTTTTTGGATGTCTTTGTTTTGGGTCAACTCATCCACGTAAACCCAGCAAATTTGATCCCCGGGCAGTTAAATGCATGTTTATTGGGTATCCTAATGGGCAAATGGGGTACACGTTTTTCAATCTTGAAACAGAACAAATTTTTTCGTTTCTAGGGATGTGATTTTTTATGAAGATGTTTTTTCATACCCATCTTTTCCATCTTCAAAACAATCCCAACCTACCTCTCCTCAACACTTTTCATCCATTTATAATGACTTAGACAGTAGGGTTTAGAGTAGTGCATAACCTCCTAGGATTTTGGATAGTCTACCACCCGATCCTACCAACGATTCCACCACACCACCACACTCTCCTGATCCTACTGTCTCTCCTCAACATTCTTCTCAACACTCTCCTGAATCCCTACCAAACTCTCTCGACAAAATCTCCATCACCGCCAATCCTATTGCTTCAGCTAATCCTCCTCGTCATTCTTCTCGTACTCTTAGATACTTTCATGACTTCCATGTTGAGGCTACTCTACCTTCTCGGACTCTCCCATCAAACTCATCGAGCACAGGTACAACTCACCCCTTGCCTACTTTTTTGGCATACTCTAATTTATCTCCCACCTATCAAGCTTTCACCACACAACTTTCACTTCATAAAGAACCATCAGCTTTTCTGAAGCAGCCAAGGACAAGGTATGGCCTGAAGCCATGTTCAGCGAACTCAAGGCAATACAGGAAAACAAGACATGAAGCTTAGTCCCATTGCCTCCCAACAAGCGTTCGATTGTCGGTAAATGGGTCTACAAGATCAAGTTCAATTCTAATGGGACAGTTTAGAGATACAAAGCTCGTCTTGTAGTTAAAGGCTATAGTTAGGTTGCAGGGGTGGATTATAGAGAGACCCTTGCTCCGATAGCCAAGCTCACCACTGTCTGATTGCTTCTCGGTCTGGCTGCTCTCCATGGTTGGCGTCTTCATCAATTGGATGTCAACAACGTCTTTCTTCATAGAGATCTTACAAAAGATGTATACATGTAATTACCACCTGAATTTGAACAAAAGGAGGAGAATGTTGTATGTAAGTTACGTAAAAGTCTATATGGTTTAAAGAAAGCCTCTCAGAAATGGTTCATCAAGTTATCACTTGCTCTACAAGCTGCGGGTTTCCATCAATCATGGAATGATTACTCATTGTTCATCCGCAATTAAGATGTCAAATTCACAGTTTTATTAGTAATTGTGGATGATGTTATTCTTGTAGAGAACAGTCTAGAAGACATGGCATCGACGTTTAGGTCATTTATCTTTTAGTTATCTTAAGAAGCTGCAACCTCATTTGTTTTCGGTGGTTAGTGATTCAGATTTCCATTGTGACATTTGTGAACTGGCCAAGAGCCACCGTATTTCATATTCACCAAGTCTGAATAAAAGTCCTATTCCTTTTATGAAGATTCACTCCGATGTTTGGGGTCCTGCGAAAATTCCTTCTCTTTCTGGTGCCCGATATTTTGTAACTTTTATTGATGATTGCACTCGCATGACTTAGGTATCATTACTGAAGAATAAGAGTGATGTCTTTGAAATGTTTATTGAATTTCACAAAATGGTAGCGACTCAGTATCAACAATCCATCAGAGTTTTCCAGTCTGACAATGGTAGAGAGTTTGTGAATGGACCTATGAATGAGTTTTGCCGGTCATATGGAATTCGTCATCAAACCTCAAACTCTTATACTCCCCAACAGAATGGTTTAGCAGAACGGAAGAATAGACAGTTGATGGAAGTTGTTCGTGCTTCCTTGTTTGACATGAATGTACCTCGGTCATATTGGGAAGAAGCTATGAAATCTGCAGCATATCTCATTAACCGTACCCCTTTACGGGTAATCGAGTTTCAGAATCCTCACCAGAAGCTTCATCAACTTCTGTTAATCCCATCTATGCCTAATTTGGAGCCCCGAGTGTTTGGGTGCACAGCTTATGTCCACATACCGAAGCCACAACGGAGCAAGCTTGATCCTCGTGCAAGGAAGTGTATTTTTGTGGGTTATGCAGAGTTTCAGAAGGGCTACAGATGTTATGACCCGCTCACCAACACAGTACATACATCTCTTGATGTCTCATTCCGTGAATCCGAGCCTTACTATTCAGGGGGGGTTCCTGAGTCTTCCCTTCAGGGGGAGAGAGGATGTGAAGGGAATCCTTAGTGTATCTTTGAGTTTGACGAATTTGAAGAGTTGGAAAACTTGGAGGCTCGTTTTGAAGGAGGAAACTTTGATAAAAATACGAATTGTGAGCAAGCAACAAATATTTCGAATCAACAAGCGATTGCTGAACAGGGCGCTATGAGTGCCGAATCAGAAATTGCCGAACAGGACAGTGTGAGTGCCGAATCAGAAAATGCGATTGCCGAATCAGAAAAGGCAATTGCCGAACAGGGCAGTGTGAGTGCTGAATCAGAAAATGTGATTGCTGAATCAGAAAAAGCAAGTTCTGAATCAGAAGCTAGCACACAAGACATTCCCCCTTCTACATCAACAATTAAAGAATTCGCTCAGAATGATCCACCTCAGGTAACCCCAAAGTTAAACGAGTCTTCTGGGTTAGAAAGTGTAGAACCTAGGAAATCACAAAGGGTTACCAAGGGTGTTTCTAAAAAACAGTATGAACCAGACATTAAAGTAAAAGCCAAATATCATGTAGCCAATTTTATGTCTAACCATAGGCTATCTGAGTCACATGCACTTATTGTTGATCAATTATCTACTGTATCTATTCCTAGTAACATGCAGGATGCATTAACGGATCCAAAATGGACAAAGGTGGTGAATGAAGAATTGGAAGCCCTTCAAAGGAATGCAACGTGGGAGTTAGTACCCATGCCTGTCGGAAAGAAGACTGTAGGGTGTTGTTGGGTGTTTACTGTGAAGCTTAAGGCAGATGGAACTATTGACAGATACAAGGCAAGGTTGGTTGTCAAGGGATATACACAACGTTATGGAATTGATTATGAGGAGACTTTTGCACCTGTGGCAAAGATCAATACTGTCTGAATTCTAATTTCACTTGCAGCAAACAAAGATTGGCCCTTGCACCAGTTTGATGTGAAGAATGTTTTTCTCAATGGGAATTTGGAAGAAGAAGTGTACATGGATGTGCCCCCAGGTGTTTAGAATAACCCAAGTGACGTTGGCAAGGTGTGTAAACTAAAGAAGTCTTTGTATGACTTGAAGCAGTCTCCAAGAGCTTTGTTCGGAAGATTTTCAAAATCCATGAGAGCCTTTGGATATAAACAGAGCAATTCTGACCATACCTTGTTTATTAAACGCAAGAATGGAAAGATTACAGCTCTGATTGTATATGTTGATGACATGATTGTTATAGGAGATGACCTGGAAGAGATGAATGAATTGAAAGAGTATCTGTCAAAGGAGTTTGAGATGAAGGATCTTGGACAACTGAAATATTTTCTGGGTATTGAAGTTGCAAGGTCTAAGAAGGGGATTTCGCTTTCACAGAGGAAGTACGTCCTTGATTTACTGGCTGAAACTGGGATGCTGGACTGCAAACCAATTGAGACACTTATTGAGATGAATCACAGACTTGGTATTTATCCTGATCAAGTTCCGACTGATAAAGGAAGGTATCAACGTCTAGTAGGAAGGTTAATTTATCTTTCTCATACTAGACCTGATATTGCTTATGCTGTGAGTGTGGTTAGTCAGTTTATGCATTGTCCTAGTAAAGAACATATAGATTCAGTTTTTCGTATTTTGAGATATCTGAAGATGGCGCCAAGTAGAGGGTTACTGTTTGAAAAAAAGGGTGAATTGGAAGTTGTTGGGTACACAGATGCAGATTGGGCTGGTGATAACACTGACAAACGTTCTACATCTGGGTACCTCACTTTTGTTGGAGGAAACCTTGTCACTTGGCGTAGTAAAAAGCAAAAAGTCGTTGCCAGATCGAGTGCAGAAGCTGAATTTCGAGGTATGGCACATGGAGTTTGTGAAATGTTATGGATCCGTAATATCCTGAAGGAACTGGGTTACAAGCTTAAGAGGCCTATGGACTTGCATTGTGATAATATAGCTGCCATTGCAATTGCACATAATCCAGTTCAGCATGATCGCACAAAACATGTGGAGGTTGATCGTCATTTCATTAAAGAGAATCTTGACATAAAGGTTATTCGATTTCCATTTGTAAGCTCAGAGGAGCAATTAGCTGATGTTCTTACTAAAGGAGTACCTAGAAGGGTGTTCAACAGCTCGATTGACAAGTTGGGCATGACAGACATCTATGCACCAACTTGAGGGGGGAGTGTAGAAATGCTGTAAATTCGTATATAATTAGGATTCTTATGTAATTAGGATATCCTGTATTTATGGGTAGATTGTTTCCTATTAGAGTTAGATTACTTCTTTGTACTTGTATATATGCCCCTATTGTGGGATGAATAGAATGATTGAATTAACCCTGAATTGAAGTATTCTTTTATACTGTATACAGGAACTCAGGGAAAGACCAAAATGATGTTGAAGCAAAAACATGAACAAGTGGTGATGATCTAGAGATGAGGTATAAGGTAATGAGTGAAGGTAAAACTGCCAACCATAACAAACTGTATCGCAGTGTCAGTACGTGATCCTTACAAGGCAGTGGACTTCGTCCCTGGCTGCCTGCTAATCAGAAAGTGGAGTACAAGCTCGATCAGCAATTGATGAGTAAATTAGCGATATGAATATTGATTTATGGTGTATAATTCATATTATAGTTCTGCTATTAGATCAAATTTCATGATCCCATAATAATGTAAGTACTGTTAGGGGACTTCTATAGTGTTCCCCTAAGAAATGTTTCTTGTGGCCGACTCTGGTCTTACGAATGCTACTTTTGAGAATAAATTTTAAACTAAACAAATATTGGAAGTATGGTCTGTCGTGCTAGCTCAATATTATGTGTCATGGAAATATCAAAAAACTGAAAAAGGGTATCAAAAAAGGGGTTCCACCCACAAGATATCAAAGTCGGTCTCACTTGTAACTAACACTCGACCCATGTAAGTTTGATCTAGTGGAAGAGGCTGGATCCACCATGTTAGATAAATATTACAGTGATACTCATGTTAGTAAAAATGTCACTAGTTCGATCATCCATGTGTAAAGAATCTCCATGAGAGTCAAAACTTAACATCTCTACGGCTCAAAAAGGTAGCTCACAGTCACCATTTTTGGTAACAGGGGGAAAGAAAATCGAAACTCAAGAACATCTTATATACGGAGTGGAAGGCTTAAATACCCATTAGCTTAATGCATCACACTGAATTGTCAAAATATATAACTCCACACCATTACATGAACAGTAAACCAGCTGTGGCAATCTGTTTTAATTCATCCTCATACTCTGCAATGATGAATTCAAACGATAGATAGAGAGATAGATTTACAGATTTACATGTACTTTCATGTGAGATAACTTTCACAGGTTAAGAAGTTGTCCCAGATGAACTTCATATTTTCCTCCAGCATCTCAGAAACCGAGCTGACATCAACCTTCTCTTCCTGAAAATTGAAAGAAAAAGGTTACTCCGGAAGCTTAGGAGAGAGTAGTGTCTGAGGTGGGCAGAGTGAGTCACAAGGAATGTAAGCACTTACAATCAACATTGATTGAACCCCTTTCAGCCTCAGACTGGTCTCCCAAGATGCTTCCCCAATTGAGGTTCTGAAATCAAATCGATCGGCATGCCTGACCTTAAATCTTAATGACTGATTTTTATATGCTTTAGCTCTTACATGCCAAACCCCAACGACATTGTACTTTCCATAAGATGTCTTCTCCAGGGGCCATCTCAACCCACCCTTCACATCTGGATCTGTAATCGCAGAATCGACCAGGTCCCTAATGCTTTGCATCTCATCATCCTGAAACAGAAAAGACTAATCTGATCACAAAACATCATTCCAATGTACAATAGTTCCTCCCTTGATCCTAACTCATAATCCAAACATACAGATAATATTTTACCTTTTTATGTGGCTTGTTTTGGTGTTTGCTGCAATACTAACATATAATAACTAGTTTCCTTGCGTTTCCAAATCAACAAAGAATTGCAATGTAATTTTTCATAATAGTACAAGGAGAAGTAACTTACAGTCAGACTTGTTAAGACTCTCTTCATGTTTAACATCAGTCTTAGGTCCAGATTCTTATTAGGGATGGATATGTCCACCACCATATTACGAACTTGAATTAATTCGACCTGGATGAAAGCTCATTATATGTAACAGTAAATAACATACTAAAATGAAGCAATAGAAGCATGACTTTGAAAAGGTTTTTGATTATTGATATACGTAACAGTAAATAGAACTATAACAAGGAAAAGGGAAACTTGGAAGGGCAGCAGAACTTGAATTCATTCACATTTAACAGTTACTCTGCTATAAAAACCTTATGACTTTGAAGTAAAAATATCATACTAAAACGAAGCAATAGAAGCATGATCATCACCATTTATGAAACATCAATTCACTATAATAGGACGATTAGAAATCTTGCCTTGTACAATTGTAGCTTTCCATCTTTCAAACTGCATTTGCAGGAGAGAGTTGAGTCTGGATTTGTTGAATCAGCCAACTGCAGAAGAAGAAACAAATGAGGGTTTCAATAGCCAAGATCAGAAATTTGGAAAGCTGACATTCTGTAAATTTATGGGTATATAGGAAGATAAATACCTTTACATGGAATATATCTTTCTCCGATTCAAACGCAACTCCAATATTTGGGACACCTTCATTTACAAGCTTCTCTGTATACGAAACAGGAACATTTGTGTAAAATGATCTTCTCTTCCAATTTTTCAACATTTCTGTAGTCAACTTTTCTCCAAGAGATTCCAGGGTAACTGAAGGGGTCCTGAATTGCAAATATTACGATTTGGTTTACTTTTGTTCAAATACAATTGAGATAACGTGCATATATAAAGTAGCGAAACATTGACAGTAACTAACCATTATCAAAACATAGTTCTATATGGAAATAAGAGCAGAGGCTTGGAATCAGGGGCCCCCTCTCCAACCTAGACAACAGGTGGTAAGTATATGTATGTACCACCGGTTGTCTATTACGAAGGCAACCTACTTTAACTTCAGAAGAAAATTGCTTCAAACATAATTGTCATATATCACTTACAGTCTCATGCATCTAGGCTAGAGGATTACTCTAAATACATGATTGCCAAACAAGTTTACTTGTACGCAGCTAAAAGAACAAGAATAAAAAGGATAAATGTATGAGATATTCAAGTTATATGGATGAACAAATAGCTGATAAATTAAAATGAGAGGGAAGTCAGGGAGCCCGAACCTATGGAAAAGAACTTTTCCAACTCGAGCAACCAAAGTAGGCTTGAGATCTTCTAACTTTGGGGACTTCATTTCCATCCTCACATTTTCAAAAGACACAAGTAGGTCTTCAAGCACATTCTCTGCTATACAAACCCATGGGCTTTTTGGCAAGTCCCATTGCACCTCATTACCTGATATCAAGTATCAAACACATAAAACATTGCCAATAGGATTCATAACTCAGAGTTAACAAAGTTTTTAACTTAAAGCCAAATTTCACAGTACTGACCAGAATTCCTTATAGCTAGAGGCTTTTCTCCAATTCTGTGCTCAATGGTTTCCAAGGAAATGGGTTCAAGATTAACAGAAGACGGAAACTGGGTGTCGTCATTCAAACCAACTACCCACCATTTCGATATAGCACAATCTGCATAGATAAACTTTGAACCCCCTTTATTATTAGACTTCGACGACCTTACATTTACATTTCTCTTAAATAAAGGAGCAAGCTTGTCTGGAGTCAGCAAGCGTCTCTCGGCTTCATTTGAGTTTCGCTTGTGCGGTGGTATATACGCCATTACAACACCACTTAGGCCTAAACAAAAGAATCCCAGTAAGACAAGCAAAATAGGAATATTTATGCAAATAAAGTACTGACATTTTAATAGCCAAGAGGTGCCTTTGTTATGTTTAGTGCAGAAAATCAAACTCATTTCAGCTTCTTGTAGTTTTAGTTCAATCAGCAGCCACTACTATCCTAAATTTCAACTGGGTACTTACAGAGCAGATGGGCAAAATTTAACCACAAAGTAGTCAACTTTATAAGCGAAGAAGTGACCTTTCTTACGTTCATTCAAGAAAAATCAATCTAGTTTCAGGTTCTTGTAGTTTTAGTTCAATCAGCAGTGACTTCCACACTAAATTTCAACTGGATAACTTTTTCTGGAGCCAAACACAGAATCAAATCAAAACTAACACAAAAACAGAGCAGATGATTCATTCACAGCAACATTCACAGAGTGATCATAAAGAAAATGAAACAAATCATGAAAAGCGTTTTGAGGTAGTGTTTAGCAGATAGTAAAAAAGGGTTTTGTCATAAACTAGTAACCAAATATGAAGGAAAAGAAAGAAGAGCGAAGGTTTAAGGGTTTACCCAGAGGCAGAGAGAATCGAAGGCAAAGCACCACACTTGCAAGCACACTCTGAATTCGGAAATGAAAAGACTAGAATGAAAAAGCAGCCGTTTGCTTTATATATTCCCTATATAACAATCGTTGTCCAGCTTTTCACTATTGCGAAGCCGAGGCCCCTTCTCGGTGGTATGCTGATTAGTCTTTATTGGTGAAAGAAGAGAAACTATTGCGTGAACTTTTTCCTAGGTTCTCCTTTTGAGGTAAAAGTGCGGTGTAGTGCATTCTTTACTTAATTTGTAAGGCTGTTGCTATGGTATTTCCCCTTCAACAACTGCTTTAAAGTTCGGACATAAGAGTTTGTCCTATGGGCCTTACCGGGATCAAGCCCTACTGGGTGGTAAAACAAGAAAACGAGTAGTATCGTCCTCGTTTGTGATCTGTTGTGAAACTCTTATTCACAGTTCTGCTCAGACATTAGAGCCGTTTGCAGGATGGAATAAGACGATTGAACGATAACCGTCTGATCTTTAATGAATTGATCTAACGGACATGATTAAACAGACTTAAACGGACATGATCAATTCTTTAAAGATCGGACGGCTGTAGTTCGATCGTCTCATTCCGTCCCGCTAACGGCTCCTTCGCCTGAGCAGTCCTGCCCTTATTCATGTCTTTGTCCCTTGCTTGGTTATCCTTTTTACAAAACCAGAATACGAAGCATATATAACTGTTGTGCTTTTATTTATTGGTTTCACTTAAAAGTTCTATATGTTTATCTGTATTTTGATTTTTACATTCATGTCTTCATGATGCAGAGATGTTTTTATGTGGTTTCAAAATAGTGCTATATATTGTTAAAATGCTCTTCTGAAATGAACTACATGAAGTTCATGCTGCACAGAATATATATATATATATATATATATATATATATATATATATATATATATATATATTCTCTGCTACATATGTCCTTATTTATCCTAACCGATGTCTTTTGTGATTAAAACCTAATACCTTAAAGGTGGTTAAGTTTGAACAGTATCTGTACACGGATGATCCACGAGTCACGCTTGTTACCGTTTAACTTGGTATCAGAGCGAGTCCCTCTCCAATTACTTTTCTGATTCTCTTGGGCTATATGTCTCGCCCAGTTCTCTTATGGACCCGATGCATGTGGGTTCCTTATCTTCGTCTGGTATGGTCTTATGTCGCCATCAGAAAGTTCTGATTGAATTGTCACCAAATGTCATTTGGTTTGTTCAGTCTCATTTCATTACGTGCAAGCCTTGAGTCAGGTTGCACATGAGGGGACGTGTTGAGAGTATTAGAGAGTAATAGATCACACATCAGAAAAGTGACAAATAAAATATAACTAATAAGTGGGTGGATCATTCCTAATTGTACCGAGGTCTTTTGTGATTAAAACTCAATACCTTAAAAGTAGTTAAGTTGAGACAGTATCGGTATACGGATGATCCACGAGCCACGTTTGGCACTGTTTAACTATTCTTACGGTGCGGATTTTCATTTTTGACTCACTTTTCGATCAAATTTTCACATCTCCACCGTCTAGTCTTTAGATAGTAATGTATAGATCATCTCTGCAAATTTTCAGCCAATTTGGTTATCATTAAGGCAAATGATACTTTGAATACGGGGTAGATTTCATTTTAAATTTTGTTAATACTACACCATATTCATAGTACAGTTTGTAAAGTTTAAATTACAATATATCGCATGGATTGCTTCCCGTTTTTTTAATTATTATTTCTCCCAATAGTTTGGCTTCATTCATATGATCTAATATTAAGTACAATTTATAAAGTTTAAATTATAATAGATCACATAGATTGTTTTCCCAATCGATACTATTTCTTCCAATAGTTTGGCTCATGTACTATATCCCATTTCACCTTTAAAAGGATAAAATAATAGCAAGGTACCAAGTTTATAACTTTGACTGTAAATATAGATTCGTTTAAAGTTTTATAACTATTTTGAACTTGGCCATGAATTATGTTGTGACTATTAATAGTTAGAAATTGACATTTAACTTTTTGAAAAATGGTCCTCTTTTATCATGTTTTTTCCCAGTTAATGTTTGTGGAGACATTTGATTTATGCAGTAAATGTCATTTTATGTCTTTAGTCAATATTATTGGTAAAGTTATAATTTGAGTCTTTTGTGTAGTATAAGTTGGAGTGATGAACCAATGTTACTTTGTTAAATTTGAATTATTATGAATATATATTTTGCATCTGACTTATCAGCAATATAATATGAATTTGATATATTGTAAAATAAAACTAAGAAACTAAATTTTGGTTAGGTTCTACATATAGATAATGCATATGTGCATTGGAATGTTTTATGAATATATATATTTTTCCCCTTTTACCTTTAACTTTTTTGGTTATTTTGTTCAGTACCATATTAATGCAGTTCATTAAATCTTACATAATGATTTATATTAATCTCAGGAACACAATTTGTATATTTAACTGGTACTAAGACCGTACTGCCACCTAATATGTACTCATCAGTAAATGGAATCTCCATGTTCGCTCAAGAAAGTTTAGTTTTCTTAAGAGCATGTCATTGCCAATCATCACAAGGATGTCGATCTGTCCACACTGTTAATAGCAATTATAGGCTTCACAGATGCCATGCATCTTAGTTATTTTTCAATTTAGGTTTTAGAATTAAGTGTTATACAGCACTATCAGAAATGAAATAGCAATATATACCCGACTAAGCCAATGCAACTCCAAGTCTCTAACCTATATTGACAGAATCATACAGAAATGAAACCCCATCAAGTGCTGCATTGATGACTTCAGCAATATAACCTTCATTCCGAATAAACTTTTAAAATTTGAAACAGTTTATATGTAAGAGTGAGACTACAAAAGGTACTATTAGCACTGTTTTGAGACACTTTAATCAGTAACGAATTCCAGACTTGATTGTTATGGTCGGTACGTGTAAATTGAAACTCTTAGCTTGACCTTTTTACTTCGAATTACCATAATCTATTTAGGATCATTGTTTTTCTCAATTTATGATTCATGCATTTACCTTTGCACGTGAATTATTGCTGCATTTACCTGCAATGTTTAGATATGACCTTGAAATGAGACAATAAAAGGTCTTATGTTTTCTACTGTTAGTGATTTGTTTTCAGTTCTGAGGTATTAAGACCTTTTATTCTTACTCGGGTAACAATCTCCAACTTTATCTCTCTACCTTTTATATTTTTTGGTATTCAATGACATATATGTTGCATGATTTGGCATTTAACATCGAATCAATCACACATGATTTGTGTTGTGCTAAATGAAATTAAAAAGAAATATTTATAGTTCATTTACTTGGTCCACTGTTCCAGCTTATTTCAATATGGTTGTCCTTCAGTAAACTAATTTAAATCCATTTATATTGTCAAAAAACTAATGTGTAATGATATGATCAAAAACTCGATCACAAAACTAAACATGTAATAGTGGGTACAGATTAGTAATTCAAGAGTCTTGGGATTGACTGTGAAATTGTGGAAGTCTCAATTAAAAAGGTTAATATAATATAAGAACTGATTATAAGTTTGTAACTGACAATTCAAAATTGTATTCTCATGCACGGTGCGGTTACGTGTCTTAGGCATTAAAGATGAGCTTGCTTTAACCTCTGGGTTGCTTTCAAGTGATTATGTGCTTGCTCACTTCTACGCTTCTGATCTGGGTCATTAGGGCTAACCTGGTGTTTCCTATGTTGTTTATTGTGTGTCGGGTAAGTTTGGTGTTTGTTATATTGTTCTTTGTTTGTCTGTGTTGTTTCTTTGTTTGACTATTTCTCAATT
The DNA here is from genome assembly GCA_951800085.1 of Comarum palustre. Lineage (NCBI taxonomy): Eukaryota > Viridiplantae > Streptophyta > Magnoliopsida > Rosales > Rosaceae > Comarum > Comarum palustre. Next base: position 1,144,107 of record OX637587.1, read on the forward strand.
TTGGTTTTCGCTTCTGTGGGTGTGTGTTTGCATGGGTTTCTGTGTGGTTGTGAGGTTTCTCTAGGTATGGTGTGGGATTGTTTATGTTTTGTTGATGTTGTGGTTGTGGCGTTTCAAGGATATCTGAAACATATCAATGATTTGTATGTGATCTTGGTTTAAATTTATTTAATCAACAATTGATTTTGGCAATTAAAATTTAATTTCATCATAATAGGTTTAAACACTCAATCAGTTGAGTTATTTCAAAAATGTAGAGAAGCAATTGAGGCACAAACTAGGTGATACGGAGAAGCCTGCACGTTGATCTCTTAAGCATTTTGAGCATTAGAACCTTGATACTTAGCTTATTGTCAGAAACTTTAAGTTCTTTACCGATTAAATTCTTTATTTATTTAATGTCCCGCGCTTGCGTGGACATTTCACCTAGTTACACCACAAAGTGAAAACAGCTCATTGGTAAAATTAAAGTAGCAACTCCCATTTGCTGAACAAAAAGAACTCGAAAAGGGACTATTTCGCCTTATGTGCGAAGGCAATTTGATTCTTATGAAGGCATAACATGTCAAGTTCGTTATCATTCGAATAACACCTAATCGGTTTCTTTTCAATCAGTCATGGATTGATTCGATGACAATGTAATAACGAGATATTGGTTACACTAGAATCTAAATAGAGTACTAACGGGCTACTCATGAGTTTCAATTTTTTAGGCATTACACTATGATGCAAAGAGATAGCAATTTGACATTAGAATGATATACATGGGCATTATTTTGATTACAAAATCATTCATCATCATCATCTTAATTGCTAATGACTAGTAGACGCCTAAGAATAAAATCACACTCATAACCATTTATGAAGAGTCAGAAATCCAAAGATCCATGTCCAAGATGGAGTCATCCCACTCCCATTTGTTGTTGCTGTTGTTGTTGACCTGTTGATCATATTGCTCTATAACTTGTACAAATTGATCATGGTCTACCATCCCCAAATCACCCATAAAGTTATGGTTCCCCTCGTCTTCTTCCTTAACACATGGATTGTTGTTATCCTCTCTCTCAACTATCTGACTGATCTGCCCCTGATCTCTTTCAAAACTGTGAAGCATTGCCATTGATGATCTGCTGCTCTCTTCCAAGGCTTGGTAAGTCTGACCATCAAGAGTGCTACTTATCATCGGTCTCTCTGAGTTTGAGCTGGCATGTTTCGATGGTTGGGGTCTGATGACTTGTGCATTACTTGCATGATTTATCTCCTGATGATTATCATGAGGTTCTTGAGCATTTAGCTTCTTGCTCAAGTGGCAATTCCAATAGTTCTTCACATCATTACCAGTCCTTCCTGGAAGCCTAGCTGCAACTAATGACCACCTGAAAATTTGAAAGCCAATAAAGTTCATCTGGCTGTGTTATATTTGTTATTGTACGTAGTTGGTACTTCAAAAACTGTCAAAAGCGCTTTCAAATCAGAAGTACTTAAACCACTGTTTAGGTACTAAAAGAGTGAAAAGTGTGTGTTCAATAGTCACATTTCAAGACAAACATATATATCAACTAACAAAGAGCTATATATGTGAGTTGAGATGAACTTGCTTGTTTCCTAAGAGCCTTTGGAGCTTAATGATGAGTTCAACTTCCTCTTGTTCAGAGCTCCCTCTCTTGATGTTTGGCCGAAGGTAGTTACGCCATCGATGCGTACAGCTCTTACGGCGCCTGTTTAGACCTGATTTTGAACCTTAAGCATGTTACTGATCAATCTTTTCCTAATTTTCAAATTACATACAAGCTAGAGTTGTCACAGAAAACAAATTAATTAACAGAACTCAAGTTAATTACCGGCTAAGTGAGGGATTTGATGCCATTTGCCTTCTCCGTACTTCTCTATGCATTTCCTCAGCAACTGATCCTCTTCTGCAGTCCATGGAATACCACCCATCTTTCTCTACTCTCTGATACTGTAATGTTGTAGCTGTTGATGAACCTCTACAGTGAGAATTGACATTATATATATGGATTTTTCATGTTGTAATATTGTGGCTTTATTTGTCCTGTTCTTTCTGATTAATTCATCATGCCTAACCCTAAGCTGAAACACCATAATGTACCAGCACATGATTGTCATCCAAGTTAGAAGAATATACAGTCAACGCTGAGAGAGTATTCCGTGCACCGGAAGAAGACAAAAAATATATAAAAAACAAACGTGAACAGTGCATACGTCTGACGGTGAGGAGATGAGTACGAATGTGGCTGGAGGTGTTTTTATAATGAAGCAGAATTACTATGTCTCCATTGACCCATCTTTATGTCACTAGAGTACACAATCACAGCTCATTGATTCACTGATATATATTTATCATACATCATCAATGATCAAGCGGTCCAGACCTTGTTTCCCAAATCATAAATGGATGGATGGACGTTGCTGATGCTATGACATCAAATTAGACACTCAACTACTTGTGCATTCAACATTCAAGAAACGGGCCACATTACATTGAAAAATTTCTCATATAGTTTTTGTTAATATATTTATCCCACATCCAGAATATGAGACCTTGTATGTGCGTTTATAAAATTTTAGTTTACTCTCTTTGTTGCCGATTGGTTTAGATGTAAGATACATTATCAGTTTTTTTTACGGGGAGGGCGTCATTTAACCTATTTAAGACTAGAATATGGACCTGAAGAACAGTGAATGAATCAAGGCCTTTAGCACAATTGCACAAACTCTTTGATCTGTCCTACTACTACTAGGAATGAAGAATTACAACTTACAACTGTACAATTACATATAACAATTTTGCATTGTTTTAGTGAACACAGAAGTTAACTCTATTAACATGGAAACAACGTGCAAAGAAGTTAAGGTGACTATGATCTGCGCTGTCTTCATCTTCTTCTCCTTCTTCTTCATGCTTTTGGAATCTCTTTATGATCCGGTTCTGACTCCTTTTTAGCTCCTTAAGCATCCTCTTTTTCTTTCGAAGATCTGCTTGAACTTGTACAAAAAGCTCTGGATCCAAGCCAGATGGGAATAATCTTTTTCGACAAGCAGTAGTTACGTTGGCATTTTCATCAGCTCGAATAAATTGCCACATTGTCCTTTTTGATTCTCTCAACGTCTCCACAATGTCAGTGGTAACTTCATTGCCTTCCTTTCCTTCCTCAGATCTGTCCTCTCTGAAATCTGGAACTTTTAGAAGCTTATGTATAGCATATCGACTTTTAACATAGTTTTCAACCCTTGGCCCCTGAAATTGTTCATCCTCTACAAATCTTTGTAGGAGCACTCGAAACTGTTGCAATTCTTGTGCGACTTCATTGTATGAATGTTTTAGATTAGGGGCAAGCTCCAAGGCCTTCTCATATTTCCATTGAAGGAACTCCCAAGAAAGGCACAACTGCCCAACATAGAATTGGATCACAATCCTGAATGAACTTAATATATAATTGGATCACAATCTAATTTGGGTCTACAAAGCCTCAAGTTGGAAAGAAAGAACTTGATAGCTGGAGCAAAGGATTTGTAGCTCGAAAACGATTGAAGTGAATGTTTGGACTGCAGACCACCTATTGCATAGTTCAAAATATCAAACTTGCGCATCTGATTCCTGTAACTCTTACCCTCATTGTATATATCAACAATCCTGAGTGGCTTCAAGTCATCCATATCCAGAGACTCGGATTCTTCAAAAATTGTAGGCAGACAAGTAGTAGCTCTAACTTTCTTGAGCTCCCTTTGGGTTTGGACCGTTTCGAGTTCTGCTCATCAGTCCTACATAACTCTTCAAGTTCTCTTTGTTCCATTAGATCATTATTTTCTTCATCAAAACCATCAGGCTTATCCGCTTATGCAATCCAATGTCTACCAAAGCACTTAGTTCATCATTATCATCCTCCCTTGAACATATCGAATCAGAATCAAATTCCGAATTGGAAACCAACTCATCTTCATGACTAGTAGTAGCCACTGTCTCATCACCAATACTACCACTTCCCTCATCTGGATGTGACATTTCTTCATTCACAACAGAACCAAACTTCACTTCATTATTAACATCTGCTTCTTGGTTATCCGTAACAGAGTCTTCCTCAATCACGACTCTCTTCTCAACCTCCTCTACCTCAAATGCACCATCTCCAAAACCCGGATCACTTCTTCTACATGAACATTTTCTTTTCAACCTACTGGTCAATGTACCCACAATTTTCATCATCAGAATCTGATTTCTGAGCAGACTCATATTGTGATTCTTCAAAGAAGCAACTAGTACTATTCTTCTGAGCTTGAACAGCTACATAATCACCAATCTCATCAACTTTCTCGAGTTGTTTTAATATCTCCCTAGTCTGGTACTCAAATTTAAACACAAAACTTGGCTCTCGGCTCTCTTCTTCATTAGCATCAAAGAATTCACAGTCATCAGCTTCTTCTTCTTCTTCTTCTTCTTCTTCTTCGTAATCTGGAAAATGCATTGGAGTTGAAATATGTGAATGGGAAATTTGGGTTGGCGAAGATTATATAGAGGGGTCTGGGTTGCCTTTGTGCGTCCTATGAATTAGGGGAACGGTATTCAAGGAAATGCCTAAACGAATTAGGACGTTATGGGTTTTAAAATGAGCTGATCAATCGTGGTTAAAGAGATGAAGTGTTATCACATCACCCTTAAAATGCAACAGGTGTTTTGTGATCTTTTTCCTTTTAATCAAAGTTTCATTTTATTTCATTGGATTTTGTTACTTGGTAAGGTTTTGAATGAGACAACAACAAATGCATCATCTTGTTTTTAAAACACATTTATGTGTGCCTTTATCAAAGTCATAATCGACGAAAGTAAATCATGAGATTAATTAGTGACCAATTAGTGTAATCGTATCAATCTGTTATCAATCAGATATTATGATCATTATGTAATTTATTGTTTCACCTCATCTCTATATGAAGATGAGTTTCAATGAAATGAGTAGATCATTCCCATTTTTACTATTACATTCTATGAATTAACATAAAAATCTAGACACTTACATAAAATAACAAGTCTAATGATAAAAAAAACTAAACCCACTCTCTAAAATGGTTAAGAAATTAAAATGACTAGTCTGTTAAAGTTGTTCTAATGATCAATTAAATTAAAAACTTACACATGATCAACTCTTAGAAGGCATCATTCAACAAAGAAGTTATCTGTTTCAAGTAAATAAAGGGATCAATATGCAAGCAACCAAGCAATATACATGACATTGATTAAACAAATAAAAATACGAATACAGTCCTTACCCAGATAATGATAGTTTTGAACGGTGTACAGTATCATGGAAAATATGGCATTCTTCCAACCACATTCCCCTCATCTCCTTTATATCGTTTATCTTGACATAAGCTGGGTAAAGATAAACCACACCAGCAGCATCAACCGCCTCCAAGATTAGTTCATATATACATTCGCAATGAAAGAGCGGCTTCATCCAAGTTCTCCGTAGTCTCACTGTTTGGTCTAGAATTTGCAGTCCTTCAAACAACCGGCTTGTAAATTTGTGCTAGGCGTGCCAGTACCTTTGGGTCAGGTACAACCTTGAAGTTGGATGCTACTTGCGTCCCTCTTCTGACTTCTTCTCACAGCGACTGTGACAGACGCCGATCTTCTTCCTCTGTGCTAGGTTCTCTTCTTAGACCTACAAGGGAAAAGTCCCTCTAGGATTTTTCTCCAACCTTTGAGGATGGCCGAATCTTACTTAGTATGCAAAGAAACTAAGCAGCGGGTATCAAGATATAAACTGGCGAACGGATTCTCCAGAACTGATTGCGGGAGTAAAACTGCTCAACGGATCGAACAGGGGAGTAGAGAGATTTCAACGGATTGAAACCTGTCAGACTTAACGGATTAAGTCCCTTTTGCAGCTTGACGGATCAGGCTACGGTTGCTGACGGATCAGGCTTGAGTTGCTGACGGATCAGGCTTGGTTGCTCCGGAGAGGCTTGAAGACTTTCGCGTGGCGAAGTTGTTGTCTGTTTGTTGATAGATGTAGTTGTATTTTTCTCTTGCACCTCAACCCTTTATATAGTGAATACTAGGGTAGATGTTTCCTTGCGAATCAAGGTATAGCCTCAAATAATCCTTCTTGTAGTGCAAGACTAATTCTTAAAGCCCAATCATGTAAGCCCAAAACCATTCTAGTGGTAACTTAACCTCCTGCAACCACGTGTCTAATTTCTTATAATACCCTCGCGAACGCTTTTCCAACCGCGAACGTATTCTGTTAACACACGTCCCGCTTCGCGAGCGCGTTTCCCCCTGCGAACAAATTATCTCCTTTCGCGAGCGTACTTTGTTACTGTGCTCCTTGCGAGCGCTTTTGACTTTCCAAACGTCCTCTGACCCTCTTGACCGCAGGCATCGGTCCACTTGCCTTTCTATAAATGGGCTTTTTACTTCTGGATCCAACATTGCCCCCCAGTTCTTGAGATTAAGCCCGTTTGCGAAAATCGAAAAGAGCTATACCTTAGCATTGATTTAACCAAAAGCAAACGTCTCTTCATTGTCAAACTCCTCAGAACACTCAACCATCATTTCCCTCTGCAACTCTTTTCAAACCTTCCTGAGATAATCCGCCGCCGTTCCTACTTCCAAATCAATGGCACCCAAACACACCTTCTCTGCTGTGAAAACCACACCCAGAACCCCTTCTGAGCATGAAGCCCTAAACTTTGTCCAAGCCATGGTTGGCCTCCGACCTGCTCCAAAACCCAAGGGTTCTTGGTTGAGAGTTAAGATTGATCAAACCTGCGACCTTGGTCCCTGGGTTGATGTCTTCCCAAACCCACTTGAACTGCCTTACCGTCAACATGCATCTCGAATTCCCCCTTTAATCTTTCGCAAGGAAGAAGTTTCATTCGTCGACTGGCAGAAGTCAGACGCCCAGACCAGATTTGGGCAGTGGCCGAATACTAATGACGCCGAGATCCAGTGGTACCAACAACGCCGTAGTAAGGACCTTGAACGATGGCAAGCCGTTGGAATCGCCGATCCTATCGACCTCTGCTTCTCCTTGAAGTCTGGTTGTAACAGAGCTCCCCTGGCAGCAGCAATTTGCTTCTGGGACACTTCATCAAACACCTTTCATCTCCCCGCAGGCCCAATGGGTATCACCCTCCTAGATGTGTATACAATTACCGGATTTCCATTCGCCTGCGCACCGAGTCCTCTCAACGACCTTGCTCTGGAACATCAAATCCCCTCTGATCAGCCTCGCCCCAACTCATACGCCGCGTGGGTCAATCACTATGGGAGCACTGACGACGATCTGAGTGGCCTAGCATTTCTGGAATTCTGGCTACTCAAATATGTTGAATGTAGCGCCACCAACAAACCCACTTTCGCCTGGGCCAGAGCGGCTGAGCTACTTTACAACGGTATTCCTCTCAATCTTTTGGAGTTAGCCACTGGACTACTATATAGGTCACTACACTTTCTATCCTTAGAGCCCTTTAAACACAGATCTGTTAGCGGTCCTCTTTGGATTTTGGACTTGTGGCTTCAAACCTATTTCCCTGCTTTCCGCTCTTCCTTAATCTTCGATCCTAAAAGATAAGGTTTTAGGCCAAACCATCGTATCCGCTCCACATCCTCCAGCCCTTAGCTATTCGCGTTGTTTCCACCATCTGTATAGTATGGAAAGCCTACCTTCAGATTCTATTCTCGTTATCTGCAGACGCACATACCCTTCTCTCGTTAAAGAAGGTTTTATTTTCAGCAACAAACACAACGTCCTGCAGCTCCTTTTCTTTCTACGCCTCCTTTCCAATCGCGACCTCAAACTACCAGGGAGAGCCGGAGTAGAAATCTATGCCCCCAACTTCTTCACGAGGCAATTCGGAATGTGCCAAAAAATTCCATATCCCCCATTGGCTAGTCGCAACCATTTCACTTCGTGGCGAGAAACCTATAACGCTGGGATTGATCCTGATTCCATCCCCTCCAGTTTTAAAGACATCGCTCAACCTGTCAACACCTATCCCCTCGGCGGAGTACGTCTGAGCTTCGAGGCCACTAATGAGTTTACTAAGTGGTGGACATCAATCAACGAAGGCAAATGGAAACCAAACCACCTATCTGTGTTTAGACAGATCTTCCAGCCATATCAGACACAATTCCGTCATGCCGAAGACCTGGCTGTTTTTGCCATTGACGGCCCTCGCCAAAGCGTTGAATCTTCTTTGGTTCCTGAGGAGCGAACAGAAGTGCTTCCTGCCCCCCAGGTATTTAAAACTCTTTAACTATGTTTATCAATTTTCTGATCTGTATTCCTTTTTCCGACCACCTTCCTTCCTTGCAGCGTCCTCAAAGAACCAAGAAGCGCGCGAACAAGAATGCAGATCATCCACTCAAGAGGCTCAAACCAAATCTTCTTACAGAAGGAAATGCTCTCCAACCCCAGGTATGGGTTCATTTAATTTGAAAACTCGTATGCTCATGTAGCCAAGCCAATTAATCATATAATTGCCTTCTAGGTGGATCAGCTTATGCAGTCTAACTCTGAAGACGTACAATCCCTCGAAGAATGCAATCAACATCCTGCTGTTTCTGGTGCCCCCAACCTAACTGTTCTAGCTGAAGTAACCTCTGCCGTGGCCCAAGAGGCGATTCCTCCCAGAGCTAACCTGGACACTGGGACTCCTGCTGAAACAGATCAAGAGGTATTATTTTGATAAACCATTCAATTGGCGATGTTTCAATGATCTTGAGCTCAATTGTGCTTCTGTCGTTTCAGGGACCAACTCCTGTATTTGAAGTTAGCTCTTCCTCCGAGTCAGTTGCTTCTCCGATCCTGGATACTATGATGGGAGAGATCTTTAGTGAAAGCGCCAAGCTTGTTCCACTTCAAACTGTTGCTGCGAATGAGCCTTTTCCCCGCGAGGCAACTTCCTGTTCGCCTCAGAGAAAAATGACTGATACTCGCGCGAATGAAATTCCTCCCGCGAACACAGTCTCTCCGGCGAACGAAACTGCTGTCGCGAATGCCGATCGCGCGACTGATATTGTTCAACCAGTGCTTCAACCGGTAATCCCAACTGAAACTGACCCAAAGGTGACAATTTTTATTTTGCAGCTTCTGTTTGTACTCTCACAAACACTTATTATTTCTTTATTTGCCAGATTCCGGAGAACCTTTCAATGACCTCCCCATCTGATCATGCTACGCCTTCCCTCATCGAGCAAGTTCAATTAATGCTGGATCCTTTTCAAGCAAACCAATCCATCGCTGATGCGACACTATTCCTCCGCAACCTAGAGCATGAAGATCTTCTCCACCCACACACTAGGGTCCAAATTGAAGATGCTGTTCGTCTCCTTCGAGTTCAAGCTGATGAAAGACTCTTGAAGAAATTGCAGCGTCTGTGGGAATTCACAACCAGAGCTGCGACTTTGTCTGAGCGTGCCAGAGCCACGCGATTGGAGGCTCCTCAGTATCATCAACAGAAAGAGAAGTTCCAAGCCGAACGGGTTGCCAAAGCCACCAATCTTGCCAAACTTGTCCATAACGCGACCCAGTTGTTTCCTAACCGACTTGCTGAGCTTAAACGTCAAAAAGCTGAGATTGAGGCCCAGCTAGCAATTGTCGAAGAGGAAACCCAGAACAACTTAAACGTCTTGGAGCAAGAGAAGAACTCCTATCAGACTCTTCAGCAAATGATCAACCAGGTGGACGACAGGATCGAAGATTCCCTGATCAACGAAGAAAATATCCAAAACGCCCTTGATACTGCTTTAGCGAACATTAAGCACATTAGTAAATTTATTTAACTGTTTATCTGTTCTGACTTTGTTCGCGCATATTATTCTGAATGCAGAAGATCTTTTCAAATTAATTCCATATCCTTGACCACTCGAAAACTGTTCCCAACTTTAACTGCAACGTCGCACCATTAACTTGCGCATTTACCGTATTCAACTAACACAGCACGCGTGATAAATGCTTGACCAATGAACGAATAGCAAACCATTCAGTTCCCTTTGGTGAAAACCTAGCGTTTCGCCTATAAATATCGATTAATTCCTTTCATCACCTTCAACAACCAAGAACATGTATTCTCCTTTCAGTCTCAAAGCAGTTCCACCAGACCTCTTTCTTCAACCTTTCTGTCCTCTAGGCTTCACAACCAAACCTCAAATCCTGGGTAGGCTTCACAACCTAACCTCAGGAATAAGATCTGATGCGCCCAGCCCTGAAGTCGCATCGAAGTGCATCACTGGAACCAAATTCCACTTGATGAGGGGATTGACTTCTGGTATTGGACCGAAGAAGGCTTCTGTGCTGACAGGATTCCTCTTGCCGAGCCTCTTCCGCGCCAGGTCAGACCAAGTTGCTTCTACTCCCATCACCGTCGACTTGCTTTCAACAAGCTGGCCGCGCAAGGTGGAAGATGAAGCAAAACCTGCAACAGTTTGAAGAGAGACTTTATGAAAGGAGTCGTAATAGCTCTTTCTTTAAGCAGCTTTGTTCTTGTTCAACACTGTATTTGTTATCCATGAATACTATGCAATAAACACACATTGTTTATGTTCTATGTATAAACCACAGGCGTTGGTTCAAACTAAATTAGGGCTTGAAAAACACAATTTGTTCTTCCCAAAAATTGTCAAAAAATTCGAAAAAAAGTCGAAAAACCACATTAATTGGTTTGTATATCTATGGTGCCCCCCAGTTTTATAATGTGCATAAAAAGCCGAAAACCTCAAACAGGTTAGGCGTTAAGCAACATGAATGAAACTGACAAGATCCCAATTCTGCAAACAAGATCCTAAGGCTCTAAACTCTGCCCCCCTTGCTGGCAAACAGGCTGTTCTGTCATCTGTGGCGACGAAGGATCGTCAGAAGCCCAAACACTTGGAAAGTACTGTTTCAGATGCCTCCCATTAATAGGGTTATTATGGACTTCTCCATCCAAATCTCGCAAATAATAAGCACCTTTACCCACGATCTGGTCAATCACAAAAGGCCCCTGCCACGTAGGCGACCACTTACCCCTGCCGCGAACGTGTTCGCCAAAGGGAAGTACTGCTTTCCAAACCAAATCGCCAACTCCAAAACTTCTGTCACGTGTCCTGGCGTCATATGCGCGAGCGACTCGTTGTTTTTCAACCATTATATGATCTAAGGCTTCCACACGAGTAGTATCCAACTGTTCATGCTCCTGAAACATGGCCTGAACATAATCCTCTCCTACTAACTGATGTTGTTCGCGAACCCTTAAAGAATTAACACTTATCTCCATGGGTAAAACTGCATCATGCCCAAACATCAAGGCATAGGGTGTGGTTCCTGTAGGCGACCGCTTAGATGTTCGATATGCCCACAGAGTATGATCAAGCTCGTTATGCCAATCTCTAGGATTATCAATCAGCATCTTTCGCAGGATATTGATTATGACTTTGTTACTAGCCTCAGCTTGTCCATTCGCCTGAGCATAATATGGTGTGGAATGCAGAAACTTAATCCCATAGTCAGTAATGAAGTCTTCGGTTTCTTTCGCTAGAAATGCTGCCCCCCTGTCTGCAACTAAACACTCTGGGATACCATACCTGCTAATGATGTTGCTGAAGATGAAGCTGCAAACTGTTCGAGCAGATGCATCTTTTAAGGGTACAGCCTCCACCCATTTTGTGAAATAATCGGTCGCTAATAGGATGAACTTATGCTGCTGAGACGAAGCTGGATGAATAATTCCTATAAAATCCAACGCCCATCCTCTTGCTGGCCAAGGCTTAATAATGGGTTGCATGGGCACATCTGGAACATGCCGCACCGGTCCATGCGCTTGACACTCCTGACAACCTTGAGCAAAGGTGATGCAATCTTTCAAGATTGAAGGCCAAAAGTAACCATAACGACGGATAAGCCACCTCATCTTTGGTCCAGCCTGGTGCGAACCACACACTCCTAAGTGTACCTCTCTCATTACTCGCTTAGCTTCTTTTCCAAAGATACACCTAAGATAAACTCCATCCTCTCCTCTGCGTAAGAGTTCGCCACCTCGTATCACATAGTTAGTGGCAAAGTATCTGACTTGTCTATCAACTGGAGTAGATGGATTATCCAAGTAATCAATGAGTGGTTGACGCCAATCTGTATCGATAGCCTCTATCGTAGCGACGTACCATTCATCCGCGTCTACCCTTCGAGCCATGAAAGAAGGTAACGTCCTTCTTTCCACCTTCAAAATCCGCTCGCAGACTCCATCAGCCAAAGTTATGCCAGTGGCGATTTGGGCTAATTCATTCGCCGCGACGTTGTGTGCTCTTGGGATATAATCCAGAGTGACATCACTGAATTGCTCCAACAATTCTGTAGCCCTTTCCCAAAAAGGAACCAAAGTAAAGGTGGTACATTTGTATAACCCCTTAAGCTGATTGATCACCAACAAGGAGTCACCAAACACACTTACCACTGTTGCCCCCATTGCGAGCAACATTTCCAATCCAATTATGAGTGCTTCATATTCAGCCTGATTGTTGGTGCATTTCCACTCTAGTTGGAAAGAATATGCATGACGAACCCCGAGCGGACTTACTAGAGATATCCCTGCGCCAGATAAACTCTCAGTACTGCTCCCATCAAAGTATAATTCCCAAGGCTGCATCAGAATGGCCACCACATCTAACTCCCTGTATTGTAAATCTTGTTCCACAGGATGATGAAGCAAAAAATCTGAAACCGCTTGTCCGGTTTGTGCCTTCAAAGGTGTATATTGTAGTGAGAACTCCGACAAAGCTAACACCCATTTACCAATTCGACCCCTAAGAATGGGTCTAGTTAACATGTATTTCACCAAGTCCGTCTGTGCCACCACTACCGTTGTGAAAGATAACATGTAATGGCGTAATTTGCAACCGGCGAAATACAACGCAAGGCACAACCGTTCCATGTCACTGTACCTGGTTTCTGCATCTATCAACGTCCTGCTAAGGTAATACACAGCATGCTCAACCACTTTATCATCCTCTTGGTGTTCATCTTGTGCTAAAAGTGCAGCAATGGATGTCTCGCATGCTGAAATGTAGAGCTTCAAAGGGTGACCCGGCCGTGGAGGCATCAGAACTGGCGGTGAAACTAGGTACTGCTTTATTCTGTCGAACGCTTCCTGGTGACTTGTCTCCCAACGAAACTCCGTATCTGCCCTCAATTTTAACAAAGATGTAAGGGGTTGAATCTTTCCTGCTGAATTCGAGATGAACCTACGCAAGAAGTTAATCTTTCCTAGTAACTGCTGCAACTCCTTCTTGTTAGTTGGGGCAGGAGCTTCTATGACTGACTTGACCTTGTCCGCTGGAATCTCGATCCCCCGCTGATGGACCACAAACCCTAGGAAATCGCCTGACTGAACCCCAAAGACGCATTTAGCTGGGTTCATTCTGAGTTTATGTTTTCGCATCCTTATGAAGACTTTTCGTAGATCCTCTATGTGGTCTGCCTTAATCTTGGACTTTACTACCACATCGTCAATATAAACCTCCAATATCTTCCCTAATATGTCATGGAAGATAAGGTTCATCGCCCTTTGATATGTGGCACCAGCATTCTTAAGCCCAAAAGGCATGACTTGGTATTCGAATGCTCCTGTAAATCCCGGACATCTGAAAGCCGTCTTGTGCTTGTCTTCCTCCTCCACAGGAATCTGGTGATATCCTGCGGTTCCATCCATGAACGATAACAACTCATGCCCTGCCACTGCATCTACCAGCATGTCCGCCATGGGCATAGGATACACGTCCTTTGGTGTGGCAGTATTTAGATTCCTGTAATCCACGCACACCCTCATCTTACCATTCTTTTTCCTGACTGGTACTATGTTAGACAACCACTTGGCATACTTTGTAGGTCGAATAATTCCTGACTTAAGCATCTTTTCCACCTCTTCCTTAACTGAAGCCGCTGTGTCGGCATGCATTCGCCTAGGTTCTTGTCTGACTGGCCTGTAACCATCCATGATTGGTAGCTTATGACAAACTAATTCTGGTGCTAAACCAGGCATGTCCTCGTATTTCTCTGCGAAGCAATCCTTGTACTCGTGAAGTAGCTCAATGAGCTTCTGTTTTTGTTCAGGCTCCAAATACACACTTATTCCAACCTCTATTGGTTCCTCTAGGGTCCCCAGGTTGACTTTCTCTACTGGATCCTTGACCTTAGGTGGAGTATCATCCAAGGCTGCCGGAGCTGCCTGGATAATCTCCTCCTCTTCCTCGTAATACTCCAACACATCATCGTTAACGCACTCTACTGCCGCCACCTGTTGGAAAGCCTCTTGCTCCTGCCTAAAAATAGATAATCTCTGATGCAGGGAAGCGTAGGCTTCCAACTCCTCCTTGCTGAGTTGTGGCTTCATTGATTGTTTCGGGGTAAAACCATGGAGATTGGTCTACTGGCGTCTGCTTGAAGTTGCGCCAATCCCCATTGCGTAAGCTCATTGGAGGTCACCCCATATGGATGTCCTTTCTTTGTGATGCCACTGACTCTTAAAGGCCTCATGTCTTCACTGTAATAACTTGCATCAACAAAGCAAGCTGCTACTGAGAACGGTCTAGGATCGGCCTTGATTATTTCAGATTCATCAGTTTCTGGGTTCCAGATAGCGAGCTCTTGATGGAGCGATGATGGAACACAACCGGCCTGATGAAGCCAATCTCTGCCCAGAATCATAGTATAAGGAGCAGTGCACTCAGCTACGAAGAAAGTTTGATACATCTCTGATGGGCCAACCCTAATTTTTAGTATCACTACACCGAGTGTCTGAGCTATGTTTCCAGCAAAACTTTTCACCTTCATCTTGCTATCTAGAATTTTCTCCTTCGGAACCTGAAGGAAATTCATGGTCTGTACGGTAAGGACACTTACAGCAGCCCCTGTATCCACCAATATCCTACTGACCCTTTTGTCCATCATATCAGCAGATACGTATAATGGACGCAAATGCTGCCTCATGGCGAATGTGGGCTTGGAGAACAAAACGTACTTCCTTCTCAAATCAGGGTCCATGTCCTCTTTATCCTTCTTTACAGCCAACTCCTCTCTGCGAACGGATGACTCCACTCCAGTCTCATCTTCTGACATGTTGAGGAAGACTTCAGACGAAATTGGCTCATCCAATGCATACATAGAAGGTAAGACATACACCATATTGCAATAAGTGTTTGTCTCTGGAACTGGTATCACAGCTTCGGTCGTCACGTACACCTGAGCAGATTCAGATTGGTCTGAAATCATCTCACCATGCTCGTTTTCCACATAAAGCATGCTACACGGCAAACTTTCGTCCATACCCCCAGTTTCATCTTCCTCAGTTTCCTCCATATCATCTTCTATGACTCGAGGTATATCGACTTCTGACTCTTCTTCTACGCGGGCAAATGCTTCAGCCATCTGCTTTACTAAAGAAACCTCTGGAACAGGTCTCTGTTGCTCAACCTCAATCATAGGTCCAACCTTATCTGTTTCTTGGGACCCCGGATCCTGACGCTGAACTACTTTTGGTCTCCATTCGACCTTTGTTTTCGACGTCTTGATATTGTCTCCGCTCTCAGGGACTTCTGATATCCTAACCCTTTTCGCCGGAGACGTCTCAGGTGTCTTACTAAAGGTGGAAATAGATATTTCACCCACCACCTTTTTACCTACCCGTGACCAGACTGGTTCTCGCGTATGTTGACTTTTGTCAATGCTCACCCTTGACCATACAGACTTTCGTTCGCCGCTATTTCCTTCTCGCGAGACTCTCTTCTGTCCGCTATGTTTCGTGGTAGAAGTCTCGGTGGTATCGCGAACGTTTCTGATAGGGCAATAAGGTCTAGCTGACAATAAATCCAGCTTCCGCCTTAACTGTTCCGGAGTCTCCCTGATCTGGTCTGGGCTGACTAGGCCTTTATCCAATGCCTCCAAAAACCTCTTGGTTTTGCCATATCTTCGCTGCACGTTCCTAGTCTGAGTAGGTGTGGCTTCTACCACCTTTCATCTCTCTCTGACCATCCAGACGTTGTCTTTGAGGATATTCCGTGAAGCTGGTGGTATATAAGGCTTAGTTATTACGTCCTGCGGGTAGACCACTGGTTTCTTCTGCTCCATTCTTGCCTGGCGTAAACGCAAGTAGAGGTTGGAATCCCTCTGACTAGGGCTTGCTGATCTCCTCTTCTGCTTCGGGCTGTGTGGCTGATATGCTTCAGGGGGTGTAGCAACCGCACTCTTCTGCTTGTGTTGTGGCTCTTTAGCAATGCCACATTCAGTTTTGCACCTATCACACAACATGACTGCTGATGTACCTGCCATTGTTTCTTTCCGTTTGACAGCTTCTGTTTCTCCAGCTATAGTGCTTAGGTCAAGCGTCAGTTTTCTGCTACCCCGAGCCAAATCAACCACAGCCACATCTGCTACCGCTGGATCACAAAAGGTGATTGACCCCTCATTGACCCATTGTTGTATCTGATCTTTGAGCTGCATGCACTGAGAAGTCTTGTGAGTCCACAAGTTATGAAACTTACAATAGGTCTTACCAGCTATTGCCTCTTCTGGGGGAAAGACTCCCCAAGGGATGGCCACCTCGTTGGCCATGATCAGCTTGTTCAAGATAATATGAGCCCTACTGGCATCATAAGTGTATTCTTTGAACTTCGGCCTTGTTGGCAGTGGCTTTTCCTTCTTCCCTTCGCAGGGCGCTAAATCAATCATATTGATGGTGGGAAAAGGATCGATGTCCACCCAAGCCGCAGTCTTTTCTTCATTCGCTCCGAGCTTTCCCTCGTTGATCCAAGTCTGGATAGTGTCCTTCAAGCGAATGCACTCCGATGTGTTATGGTTCCAAAGATTATGGAACCTGCAGTACTTCTTTCCTTTGAGCTGTTCCTGTGAAGGGGGAGGTCCAAAGTCATTCCTTACCTTCCCTAATGCCGTCAGATCTTCCAAAATTTCCGGTGCCTTGTGTGCATTATATGTATAGGATTCGTACTCCGGCTTAGCGAACGCGGCGAACGAGATCTTTACTGGCTCTTTAGACATTTTCAACACCTGGGACTTGATAGGCTGTCTGCCTGCTAACTCTACTGCTGCGACTTCTTCCTCATAACCCATCATGTATGGGTCTGCATAGGGCATAGCTTGTGGGGCCGAATAGTAGGGATCCATATGGGAATATATTGCCCCCACAGTCTTGTGCCTTGCTGGAGGCATTCTGGGCCTCAGTGTTCCTGGGATGAGAGCTAAGTTGTTCCTGGAATTGTTAGCGTCTTCGTCCAGCTCATTCAGGAAGTACTGGTAACTGCCAACCCTGTTCATTAAGTCAGCCATGCTAGAGAACACTCCATCGTGGTGTTTTGCTCTCTGTCTCTTCTCCAACCCACGAATTGCGATTTTGATCAAGTCAGGCTCCGGGATTGGAGTTTTGCACTTGGCCTGTTGAATCTTGAACCGCTTGAGGAATTCTACAGATGACTCCATAGGTTGCTGATACATCGCTGTCAAAGAAGACAAGTCAACCTCTGGTTCCACAGTTCCAAATGTGGTTCTAAACATGGTCTCCATCACGTTCCAGTCAGGGACCGATCTTGGTATCAACTTGGTATACCATGTCAGCGCTGACCCTGACAATGAGGCACCGAATGTGCGTAACTTGAAAACATTGTCCGCACCATATGGTCAACACTCGCCTGTGAATCTTGCGATGTGGGTGGCTGCGTCTTCAGATCCTTCTCCTGAGAACGAAGTGAATCTTATCTGCCGATAATGTTCCGGCCATGGGCTTTCAGCTACCCATTCTGGATACGGGTGTGCGTATGCAGTGTTCACAGCAACAACGGGAGTTGCCCTTATTGCCTCCTGTATCATATTCTGGACTGCATCCCAGTCCAGCTGAGGTCTCCTTTGATTAGGTGTTGGCGAACGACGTGGTTGCTGCCTTGGAGCCCTCTGTCGTCCTCTAGCCCCTACAGGGTTCTGATTATTGTGCACCGCTAATTGGTCATCACCCACACGAAGTGGACCAAATCCCTCCCGGTGCACGGTTCTTCTATCCACCTGGTGATCGACTTCTTCTAGCAACTCTTCTTCTGGAGGCTGTTGGCGGATAAGCTGCTCAGTTCTCATGGCATTTAAAGCCTCCATGAACATATCCATCCTTTTATTCAGCGCTTGCTGATTTTCATTCATCTTAGTTGCTAGGTCTGCATACCTTAGGTCCTGAATCTCGGCCTTTTTGTCTTGTTGCCGGGCTCGGTCGCGGACCTCCTGGAAACCTTTAGTCAGGTTATCCAATGATGAGCTTAATGCTCCTACCTGTTCAGCAAGGTTCTGTGACTGTCCTCCGTTAGTCATGGCACCAAACTTGCTAATAGCTTGTTCTGCAGATAGCTTCCTACAGTAAGCCGAATTATGTGGTCTTGCGACTACGTGTTCTGGTTTGGAACACGAAGGATATTCCTTTTGATATTCGCCGAAGCCTGTAATCTTGACACTGTCCCACTGGGCGTGCCAGATGTTTGGTCTAGAATTTGCAGTCCTTCAAACAACCGGCTTGTAAATTTGTGCTAGGCGTGCCAGTACCTTTGGGTCAGGTACAACCTTGAAGTTGGATGCTACTTGCGTCCCTCTTCTGACTTCTTCTCACAGCGACTGTGACAGACGCCGATCTTCTTCCTCTGTGCTAGGTTCTCTTCTTAGACCTACAAGGGAAAAGTCCCTCTAGGATTTTTCTCCAACCTTTGAGGATGGCCGAATCTTACTTAGTATGCAAAGAAACTAAGCAGCGGGTATCAAGATATAAACTGGCGAACGGATTCTCCAGAACTGATTGCGGGAGTAAAACTGCTCAACGGATCGAACAGGGGAGTAGAGAGATTTCAACGGATTGAAACCTGTCAGACTTAACGGATTAAGTCCCTTTTGCAGCTTGACGGATCAGGCTACGGTTGCTGACGGATCAGGCTTGAGTTGCTGACGGATCAGGCTTGGTTGCTCCGGAGAGGCTTGAAGACTTTCGCGTGGCGAAGTTGTTGTCTGTTTGTTGATAGATGTAGTTGTATTTTTCTCTTGCACCTCAACCCTTTATATAGTGAATACTAGGGTAGATGTTTCCTTGCGAATCAAGGTATAGCCTCAAATAATCCTTCTTGTAGTGCAAGACTAATTCTTAAAGCCCAATCATGTAAGCCCAAAACCATTCTAGTGGTAACTTAACCTCCTGCAACCACGTGTCTAATTTCTTATAATACCCTCGCGAACGCTTTTCCAACCGCGAACGTATTCTGTTAACACACGTCCCGCTTCGCGAGCGCGTTTCCCCCTGCGAACAAATTATCTCCTTTCGCGAGCGTACTTTGTTACTGTGCTCCTTGCGAGCGCTTTTGACTTTCCAAACGTCCTCTGACCCTCTTGACCGCAGGCATCGGTCCACTTGCCTTTCTATAAATGGGCTTTTTACTTCTGGATCCAACACTCACAAATTGTAGTTGTGATTTCTAGAAGAGGATAATGAAGCAAACCAAAGCCGTTATTCCGATAATCATCAGATAGATGCGAATGATATTTATGCTTTGTTCATTGTTGCAAGTCCAAAACCACGCACCTGGTAATAAGAAAGAAATGTACAAGAAAACCATGTGTTTCATTAAGAATCAGAATCATCGACAAGTTTGATAGAGAAACGAGATGCAAAAATGCAGACGACAGATTGGAAGTTCAATCTGTTCCCATTTTCAAATTTGATGCATATATACATGCACCACAAATATATGGAGAAGTCTTCGAATTGCATTTACATTTTCAACATCTAACGTTTGGTTTGCCAACTTTTTTGATAGCTCTAACCAAATTGCAATACTAATCAGTAATTGTGACTTCATACCGAAAAGACCAAGTGGAATCAGAAGTCCAAAACAAACTCATAAATCAATTCACGTCTGGAAACAAAATCACTACCTATAGTTTGGAAACCTTTTGTTTTTTCTTGCTCATTTGTATGAATATGCAGTACCTCATCGTTACTCTTGTTCTTTTTAAACAGGAAATTGATTATCATATGGATTTAGTGGGAATAGGACCTGCCTGTTTAGCTGTGGAAGAGTTCAACAAGCAAAAGGTAAATATACAGTAATGTTCACCTTATGTCAGTGATTAAAGAATTCATGATCAGTTACTGTTAGATCTAAACTTTTAACACTAATTCACTAGTTGTCCCTTGTATGAGTGAGTACCCAAAAAAAGTGAGTACCAATGCAAACGGCTGGCCCTATGTTTTTGATATTAACAGTCATCGGAATTCGAAACCCGTTCTCATCAATACACTCGAATTTAAAGAGATAAGCATTAGCAGCAGTACGGCGCCTTATTGTTACGGTGATTGTGATTCTTCTTGTGCTCTTCGGCCTTGCAATTGTTTAGCATCAAAACTAGCCTTTTATTTTTGTGAATACATAGCCGTAGTCATAGTAGTCCCTATCTTTCTAAGCACAGAACGAAGAGCCATAGTCGATCTGTTAAAGAAATTATCAATATATGAGACATATCTGACGAAATGTCATACAAGAAAAACAATTTTTTTTCCTTTACCTAAAAATTTTGCACGGGAAGGCGTCAAAGTGCCCAGCAGAACTGCAAACCCTAATTTAAGCAAAAAGTTGAACAAGAAACTCAAACTGGGATCTTGTTGAGTCAAATTGAAATTTGGGAAAACTTGGTGAAAGCCCGGACCAATCGTAGATTATGGTTTTCCCATTCTGACATAGATTAGGGTTCAAAGGGTAATCAAGCAAATGCACGATCCGGCAGATATAGAAACAGAATCGGTAACAAGGCAAGCTTAGGTATTGCCGATTCACTTTGCTAGGTAGGTTATCTCTACAACAAATCTGGCTAAAGGTGTCTCATGTATTCCGGTCAGTTTGCACAGAATTAAGCTAGGGTTTACGGTTGTGGCTCTAAAATCGTGTTATTGTAATGCTTATAATTAGGCACAGAGAGGGAGGGAGGCATGTCAGCTACTATTCGATCGGTCTATGATTGGAAAGGTAGGAAATACAAGATCAGTAACAAACAATGTTGCATCTTTTTCAACCCCTCGTCTCCACCCCCGCAATCAGAGGCTGCCAAAGAAATCGGAACACCTGACAACCGGGCAGTATGCAACTCGACCTGGAGGCTCATCTCAATGCCATGCCTTACTCTTTCGTTCTTGTTCTTTTTCCAATGCAACTTTCAACTGGTACTATAAGAAGAAGACACTATCATTTGTGCATTCTCAATCTATTTTTGCATTTTGATGGATATTTTCACTGTCTTTCCCTGTCATCGCTGTTTCTTTGACAGTCCATTCCAGAAATGCCATACCTTGGAACAGGTCCTATCAATGACTCCTAGCCTCCAGAGATTGTCCAAGAGTTGTGATTAACGCACATTTCGCTTTGGAAGAGTTCAAGGTTTGAACTCTTCCAGCTCGTAATGCCCTGTCAAACTATTTTTTAAGGGTTTGGAACCCAGCCTAGTTGGGAGGCTCAGCTTCACGTCCGATTATTATATTAATAGAAAGAAAGAAAAAAAATACGTCTGAAAAAAAAACAAGAAAATAAGAAAAGAGAAAAAGATAATTCAATCTCTTGTACAAACATGATTGTGTGCAGCTGCCGTCAAAGAGAAAACCGATAATTTGGAAGTCTCAAAGCATCCGCCTGTAAGTACTTGTGCAGCGCTGGAGGGGGGCTAACATACCATGTAAATGAGTCACAAGAAAATCCCAAATTTGTCATCTTGTCTGCTACTGCATTTCTCTCTCTAAAGATATGACTACTTCTGAAATTCATTTGATTGATTAATTACAAATAATTTCTCATCTGACTCTCAGATCCCAAGGAAGGGAAAACAACCTGGAGGAAAAAGACGCTATCACACTAATAGAATCATTTTCCAACCACAGAGTGGACCAACCTCTCGAAAAAGCCACTTCAATAGCCATAATGACAGCATAAAGCTCTGCGTAGAAAAATGATTTGCATCCTAAGGATTGACAAAAACTCCCTAAAAAAACACTAGAAGCATCACGAAAAACCCCTCCACAAGCTGCAGGTCTAGGGTTACCTTTGGCCAGGCCATCAGTATTAACTTTGACCAAAGGGGAGATAGGGGGTGTTATATGACAAGTTGGATCTTAGGCGCTCTACGAGGCTTGGGACCAACACTCAGGGAAGACAAAAGCTGAGAGTCCAGAACACCCTTACTGTAACCAGGAACTAAAAGACCAAAATATCTTATCCATGCCATAATTGAGCAGCCTATTGATGAAAGTTTTGGAATCCGATTATCAAACATGAGCATATTCCTTGCCTTCCATATTGTCATAAAGGTTAACAGCCCAGCTGCCAACCACAAATTAAAAAGCTATAAGGAAAAAGGCTTGTGACAAAACCCAGTCCAAAAATCCAGCAACGAACCATGTGCACCAATTGTAGTTCCAAACTAGGCTGCAAGCCAGCCCCAGATTCATTGAACAATGTAAAAATAGATGCAATGCCGTATCATCAGAACTATTACAAAGTTGGCATATTGACACAACCGAAATCCCACTAATTTTCAGCCGATCATCAGTAGGCAGACGGTTAGACAAAAGTCTTCAGGCCAGAAAAGAATAACGTGGAGGAATATAAGAACGCCAAATCACAGAAGCCCAGTCTCTGGAAATGAAATGTCGTCTCAGCAGATTATAGCTAGTAGAAAAAGACAACTCACCAGATGTAGAGGACTCCCAAATGATCGTATCAGATTCACTCACTGCTGGGAGACACGTCGCTGAAATTATCTTGTACA
Source organism: Comarum palustre (assembly GCA_951800085.1). Lineage (NCBI taxonomy): Eukaryota > Viridiplantae > Streptophyta > Magnoliopsida > Rosales > Rosaceae > Comarum > Comarum palustre. The sequence continues at coordinate 1,166,948 of OX637587.1, forward strand.
AGTCCGGGAATACCTTCGAGAAAAAGGAGGAAAATGCCAAGCTTGATTTGAAATGAAGTCAAACACCCGTAAATCACTAATTCCTGGTAAATTGGTGACTCCCAAAATATTTATAATAGAATCATGGAGCCATTTGTCCTTCCAAAAAGACACAGATCGACCATCACCAATAACCCAATGATAATTTCGGATGACATGAGGAACAATAGAACGAATACTTGGCCAAATTGATGACTTTCTGTAGCTCACCCTTGATCTGGACAAGAAAGGATACCGAGATCGCATGTAATCTCCACATTGAGTACTAGAATAAGGGTATCCCATTCTAACTTTAAAATAGCCGCCGAGTTAAGAGCCTTTAGGTCACGAATACCAATCCCACCTTCGTTTTTCAGAGCACAAACCCGGTGCCATGAAATAGTAACAATCTTTAGAGTCTCAATATTACCAGACCAGATATAATTTCTTGCCCATAAAGATAATTTTCTGATAAGATGAGTTGGCCACTGATACACTGAAAAACTATGAAGAAGCATGCTCTGGAAAACAGAACGTACTAGCTCACTGCGTCCAGCCATTAAGAGAAGCTTGCCTTGCCAGCCCATTAACCTGCACTTAGCTCTATCAGAAAAATAACTTGGAGATGACAATTGGGATCACTACCAGAAAAAAGACTATAGCTATGAAATATCTAAAAACAGGCCGACAAAATTTTTTTTCGTCGGCTAAGTTAAAATTTCGTCGGCTAAAGTGGCATTTTAGCCGACGAAAAAAAAATTCGTCGGCTAAACTAATTTTTTCGTCAGCTATAGTTAAATTTTAGCCGACAAAAAAATTTTTTGTCGGCTAAAGTGCTTTTTTCGTCGGCTATAGTATGTGAACTTTGGCCGACGAAATTTGAAAAGTTTAGCCGACGAAATTAGGGTATTTCGTCGGCTAAAGTAACTTTTAGTTATAAAATTGTACTACGGATATTTCGGTGTCCGATTGACTATTGTGATACCAATCTGGAAGCAGAACGGGCGTAGGAGCAAAACTCATCGCTTTGCCATGACATACGAGCTTTTTTGGCCATCCGAGTTCGTTTAAGGCTTCAAAATGAAGTTTTTCTAAACGCTTAATACACGAAAATGTCCATATCTACACCTACATGAGGTATTTTGGCCGAACCTTCAACACAACAATCACTCACCATAATGAGACGCAACTGTCCATCTAAAAAATTTGAGACATTTACCCCACCATGATAGGCATCCCTGTATAGATAAATAATGGTAAATAGTAGGCATGTTGTGATTCCGGTCATCAAAATTCACAAACAAAAATACGACCGTCAGATATCATCAATATGTTGAAATATATCTCTGGTGAAAAATTCAACTTTATCTGATAAATTTAAGGACTTCATCTAGACGGTCAATCTCGTAAGTCAAACCTCTATATTGTATTGACTGCAACTATCAGCACCGAGACTTTACCGGAATTACGTGATTTTTCAACCGTAGGCGTATTTCACCATTCCGGTCATATCTTATTTCACGACTTTTTTGCGTTTGAAGTTTCTACGTATAGTTTGTTTTAGAAACGAAACATTTACTTAAAGCTTAGTAAACAAGTTATACAACATTAGTACGCATGTTGTGATTCCGATGATCAAAGTTGAGAAACAAAATTCCGACCGTCAGATATGATCATTATGTTGAAATATGTATATAGGAAAATATTTAACTTAATCTGACAACGTTAAGGGCTCGATCCTTATGGTCAATCAAGTAAGTCAAACCCCTTAACGCACGGAAACGGTCATTTGACCGTCTAAATTACGTATTTTGCCCGGACCTTCAACTGAAAATAGTTTCAAATCGATGAGACGCAACCAGTGGTATAAAAATTTTATGAAAAATAACTACCGGATATAGGGCTACCTCTAAGGAGAAAGAATGGAAAATTGAGTTAACCGCAATTATCGGTACCGAGACTTTACCGGAATTACGTGATTTTTCAACTATAGACGTATTTCACCATTCCGGTCATATCTTATTTCACAACTTTTTTGCGTTTGAAGCTTCTACGTATAGGGTTTAGGGTTTTAGCCGACGAAATTAGGGTAATTCGTCGGCTAAAGTTAAATAAATAAATTAAATAAATAACTATAGCCGACGAAATTAGGGTATTTCGTCGGCTAAGGTTAAATTAATAAATAAATAAAATAAATAACTATAGCCGACGAAATTAGGGTATTTCGTCGGCTAAAGTTAATTAAAAATTCAAATTTTTTGGCGGGAATTTTTAAAATTTTAAAATTTTTCGACTAAAATTTTAAACTTTAGCCGACGAAATTTCGTCGGCTAAAGTTCAAAATTTTCTATATCTTTCATTTTTCTCCTCCTCCTCTTCATCTTCCCTCCTCCTCTTCCTCTTCATCTTCCCTTCTCCTCCTCCTCCTCCTCCTCTTCATCCTCCCTCTCCTAACCTCCTCCTCCTCCTCTTCATCTTCCCTCCTCCTCCTCTTCATCCTCCCTCTCCTAACCTTCCCCTCCTCCTCCTCCTCCCTCTCCTAACCTTCCCCTCCTCCTCCTCTTCATCTTCCTTCCTCCTCCTCCCTCTCCTAACCTTCCCCTCCTCCTCCTCTTCATCTTCCTTCCTCCTCCTCCCTCTCCTAACCTTCTCCCTCCTCCTCCTCCTCCTCCTTCAAATCCCTCCTACTTCTCTAAATTCTCCTCCTCTCCTCCTCCTCCTCCTCTCCTCCTCCTCTCCTCCTCCTCCTCCTCCTCCTCTCCTCCTTCCTCTCCTCTCCTCCTCCTCCTCCTCTCCTCCTCCTCCTTACTCCTTTTTCGGTGTAAAAACGAAAAGTAAAAATTTTAATCAAAAATACAATAAATTAAAAAAGAAAAAAAAATATGAAAAAATTAAAAAAAAAGAAAAAAACTATAGCCGACGAAATACCTTAAAATTCGTCGGCTAAAGTTTTTTTAAAAAATAATAATTACATAAATTAAAAAAGAAAAAAATATGAAAAAATTAAAAAAAAAAAAAGAAAAAAACTATAGCCGACGAAATTCCCTAAAATTCGTCGGCTAAAGTTTTTAAAAAAATAATAATTAAATAAATTAAAAAAGAAAAAAAATATGAAAAAAAAAACTATAGCCGACGAAATACCCTAAAATTCGTCGGCTAAAATTAAAAAAAGAAAAACAATTTTAAAAAAATAATAATTACATAAAAAAAATTATAACTTTAGCCGACGAATTTTAATAAAATTCGTCGGCTAAAGTTAAATAAATAAATAAAAATAATAGCTTTAGCCGACGAATTTTAATAAAATTCGTCGGCTAAAATTAAAAAAAAATAATAATAATAACTATAGCCGACGAAATACCCTAAAATTCGTCGGCTAAAGTTAAATAAATAAAAATAATAGCTATAGCCGACGAATTTTAATAAATGTCGTCGGCTAAAGTCCAGAAATTAAGCGACGAAAAATTTATTCGTCGGCTAAATAAATGACTTTAGCCGAAGATGAACAATAATTTCGTCGGCTATAGTGTTGGCCGACGGATTTTGCCCGACGACTTCTTAGCCGACGAAATTTAGGGTTTAGCCGACGAAAAAATTTCGTCGGCTAAAGTGGTTGTTCTGGTAGTGGATGTTTTCCATAGAAAATAGGAACTCCTAAATAAGTGAAAGGCAGTTGTCCTGCCTAAAATCCCAATATGCGGTAAATTACTGATTTCTGATGCCGATACTTAGCACCAATATAGAATGTGCTCTTCGCTGTATTAATAAATTGGCCTGAAGCGGAACTATAAAGATCCAGAAAACCACGTAGCCTGTTAAGAGTGTGTTTATCTCCTCGACAGAACACCCAAGATCATCTGCATATAATACATGAGAAGGAGGAGTGCAATTTCTAGGAAAAGATATAGGCTTTAGCTGATTAGTCTGAAAGAGAAAAGAAAAGCCTCCTCTGCTAAACAGAATAGCAAGGGGGAAAGAGGATCTCCATGCCTAACCCCTCTTGCACAAGTAAAAAATCCCTACGGAGAACCATTAATCAAAATAGAAAGTCTTGCAGAATGGAGAATGGTACTCACCCAGCCAGTAAATATGGGAGAGAACCCAAAGTCGTTTAAAACCTTGAGCAAGAAGTCTCAATCCAAGGTGTCAAAAGCCTTTGCAATATCCACTTTGATCCCAGCATTACCCCCATAAGATTTCTGGTCCAGAAGGTTGAAGCACTCTGAAACTGTAGCAATACTATGAGTAATTCGCCTCCTAAGTAAAAACGCAGATTGCTGGGGAGAGATAATACGCACAGCAATACTCCCCAGCCGAGTAGCCATGATCTTTGGAATAATCTTGAAGAGAAAATTGGCCAGAGCAATTAGACGAAATTGGGTAACTAGCTGGGCATTTGGAACCTTTGGTATAAGAACTACACAGTTGCAATTCATGTTGCGATAGATCCAATTATGCTGAAAAAATTGACGAACACAAGCAACCACATCAGACCCAACTATATCCCAACAAGCTTGGTAAAACTTTCCTGTAAACCCATCAGGCCCTGGATCACTAAAGCCATCCATACAGAAAACAGTTGCCTTAATTTCCTCAACTGAAGGCATAGCTGATAGTCCGACATTCTCCTCATCAGTCACTAGCGATGGAATAACTGAACAAACCTGCTCTAAATTTGTAAAAGAGGAAGACACACCATAAAGATTCTGATAAAAAGCCAAGACATGTGCTACAATATCCGAAGGATCAGTGAGTAATGTTGCCCCATCTTGAATTTAGGACAATTGAGCCTTAGCTGCCCGAACTTTTGCATAAGTATGGAAAAAAGAAGTACTACGATCTCTATCAGTGAACCATTTTACTTGGGCTCTATCTTTCCAATAGCTTTTCTGCATTCTGAGGGCACTTAAGACTGAGGACTTTGCAACAATCTCATCCTCAAATCTATTTTCAGACATACCATTAGTTGCAATATCCTGTTGAATGCCAGCAAGAATGTTTCGGGCAACAACCATATTTTGATAAACATTACCAAAAACCTGCTTGTTCAACTCACGCAAACAGCGCTTCAGAGCCTTTAACTTTTACAAAGTAATAAACATAGGACAACCACTACCTTGGATGGAATTCCAACAATAAGATACCACAGTACGAAAGTCTGAGTGCTGCATCCACATTGATTGAAATCTGAACGGCTTAGGACCACTCGGAGAAAGTTTAGCAGTTGAGAAAATCAAAGGAGAATGATCTGAAACAACACGGGGAAGAGCAGTGCAACTAGTGAAAGACCAAGCTTCAAACCACGAAGTATCACAAAGACATCTGTCCAAGCGGATCTCTACATGCCCACGTGAGGTCTAACCATTTGACCATGTAAAATATAGACCAGCAGTATCAAGATGAACAAAATCATAATCATCCGACATCTTTTGAAAATCTGCACAAGAGAGATGAGAAGGAGAAGGCCCTACAGATTTCTCATGAGCTCCTAACATAGCATTATAGTCCCCAACAGCCATCCATGGAATGAAAGTTTGTTGTCGGAGGGTAATAAGATCATGCCATAATTCTCTGAGGTTTGATGTAAGAAGTAGATGCATATATAAAAGAAAACTGAGAAGACTCATTGTCAAAAGAAACCTAGATAGTAAGTTGTTGGTCTGATCTGGAGATAACTGTCGTGTCTGGCACATGTGTACCCTTCAACAACCAGAGATTTGGAAGTGTTGCCCCTCGCTCAGTAGTATCAACTAGCTCTAAATTCAAAGATGACCAAAATATAGCAGGGATTGAGTTAAAATTCACCATAGGCTCAGCAATGCAAACAAAATCGAGTTTGTGAATCTGACAAATATTGGAGAGTTCTGTTTGTGAGTCATTGTTTCACACTCTCCTGATATTCCAATAGAAAGCCTTCATTGATGGCACTTTTTATTTTCACATGTTGTCTTCAACCTTCAAAGTGATCGACTTCCTCATGTTTCTTTTCACACACTTCGTGATAGTCACTATTGATGTTCTTTCTTGTAGGCTTGATTTTAGTTTGACGCGACTTCCTCCCAAGCATGTATGTATCGACTTTACGATAATCGTCATTAACATTAGAATGCCATGATCTCCTATACACATAAGCGTCGTCCATGTGAATCTCATGAAAAGTACCATCTTCTTCATAAAGATGTTCCAAAGAGATATGCGCTTTGATCTTATAATCACCACATCCTTGACGTATTTGGTAAGAAGCTTTCCTTTGATTGAAATTGAAAAATTCCATGAGCTCTCGTTGGGCAGTTTCTTCAAAATTTTGGTCACATTCATAAGCAAATCTTTTGATATGCCGACCTTGTCAAACTACCTATGATATCCATGCTCTATATTTCTTTGTACTAATGTGTAATCGTGTGCTTGGCTCGAACTTTTCCATCCCTGACTGCTGCACATATACGTTTCCCTGGCCAGCAATGGTTTTGCATATTGATGTTTTAATACCAACTCGATCTGATTTTGCTTCCATGGTTTAGAATGCTCAACTACAATTTGTAAGAGTGGAGAAGGCATATAACCAGGAGTGTGGTGGTGCTCTCAATCATCTAATGCTCACATGAGGCTATAGATGCTGATAATGTGATCCGGATCTACCAAGCAATAGTGAAGCAATTTTGGATTGCCAAACGTCCATTGCAGCTCTTATTATTTGGTCTCGTTGCTGATAATGGCAATGGGCCAGGGATTTGATCACTTATTGACAACAGGGGTGTACTAGTCGGACATGGACCAACTGATAATCGACGTAAGTCGCTTAAACTATTACTTAATATCTTAATGCAGTACTAAGTTACCAACACACATAATTATCTTCATCTCAACCACAGAATATAAGATCTAACAAAGCTTATGATTTTGTTGAAGAGTCTTCTCTACTGAATACTAAAAGCACATGACCATTCTGATTTGCTGATTGAGCAGCTTATTGATCAAACATTCTACTATAAATCCCTTCTTGCATATCAGATAGCAAGTCCGTTCTAGCAAATACATTGATCAGGACACCTCCATTATTAAAGTTTAGTGTATAGTTTAACAAAGACACATGACTTGTGGTTTGTCACTAATACTATGTAACGGCTACATGACGTGTCTGTTGTGTTATTCCATTATCACATGATGGCCTTTCGTATTTGTCAGTATTGAAATCTCCAAAATCAAACCTCACAACTGCAGTTCTGGCCCCAAGTTCATAGTGAGCAGAAGTGCAGAACTTTTGATTTGAATGTAATTAACTAAAAGAATCCATCATTCTTGAGTTTCAGTGCCATCTTTTCTTAATCATTACTTGCTTGGGTTAGCCAATCGCAGGTAATTCTGGTACTGTGCATGTTAGTTTGCACTTGGTTTTGCACAAAACTAAGCTAAACTATTAGCAAAACATTATAATACTCCGACATTATGGGTAATCTTACTTGAATCCATTTTGTTTTCTCCGTAACAATCTTGTATCTTGGCTAGAGCTAATAGCTATCATAAGAATGTTACATTGTATTAGCTATTTAAATAATTACGGGTTAATGAACATTTAGACAAAAAAAATTAAAACTTTAAAACTCAATTGAATGAAATGTACACTTATTTGTATTCAAATACACAAATATTTTTTAAAACTATATTAAAATAATATTTTTAAAACATTTTTACTCTTGACTCTTGTACATACTTTGAAAAATAAATTGGAAGAGAGAGAAGGCGTTGCCGGACTCCCATCACAGGTTGTCAGAATTTCTCCGATCACCGGATTCCGGTTACCGATAATTCTGTTATTGATCTCCAGTAACTCAATTCTTGACCTCCAATAACCACTGATACCTTAGTTACTAACATCCAATAACTCGGGATTTCTCTGGTTGCCAAATTCTGGTCACCGGTAACTCGGTTACTAACCATCAGTAACTTAGTTATTAACCCCTAATAACCACCAATACCTCGATTACTAACACCTAATAAATCAGGATTTCTCCGATCACCTTATTCGATCCGGTCACCGGTAATTCAGTTCCCGACCACCAGTAACTTGGATTAACTACTCGTAACTTAGATATTCTCAGTTACTGATCACTAATAACTTGGTTACTGGTCTCTAATAACAGTTACTGACTCATAATAATCAACTTATTTCAACTTAATAGAAATAAAAATAAAAAAAATATGAGAAAAAAATCAAAAAACCAGTCGACACATGCAGATCCATTACTCTATAGTCCATGCCTCAGCTCTGTCATGCTCAATCTTCCTGTCCTCTCTTTCCTTGCGAAGCCTGTCATACTTACGATGGTGTTCCTGAATCCTGTGTACATTTGATTCAACCTACACAGTCCCAATTAAAATGCAAACCAAATCCTCCTATACACATACAGTCACCCGACTCTCACCCCCAACCAAGTCACCTCCCTCAGCTGGAGAGTCAAAGCTTCTCGGATTTGAATCTCGGTCTAGTGCCAAAGCGGTGGAAAGGGGTGTGTGAAACCAGAAGACCTCCGAGCAATGCAAGCAATTCATCACCTCTAATGTCAATTTGACCGGAAGAATAGGAGATCTGATCAATTCCGGCAATAAGAGAAATGGTGGTGATAGAAAGATGGAGTCAGGAGAGAGACAAGAAAGAGAGGTGGAATGGTTGCAGCAATTCCTCGTCGCCATCGCCTTGAATGATGCGGTCGTCGTTGCCAGAGAGATATCGCCAGCGTCTCTACTTCAAGAGAAAGATAGGAGGTCGATGTGTTTTGAGCGAAGGTGAGAGATTTGAGGAGGCTGGATCCGAATGGTGAGGAGGAGAGATGCGAGGTCGGGGTCGCAGTTCAACCTGACAATTCAATCTGTTAACCGTCAGTTAAAAACCCGTCCGCTAACAGTCCGATTACATAACGTGTTAATGGGTTGTCAACCCGTTACAACCTGTCAGGTAGCAGACGGAAACGGGTTAACCGTTGGAACCCATTTAACTCGTTAAAACCCGCTAAGAAATAAAAAAATAAAAATAAAAAGTAGAAAATATGCTTAATTACTAATTCATCTTTTTTTCTTTTTAACTTTATCCCATTTAAATTGTTAGAATTTCTAACCGCTAAAGAAGAATTTTTTGCTATTTGATTAAAAAAATTATATAAGAAATGATGGAAAAATTTATTAGTTGGTTCCAACGAGTAACTTACGAACCCAATGGGTTCAACCCGCTATAACTCATTAGCTTAGCGGGTTATAACAGGTTGAACCCGCTAACTGCTAAAACTCGTCCGCTAACCGTCCAACCCATCCATTTGTCAGGTTGAGTCGCAGTTATGGGTTTCTCGGGAGCAATTCGGTGAGAGATAGAGGAAAAAAGGTAGATTGAAATGAGAGGTGGAGGAGAGAGAGGTGAGATAGATTAGATTATGGATAAAAATGTAATATAGATAAGATTAATTGAAATAAATAATAAAAAATATTTCTTTGAAACGGGTAATAAAGTCTAATAACTAAAACCAAATAGACATTTGCTCAATAAATAATTGATGTGAAGTTATAACAATTGATATTAAAACGATTTTACAAATATAAATAATGAAGTTTCGATCTAGTAATGATTTCAACATCCATACATAATTCATGAAGTATCCATCATGAATTATATATGATCAGCGTAAAGTGAAATGTTTTTAAGCTGATCCATAAAATATTTTCGCCTTTGTCATATACCTTTGTAAAGAATATTATCTCAATTACAGTCATGTCCCCCTTCTCTTCAATCACTAAACTATCCCTTAATCCTTTATTCTTACCTCTGAACCAAGCTTTGACCATGTCAAAACACCTCCTAAACGCCGTCGTTTCCTGCTCTCCCCACTACAATAAAGAAAGTCCATCATTACCGTTACAAGCCCAACAAAAAGTCCAACATATATTCCATCTGTCCCAAAACCGACCCACTAGACGCTCCATTTTCTTCCCCAACCGTTTAAACCCCACCACCACTCTTCTCCCTTAAACCCCCAAATCTTCAGTCCCCCACAGTCTTCACAAATCTTCCCAAGAAATCAACCCAGAAAAATCAAACCCATTTCCTCTCTCGAAAAACCCAGAAAAACCCAAGTCATGGATCCAAGAAAGCTTCTTGCTTTCTTCATCTTCCTCTCCGTCGCCGCTCTCCGCCACCACTCCGCCGCCGCCGAGAATCTCTCCTTCGACTTTCCCTCCTTCAACTTCCGCAACCTCACCTTCCTCGGCGACTCCCACATCCGCAACGGCGTCGTCGGCCTCACCCGCGACCTCCCCGTCCCCACCTCCTCCGCCGGCGCCGTGCTCTACTCCGTCCCCGTCGCCTTCTTCGACCCCGACTCCAACATCACCGCCTCCTTCTCCTCCCGCTTCACCTTCCTCTTCTCCAACCTCAACCCCTCCTCCCCCTCCGGCGACGGCATGTCGTTTTTCCTCTCCCCTTCCAACCACTCCTCCCTCGGCTCCCCCGGCAAGTTATTAAACGACACGTCGTTTTTTATCGCCGTGGAATTCGACTCCAAGCGGGACCCGCGCTTCAACGACCCGAACGACAACCACGTCGGCCTCGACATCTCCTCCCTCACTTCCGTCAAGACCGCCGACCCCATTGACCAAGACGTTGACCTCAAGTCCGGTGCCGTTATCACCGCCTGGGTCGACTACAAGAACGACCAAGAAACCCTCAAGGTCTACCTCAGCTACTCCTCCGCCGTCAAACCGCCGAACCCGGTTCTTGACGTCAGCATTGACCTTTCCGGCTACCTGAGAGAGACCATGTACGTTGGCTTCTCTGCTTCCACTGAAGGCTCCACAGAGCTTCATCAAGTCCTCTCATGGAGCTTCAAGACTTCTGGGTTCGTTCCGAAAAGACCCACATTTCGTCCCCACAACGTTTCCGACACTTATGTGATAGTTAGCCCCCGGCTGACGGAGCCGGAGAAAGATTCCGGCAGCCGGAGAATGGGGTTGGGGCTTGGGATTGGGATGCCGGCGGTGTTCTGTGTGACGCTGGCCGTTTTCGGGGTTTTAAGTGTGAGGAAATGGAGGGAGGTGAGGAGGGAGAAGAATTTTAAGGCGGAGGTGGTGGCGGGGCCGAGGCAGTTTAGCTATAGAGAGTTGAAGGCTGCTACCGGAGGGTTTCATTCGAGTAGGGTCATCGGACATGGCGCGTTTGGGACTGTTTACAAAGCCTTTTTCGTGTCGACAGGGACTATTGCGGCGGTGAAGAGGTCCAGGCATTGTCATGAGGGGAGGAGTGAGTTTCTTGCTGAGCTGTCGATTATCGCTTGCTTGCGGCATAAGAATCTTGTGCATTTGCAAGGGTGGTGTGTGGAGAAAGGGGAGCTGCTACTTGTGTATGATTTCATGGTGAATGGGAGTCTTGAGAAGGTGTTGTATCAGGACAGTGAGCTTTGTGATGCTAATTTGTTGGATTGGAGTCATAGGAGGAATGTGGCGATTGGTTTGGCGTCTGTTTTGACATATATGCATCAGGAGTGTGAGCAGCAGGTGATTCATAGGGATATCAAGACTGGTAATGTGTTGCTGGATGGGAATTTCAATGCAAAGCTTGGTGATTTTGGACTGGCAAAGCTGATGGATCATGATAAGAGCCCTGTTTCGACACTGACTGCTGGGACAATGGGGTACCTTGCGCCTGAGTATCTTCAGTATGGGAAGGCGACTGAGAAGACTGATGCTTTCAGCTATGGTGTGGTGATATTGGAATTGGCTTGTGGGAGGAGGCCAATTGAGAGAGTACCGGATTGTCACAAGATGGTGAATTTGGTGGATTGGGTTTGGGGGCTGCATTCTGAAGGGAGGATTATTGATGCAGCTGATCAGAGGCTGGTTGGGGAGTTTGATGTCGATGAAATGCAGAAGCTGTTGCTTGTCGGTTTGAGTTGTGCTAACCCGGATAGCTCCAAGAGGCCTACAATGAGGAAAGTTCTACAGATCTTGAGCAATGAGGCAGAACCTCCAGCTGTGCCGAGGGTTAAGCCGAGTCTCAGTTTCTCTTGTGGCGTGTCTCTGTCTGTTGATGACATCGTTTCAGACTGTGATGAAGGCTCAATGTGTGAGATTGTTGTCAACTGAAACAGGTTTCATAGTGTTTTGTGTCTATATTAGATTGCAGGGTTTTAGATAGTTCAATTCTTTAATTTGTTAGGCTCCTTTTTCCTGCAATTTGTAGACTGGAGTCTGTTAGAGTTCAACTGCCAAAGTTCAAGCCTTCTATTGAGCTTTCTGGTCTCTGCTTAGATACAGGATAAAAGAAGCTTGCTTGAATATATCAATTGTAATACACGTTCAAGTAACAGGTTTTCATAGTGGCAATGAAAGGCTTTTGATTGATTTCTACACTATTTTGAACTTGTTCCGTGTAGTACCTTTCTGCTTATACATTCTTATGACCAAAGGTTATGTTGGTTGACATCTACATGGACTATGCAAAAGAGTAGCTGCACTGACAATATATAGTTGTAAAAAGTTTTGTTGGTTGGTAATTTCTCTAGGCTATGCTGCTCTTGAGTCACTCTTACTAGGAGAACAAATTTTCAGCTCTTCGTATCTGATTACTAGATCTTCTTCTGACAGGTTGCTGACTTGCTGTTATTGCTAGTGTTTTTTTCCATCATCATTTTCTGCAGCTAATCCTAACCATAACTTTGCTGCTGCTATTCCTATTCCCATGCATACCTCCAGAAGGATTACTTGTTTTGTTGTTAGTTGTCCTAGGCCCAGTAGAAAAACTGGTAACTTATCAATCATCCACTAACCTAGAGTCTCCGATTTACAAATAATAATTTTTGTAACATCAATCTTTTCTTGTAATATCATTGAAGATTGGTGACAGGGGTGAAAAAAAATGTGCTCAAAATTTAAGTGCAACAAGGAACTAAAGTTGTGTTTCACTGGTGGACTTACAAGCAGGATTCCACAGAACCTCCAAGGTTTCTAATGGATCGACCTGAAATTTCAAGCCACCCCTTTATTGCAGGATCTACTTCGTCCTTTGACATTAAATCGATAAATATCGTCGTAGTTGAGTCATCTGTAGAGAAACCCTTGTCAGTCATTTCATCAATGAGTTCGATAGCCCTTGATATTTTATTGTTGGTGAGAAAGCCTCTGATCATTGCTTTGTAGGTGAAGGCATTTGGAGAACAGCCTCTCCTCTCCATATCTTTAAACGAGTGTTCAGCCTCACTTGTTAGGCCTCCTTTGCAGAGTGCATGGATCATTGTGGTATATGTCCGTAGATCAGGTTGAATATGGTTTGATGACAACAAACCAGAGAAGATTTGCCGTGCAGAATAAGTTTCCTCTGTTGTAGAAGAGTGATGAAATGGTAGGCATCTTGTTCTGTTGCAACGAAAACAAGAGGGAGAAAAAGAAGAAGCAGTTGCTCGAATCATCATCCTCAACATTTCTAATTCCTTTTCGAAGAACACGATTTTTTGAGGAATAATATCAAGAATTTCATCAACGAGAATACAAATTACAACTATGAGGGATATCGGTGGTGGAAATCAATTCTCCACTTTCCTACTTACCTACCCGAAACAATAGCGGTTACAGTGAACAAAAACCGATATAAATAGGGATTCAACTGTAACCTAACCTAATCCAGAAGTCTCGATACATCCTTACAGTCAACTTCAAGAAGAAACAACCATTTCAAATACTACATGTCAATACTACCAGCATATATGTACATGTAACATCCCTATTACATTGACAACAAAAACTAACCGACGTTAGGATTATACACGGAGGCAGTAAGAGTGTGTCTGAGGCCGGTGGGGGAAAGGAAGCAAAGGCTAAGGAATTCACGTTTCTTTCAAAAGAGGAGATGTCAGTAGCTAATTATCAAGGTAAATTTGAGGAGTTAACGCTATTTTCTCCAGGGATTATACCAAATAAGGCTGCTAATAGGGGTGGGCATATTCGGATCAGATCGGTTTTTGGTCCAAACCGTATCCAATCCGAATTATTCGGATTTGTAAAACTTCTATCCGAAACCAAATTTTAAAATCAGATCAACCGGAAACTGTATCGGGTTGGATCGGTTTGGGATTTAACCCGAATTTAAAACAATAAGATGAGACATTTTAAAAAAATTATTATTTTGTCTTTTTTCCATATAAAAATTAAAACGTATATAGTTCTAAGTTTTTCTCTCAATTATTATTTTTTCACGAATTTACAGTCATACTTAAATTATATGTCAAAGTATATATATTTTTAATAGTATACTTGTTCAAGAATGTGAGTTATATAGTGTGTATATAAATACGTATAATTTGATAAATAAATTTTGTCTTCTTAAGATGACACATAATAAGAAATATATTGACTAATAATAAAATAACACGTATTAAAAAAATATAACACCAAATATAAAATATTCGGTTAATTCGGACCGGTTTTTAGGCTAAATCGGAACCAATCCGATTCAAACCGGTTCAGACCGGTTTACGTTATTTTTTGACCCGTTTTAATCAGTTCGGTTATCCGGCCCGGTTTTTCAAATGGTTTTTTCGGTTTTCGGTTGAAAACCGGATATTTGCCCACCCCTAGCTGCTAAAGCAAAGAAATTTGAGGATGGACTTGATACCGAGATTAGAGAGGAAGTGCCTATCTTGAAGATACAAAAGTATTCAGAAGTGGTGGATCGAGCGCTTATTGCTCAACAAAGTATAATAGGGAGTAAGGTAACATGGGAGTCTGCAAACCTAGATGAAGGTAGGCCTCATCATTTGGCCTTTCGACCCTAGCCCGTTTTAAAACCCGTCCTACCCTCTAGGGCCGAAGCCCTACCCAACCCTCCATTAGGGCGGGCCGACCCTAGCCCTTCTCGAGTATGGTAAGGTAAGAGTTGAGCAAATGAAACTCGGCCCTACCTTACGATCCTACCCTAATGAGCCATTTAGGGCTGAACCCGGCCTGACCCTAAAAGCCCGCCCTTTAGGCCCTAATAATTTCTTATTTTTGTATTGTTTTAATATGTTTCTTATTTTTAGATACAATACAACTAATCTTATCTTTTGTAGTTGATTTGCTAGATTTGTTCCTTTGATTTCCTTTTGTTTTGTTGATTAACGAATGTATTTTTATGATTTAGAGCATTAGTTCGTGAGATATATAAGTATAACCACTTAGTTTATAGATATATGTCTTAAATTAAGTATAATGTGTATGCATGCATGTTAAATATAATAAAAAAATAAGGTTTATTACATATAATTCTAAAGCTAAATTGTGAGAAAAAAAATAACAAACTCAACTTGATCCTGTTTAACCTTATTTAAAGGGCCGGCCCTACCCGACCCTATTAGCCCTAACGAAATGGGCCGCAAGGGCTTACATATTCAAGCCTCGGCCCTACCATACCTGGTCCTAATTTTTGTTGACTTTGACCGAGCCCTACCCTACCCTACCCTAAGTCCTAAAATTTAGGGTCGGGCCGGCCCTAGCCGGGTCCATGATGAGGCCCAGATGAAGGTTATGCTAATGAGTATCCTAGAGTTAGTCCACCTGAATATCACCAGCAGCCGCAACTTAGATCATTTGGAGTAAGACATGACCAACCAATATGTTAGTACTGCAAAGAAGTTGGACATTTTAAGAAGTATTGCACAAAACGTCATCCATACCAATCCTTGCAAATAGCCAAGACACAATATCGTACTCCTAACAACCTCAACAGAATTGGACAAGACAAAGTGGAGGTCAACAGTCACAACATCCAGGAGGATCATCTATGCAAGCTAAGCCTAATGGGACTGCAAGGCAATTGGGAAAACCAACAGGAGGTAAAGTGTATTGTTTTGGTCAAGAGACTAGACGGACCAAACCTTAAAAGAATACAGAAGGTACATGTTTTTGGTTATAATTAAGTACTTTAAATTAGTTAGCTCTTGCAAGTTAAGGAAGGATTATGAATGATATTTTAGTTTATTTTAAACTCATGTTTTTGTTTACATGATTTTTAAATTTCGAGGACGAAATTTCTTAAAAGTAAAGAGGTTGTTCTGTCACAAATCTCAGCTTCGAGTACACACCATATTTTAAAAGAAAAGTAGATGTGCCGCTCTCAAAATGCTGTCAGTCACCCTCATATGCAGGTAACTACCTCCAGAAACCATGTACTTATGTTTCTTATAAAAACAGGAATCAGTTTCCAGCTTCTATCAATACTTCTTGTATCTGATTAGTTGATCTTCTTCTGATAAATTGTGACAGTTTGTTGTTATTGCTACTGTTTTCCTTTTTCTGTCCATCATTTTCTGCAGCTAATCCTAGCCATAACCTTGCTGCGGCCTCTAAAAGTATTTCTTCTGTTGTTGTTAGTTGTCCTAGGCCAAGAAGGAAACCTGGTATCAGTCCAGTCAACTTGGTCAACCTTGTATACAACCATTCAAGTAACATCAATCTTTTCTGGGATCTGTTTACTTGAGTGTATTCTCTCTGTTTTCCAGATTGCTCATAGCTTTAGGGAGGATTTTTCCCTTATTACTAGGGAACCGGCTCTAACTTCAAGCATTCATCATACAAATGTGTTCTTTTAGATATGGGTACCACGAATACGGTTCTGTTGGTTGTATGCAGCTGCCACAACCAGTAGCTAAACTGTAAGGGAAACGGATCTAGAAATGGGCTATCAGTAGTGTCAGAAAAGCACAACTGAGAACAAAAGATTGACAGCCATGAATAAAATGTAGTCCAATAGCTAATGCTACATTACAGATTTATAGAGTATATCTAATCACCCAAATTGCTCGTTTATGTTCTCTGCATTATTGAGTCCTTTTTTAAGACTCGTAACTTTCTACAATTGATGACAGATAGATAATGAAACAGCAACTGCTCATGAATCTTGAAAAGTTTCTTCAGCACAATTGACATGTTCTTTCTTCAATTTTCCACAGTTGCTGCCCCTTTGATTTAGTTTACTTCAAACACCAAAACTCATAAAAAACACTAACAGTGACAGTTCCAGAAGGAAGATAAATGTACCTTTCATTTCCTGACAAACTATTTTATGGAACGATGTGATGGGAATATCTGTTAAGCGATGATGACAGAAGAAGAGAGAGCACACTCCCAACAGTGACAAAGCTCTCTTTCCCAAGGCCGGGTTGTGCTCTCTCTCTTCTGTCAACATAATTCCTCATAACCATCCATTGATCGGTAATTCAGTCACATGCATATCCTAACTGCAGTGGAAACCAATGAAACACAAAAGCACAAAATCTCTAAGATAACATAATAGATCACATACAGAACATGAGCTCGAAAAGACTTCACACTGTGTTGGATGAAGATCAGATTGTGCAGGTGATCCGAGATGGACAAAGAGGGAAATGAGCATTGATGATGTTGCTGACAGAAGAAGAGCGAGCACACTCCCAACACTGACAAAGCTCTCTTTGACCAATGCCTGGTTGTGCTCACTCTCTTCTGTCAACATAACCTCTCCCTCACAAACCTTCTGTACATATCAATCATTTTACTATCTACCCTGCAATGAGTAACTATGAATCCCTTTAGAATGAGACATAAAGCACAAAATCTCATAGATCATATAACGTGCATATTGGTGACATACTTTTCAGTTGCACATAAATAAGATTCAGCAATAAGAATCAAAATAGAGAGATCAAAGATCACACACATACGTACCCTTAAGGGCTTCTGCAAAATTAGATGGTTTTTCTCCTCCCCATAAAACCAAGAGCAAGAAGAAACCTAAGAGATAACACCAGAGCTCTACCCCCTCATCTTTATACACATGAGTACTCTATACTGTAGCTAGACTTGAGGCTGGAGAGTTAGAGATACGTATTTGCTACAAACTCTACCTCTTATATAGGGACATGTCCACCGGCTCCAGTGAGGTTAAAGTGATTTTTTTAAGACCTTTCACTGTCTGTGACCTCACTGTGGAGTTGTTTCTAAGAAACCCCATAAGTTTTGTGTAACTGAAAGGTAAGGGGGATGTTGACCGGTAATCCAAGCACTAAAGCTGGAGGATAGAACGTTCAAGAAAAGAATCTGGTCACATTAGCTGGATAGGTGCAAATAGTAGGCATTGTTTTCATGATTTGGTGAAGATGATGACTTTAATGTTGACATAAACGGTAGTTAGTAATTATCTTGACTAGTAAAAGTTTTACGCACGGCAAAAACGACATGACATTTGATTTAGTAATATAAGTCTCGCCTTTATGTTTTAAATTATACAATATGATCATATTATTAGTGGATTAACAATTTTGTGATCGATGAATTTCACATAAATAATTAATAAAGGTCCCATTAATAAACTATTGATGCATGTAAACATCAATCTATTTATTAAGTGTATATCTTTCTCTTGGATAAAGATCTGTCTTAATCTTTTAACTAAAAATGGAACGATTCAGGCTTTACTGGGCATCCAATTGAATATGAACTTCCACCAGACTAGTGATGAATACGAGAGGCAACCTACCAGGGTAGCTTTCATGAGTTTCATCAGTCTCCACAATCTCATATTCTCCAATAACGTACATTCTTGAAATTTTTTTTCTTCTGAATAAAATGCTGATATGATTTCGAGCACTGTTTAGTGAAACCATCCGAATACAATTGGGACTTGTATAGAATGAGCAAATGTACAAGTTAAAAAGGTATTTCTCATACACTAGATAGTTTGATCCAACTTAGAACTTGCAATGAAAATCGTGGGCAAAACAAGACATGTTATGATTTACTTGGCTTACAAAAAAATACAGTCTTAATACAGTGATTTCTTCTGTTCTTACTGTCACATTCCTAGCGAAAGTATACATAATTTTCAGTAACCTACAGGGCTCTGTAATTAGAATCTGTAGAAATTAATTGGCGCAACTGATTCAGCAAAACCCAGAACCAGTCACTTATTAGTTCTGACCTTGTCAGCTGCAATCAAATCTATAATCTTAAAATGCGAGACATGCGCACTGGATGAATCACTTTGCACATTGTCCATGTCTTTTCTTTTGGATTTCTCGTCGACCTTTGAAGCGGGATCTAAAGCATTGTTTTCTACACCTAAACTCTTACATTCTAGGCTATCCAATGATGCCTTAGCTTCAACCAACTTGGTTTTCCATTGGATACCAAATGCCTCAGCCTGATCTGCAACTTTTGCGTTTGGTGAACTACAAATTTCTTTGTAAGTTTCATAACCAGCAGCTTGGGTATTTCCACCTCCAGAAGTCCTGCAAAAGGATGCAAAACAGAGACAACTGAACGAACACTGCAGATTCATCCAAATGATAGATAGATACAACCGACGACTGGCCAAAAACTTTGGAAATGCATTCTGTTATCTCTTGTGCCTTGAGCTTGGATGAAAATCCCCATATTAAAGCAATTTTCTCAAACGAAATCTCCTCCAAGTAATGCTGTTTTTTCTTAGATTCCACAGAAATCGCATTCTTATTTCCAGTAGTTAAATCAATAACATCTCCTTTATTCCAACTAAGGAATAGAAGGTTGATGCGCTTTTTGATGTCCACATGCCTGAGCAAAGACACACCCTGTCATAAAAGCATCATATCCAGCTTCATGTTTAGCTCCAGAATTCCAGTTGGAGGACCTGCAAACAGATCAATTTGATAGGAAAGAGTTATTTCTAAGGTGTCTCTGCTTTTCTTATTCCTCAATTATTATTATTCTACATGTTAATGTGGTAGTTATTTTACTTGAGTAACTGAGAATTTCCTAGAAGATGCACCCAATTATGCATCCCTTAAAGCCAGTCAATAAAGCCACGCAGAAAAATTTTCACGAGCTGATCACATCTAATGTATGTAATGAATATTTGTTCCCAAACGTTATAATTTCTAACCAGAGCCCTTTGAAACATGACAAAATTCACATCAGAAAGTTGAATGATTATATATCTGTTTTCACTAGTTATCTGTCTTTAAACCCTTCTCTATAAATATGGCAAAAAAATTCATTATACCTCTTTCACTGTTTTCACTCTTTATCTACATTTTTCTTTCAACATATGGGCAATGAAAACGGTAAGACTAGTAAAAGGGTCATAGCTATTGGCATATAGCTACTCGGACAGACACCCTCCAACTATTACTTGAGAGTATCTGCAGTTAATTGCATTCCACTGTTAGCTGTGATACAATTGATAAATAGGTCCATCTATTACTGAATTGCAATGAAACAATTATATAAATGGAAGACATTCCACCATATAAGAATAGACCATGTTGTTCTCATTTTCATATTAGTCACATTAGACCATAATAGTTGTATTAGAGGGTAAATACCTGTAAAAGAAGTGGTTCCATCCTGCTAAATGTGTTTGCATCATGACATATAGAACTGATTAAATGATCAAGATATCGCTTCCAACGTATGGTACCCCCAACAATACAGTGACCTATATAGTGGAAATGAAGAGGAAAAAAATTAAATCTTCAAGCAAGACTTCGGTGCTATTTTAGCTTCAAAAACTAAAACAAATCCACATTCGTTTTCACCTAAAACATTTACAGGCAGTGTAAATTAAACCCCCGGTAAACCTTGTTGTAGCAAAAAAACAAAACTAAAAGTGCAATAAAGATAAGAGGAAGGGAGAGCTCACCAGTCTAAGATCACGGTCCTCCAAATTCCGTGTGCGAAAACCTAGAGTTCTCTCAACATATCCCATCTCATTTTCACCAGAGCCCTTCCCTCTCTCATTGAGCAGATCAGCAAAAGCACCTCCCATCTCTATTCTCATCAATCTCACCACAGAAACTGAACAACCAAATGAAGTTCAAAATTCACATCAATTATCCTTACAACACACTCTTCTCATGTTTCTTTCAAAGCCCTCCAAAATGCAGATAAAGCAAACATCCAAACTCATTATATAAACCCCAACACACACACTTACCAGCTCTGTGCGGAGAAATCTTCGAATTCAGCTTGTGGGTTTTGCGTGATGGATTGGAGTGACCTATAAAATCACTCTTTAGCAACAGAAACAAAAGAACACCTCTATCATCATAACATTCAAAGCCAGCAACACAACGCACACAACAATATACACCAAATTCATTTCACATTAAAACCCAAATGCACATTCATTTCAAATTGCCAGATTGACAATTGAAAATCCCAAACACACACACTTACCACCTCTGTGACTAGAAACCTCGGAATCCAGCTTCTGGGTTTTGCGAGAAGGATTAAATTTACCTATAAAGTCACAAACTTTAGTGACAGTAACCAAAATCAACCCTCAAACCACATTCACAGTCCTACTATGAAATAGACCCATCTGGGTTTCAATAAACACAACAGCAAAGAAAGCATTTTGAAAGCTCACTGAATATATGGAAATGAAAGGTGGGACCTTTTCTGGGTGCAGAAATGGATGTCTTTGTTCTCTGTTCAAACTTGAGTGACTTCGAAGAAGAAGATAAAAAGACGTGGAAAGAAGACCTGCGCCATTGGTGCTGCTGACCCAAGTGTTGTCCCTCCTCTTTTAGAGCGCGCAACCTGATAGGGTATTATTCAATAAAAAAATAAGCAAATTGGGCTTTTAACGGGCTAGGGTAGATGTGTCACGTCATGGTGGTTGGGCCGTGGTGGGCTTAAACACTGGGTCCACAATTTAAAAAAAAAATGAAAATACACCAGCTTCTCTCTCCTAAAATTAGGTACTTGTATCGATTCTATTTAACTCCAATTCATGCTTCTGCTCAGTCAAGCTTTGTGCTGGTTCACTCCAACTCATGCCTTTTCGATTAATTCTAATAGGGTTTAACTTCGGCCTCTGATGATGATACTTGAAGCTGCGAATGTTGCGCATACTAATTGGTGATGCATGTGATTGCCTTGAAGCTTGACATAAACGAGTTTGCTTCTTCTGCCGATGCATTTTGTATAGCAGATCCAAAACGTACACCCTTCTGTTACAGTGTTGGTTTCATCATCATCAGGTTGCTCAGCAATGCGGGAAGCTGGGTTCATCCCCACCCTTTGCTTAAAGATACAAATCCACAGCACCTGTATTTGGTCAGCACGTCTGTGCATATTTTAGACAGCATGCAATCTCTGTATTCAGAAAATAAAGAGAAAGAGAAGAACAAAATGTAAGAGGAGAAATAAGTGTGTCATTTATTCTTATTAGGATTACATCATAAAGACGTATTACATACACATCCACATATAACATAATATTTACAACAAACGAGATAATATTAGAGTTCGAAACAAAATTTTTGTTTTCATATTCTGCCTTAGGGAAGAGAAACATAATTAATTAAGAACTTAACTCCTTTGACTTTAGATTTTGGCAACATCACATCCATATTTAATCTAATTAAGCATCCAAATTGGCCATCAACAAAAAATTGACACGGCTACCGCCCAGGTTGCCCACTGATGCTCCGTCCTTGGTTCTGTGGAGAACATACTGGAAGCAATTAAGCATACGTACCAGTCCGAATGCATGTCTTTCCAAATGCCTGAATTCCAAGTTTCTTCTATGATCTTGCAGGTCAATGATTTCGATCAATACCCTATTTGCTTTGAGATATCCGAATTTCGAATTCGTAGACAATTGAGATTGTTAGTATTATAGTATACTTGAGAGGTGCGCATTCATGTCTGGGCATATGCTTCATTTGGCATAGCTTGACATGAATCTGGGTTTAACTGAAATGGATACAAAGAAAGGAATAACCTAGTTAGGGGTCTAACCCTTTTTCTCAACTTTTCTCTTCGTGGTGAAGAGGGGATGTCTTCAGGAATCTGTTTTATAAAAGTAACAAGAAAACATGTGGATTCCTTCAGACAAAGTTTAACATTGTTCTAATTTTTGTTCCAAAATGAAAAGTAATGCATGTTTATTGTAGTTAATGATATCTTCTTTGTGATTAGGCACATCCTATCACAACTGTGAAAAGTTAGTGGGATTCGCCAAACTATACCCAAGAAAATACTAGCTCATCATGAAGAACCTTTACACAAGCAAATGTATGTCATCAAGTCAATCAAATGTACATAGATAACTCCGCTAATTTCAAATGCTCATACTAAATTACATGATATAGTGTTTGACGGGGCAACTTATTTTAGATATAATAGCAAAAATGACGACGATCATACCTTAAATTGCTGATA
Source organism: Comarum palustre (assembly GCA_951800085.1). Taxonomy (NCBI): domain Eukaryota; kingdom Viridiplantae; phylum Streptophyta; class Magnoliopsida; order Rosales; family Rosaceae; genus Comarum; species Comarum palustre. The sequence goes on from OX637587.1 coordinate 1,190,165, forward strand.
ATATGAGATTCTTAGTTCGAATCTCAACTTACAAAAAACATCCCTTAATGATGAGTCATATCTTAAATTTCTCAACAACTCTAGAATGGTAATTCATTTAGCCACCATTTTTGTATTTCAAAAATAAGAGGACGATTATGTAACATGTATGGTATCATACACATGCAAATTTGATAAAAAGTTATTCAAATAATCAAATAATACAAAAGTAGAAAAAATGTAGTTTCCTATTGTCCTTTTGGTTTGGGATGAAGATCATCCAGTGCTATCAAATGGTCAATTGGTCATCACACAACAAAACCCCACATCACCCTCCTACTAATACAAGGCTATAAAAACACTAGTCTCAATTGGGCTTTTATTACTTGTCCCTACTCCCTACTACAGTGTGCTTGGGTTTTATTCTTGTAGAGGGAAAAAGTAAGTTGACTTGCCATTGGGCCCTTGACTTCCCCTGACTTGTTTTTCCTTCTCTACCAAGCAAAGCACAAAACCTATGAAGTTGGTTTTGCGTCTGTAAAAGTGGACGATGAGACTTGAAGGGGCAAGACTAGATTGTTACAATAAAACAGGTTGTTTGCACTTGTGACCTTGTTTTATGAAATTCGATATGTATTTTGGATGAAAGGTTGTGACGCGGCTGTCATTAAATCTTGATTAATGAAATTATTAAATATAAAAGAAGGACGTTGAGTCTAAATCTTTGATTTTAAAGACCTGAAATATACAAATAAGACTACTTCATTACATTTATAAATGAAATGTACATGATTTATCTAATATAGTTGAGTTTATCGTTATATAATGATGTTATACTTGATATAAAAATACATTGATGTATTTATTGTAAATGGACTCGCCTGTACATTACTAATAGTTACTATAAGATGATTAGAGTCATTAAAGGCACATATGATTTGTTTTCACATATTTTATGTATTTATGTGGTACCTTTTAAATTAAAGTAAGTAATTCTCTTGTAGATTGATTATCATGAATATTAAACTCTATGTCTATGCATTTATTATCTTTAAGAAAATGATTTATATTAAAGGAGAATAAAAATAGAAAATTAAAGATTTATATTTTCGATAATCAAGAGGAAAAATAGAAATTTTTGATTTTTTATATCAATGGAGAAATAATTTTATTTTTGGTGTTTATTTATTTTTGTTGGCAATCTCCTCCTTTTATCTCTCATAGGTTTCCTTTTCTCACTCTCTCTCGCTCTCTTATATAAACGACACTCTTTAGCTCTGCTTCAGTTATTTATTTCTCCTCCGATTCTCTCCTTCCTCTCTATCTCGCTCTGCGACTCATTGGAACCCTAATTTCTGATCGCAAACCTCCGATTCGCTTCCGATCACTCCTCGGAAATCCGAGCTCGGCGATCCGATCATCGTAAAATTTGCGCCCCACACTCACTCACTCACTTGGTTATTCCAATTTCACAGTCTCTGCTCTTCGATCAATTCTCTGTGTTTCAGAAATTGATCGCTTCGCAATTCAAAGCCGGTCTGATTCGGGCAATGCTTTCAGTTCCAACATGAAGTTGAAGCGAAGGAGAGCCGTGGAAGTGGTTAGTTATATTTTTACGAATTGAACCAATTTGATTGTGTTGAAATTACTTTATGAAGTTCGAGGGTTTTCGGATAAGTTTGTATTGATTTTCGTGGATTTTGAGAGTTGTGATGGTGTTTTAGTGAGTGTTTGGTTATCTATTTGCTATGTTTTTGATAGGGGTGGTTATCTTTTATGTGGTTAGGGATGGATAGGATGTTGAGTTTGTAATTTTTTTGCATCTTATAGGTGAAATTGTTTATCGAGCAAGAAATGATATTCAGTACATGAGAGCTAGGATTTTGCTGTAATTGTATGGCTAGTAATCATCTAACCACAAGGATTGTGAGCCATTGATATATAGCTGGACGTCACATGATAGATTGATTTGTCACTGTAGAATTACCGTGTTTACTGTGAATTACTCACATGATAGATTAAACGTGTTAGTTGAAACTGATGATCATAACTTTACTATAAGAACCTAGACCATCGGCCTTTAGTAGCATGAGTCGGTGATTGATACACTTCAGGGTTTTAGTAATTTCTAGTATATATAGCAACCAAACATGGGTTAGAGCTTGCCATTGATGCCTGATTCTTGCCCCTCGTAGTAGAGATTGAGTCAATGGAAGTGGTGAATACCTGACTTACTGGAAGCTTGCTGGTATGCAAATAGAGTGGCAGTGAAAGATACTGAATATCTTTTAATCAAGGTGGGTTGTGACATATACCTCAAAGATGTAATCAAGTCGCTTATTTTGTGTGGAGATATGCATTGGAGGAGAGGGGTTTCATGCTGGGGATCATTTTGGACTGCAGTGGTTGGTGCAATATATTGAGAATGGTCACCACCTGACTTGATGTTCCATGTAACTTTTGATGGAGTTCTGGTACTCATCTTCCTTCGCGTAGGATCCAGTTGAGCATGGTGTTAATGACACCATGGTCTCCACTTTTTCAATAAAAGCAACCTGGTGCTTCTAAGTTCAGTGATCCAATTGAAGACACTAGTTGATATGTATCTATTCGAGTGGGGCTAAAGTATAATAATACATTTTACTTTCTGGATTTGGATTCTTGTACTATGTTATAGTGTTATACATGTCATTTTCATTGTTTGCCCTTTTTCGTCCCTTTTTCAGTTTCTGCCCTTTGTACGTTAGCTTTGTTAGTGTCACTGAATTGTTGTTCTATTGCAATTTGAGAACTTTATCCATATAATCATTTTTTCTAGCTATTTGTTATTTGTTTATCAGGTGGGATACTATATAATTGAGTTTATTGATGCTGGAAAATAGTTACTACTATTATTAACTTCTGCCTTGTTTTATGTCAGCCTCCGAAAATTAGATCCTTCATCAACAGTGTCACTGCTGTTCCACTTGAAAATATAGATGAACTCTTAAAAGGTTTTGTCTGGGAGTACGATAAGGTGGTCCTATAACTTTTACCTGTTACATATTTATGATTCTGTTTTGCAGTTTAATTTATGTGTTTTTGTTTTTGGTGCAGGGAGATTTCCATCATTGGGTTGATCTGTTCACCCATTTTGATTCTTTTTTTGAGAAGCATATAAAATCTAGGAAGGATTTGCAGGTTGAGGATAATTTTCTCGACTCTGATCCTCCTTTTCCAAGAGAAGCTCTTCTTCAAGTTCTCCGCGTAATAAGAATAATTTTGGAGAACTGCACTAATAAACACTTCTACAGTTCTTATGAGGTAAATAGTGTACCATCTGCCGTATCAGTTTCAGTTAGGTGAATTTTGGTAGCTTAACATTGCTTAATATTATTTACGATTTTGATTTTCTACATTTTATTATTATAATTATAAAACATATACTGTTATGTTTATTGTTATTATGACTGGCGTTGTTAAGTTGGGTGACTTTTCCTACCTCAAGCAATTTGTTTCTTTCCAGTTCCATTTGTTTCTATATTAATCTTATGCCTTCGGCTCATGTGTTAATGCAGCAGCATCTCTCATCTTTGCTTGCTTGCACTGATGCTGATGTGGTTGAGGCTTGCCTGCAGACTCTAGCTGCATTTTTGAAGAAAACAGTTGGAAAGTATTCCATTAGAGATGCTTCACTTAATTCAAAGTTGTTTGCTCTTGCACAAGGTTGGGGAGGAAAGGAAGAGGGTCTTGGATTAGATGCCTGTGCAGTACAAGATGGTTGTGACCCCATTGCTTATGAGTTAGGATGCACCCTTCACTTTGAGTTTTATGCGTTGAAAGATGCAAGTGAATTACCAACCACAGAACAACAGACCCAAGGTTTACAAATCATACATATACCTAACATCAACACTCACTCAGAGTCTGATCTTGAGCTTTTGAACAAGTTGATTGCTGAGTACAAAGTACCTAGTAGTTTGAGATTTGCTTTATTGACAAGATTGCGTCTTGCAAGGGCGTTTGGCTCTTTAGCTACTCGTCAACAGTATGCCTGCATTCGTCTATATGCCTTCATAGTTCTTGTTCAAGTAAATAGTGTTGCCGATGACCTTCTTTCTTTCTTTAACACTGAACCGGAGTTTGTCAATGAACTAGTGTCACTATTGAGCTTTGAAGATGTAGTTCCTGAGAAAATTCGAATTCTATGTCTCCTTTCATTGGTTGCTCTATCTCAAGATCGGTCCCGACTGCCTAATGTTTTGACTGCTGTCACATCTGGTGGGCATCGTGGAATCCTATCCAGCCTCATGCAGAAGGCCATTGATTCTGTCATCAGTGATACATCAAAGTGGTCTGTTGTTTTTGCTGAGGCTCTGTTATCTCTTGTTACAGTTTTGGTTTCATCATCATCAGGTTGCTCAGTAATGCGGGAAGCTGGGTTCATCCCCACCCTTCTCCCTTTGCTTAAAGATACAAATCCGCAGCACCTGCATTTGGTCAGCACGTCTGTGCATATTTTAGAAGCTTTCATGGATTACAGCAATCCAGCTGCTGCATTGTTCCGGGACTTGGGGGGTTTAGATGATACCATCTTTCGCCTGCAGGTGGAAGTGTCTCATGTAGAAAATGGTCCAAAGCAACAAGATGAAGATTCTAGTACCGCTGGGAGTAGTACACAAGTAGTTGCAGGAACTTCCACTGAGGTAGACAGCATGCAACCTCTGTATTCAGAACCTCTTGTTTTATATCATCGACGACTACTGATGAAAGCTCTACTGCGTGCTATATCTCTGGGAACATATGCACCTGGGAACTCTGCTCTTGTTTATGGCTCAGAGGAGAGTCTGTTGCTGCAGTGCTTGTGCATAATCTTCAAAAGGGCAAAAGATTTTGGTGGTGGGGTGTTTTCACTTGCGGCTTCTGTCATGAGTGATTTGATTCACAAAGATCCTACCTGTTTTCCAGTTTTAGATGAAGCAGGCCTTTCCTCTGCCTTCCTTGATGCTATAATGGATGGTGTTCTTTGCTCAACCGAGGCCATTACATGCATCCCACAGTGCCTAGATGCTCTGTGTTTAAATAATAATGGTCTTCAGGCTGTCAAGGATCGCAATGCGTTGAGGTGCTATGTGAAGATATTTACTTCAAGAACCTATCTGCGTGCTCTAACAAGTGATACACTTGTCTCCTTATCTGGTGGATTGGATGAATTAATGCGCCATGCTTCTTCATTACGTGGTCCTGGTGTGGAGATGCTAATTGAAATTTTAAATACCATCTCAAACATTGGACATGGGGTTGATGCTTCTCTCACGTCAACTGAACTTCTGCCTTCTACTCCTGTTCCCATGGAAACTGATGTAGAAGAGAGGAATGTTGTCATGTCTGATGATAGGGATTCATCCAAAATGGATAGTTCAGAGCAGGGAACTGAACCATCTTCTGATTCTGTAGTGGGAAATGCTGAACTACTGCTTCCTGATTGTGTAAGCAATGTTGCACGTCTTCTGGAAACTATACTTCAGAATGGTGACACTTGTCATATCTTTGTGGAGAAGAAGGGGATTGAAGCTGTCCTGCAGTTGTTTACCTTGCCTTTAATGCCTCTTTCTGTTTCAGTTGGTCAGAGTATATATATTGCATTCAAGAACTTCTCACCTCAACATTCTCCGTTTTTGGCTCGAGCAGTATGTTCATTTTTGAGAGAGCATCTGAAATCAACAAATGAACTCTTTGTTTCAGTTGGTGGGACTCAACTTTCTTTGGTGGAATCTGCAAAGCAAACTAATGTTTTGAAACAACTTTCCAGTCTTGAAGCTATTCTGTCTCTGTCTAATCTTCTGTTGAAAGGGACAACTACGGTGGTGTCGGAACTGGGTGCAGCAGATGCTGATGTATTGAAAGATCTTGGGAGCACATACAGGGAAATCCTCTGGCAGATCTCTCTGTGTAATGATGTCAAGTCTGATGAAAAGATCACTGCTGAACAAGAACAAGACAATGCTGAGTCAGCTCCATCTAATGCTTCAGGAAGGGAGAGTGATGATGATGCTAATATCCCAGTGGTGAGATACATGAACCCAGTCTCTGTTAGGAACCAGCCCTTCTGGGGTGGAGAGCGTGAGTTCCTGTCAGTTGTTCGTGGTGGTGAAGGTTTGCACCGTCGTAATACTCGGCACGGGATTACACGCATGAGGGGAGGAAGGACAGGCCGGCATTTGGAGGCTTTACATATTGATTCTGAATCTTCTTCTACAGTATCTGAAGCAACTATATCCCAAGATTTGAAAAAGAAAAGTCCTGATGTGCTTGTTACTGAAATTCTCAACAAGCTGGCTTCCACTCTGCGTTCCTTCTGCATAGCTCTTGTCAAGGGATTTACGTCACCTAATAGGCGTAGAGTTGACTCTGGATCATTGAGTTTGGCTTCAAAAACTCTTGGAACTGTTCTAGCTAAAGTGTATCTTGAGGCTCTTAGTTTCTCTGGACATTCTACTTCTGCTGGGCTTGAAACTTCATTGTCAGTTAAGTGTCGATACCTTGGGAAAGTAGTGGATGATATGATGGCACTTACATTTGATAACAGACGGCGGACTTGTTATACTGCAACAATTAATAATTTCTATGTCCATGGTACCTTTAAGGAGCTCCTCACAACATTTGAAGCTACTAGTCAGTTGTTGTGGACCCTACCATATGGTATGCCAACATCAGGCAATGATCATGAAAAGAATGGTGAGGGCAGTAAGCTGTCCCATAGTTCGTGGCTGCTTGATACTTTACAAAGTTATTGCCGTGTGTTGGAGTATTTTGTTAATTCTTCTTTACTCTTATCTACAACCTCTGCATCCCAGGCACAGTTGCTTGTTCAGCCAGTTGCAGTTGGTCTATCAATTGGGCTATTCCCTGTGCCTAAGGAACCAGAAGTTTTTGTTCGTATGTTGCAGTCTCAAGTTCTTGATGTAATACTTCCCATCTGGAACCACCCCATGTTTCCAAATTGTAGTCCAGGATTTGTTGCTTCCATTGTTTCACTTGTTATGCATGTATATTCTGGTGTGGGAGATGTGAAGCAGAATCGCAGTGGCATTGCTGGCACTACAAACCAAAGATTCATGCCCCCACCACTTGATGAAGGTACAATTAGTACCATTATGGGAATGGGTTTTTCAAGGGCCAGAGCAGAAGAAGCGCTTAGGAGGGTGGAAACAAATAGTGTTGAAATGGCCATGGAGTGGCTTTGCAACCATCCTGAGGATCCTGTGCAGGAGGATGATGATCTGGCCCAGGCACTTGCTCTATCACTAGGACCTGAAACATCTAAAGCTGATAATGTTGACAAGTCTGTAGATGTGCTGGCAGAAGAGAGTTGTGTGAAAGCTCCACCAATTGATGATATGCTTGCTGCATCAGTTAAGTTATTTCAGAGCAGTGATACCTTGGCTTTCCCATTAACAGATTTGCTTGTGACACTTAGCAATCGGAACAAAGGTGAAGACCGTCCTAGAGTTACATCTTATCTGATTCAGCAACTCAAACTTTGTCCATTGGATTTTTCTAAGGATACCAGTGCTTTGAGTATGTTATCACATGTTATAGCATTGCTGCTTTCTGAGGATGGAAATACAAGGGGCATTGCTGCACAGAATGGTATTGTGTCTGTTGCAGTAGATATATTGATGAATTATAAGGCCAATAACGAGCCAGTCAATGAACTTCGTGTTCCAAAATGTATTAGTGCTCTACTGCTTATTTTGGATAACATGCTGCAATCTAGGCCCAGAATTTCTGAGAACATTGAAGAAACTCAGGCTGGATCTCTGACTGAATTATATGGAGATCGTGCTTCCTTGTCAATCCCTGGTGCAGAACAGGTTGTGGTTGCCCAAGAAAAAGATTCTGGCACTGGATTTGAGAAAATATTGGGGAAATCAACTGGTTATTTGACTATGGAAGAGAGTCAAAAGGTGCTAGCCGTTGCGTGTGATTTGATAAAGCAGCATGTCCCAGCTATGATCATGCAGGCTGTTCTACAGCTGTGTGCTCGTTTGACAAAAACACATGCTCTTGCTTTGCAGTTTCTTGAAAATGGAGGATTGGCGGCTCTTTTTGGTCTTCCTAGAAGCTGTTTTTTCCCTGGATATGACACTGTTGTATCTGCTATTGTTCGCCATCTTCTTGAAGATCCGCAAACACTGCAAACAGCAATGGAATTGGAAATTCGCCAAACACTGAGTGGCAACAGGCATGGTGCACGCACTTCTGCAAGGACATTTTTGATATCAATGGCACCTGTAATCTCTAGAGATCCAGTGGTTTTTATGAAGGCTGCTGCTGCTGTTTGTCAGTTGGAGACATCAGCAGGTAGGACGTTCATTGTCTTAATGAAGGAAAAAGAAAAGGAAAAGGACAAACCTAAGGCATCTGGTGGTGAGGCTGGATTATCCTCCAATGAATGTATCCACATTCCTGAAAATAAAGTACATGATGGTTTAGTTAAATGCTTGAAGGGTCACAAGAAGATCCCTGCTAATCTTACTCAAGTGATTGATCAGCTGCTTGAAATTGTCTTGAAATACTATTCCCCAAAGAGCCAGGAAGATTCTCTGAATGACCTATCTTCTATGGAGGTAGATGAACCTGCTACCAAGGTAAAGGGTAAATCGAAGGTTGATGAGACAAGGAAAGTGGAGTCTGGATCTGAAAAATCTGCAGGACTGGCGAAGGTAACATTTGTTCTCAAGTTACTGAGTGATATTCTTCTCATGTATGTACATGCAGTTGGGGTATTACTTAAAAGGGATATGGAATTGACTCAATTGCGGGTAGCTAATCAACTGGAAAATCCTGGACAAAGTGGTATACTTCATCACGTGATTCATCGATTGCTTCCACTGACCATTGATAAATCTGCTGGACCTGATGAATGGAGAGACAAGTTGTCAGAAAAAGCTTCTTGGTTCTTGGTAGTTCTGTGTGGTCGTTCTGGTGAAGGGCGTAGAAGAGTGATTAATGAACTTGTGAAAGCTTTATCATCATTTTCAAACATTGATAGTTGTTCTTCGAAGATTATCTTATTGCCAGATAAGAAGGTCTATGCTTTTCTGGATTTGGTGTACTCTATTTTGTCAAAAAATTCATCTTCGAGCAACTTGCCTGGGCTTTCACCAGACATAGCAAAAAGCATGATAGATGGGGGAATGATTCAGTGTCTGACTAGTATCCTGCAAGTGATTGATTTGGACCATCCTGATGCTCCCAAAACTGTGAATGTCATACTCAAGGCTTTAGAAAGTTTAACAAGGGCTGCTAATGCTAGTGAGCAATATTTTAAATCTGATGAGACAAACAAGAAAAAATCCACGGTGTTGAATGGAAGATCTGATGATCAGGTAACTACTCCAGCTGATGATACATTGGGGCATAATCAGAATATAAGCGGTGAGCAGGGTGTCAGTGATGCAGTACCAATTGAACAACAGGATCAAGGAACTTCTCAAAGTGAAGGTAATCCTAATGCAACTCTGAACCAGTCAGCGGAACATGATATGAGAATTGATGTTGAAGGGCCATTGGCTTCTAACCAACCCATGGAGCTTGGGATGGATTTCATGCGTGAAGAGATGGAAGAAGGCAATGTGTTACACAACACTAACCAAATCGAAATGACTTTCCATGTTGAGGGGAGGGCAGATGATGACATGGGTGATGAAGATGATGACATGGGTGATGATGGTGATGATGATGAGGATGATGATGATGGAGAGGATGAGGATATAGCAGAAGATGGCGGTGGCATGATGTCTCTGGCTGATACTGATGTGGAAGACCATGATGATACTGGCCTGGGAGATGATTATAATGATGAGATGATTGATGAAGATGATGATGATTTCCATGAGAATCGTGTCATAGAAGTGAGATGGAGGGAAGCCCTTGATGGGCTTGATCATTTACAGGTGCTTGGGCAACCTCGAGCTGCAAGCGGACTGATTGATGTTGCTGCTGAACCTTTTGAAGGGGTTAATGTGGATGACCTTTTTGGTCTACGAAGGCCGTTAGGAGGTTTTGATCGACGTCGTCAGACGAGTAGGTCTTCCTTTGAGCGATCTGTTGCTGAAGCCAATGGTTTTCAACATCCTCTCCTTATAAGGCCTTCCCAATCTGGAGATCTGGTATCCCTGTTGTCAGCAGGTGGAAATTCATCCCGGGACTTAGAAGCTCTATCATCGGGGAGCTTTGATGTAGCTCATTTCTACATGTTTGATGCTCCTGTTCTTCCATATGATTATGTCTCAAACAATCTCTTTGGTGACCGTTTGGGTAGGGCAGCACCGCCACCGTTGACTGATTATTCTGTAGGTATGGATTCATTGCAGTTATCGGGACTCAGAGGCCCAGCTGATGGCCGGTGGACTGATGATGGCCATCCTCAAGCAGGTGCTCATGCTGCTGCTATTGCTCATGCAGTTGAGGAACAATTTATATCCCAATTGCGCAGTCTTCCTCCTGTTGACACCCCTGTTGAACCACACTCTCAGAATTCAGGAGTGCAGGAGAAACAGCCAGATATGCCTCCAACTGATAGTCAAGTAGTAGTAGATCCCAGCCAACAAATTGAAGATCAGCACCAAGACAGGGGTGTTGAAGCAGCACATCAAGTTATCTCCACACCTGAGGGTATTCCTTCCCAAGAACAAGTCAATCCGGAATCTTTTGTTGAAAATGCTGCGGACTGTTTGCAGGGACCTCAACCAATGTCAATCCAGGCACCTTCTTTGGACAGTGTACGAAATGATAACATGGACACTGGAGAGGGGAATGGCGCTGCTGTGCAAATAGGGTCAATGCCAGTATTTGTCAACTCATCTGCAAGCACAAGGGTTGATTTACAACAGGAACAGGGTTCTGAAGTGCCTTCTGATGGCAATCTAGTTGGTGATATGCCCGAAAATTTCGGCTTCAATGTGTCTAATTCAGGTGATTCTCATACTACTTTGGTCTCAGAAAATGTCGATGTCGACATGAATTGCATTGATGACGTAAATCAAACCAGCCATCCCATGCTTGCTTCTGAAAATGTTTCAGATGACCCATTGAGCCAAAACACATTGGTTGCTCCAGAAGCTAATCAGGCTGAGCAAGTTAACAATAATGAGGTTCCTGGTGCTAATGCGATTGACCCTACATTCTTGGAGGCTTTACCTGAATATTTGAGGGCAGAGGTTCTTGCTTCACAACAAGCTCAGCCTGTTCAACCTCCTCCTTATGCGCCACCTTCTGTGGACGACATTGATCCTGAGTTTTTAGCTGCCCTTCCACCAGATATCCAAGCAGAAGTTTTGGTTCAACAAAGAGCACAAAGAGTTGCACAACAGGCTGAAGGACTGCCCGTTGACATGGACAATGCTTCTATAATTGCTACATTTCCTGCTGATTTACGAGAGGAGGTTTCCATCTGGAACTGCCATCTTTGTTATCTTGGGTGTGGTGATTCTGTATCATTTATAGTAATTATTTATTTTGCTCATGCATCAGGTACTTTTAACTTCTTCAGAAGCAGTTTTGTCTGCATTACCTTCTCCACTACTGGCTGAAGCACAAATGCTAAGAGATCGAGCAATGAGTCACTATCAGGCTCGCAGCCTCTTCGGGAGCAGCCACAGGCTGAATCATAGGAGAAATGGACTGGGTTTTGACCGGCACACTGTAATGGATAGGGGTGTTGGAGTCACAATTGGCCGGAGGGCAGTTTCTTCTATTACAGATAGCTTAAGGGTTAAGGAAATTGAAGGAGAGCCACTTCTAGATGCAAATTCGTTAAAAGCCTTAATAAGGCTTCTACGATTAGCTCAGGTATAACCTTTTTCTTCAATCTTCATATTTCCTTACGTTGTTTTTTCTTTCTCAATGAACTTGCATCTGCTCAAGTGGTTAAGAAAAGTTGGTGGATTTGATAGTTAACTTTAAACTCAGATTCATGTGAATGAAATATCGTGTAATTTGTGTCTAGACTCCTGGGGTTTTACAGAGTGTACTGATGAAAACACTAATAAAATTACCTATTGATTAGAAGAATATCGAACAAACTCATGTAGAAAAGCATCTAAAATTCCCAACCTTTTATAGTACACCGGAACAAGTGTGTTTAAAATTTGTCTAATAGTCCAACCTTTTCCCAAATTCTCATTTTTTATTGCAAAAAATCGCAATAGAAGATTTACATGAGTGTAATCCACACAAAGATTTACGGTCCATAGAATTATTGTTATGACACAGAAGTGATAGAACTATTGTCTTTTAAAGTGTAGTACCCTCGGAGGATGAGGAGGGTACTACACTTCTGTGTCATAACAATATTGTATGGACCGTAAATCTTTGTGTGGATTGTATATCATGTAACTCTTCTATTGTGATTTTTTGCAATAAAAAATCAGAATTTGGGAAAAGGTTGGACTATCAGACAAATTTTAAACACTTGTTCCGGTGTACTATAAAAGGTTGGGAATTTTAGATGCTTTTCTACATGAGTTTGTTCGATATTCTTCTAATCAATAGGTAATGTTCCGGTGTACTATATAAGGTTGGGAATTTTAGATGCTTTTCTACATGAGTTTGTTCGATATTCTTCTAATCAATAGGTAATAGTGTAGTACTCTTCTTCTTCTTCTCTCTAAAAGGTTGGGAATTTTATATGCTTTTCTACATGAGTTTGTTCGATATTCTTCTAATCAATAGGTAATAGTGTAGTACTCTTCTTCTTCTTCTTCTATTAATAGTCATTTACGTACTGATCGTTTCTATTGTTATGACATAGAAGTGATAGAACTATCTTCTATACTCGTGCATCAAACTCAATAGTCATTTACGGACTGATCGTTTCTACTGTTAAAAAAAGAAGACGGTTGTCTTAAGTGGTGGATTTGTTTCTTTTTGTGTAGAAGACGGTTGTCTAAAGTGGTGGATTTGTTTCTTATACTTGTGCATCAAACTCATAGTCATTTACGTACTGATCGTTTCTACTGTTAAAAAAGAAGACAGTTGTCTAAAGTGGTGGGTTTGTTTCTTTGTGTGGTTAGCCCCTTGGTAAAGGACTCTTGCAGAGGCTATTCTTGATCCTGTGTACACACAGTGTTACAAGAGCAACTTTAGTGCGTCAATTACTTGATATGATCAAGCCTGAGGCTGAAGGCTCAATCACTGGATTATCTACCATTAATTCCCAACGGCTTTATGGTTGCCACTCAAATGTTGTATATGGCAGATCTCAGTTGTTAGATGGTAATTCATTTGATATGACAACAATTAGTTGATATTATATTTATATATTAATCACTGATTAACTTGTCTTGTTTTCATTTTCAACAGGTCTTCCTCCATTGGTGTTGAGTCGGATCCTTGAGATCTTGACTTATTTAGCTACAAACCATTCTGCAGTGGCAAATATGTTATTCTACTTTGATTTCTCAGGTGTTCCTCAGCCTTTAAGTCCCTTAAATATGGATACCAAGAAGGAAAAAGGCAAAGAGAAAATTGGAGGAATTTCATCTAATCCTGTCAACGCGCAGGATGGGGATGTTCCCCTGATATTGTTTCTGAAGCTCCTTAATCGACCTCACTTCCTGGGTAGCACTGCTCATCTTGAGCAGGTATTCACTACCTTAGTTTGAATCAGTATCTTAAAATGTGCCACTGCCGGAGTTTCGTTTGCTATATTATACCTATACAATGAGAAGTATTGAATCCATAAGTATGTAGTCCTCTATCATACCTCATATGACTGGCGAGCATGTGTGACTTTAAGATTTAAAGGTCAACATTAATCCAGTTGTGTAAAGTTTCCTGGCTAAAACTCATTCTGGATGAACTCTATTTAGTACTACCTACTAGATTGAACTTCTTAAACATATAAATTGAATAATATAGTATATGCCAGAGATGTGTATTGGTTGCTATATATCGAGTGTTCAATCTCGCTTTATTCCGTTATCAAAATAGCACCTGGAGTCTAATGTTAGGCACTTTCTTAATCTCTCTACAGGTCATGGACCTGCTTCAGGTGGTTGTTGATACTTCAGCTTCGAAACTAGAGGTCTATTCTCAATCTGAAAGGCTCGAGGGGAATTCTCAAAATTTGCCTGTAAGTGAAACTTCTGGAGATGGTGAGAACAGTCATCCTGTAGAACCAGAATCTCATCAACAGGTTAAACCTGATGGTGTTGGATCATCAACTTCAGATGCAACCAGGAGTACAGATACCTATAATATTTTCTTGAAGCTGCCAGAATCAGACTTGCATAATCTTTGCAGTCTTCTTGGTCGTGAGGGGTACGGTTTGTTCTTTGATTGTTTTATGTGCATGCTTTGGTTTATTGTGTGCTACTTTTAAGCTTGTTACTATTGTGAATCATATGAGCAGCTGCTTCTTAGATGAACTCTAATCTGATCCCTTTTGTTTGATCAGGCTTTCAGATAAGGTTTACATGCTTTCCAGTGAGGTGCTGAAGAAGTTGGCCTCAGTTGCGGCGCCCCATCGGAAGTTCTTTATCTCAGAGCTTTCAGAATTAACTCATGGTTTGAGTGCCTCAGCTGTTGGCGAGCTTGTCACTCTCCGGAATACACAGATGTTGGGTTTGAGTGCTGGATCTATGGCTGGGTCGACAATCTTACGTGTCCTGCAATCACTTTGCTCACTCACTTCACCCAGTACAAATGAGAGTTTGGGTTTGGAGAATGATGCAGAGCAGGCGGAGCATGCCACAATGCGGAAACTAAATATTGCACTTGAGCCATTGTGGCAAGAATTGAGTGACTGTATAAGTGCCACTGAAACAAAGATGGGCCAGAGCTCTTTTTGTCCAACCATGTCCACTATAAATCTAGGGGACCATGTACAAGGTTCCTCTTCATCTCCTCTGCCTCCTGGAACCCAGAGACTGCTTCCTTTCATGGAGGCTTTTTTTGTTTTGTGTCAGAAGCTACAAGCAAACCACTCTATCACGCTGCAAGATCAAGCTAATGTGACTGCAAGAGAAGTCAAAGAGTCGGCTGGAAATTCAGATCCTTCAGTTACTAAATTCCATGGCTGTGGGGATTCTCAGAGGAAGCTTGATGGTGCCGTCACATTTACAAGGTTTGCTGAGAAGCATCGTCGTCTTTTGAATGCATTTATTAGACAGAATCCGGGCCTGTTGGAAAAATCCCTTAGCATGATGTTGAAGGCACCGAGGCTAATTGATTTTGATAACAAGAGAGCATATTTCCGGTCAAGAATTAGGCAACAACATGAGCAACATCTCTCTGGTCCGCTGCGAATAAGTGTTCGTCGGGCTTATGTCTTGGAGGATTCATACAGTCAGTTGAGAATGCGGCTTAATCAGGACATGAAGGGACGATTAAATGTACAATTCCAAGGCGAAGAGGGTATTGATGCTGGTGGTCTAACACGAGAATGGTATCAATTACTATCTAGGGTAATATTTGACAAAGGCGCATTGCTTTTTACTACTGTTGGAAACAATGCAACTTTCCAGCCAAACCCTAATTCTGTCTACCAGACGGAACATCTTTCTTACTTCAAGTTTGTCGGCCGTGTGGTAATTTTTTTTTTGGACTGTTGGAATTCAGGACAATTTTTTATGACATGAGTTCTTATTGCTTGGGTTTTTTTGTGCAGGTTGCAAAGGCAGTATTTGACGGGCAACTTTTGGATGTTTATTTCACTCGATCCTTCTATAAGCACATACTTGGTGTAAAGGTGACATACCATGACATTGAAGCCGTGGATCCTGATTACTACAAGAATTTAAAATGGATGTTAGAGGTTAGTGGTTTGGTGAACACAATTTGGTTGTTTGACAGTTAAAGCTTATGTTGGGCTGGTCTTGGCTGTGTGTACATGTCGTGGAACTGATATAATGTCTATCCTTGTGCACACGGAATTCTCACTCTTTGTTTCTCTTTGTATATTTTCTTTTCTCTAGAATGATGTGAGTGATATTCCTGACCTGACGTTTAGCATGGATGCGGACGAAGAAAAACATATTCTTTATGAGAAAAACCAGGTTTGTGAATATCAACTTTTGATTTACAAGCGACTTCCATCATTTTGTTTCTTTTTTCTTCTCAGACTTACTTTAATATTGATTTGATATTCGACTTAATTTGGACTTTTAAGTTCATAGGCCTTTTAATTTCTTGCCTGTTTGTTGTGTTGTCTAATTTGTGTTTCCTTCTCGTTGCATCCTCTTCTCGAACAGGTGACTGATTATGAGCTTAAACCTGGAGGAAGAAATATCAGGGTTACAGAAGAAACTAAGCACGAGTATGTAGACCTTGTAGCTGATCATATTTTGACAAACGCCATTCGTCCTCAAATCAATTCTTTCCTGGAGGGGTTCAATGAATTGGTGCCACGTGAGCTTATCTCGATTTTTAATGATAAAGAGCTTGAGCTACTTATCAGTGGTCTTCCGGAGATTGATTGTGAGTTGGATTCTGAATCAGATTATGTATATAATGTGCTTACTACCCTGATGAGGTATCTAAATTGTGGGATTGGTTTTGCAGTGGATGACTTGAAGGCCAACACCGAGTACACTGGCTATACAGTAGCATCTAGTGTTGTACAATGGTTTTGGGAGGTGGTTAAAAGTTTCAACAAGGAGGACATGGCAAGACTGCTTCAATTTGTGACTGGCACATCAAAGGTAGATATAACTCAAATTGTTCGTTTGGCTCTCTACGACTGCTGGTTCAGTGGGTTTATTTGAAGTTAGAAAATCCAATATATTGTTGTTTTATAAAGTTCGTAAAAACCAATTTATTGTGGTTCCAGGTTCCACTGGACGGTTTCAAGGCTTTGCAAGGCATTTCTGGTCCACAGAGGTTTCAGATTCACAAGGCATATGGAGCTCCAGACAGGCTGCCCTCTGCTCATACATGGTTAGTGTGTGCGTACATTGCTTTGGCTTGCCTCTTACAAAGAAAAAGGCAACATAATGGACTTTCTCGTCCCCCTTGTCGTGCTTGTTAAGCTTGATGTTGTTGTTAATGCAATCGTATTTGTGGCCAGCTTTAATCAACTAGACCTTCCAGAGTATACCTCTAAGGATCAGCTTCATGAACGATTGATGCTTGCCATTCATGAAGGGAGTGAAGGATTTGGCTTTGGTTGACCACAAGAGTGCTGATTTATTCCCCCAGCATGCCAGTCATCTGTCTCAAGTACCATGTACATGTCAGTGAGATATCTTTTGAATATATCTCCACATTCTGTTAAGGGGGTGATATCGCTGCTCTTTTTTACAAACCACACCGTTCCGTGCACATATCTATTTGGAAATTACTTATGGAGGGGTGTGATTTGTAAAAAAGGAGGGGCCGATATCAATCCCCTCCGTCAGCCTTTCTTTGCTTTTCTCTGAACTATCCTATGCTTGCAGCAAGTTACAGTAGTTGATTCAAGTTAGTTATATCTGTTCTTTGTCCTTCATTGCTGATTGCTTATTCTCTCTGCAGATAAAATCCTTAGATATATCACGATTTGCTCCGGTCACTCTCTTCTCCCAGCACTCCTCGCTCTCTTCTTCCAGCCTAGACGAACTCCAGCACTGGGCTACTCTCCCTCGACAGCATCTCCGTCGGCGACTACTCCCAACAATGTCTCTCTCGTCTTTGTTTCTCATAAGGTATGGGTATTGGTTCAGTTCTCGTTTTCTTTTGGGTATGGGATGGAGTTGGGTGTTTGGGGATTTCCTAAATTCAGTTGGAGTTGGAGAATGACGACATGTTAATACTAATTGGCTTAATCCTAATTGTTTTAATCTCAAAAAGTTGGGTTGAAAGTTGCAAAAGTTTGGGACGAAGCTGGGTAATTCGTTTTCCTTCTCTTTTATATGAGTTTATGAACAATGATTGATTTGATTGTTTGCTTTTATGGGCTGTCGACTGTTTCAATTGATTTGGTGGGTTTAATTCTTATAGGTCCTCTACAAATTGTTGGATTGCTTCAGAAAATTTAATTGGGATGAGAGCTGTGTAAGTTTAATATTTTTTTGAATGATGTGCTGTGTAAGTTTAAAATAGAACATTTTGCAAACTCTCTATGCCAGATATTTGCTTTATAGTTATCTCGATGTTAGATTATCTGGCTTCCATGATCTACGATTGTCTTGCGATTAGCTTATTATTTATTGTTTCAGATCTATCATATTCTTCCATTGAGAGGTTATGGTATGATTGTCTATATTGCTGCTACTTATGTCTAGTCAAATTTACCACATCTAATCATGCATATGATTTTGTCTTCTGTTTTGTAGCACTCAACTATTGAAGATGATGAGCTCCCAGAATACCTTAGTGATCGAGATAGGCGTCATTAGTGATTTCATTTATGTAGTACGTCAAATATGATCCATACTGGAGTACACCAAGTGTTGTATGCTATTGTACCCAATGATTCAGAGCAATAAAATGAGTAATGTTTTTTATCTACGTGTTTCAAATTGGGAGTACAATTGTTTCAGAGCAATTCCAGCTTGAAGAGGAAGGATAGCACTCACTGAATGCTATTGTATAATAGGCGATAGCGTTTGCGAAACGCTATAGCTGTGCAATTTTTAATAGCGTTTGCGAAACGCTATTGTAAGCCTTTAGGTCTACGATAATGCGAGCTGACTTAGCGTTACATAAAACGTTATGGTATCCTACAATAGCGTTTTTTGACCGATATGGATGATTGTTTATGGTGTAGTGTCTTCTATATGAAGTGTTGGCCAAAGGTTTTACTCCAAAGTATACACATTATTTCACTATAATTAATGGTATGTGTACAGTGGCAAGTATAAAGGGAGCATTTGAACTAAAAGATCAGATGAAAGCTCTTGGTGTCACTTCCTCTGACATTCCTGAGAGTGCTATGGTGAGGACTTGCGAAATGTGGGAAGGTTGAAGACGCGATGCTGGTTCTGAATCAGATGCTTCGAATGCAACTTGTTTAATAGGATCCTACTCCTAGAATTGAAGAACAACAGAAGAAATTTAGAAGGAAAGAAAACTAGCTGGAATTCATTCATGGCTGCTCAAGCAGCTATAGTTCGGTTAAATACCACATACTGACCACGCTGATCTTGCTACTTGGCGGAGATCCGACTGACTCTGTAGCCCAACTCTAATTCCATTACAAAACTCACTAACAGATACCTAACAAAGCTAATAACCATTAATTAATAGCTATCTCGTGCCTAGCACGTGATGATCTTCATACCTGCTTGTCCTGATCCAGCTGGGAGATCTCTAACATTGCATCCTGCTGAAGATGAAACTTGTCAAGTTTCTGCATTAAATAGCTTGTATCTAAGAGGCAAATTCCCAAGTCATTTCACAAGCCACTGAGTTGCAGCTACATTATCCTTCCTGACCATACGCCTTTGCAACACTGCTGCTGGTTCCCACTTGTAGCTTGATAGATCAGTGATTTGAGGAAGCTGAGACACCACTGCTTCCTGGTGTCCCACTTTCTTCTTCAACAATGAAACATGGAACACATTGTGTATCTTAGCTGAGGGAGGGAGTTTCAGTTTGTATGCCACCTAACCAATGGAGTTTGAGCACCATGTCTCCTACTGCAAATGACCTCTCAGTGTGCCTCTTGTCATGTTGTGCTTTCATTCTTTCTTGTGCTCTTCCCAAGTTTCTTTTGAGAATAGCTAGCAACTCATCTCTGCTCTTTAATTTTTGATCAACTTCAGCAACTGTTATGGTCCCTGGAGTGTAATGGCTCACTAGTGAGGGTGAGGCACCATAGAGGGCCATATAGGGGTCATTTGAATTGCTGAATGAAATGAGGTATTGTACCATCATTCTGCCCATGGATGAACCTGAGTCCATTGGTGAGGTTTTTTCCTAATCACACATCTTAAGTATTGCTCAAGGCCTCAAGTGACCTGTTCAAGTTCTCTGTTTGACCATCTGACTGAGGGTGGTAGGCTGAGGATTTGCTAAGCTTTGTTCCTTGCAGCTTGAAAAAGTTTTCCCAAAATAGGCTCATCAAGAGTGGATATCTATCAGACACAATGTTTTTCAGGCATACCATGTAGTTTAAAAACTTCTTTTACAAATATTTTGGCCAAGACAGTTGCTGTGTATGAGTGTGCTATAGGAATGAAGTGTGCATAGTTAGTTAATCTGCAGATCACAACCAAAATAATTGACTTACCTTCTGAACTTGGCAAACCTTCAATAAAATCCATAGATATATCACTCCATGCTTTGGTAGGGATGGTAAGAGGCTGAAGTAGTCCTGGAGGCAAAATGGTCTCATAGTGGTTCTATTGGCACACTGCACATTTAGAAACAAACTTCTTCACACCAGCTTTCATTCCTGGCCAAGCAAAGTTTATACCAACTCTCTTGTAGGTTCTGGCTCTTCCAGCATGTCCACCCTGCACTCCATTGTGAAATTCAGCAATGATCTTCACTCTCCAATCATCTACTAAAGGGACAGATTCTATTCCTATACAACAGCTGAGAGTTGCTGAAAGAGTAATGTTTCTTAAGCTATAGCCCTAGTTGTTGTTGCTGCATGAGTTCTTGAACTGTTGCATCCCTCTGGCAAGCATTTTGCATCTCCACAACATAATCATGTTCTGGCTGAGACACTCCAGTGATTACAGAAATAGTAGGGTTCCTAGACAATGCATCAGGTACTAGGTTATTTTCCCCAGCCTTGTAATGAATGGAGTAGTCATACCCCATGAGTTTAACCGGTCATTTCTGCTGAGCAGAGGTTGTAATTCTTTGTTTCAGAAAATGTTTAATGGTCCTATGATCAGTCACACTTTGGAAATGATGTCCTAACAGATAATGCCTCCAATGCTGAACTACTGCTACCACTGCGAACATTCCTTATCATAAACTGAGACAATTAAATGCCTTTGTGACAAAGCCTTACTCATAAAGGCTATTGGGTGACCCTTCTGTGACAGTACTATCCCACACTAGTGGATTTGGGTTCTTAACCGACGAAACTATTACTGTTAAGGACAGAAACCCTTCCTCGCTTCCTCGGATGTACAGTCTTTAATGAACGATAATCTATTAAGGATAGAAACCCTTTGCTCTGGTCTGTCATCCACTGGTCGCTGTGACAATCTTCTGAAGACACTTTCTCTCTGTTGGGGTCGATCATTCGCTAGCTCGCTTTGACTGGTTCCATGGTGAAAGTGCACATAGGGTCTAACTTCTAGGTTTTCAATAACCCTTCTCAGTTGCTCCGGCGTTCGCCGTATCTGGTCAGGTTGAATGTCACCTTTCTCCAAGGCTTCTAGCGTTCACTTTGCTTGACCATATTTCTTCTGCGCATTCCTAGTTTGAGTTGGTGTCGCTTCCACCACTCTTCCTTTTTCTCTTACATATCACTTATTTTCTTTGATGATGGTTTTTGAAACATGTGGTATATATGGCTTTGTTAGAACATCTGATTGAGCTCGCTGCGGAATCCTAACTCTATGACTAGAGCTCGTAGAAGCTTGAAACTACTGAACTGCCTCATACCCCCGAAGGATCTAGTTTACCTACCCTGATGTCTTTATGCCCCGCGGGCTAGAGGGCGCATAATGATCTGGTGGTGACTGTAAGGTAACTGCTTCTGATGACGTAACAGTCCTTGCAAACTCTCCATAGCTCATCTTCAGTCCGCATTCTATCTTGCACCTAGAACACAGTACTACTGTCGAACCCTCTACTGCTGGTTTCACTTTTTCAATGGCTGATCTGATTGTTTTTCTCCCTACAGATCCAATGTCACCTTTCTTGCTCCTTTTTGGTTGAAGGCAACATCCACCATGGACACCTCTGCTTCTGGCTTATCTTCAAACTTCAGGTATCCTTCATTTATCCATTGCTGGATCTGGTCTTTAAGCTGTACACAAGTTGCAGTGTGGTGAGTCCAAACATTATGGAACTTACAATATGTTTTACCTGCAATTACGTCTTCAGCTGGAACTAATCCCTAAGGAATCTCCATTATTCATTCTATGATCAATGTGTCCAAGATAACATGGGTCTGATTAGCATCATAGGTGTAATCTGAAAACCGAGGTTGACACTCTTCCTCTGAGCAGGAGTGATTACAGGCTTGATGTCTTCCATGGATATTGTGGGGAATGGATCCACATCAACCCAAGCGGCTGTCTTCTCGCCGTCAACATCCAACTTTCCAGTATTGATCCATGTCTGGAGCTGATCTTTCAACCTAATACATTCGGAGGTATTATGATTCCGCAGATTATGATACTTGCAGTACTTTTTCTCCTGATTTTTTCTGGCTTTGGGCATGTTCCGAAGTCATGTCGAATCTTTCCTTGGGTGAACAGCTCATCCAGGATCTCTAGAGCCTTGTGGGCATTGTAGGTGTATGATTCGAACTCTGGCTTGGCGAATGCTCCAGTTGTTATTTTGACTGGGTTCTTTTCCATTCGCAGTGCCCTAGACTTGACCACTTGTCTCCCAGCTAACTCCACCGCTGCTACATCCTCTTCGTCGTCTTGTTCAACATATCCCTGTGGCTCCACGAACCACGAAGTGATGTTGTGAACTGTAAAAAGGATCCAAGTGTGAGTACACTGTCGACATCATTCTGCCCCTGTTGGGACCATATCTGGGTTTCAAGGTCCCTGAAATATAAGATGTTGGTGAGCCTTGTGAACCCCCAGGACCTCCATCTAGCTCATCTAAGAAGTTCTGGTAGCTGACTACCTTGCTTATCAGATCTACCATACTTGCAAAGTGAACGTCATGATATTTAGCTCTCTGACGACGTTTCAATCCTTTGATGGCTACGCGAATGACATCCTGTTCTGAAATTGGAGTCTTTCACTCGGTCTGCTGGATTTTGAATCTCTTCAGATACTCCACAGGAGACTCCATTGACTGTTGATACATGGAGGTCAGCGAAAACAAATCGACTTCAGGCTCCACTGTGCCAAACGTAGTTCTGAACATAGTCTCCATGGTTGGCCAATTAAGGACTGACCTAGGAGCCAACCTAGTATACCAAGTTAATGGGGACCTGCAAGAGAAGACCCAAAAAACTCTTAGTTTAAATATATCATTGGTCCCATAGGGACCACATTCGCTTTGAAAGCGAGAAATATGGGTGACGGCATCTTCTAATCATTCTCCAGAGGAAGTTGTAAACCAAAGTTGCTTATAGTGCTCAGGCCATGGCATATATGTTACTTCGTCTGGATACGGATTGGAATAATTCAGATTCACAGGTGGCTGTCCTTGCATTGTCCTTATAGTCTCCTGAATCATCTGCATCACCTGCTCTGGTGTGCATCCCTGGCCATTCGCTACCCCATTGAGGACTTCTATTCTTAGTGGTTTAAGACCCCTATGTAGATCTTGATTCCTTTGAAGCCTCAAATTTGCCTCCTATGCGACAAGCGTTCCGGCTACTGTTTCCCTTGTATCTGTGCGAATCAATGTGAATAGTCCAGTAGCCTTAATTGTCATAGTTTTGGCAGATGACGATGGGTTAGTCACCTCTTCAAAACTCTGCGAATCTAGCTCTTCGTCAAGCTTTTCTTTTGCCCTTGCGATTCGCTGAGCCTCACGGCTCCTCTCTATTCCCAAGACCTTCTCTACCTCTCGAAGGCATTCAAACTGCCTGTCGATCTTGTCATCAGTTTCAACACTGTCCTGGGTGGTAGAATTTTGCAGTTTCTCAACATTTTGGCTGGTCGCCCTGATTTCCTGACCATGCTGCGTCTAAGTCCGCTCAAACTGCTGTATGGTTGTCTCAACTCGCTCCATCTTCTCAGCGAGCATTGCTATTTTGACAGCCAAATCAGCTAGTAGGCGCTTTGATTCGTCGTCCATGATAGCTTTCTCACAAGTGGGCTCTGTCGACCTTTCCTGTAGTAAACCGAAACGCGAAACCGTTTCTTCAACTGATAAACCTCTACAGTACGCTGAGTTATGTAAGTTAACTCGCGAATGTTATGGTTTATTGCAAGCCGCGTATAACTTCGAGTACTCGTTGACTCCCGTTATTTTCAGCACGTGGTCCTACTAGGCGTGCCAAATGTTCGGCGTGAAAATGGATTTCTTTGAACAACCAAGCTTGAGGGCGTGCTAGTACCTATGAGTAACGTACAACCTTGATCTTGATGTGCGTTCGCCTTCTGACTTCTCTTCTAAAGATTGTTGTACAGGCGTTGGTCAGATCTGCATTCAGGTTCTTCTTAGACCTAGCTGAAGAGCAATTAGGATTTTTCTCCTCCTCTTGAGAAGCGGACGTTCCTACTCAGATCGATGTGGTTGAGCAGAGTTAAAAATCACGGGAGCAAGTGCGTTCGCCAAAGGATCTCTGACAAACTCTAGATATTTGCTAGACCTCTCACTCCAACAATGGTTTTTTCGGGTACTCGCCTACGGATAGGGCTTTATGAAGCGGTGATGGACTGTTCGCTCACGGATGAGGCTTGGTGAGGTAGAAGTGGGTAGTGCTCACGGATCAGGCTTTGGTGAATAGCAGCGGGTAATGCCGACGGGTCGGGCTTTGGTGGATAGCAGCGGATAATGCCTACGGATAGGGCTTTGGTAGACAAAAGACTCGAGGAATCTTTCTAGTAGAGGTGCTCCGGAGATGCTTGTTTTGCAGTGTGCAAAAGTTGTGTTGAATCGTTGAGATGTAAAACGATCTATATAAAAAATTAAAGAAAGTATATGATTCATACATTCTTAATAGAGAAACTCGGTAATACATAACATACATTTTTACCACTTTCGGTAAAATACTTGCACTAACAGAATCATTTACTTCCTCTACTAAATTACACTATCATTTTCATAAAAAAAAGACACTGAAATTCTGAAAAAGCTCCCAAAATCAAATTAATTAATTAAAAAGCAAACATTTTTGCCATGCCAGCTAACTCCAGTGTGCTCTTTGCCTCCGTGCAACCCTACAGCTACTCCCTTTCACTCCGTCTGCCAGCTCACCACTCCGTTCCGTTACTCCCACCCACCAGCCACGTCACTGCTGACGCTCCACGTAACAGTCTTCCCTCTCCTTTTCCGTTACCCCATTAACAACGTCTATTTAAGGAAAAACAAACCGTTAAACCATCCCTTCCCTTTTCAATAATAGGCCCATTTCTGGCCCAACTCTCCCTCATTTCGGTGTTACTTTTCCGACTCTCTTTCCCGGAAAAAGTTTCCCCCTCTTTTTTTGATAATCGAATTCATGTCGGTACGTAATCGCTTTCGTCTTCTCGTATCAAATCCAATCTATATATTTTTTTCTATTTTTTTAATTTTAATTATAATCTCTCTGATGCTTAATCGGCTCGATTTGAGCTATAATATGTTTTTAGATTTCGTCGTTAATATTTATTAATTTAATTGAAATCCGCTCGGATCATCTGTTCTAGCTTTGTTTTTGCGTTGATTTAAATGTTTTTTTTTAATTTGTGTCTGAGTTCTATGGTGTTCATTCAATTTTGGAGGAGCAGATTTAGATTCTTAGTTTTTTCAGGACCATATAATGATACCAGTTGAAGTCTTATTATTTGAAATAATACCAGTTGAAGTCTTATTATTTGAAAAGATACCGGTTGGTTATTTACTTGGCTACCCTATGCTGGTGTTGGATATTAATGGGAATACTTTCCTGTCTCTAACAGGACAAGGGCAGACCTCTCCCAAAATTTGGTGAATGGGATGTCAATGATCCTGCTTCAGCAGAAGGGTTTACTGTGATCTTTAACAAGGCTAGAGATGAAAAAAAGACGGGTGGCAAACCTGAGTCACCAAGCAAGGCTGATCAGAATCATGTCCAGCCTGGAGTGGATCCTGAAAGGCCATCATCTGTAAGATGTTTTCTCGTATTGTTATTATTTTTATGTTCAAATGATCTGGTATATGCTACTCTGCCTAGATCTTAATTCTTAAGCAAGATGCTTTTGCTTTTAAAGTGATGGCAGTACAACCATAGTAGACAACTCTACATATAAGTGGAAAACACTAGAGGCCCCAAAGTTTGGTTCATATATCATCCCTTTAAACCTATAAGCACATTTATGCGCTTTTCTTTGGTGCATTAGTCTTCTGAATCTGAGTGTCTGTATTTTTGTCTACAACTCTACATATAGAAAAAATAATTGATTGTTATGTAATTACATTCCATTTCTCAGTTTGATCTAATTGTCTTGATTTTCTAAACTTATGTTGATGATCCCTGGCTCAGAAAAAATGGTTTTGCTGCATGGCCCAACCACCCACACAATCTTGACAAGGTCCCCTACATGTAAGTGCCTTCAACAGAAGAGCATGTTGTTCTGAAACTGGCTCCACCATATTTTTCCAAAGAAGATAGGAGCTGTATAGCAGTGATGGAATTATGTGTGGCATAAAACTTTGTGATGGGAAGGAGTAAAGAAGGCAAATACTTATTGTATCAATATTGTCTGATGTGATTGTTATTAGATGCCAATCTGTTTCCGTCTTTGTCTTATCTATGCTACACACTTTACAGCTTTGCTTATGACATTCTTTTCTTCCCTGATTGTATTATCAAACTGGTCTTGTTTGTGAAATGATTTTCTTTTTGAAATATTCTACAACACTTTTGAGCCTGTAAGTATGTTCACTCTTCTACACAATAAAAGAGTGAAACTATAGTTAATTTTGTAACTCCTATTTCATAATTACAACGGATGGGGTTTTGGGTATATAACTCGAGTTCTATTTGGGGTCTGGTCTTTGCCTCTTTGGGGCTGCAGAATTGCACTAGTGCTACTCAAGTGCTCATATCTTGTGTGATCCGTTTTGATAATGAAATCCACCTGTTCGTTCTGAACTGGATTAGGATTGAACAGTTGATTGCTTTCGCATTTTTCACAGTTTATGGCGCCTATCACTAATGTGGTTTCAACGACTTCCAGCGTTTGCTGAAGGTGTGCCTCCTTACACTTTGAAAGTAACCATGAGAGGTAGATTTGTTGCGAGAAAAATAGTGGGAAAGGTTTGGGAATTGGAATAGTTGGTCAAGGCCAGCTAGTAAACAGACATAACAGTAACAGTTGAATTATACACTCTACCATTGTCCTTGTGCCTTCAGGATTAGAGTTACCAGAAATCATATTGGCAGTTTGGGACTTCATTGTTGCGAAGATACAGTATGCTTGATAATAAACAACAGATATACAGGCAGTAGTAGCTAGAGATATATGACTGAAATAATTAAGCTCTTAGTAATTGGTATTTGTAACAGACAAGCAAATATCAAGTGTAAAATCAAGGATTTCACAATAAACAAGAGATTAGATTAGAAATTCCAAACTGATGGTTTCTATACATGATTTATTCTTGCTGGATAAAATAGAAAAGAGAACAGGGCAGAAGCATGTAAGTTAATTAGATGGTCAAGTGCAATCTTCTCAAAAAAAGAAAAAAGATAGTCAAGTGCAAAATCTCCGGGGGTGACTATAAAAAGGTCACACTCTGGGCATCCCAAGCTTCCGTTCAAAGAGGCGGCGAAGAAGGTAAACTTGGAGAACACTAGCACCAACAAGTCCTGCTGATTCAAAAAAGGCCTTGTGAATCGCCCTCCGGCTCATTGCTTCGTTAACTGCATCAACGATTGAGCAATTTACTTACATAAGAACTGACAAATCAAAGCTTACAAGTACCACAATTAGACGGCATATGCATAAAACAAAGATATAGGAGAGATGAAATATGCAACATATGTTTCTGGAAACACTACGAAAGTTAAAAGGGAATGACCAGTTACGCCTTATTTCAGCATTTTTAAGTCTAAAGACATGTCAAAGATGCAATTAATGATAGTGAAAAGTGGTAAACTATTGAGTTCAGATCTATCAGTGATGTAAGGTTTCAAGCATCAAACAAAGGACCACAATCCCACATCTACTAAAGCTGCTTGAGGAGGTATGCACAGTTCAGCAGATACCTATTGCCTGACGTTCAGTCTGAGCCTCAAGCCAATGCTGCTCAAACTGAATGTTGTAAAGAGCTTCCTCCAACTTTGATATCTGCTCTAACAAAGGGTTAAAATGCTCTGCAGATAAGCAACAGAACTATAATAAGTCCAACCTTATTTTCCCAACCAGCTCAACAATTTACAAACTTAAATAGACTCAAATAAAGAATTTCCACAAAGCACCGCGTCTCACCATCTTTTGCATGCTGATTATAGTATGTAAAATGGTTGACATGTATGTCAAAGTCTATGGTTTCATGATAAGGCGACTTGTTGGTGAAGCAGAACTGGTGGACTCCTTTTTGACGAGAGACAAACTCATATTTCTCGCTCGTCTTATCACGAAACTCATGTATCTGCTCACCAGAAGGTTCCTTCACCTACAAATGCCATCGGAATTGCACAGATCATGGGTGGGGGTTGGTACCCAATTCATTACGAAACATAATACTATGTTACTAATCACTGCATAACATGGATATGCACATATAGACATCGATCACAAGGTGATGCTTAGCCAAAAACCACTGGACTTACCACAAGATCAACACCGTCTTGAGTGTAATGCCAAGATGCATCAACCTTAATTACAACAAAAGAGAGATGGACAGTATCTCCTTCATACAAAACATTATGAGAGAAGCATTCTTCTTTGTCAATCACAAATCTGATCCCAAAAGCTCCTTGTAGGCTCAACAAAAATGCCAACAATACAACAGCAGCACAACTTGAAAACCCAATTTGCATCTGTAGATTAAAACACATTTGTTAACAACTTAACAACGTCTAACAATACCCTTATATAACATGTAAAAACTTCATAAAAATCAATTTCAAAGAACAATTCATTTGTCTCATTTATTTTTCAAGCACAAACTTTAAAAAACATACAACACAAATAAGAATTCTGGTACTGCAGGATAATTATTCCACAAACTACACAATAATCTGATTCAAAAATTTACATGAAAAAAGCAACCTGTTCTTTTTCACGAGATTGAGCAAAAAGGGCAAGGAAATGAGAGTTACCCTCATTCTAAACATGAAGAAAGGTAACAAATTTCACCGTTTTCATTAGTTTTGTTCCAAACACAGAGTTACAGAAGGATCGAAGAAAGAATATATAAGCGAATAAAGGGTCAAAATCTATAGAATAAAATGAGATTTACCTTGGAATTTGAGTAAAGCCCAAAAAGGGATAGAAGAGAATGGTTGAATGTTAAGGAAGAAGAAGAGGAATATAGTGTGTTGTTTAGGTTTCGAATCTCATGGAGGACGAGACTTGAAACATAACGGACCGCAACTACACGGATGGGCTTTTTGTTTCTTGAGTTACGAGTTTCGAGTTTCGAGTTTCGTCTACCTTTTGTCGTTTCGACATAAAACGACATGTCAAGAGGTTTGATTTTGTCGTTGCTTCGTGTAATTTACCGCCAGGGGCATAGTTTACCACGACAGCATGGTATTGGTTCTTCAAATTTACTTGTTACTGTAGTCTCTTGGTTGACCATCTTTTTACCGTGGTCTGAGACTCGGAGCCAAACACGTTACAGTGATCAAGAGTGGATTGTAATTTGTAAACAAGGAGTGCAAATTTCAATTCTTTAGTTATTGAATGATTCTAACCCTTAATGTCTAACTCTTATAAACGAAAGATCTCAATTAAAAAAACGACAGATCTATGATTAAAAGGTATTAGATAATCGAGTTTATTGATACTGAATTTTAAAGGTCAATCGCGATGGATATAGAAACATAATAGATTCAACAATTGATCATATAATACTAATTATAAGGATTGATTGTAAAAACAGATTTGACATGCACATTCCAATTAATCTTATTAAGATTATCTTTTTGTCTCTAACCTATTATATATACTCATCTCTCTCTCTCCATACCATCATTGATGATGACTCGGCCTCCTTCCACACATTGCAGATCTATTATCTCTCTTCCTGATCTCCAACACTGCATCGTCGCCGTCAAGCCACGCGATGCAGCTCCGATTTCCAAGCAGCTTAACGTCGCCGCTCAGTCTAGCATTGTCGCCTGTCGTGACGGTTCATTTCAGCCTCGAGGATAAGATCTTATATGCAAGTATTCTGATTCCGATCTCCAAGCCGAGTTAAGCTGATATTTCTTCGATGTCGTCTGCACGATCCATATCTAACGCCATTCTTAACCGTCCCTCCTCCCACAACCAGCGTCGACTAAACACGCTGACCGAGATTGATGAACTCCGCCTCCATCTTTCGATTTTGATGTCGTCGCTCGAGTTTTTTCATCTCCTCGAGTTTACTAGCCCAGTAAAAGTTTACTATGGGTAATAAACTTTATTTTTTGCATGTAAGATGATTTTTCACTGTTTTAATGTGTATAATGGGTCTTAGAGATAGACTTGTAAATGGACTGGATCTTATCCAGACCCGCTCCGGATCCGTGGTTTTTAAACGTGTTTGAATCAAAAATTTGACCCGTTGATCCGTTAAGGACCGGGATTCGTTAACCTGTTTATTAAACGGATCGGATCTGGATCTTGGTTGATCTGATCCGTTAAGGACCCGGATCAATATAAAAATAATTAAATAATATTTTTATATAAATATAATATTATTAATAAATATTAAATAATATGATAATTATCTAGATAATCTAAACATTCATATCTAAATTGCCTCTAAAATATGATTTGATGAAGTTGAAGGTTGTTAATGCCTATATATTAAAAACTTTCCCGAGACATCGTCCATAGCATACAAAAATAATGCACTTTCGTACATAGAGGTAAAACCACTAACAAATGGAATTTAGCTTTCCTTATCTGGAATTGTCGTTCCTTACGTGATCTCCAAGCTCTCAAGAACCGCCTTGGTAATCCGAGGTCGCATCGTAAGCTAATCATCCAATGAATCCTTGTAAAATAGAGTAGCTTAGTAACGAAGTAACAATAATAGTCCAATTGACCTCATCATTCCTAGTTTGACTAGGATTGACCACATTGACCAAGTTGACCAACCAATTCCTTTTATGACTCTTTAACCTTTTTAGCTTACTTTTCTGATTATCGACTCTTTGCTTAATTGCCGGAAATCCGACTTAACTTCTAAACTTCCCTTAATCATTTTTGATCTGACACTAGGTAGTCACATAATAATTCGTTGAACTACTATAGTCACCCAATGCATCACATTGACCCATCTATTCACTAAGAGTTGATATTCCGATAATTCAAGTCATCTAATTTATTTAAAAGAGTAAACTTGTTACTTTCAGAATTCTTCCAATAACAATTCAAAATTTATCCAATTTTCATCTAACTCCAATTCTTTACTAAACCATTTTTTTCAAAATGGACTTTCCTAAATTAGTAGGTTCCCCCAAAATATAAAGTTTCCTAAAATGGGAAAGATTCCCATTATGGTTAGTTTTCATTTTTTCCTTAAATGTAACTTTCCGATTACAACTCTTAAGCTCGATTAAACGGAAACGACACATTTTAAAAGGAGTTGAAGACTACCTCCTCAGCATTCTGCCGGATTCACTGTCTCACTGGGACAGTCACCGGATTTCGGCGACTTGCCAGAATCTTCTGCTAGATTTCGGTCACCTTGCTAGAAATTTGCCATAGTTTTCCCGTTTTTTCGATTACCAAGTTCTCGACATGAAACAGAAGAAAAATCACGATTCAATAACCACAACAAAAATAATTCAACAATATAGATACTACACAGTTCTAGAGGACGAGACTAAACATCTGTGGATCTCAAACTCGAACCCATAAACCCCTCTAGTTGGACAGCGACACGCCATCAACAATTCAAGCAGTGCTATCCTATTTAGAAAAAATAGAGGAAGAGAATAAGGGAATCCGCCATTTGATACAGCGCCATCAATAGTAGCACCACCATCAACAGAGGAATCGCCATCAAAACCGGCTTCTCTAACAGCGGGGTCGATCATCAATACCGCTTCTCTAACAACGGCATCATTCATCAAAACTTGAACAGCGGTATCGCTGTTCAATGGCGGCATCCCTCATCAAACAGCGACATCACTCTTGCAGCCCCACCGCTTGTTTACCTTTCAGATGTCACACATCGCTTCTTGATACTACCGCTCGTCGACAACCTACCTTCTGCGCGAACCGCCTTGAACTATAACAATTAAGGAATTGTAGTATTGTGATGTTGGTTGTGTTGCTTTCCTATTGATCCTAAATTTGGCTACAAGTTTTTACAAAATTGAGTGTTATAAATGGTAGTAGCAGCAAGATTGAATGATAAGGCAGTAATATAGTTGCAACTGGATGCAGCTGTATCTTCTGAGGAATTTCTACTTGGTTTTATTTTATTTGTATTCAATGACTAGCGATCATTTGTTTGTCCATGCAAGTATGTAACATTGGCTTCCAACATTGTAACACTGACATCTTCGAACTGCCTTCAAGAAGCACTACATTTTGATCACTACATTTATATCAAATTGAACCCATTTCATCACTCCGAAACATGTTTTCTAAAAAATGCAACTTTGAAAAGAAACAAAAACATTATGGACGGCGTACGTTGAATTGTTGAGTACTTACAAGTGCCAGGAAGATTTAGGAAGGCGCTTCCAATCTTTCTGCAAATTCTACGTATCAAACGTGAGTGGTCAGAATAATGTACCATAAAAAATTTGGAACTGAGATTTGTAGGGCTATACCCCAAAGGGAGCCCTTCCAGAAATTCTCGAGGGCACTGAGTTGAACCCAGGCCCAGGAGGGGGTTTGGAAATAGTTTTCAACCAGCAATAGACGCGTCTCGGTTAAAACCTCATTAACTGCGTCATTGCCCCAAGCGCAAAGATACGTCTCAAGTGCCCTTGGAGCTTAATTTATACTAATATCATCTGCAACGCGTCTTTCGACTTCTCGATGTGGGACTCTAGCACCTTGTTTTTCTGTAGAGTATTTAAAACTTGAAACTCCATGAAAATACAGGTATATATATCAGACTAACAACACACAGAGGAATGCAGAACTAAACCATAGAATACCAAAAACTACAAACATGAAAAGGCTAGACCATCTCGATCACAGGTAGATCTTCAGTAGCTCTGCTCAGTGTTATGTAAATATTATCAAGTTGATCTCATGAGGGTTAGATTGATGCGTTTGAAGTGGTCTGCTTGCTGCCTCGAACCGCAACAGTCGGCAACAACAGCCGAACTATCGTCGCTATCATTCCCCACTATGCTCTCTTGTAACTTCCACACCACTTCACGTGGTGCGTTTGCTCGTTCTGACCCTTCTGACGGTGGGCAATGGCGGTCGTCTTCTTTGATGCTTGCCATTTTTGTTGAAGCTTACTGAAAGTCGAGCCAGTACGTGTTATATGCTAGAGCTCCAGTTCTTATCCTAAAGAATATTTTGTCCCACGTGTCACATAAGGAGCAAACGTGTCGACTTTTCCTGATGAGAACAGCCATATATATATATATATATATATATTTCGGTTGGTGCCATATTTTTGTTCTTCGTAAAGCTTCAAAAATTTGGGTCAAAATATTGGGCCTCCAAAATGTGATTTGGGAAAAAATATATATGCAACAAAGCTATGGACCGAAGTAATACATGCATGGTAGTGTCACAAGTGTGGTACCAAACACAGATGAGAAACAAATTTCTATTGTGTTTTCACCAAACATATACAATTGTTATATGATGTTTAGGAGGGCTCAAAAAGAATTTTTCTCACAGAAAAAGATTGTGGATAAATTTCTTTTTTCGTTGCATCATAATTTATTTTGTTGTATGAATATTGAGCGGGAGAGGGTTATAGGGTCATAACCCTCTCCCACCCCTTAAAGGATCTCCTACGTGCTCGTTTGCATTGATATAACACATGTTCGCCCGTGTTGGTGAAAGTAGAACCACTTACATCCATACTTAAGGTAAAAATTTACCTAGTTAGTTTTACCCCAAAACAGTTCATGCGTTCATAAAGCCTTTAGTTGTTGTTGTAGTTGTCCTTTTTTTATTTGAAATGAAAATGACATACCCTTGTTAGCCCAATTAAATTGTTCTTCTTTCCATTGCCTTTAGTAGTTGCCCACAACTAATATTTGGATGTGTTGGAATTTTTTTGGTTACATTTCTTTGAATTTATTTCATGTCTTGACTAGTATGATTTTTGGACGGTTACATATCTAGTGTGGATGAATTTGATTATTCTTTTTAAGTCAATCGATCAAACTGATCAGCTACTGTGTTGCAATGCATAGTAAAATATTTTAGTTTTATCACAAGGATTAATCTCAAGAACTACCAACTTATAAAGCCTTTTCAGTTGCTGGGAGATGCCCTTCAACATGCTTGTTCATGATGCTAGTCAATTTTCAGACACATGAAACTTGAAAGAAAACGAGTAAAAAGGGAAAAAGGGCCTATCCAATCCATTTTCACAAACCAACAAAAGCCGTCTCTTTCTCTCTTGGACGGTGCCACATGTACAATGCCAAAAGCTCTCATCATCGGTTGCTCCAACCATTGTATTTCTTATACGAGGGGTAAAATAGTCTAAAACATAGAATATGCAAATGTATAAGATTTTTTTATGCAAATGTATAAGATGAATAAGGCTATTTTAGGGTGATTGTGACTTACCATCCAAAAATATTGTATCTCACAAGTTTAGTTCAATGTCTTGAGCTCAAATTTGAGTTTGAGCACAATGTTTTCTTGGTTCTCGATTCAGTGAATCTATCGTTTTGAGTAGTATCATTGAATGGTTCGACTCAATATATGTTAAAATGTGATGGCCAATATAATATTCCATTTACGATCAAGCCCGAACCTAAGGAGAGGCTGAAGAAGCAACCGCCTCATATCTAAAAAATTTGGCAATCTTCGGCCACCAAAAAATCATGGAAGTTAGAGCTTAAAGTTTGAGTTTAGTTTTTTTTGAAATGACAAACATAGGAGAAGACGAGAAATCTGGGTTTAGAAGAGAGAGAGAGTGACGAAGTCAATGATGTGGTTATCCAGTTATCCCTTATTTAACTATTTTTTTCTCTTTTAACCATGTTTTTTTAACATTAAGGGACACACCATTTTTTTAATATGGGCTAAATGGCAGCCATCTTGCCGTAACAATTAATGATACCGTAAAATACAAGGGAGAGACATAAAACCTAAACCCCATATTGCAACATCCCGGAATAATACCAAGGATTTTCAAGCATATGTATTCTAACAAACACCATTTAATAAGGCTTGCATCATTGACAACTCCATTTGTTTTACAATTTCGCCGACATAACGGAAAGACAATTCTCATGCAGTGTTATACGTTACTATGTCTATCAGCTTTCCTACTATGTTGCCACTAGAAACTATTACCAATGACACTGAGTTTCATCTTGCCATTAGAAGGCTGCGACCATTTGATGAAGCAAGGAACTCGCCTCCGTCTTAGAGCAAACATGGGACGCTGAGTGCACCAACTAGGACAAAGCTCGACCATCTCTACCAAAAGTTGGTAAGAGTTTATTCTAAACAGAAAGTAAATAAGTAAAAAACAGGAATTGCAAATAAAGCAAAATACCAAACAAGGTCAGGTCATGCCCAAAATAAGAGCCCAAGCCCAAACCATCAACTAGAAACTAGGGAGATCACGGACAGTCACCCCGACATCGCTCAACCCCACCACAGCTGATGCCGACAAGCCCCTGACTACGTTGCCCCGTTGTTGACGTCGCCATGACCCATCTGTCATTCCTTTTGTGCAAAGGATGATTGTCACACCAACTAAGCCAACCAATCCTCAAATCATATTGGACAAATCCAACCTAATTCTTCCTGATCTGCTCAATTTTGAGTCGTGCCACCATGACCACGCCACCAACAGAGGCCATCGGACTAGTCTGCCGCTTATGCCATCGAAGAGCGAACCAAGTCTAGAAGTCTGCCACAATCTCCATTCTCTCACCTCACAACCATCCACTGTGATCTCTTTAATGAATACAGATTGGCTATGGATGAGCCCAGCCTCACAAGAGACCCACAAGGGGTCGACCATGGCATGTCCAACGACGGCGCTAGACACATTGCCGGACAGGGAGGAAAACTCTCTTTTTGTGTTTTTTATACGCGTAGTAAACAAGGGACACACCATTTTTATAACACATCTTAGGTCCTAAAATCTCAGGTCTGGACCTGTTTACGATAGGCGTATAATGTTTGTGATACGAAAAGAAGAAAGACGATATAAAATCGACACCTTGTACAAAACACCTTAATAACCAGATATGGAACTCTCATCCTTTTCTAGAGTTAATTTTGCTAACATATATAATCAAATTTTAGGGTGATCGTGATATACGGCCAAAAAAATTACCGAATTGAGCTCAATTGAATTCAAATTAGCTCGGTTTAGTTTGGAACATATTAAAATCCATCGAGTTTTAATTTGATTTGTTTCAGTTTAAAATTTTTGTAGGATATATAACATGTGCATGTGTGCACTTGGTCTTATGCTGTGTATATGGACTTAGCCCAATGGGCCTTATGCGTGTGCCCTAGTTGTAATAGGTTTACATTATGGACTTAACTCAATCCATGTGGGATTGGCCCATTGTACTTAGAGTGAGTCTCTATATAAAGAGCTCATCCCTATTCATAATTAGATAAGATGTGATTCCATTCATTCTTTACACTCACATATTCTATAAGACGTTATCAGCACGATTTGCTCTAGAAAACCCTAGCTACATATCGTCCGCCCACCACCGAAAAAAAACCCCAAAACCCAAAAGTTTTTTTTTCGGCAGCCCCTACGTGCGCACTGCCGCGAGCACCGATGTGCACCCCATGTGCACCACCGCGCACCTACCGGACACTAGCGCGCACTACTGCGCACAGACGTGCACCAACGCGCACACCAAGCTGCCGCTGCCTATTTTACTGCGCACAACCGCTGCCCCAAGCATCAAAAACACAATTTCAAGCTTCTTTGGAGAATTTATCGAAAAAAAGTATGTACTTTGAAACCCTAAAACTTGTTCAAAGTTCACTAAAGTCGGGGGATAAAGTCTTTTCCTCCCTTCTCCATCTCCCTTCTATACTTGGGACGTTTGTCTTTGCAGGTACAATTTGTTGAATAAAACCCTAGAGGAGTGATTGCATATGTCTGCCATGTTGCCGCTGTGCACTGTCGAGCACCGCTGCCGAGGTCTGTCCTTGTGCGCGGGTGCACTCTGCTGCCGGCGCGCATGCGCACCTTCTGTTCACTAACGTGCGCTGCTGCCGGGGATTGGCCTTGTGCACATGCACTGCTGTTAGACACCATATGTGCACCGGTTAGGCTGATGCCGAGCGCTGCTGTCGGGGATTGACCCTGTGCACGAGCACGCTGCCGCCGGGCACCACACGTGCACCTACTGTGCACCTGCCGAGCACTGCTTCCGAGGATGGACCTCGACACGTGCATGCGGCTGCAACATGTACATATGCACTGTATATCCTCTCTAGGTCAGCATGGTGTGGTATCCATGGCTGTTTTGATTTAAGAATTAAGCATCAAATCTAATTGGTCTTGAACTAACTGCTTGAATTCTTGTATGCAGAGTCAATGGACAAACACTTGCAGTTTGATTCCCTAGACGCCCAAGGCCGTGAGTATCACCGCTGGGTCCTCGACATGAGGCAGAATTTTATTGGCAATGACTATATCTCCACCATCGATCCTCTCACGGAACCCCTTGCAGAGGGTGTAGAGCAACCAGACGAATGAACAAAGTCCAATACGCTTATGTTTATCCGCCGGCACCTTGATTCCACATTGAGGTGGCAATTCCAGCATGTAGCCGATCCGTTGGAGCTGTGTAACAAGCAGGCGACACGATTAGGTAATGTTCATGTTGCGCTTCTACCGGAGCTGCAGGTTGAATGGGTTTCCATCAGGCTAATGGATTACAAATCTGTAGAGGAGTACCAGACAGACATGCTTGCACTACGTGCTCGTCTGTATTTTTGTGGAGTTGGGAAGTCCGAGGATGATCTCATAGAGAAAATGTTTCTCACCTTCCCTAGGTCATCAGCTACTATGATGAAACAGTATAGGCATGACTATAAGAGTGGTCTTACTCCGACATTTGACTCTCTTATGACGCTATTGCTAACTGAGGAAAAGGATTGTAAGATCTTGACTAAGAACACTGCTCGGCCTGTTGGGACCCTTGTTGTTCCAGAGACTAATTACAACAGTGCCAGAGACGGGAAAGTCATGAAACAGAGAGCATGAGATCATTATGAACCATATCACCGTGAGTAAGGCTCTGGTCAAGGCACCTAGATTAGGAGAGGCACTAGAGGTTTTAAACGCTCTAAGGGCCGACCTAATACCCAGAAGAAGGATGATGCACCCGCCCCTAAGGGCCGAGCTCCCAAGCCGGTTCAGAAATTTGTCAAGAAAAATGTTAAGACAAATATA
Organism: Comarum palustre; assembly: GCA_951800085.1. Classification (NCBI taxonomy): domain Eukaryota; kingdom Viridiplantae; phylum Streptophyta; class Magnoliopsida; order Rosales; family Rosaceae; genus Comarum; species Comarum palustre. Next base: position 1,228,616 of record OX637587.1, read on the forward strand.
TGCTATCGTTGTGGGTCACAAAACCACTGGATGAGGCAATGCCGAGCACATACCGACATAATAGTTGCGTACAAGAAGTATAAGGAAACTGTGGAGAGTCATGTCATTGTGGAAGTGGACAAAGAGCCGAATACCAACCCTACGGTTGAGGATTTTCGGGAACAAACCGACTTAGATGCACCCGACTTTTAAGTTGTTGAGCTCTTGTTTATTTTTACCTCCATGAGTTGTTGTTTTTCCTTTCAAGCATATGTAATAAGACATGTTTATGCCATGATTAGTTCGATTGTTCTTGAGACATTTGGTTGTAAACCATTATGCGTGTAATAAAATTTTGATGTTCTTAACTATTGTGTTCGATATGGTTATACAAACACTTGACAATATCCAATACACTTGACTATTGTATGCCGCTCTAAGACTCTCCAATGGAGTTTAGAAGCTAGGCAACACTGTTTTAAGCTTAAGGCAAGCAGCTATTGAGCGCTGCCTAGGAGCTGCGTGCGCTACACACGTTGCTGGCATGGTTGCCGAGCTGTTGTGCACTGCTGCTGAGACCACGTGCACCTAGCTGTCGGCTGCCGACAGTCACGCGCCTGTTGCCGCCCAACGTGCTTGTTGCTAACCATGTACCCTACCTACTGCCCTTAGATTGTTTTTGCCCCAATTGTGTGTCAATTGCCGCCCCTGTATGTCCATTGCTTCATATTATGTGAGGAATGCCACCACTTTTGTGCCAAATGTTGACAAGTTATGTGTTTGTTGCTTTGTGCTCTATACATGAACTGTCGTGCACTGTGCATTAGGTGTTGAGCACTAATCACTAGATGTTAGCATTGAACACAAGGGTCTGTGCACTGATCACCAATTGATGTGCACTTACTCAAGGACAAGCATTAAGTGAGCTACACAGCATAGAACACTCGAGGGCGTGCATAGGACACCGACTGCCGAGCACCGGGCACCAGGGCCGAGCTCTAGGTAGCATTTGCTGAAGCTCTGTGCACCTCATACCGTGCACTAGTGATGAGCTGCCGAGCCCCATCCTAACTGCCCCATACCGTGCGCCTAGGCGCCAACGAATGTTAACGAGTGCTCGGTGCATCGACATGTGTGTGGTCCTCTTGCACTACCAAAGGTTGTTAAATGCTTAGTGCAATGGCATATATATAGATGCAATGCACTGCCGAATTTTGCCAAGGGCCTAGGGCATTGGCATACGAGCAAGCTGCAATTCAGGGCATTCAAACACGAAAACAGTGAATCTGTCACTTTCTGTACAGTAACTTTCGAAGAGATTTATGAACAGCTCCGAATGAACTAGAACGCAAACCACATATCACTGGAAAGCTACGTCTGTCTAGTTTCCAACGGTTTTCGTGGTTCGTTTATATCCATCCTAACGAAGGAGTTATGAATGTTTTAGTGAGAAAAGGTCAGGCTGCCAGGAATTCTGCAATGCACACCATTGCCTTCGGTTGTTGCCTTCGATTTAATATATCTTTTTCTCACGTATCTACCTTGTTTAATAGGTATGTCACATGGAGAAATCGAGTGCCTTGCAGACAGTAGGACGACCCACACGATCTTGAGGAATCGGCTGCTCTTTACAGAGCTGACGCCGTGTCAAACTTCCGTGAAGACTTTGATCGGTTCATCTCCTGTCATTTAAGGGCGCGGACCTGCTAGGTTCCTGCTGTCAAATGGAACCTTGATCATTGTTTCTGATGCCTTGTATGCGCCTAAGGGCCTTCGAACACTACTGAGTTTCAAGGACATCCGCGCCAATGGTTTCCACTTGGAGACGCATTGTGAGAATGGATGCGAGTTCCTCTGTGTAACCTCCAATGAGCATCAGAATGCGACGACTATCGAGCCTCCCCAAGTGAGCTACTTATCAGGGGGAGCCACACTCTCGATCGAGAAGTATGATGTGTTGTACTCTTTTTCCTTCGATCAAGGTTGTTTTTTTTTCCACAGAGTTTTTATTACTTGACAAGGTTTTAGCGAGACAACATTGTAAGCACCATCCGGCATTTCGACGCGTGACACAAGGAGGAGTGTTGTAGGATATATAACATGTGCGTGTGTGCAGTGTATATGAGCCCAATGGGCCTTATGCGTGCGTCCTAGTTGTAATGAGTTTACATTATGGACTTAACCCAATCCATGTAGAATTGACCCATTGTACTTAGAGTGAGTCTCTATATAAAAAGCTCATTCCTATTCATAATTAGATAAGATGTGATTTCATTCATTCTCTATACACATATTCTACCAGAAAAATCTATTAATTTGTTTAATTTTCGGTTTTACCGGCATGGCCACGAAGGGGCAAAAATGTCCTAGAAAGACAGCACAGGTGCAGGTAACGACAAGATATTCCACGGGATTCTGCTCCCATCTCTCTCCTTTTCTCAGCACAGAAGTCAGTCTGATATAAAATTTCTCCAACCAGCTTTTTCGAATTTTCAAACTCCTCTCTCTACAACACTGTAGACTCCTCTACCCATTTCTATTGTCCAATTCACGACCCATTTCATGATCCAAGCCCTCAAAGATTGCTCCTTTTTCTCTTTGAATTCTCAGTTTTCCTGCACCAAAATTTTAAAAAGCAATCTTTGGCGACAAAGCTCGAGTCTTTCTTCACGATTCAGTGATTTGATAGGTGGGTTTTGCTTTTCCGGTCGAGAGTTTCAAAGGGTCTGTGCCTTTTTGTGAGAACAAGACGGTCGGTGAACATGATCACTCTTGTTTTTGGGTCTGGTCCGACTGGAGCTCCGGTTTCGAGCTTTTAGGGTTTTCGGTTTTGTGAATTTTGCGGCTTTGATTAGGGTTTCTGGGTAAGAAATGTTTTACCCTTTTCTTGGTTTCAAGTTTTTACCTTTTTTGGGGTTTGATTGATGGCACTGATTGGTTGCATTATGAGTCTGATTTACTGTTGTGGTAGTAAGAAATCTGGGTTTTGGATTATTTAGGTGCTTTCTTATTTTAGTGTTTTTGGAATTGAATTGTATAACTGCTTGAGTTTTCATTATTGAAGCTTTTTTTGGGCCCTTTTTCTTGAAGATTTGCTGTCTTAAAAAAGGCGTTTGTCTCATGATTAAAGGGTTCGGCTGAATATTATTAGTTTTTCTTGTGAATCATTGAAGACTAAGTGTTGGTGAAGTGTAGACTGGCATTGAAGTGAAGACTAAGTGTTGGTGAAGTTTTTCTTGGCTAGATTGCCCCTTGAAAATTGAATTGGCTCCTTTTCATTCTCTCTGTTTCGTATTAAGGTATAAAGTGTGTTGTGCTTTTCTGTTACATGTTAAACTTCATGAATGAGTTCTGGGAAATGTTAGTAGCAAAATGTGCTGTCGGATTGATTTGTTTGAGCTTACTCGGCTATTTACTTATGCCGTTAACCTTTTTGCAACTAGCAGTGGTTTATGGTAGTGTGCTGCTTATGAATTGAATAGAATTGGTAGTGAGAGTGTGAGTGTGAGACTGTGGGGTAGAACTGGGTGTAACGTGAGGAAGAGCACTCATTAAACACTGAGGCTCTCATATTCTTCTTTCCCTTGCTTAGTTGTGACTGCATTAATGCTTCTGTAGATTTGAGTCATGATTTCTTTCTGGTGTTTCAACTTTCCTGTTTTGGTTTCCTAATGAAGTATAAAAGTTGCAAGAGGTTTGACAATGCCCAGTACTTGTTTATATTCCAATTTAACGTGAATTTTTCAGTATCAATTGTTGACATCTCTGAGAGTGAGATTCTATGCAAGTTTCATAGGGTCATTGTAGTTTGGGTTAGTGGGAATTTGTTTCTGCCTTTTGAGCCTCACAATCATGTCTATAATGTATGTGTCTTGCCTGTGTTGTTTGTATGAATGCTAAATGAGGAGTTTAGGACTAGGTACATTGCATGTTTGCTATGCTGAGACATATGTTGTTGGTAGCGAGTGTCAATTATCCTTTCTCCTTTTCCTTGGATTACCTTTTAAAGTGTTATTCTGTTATCTTTCAGAAAACCTGGATCAGAGGAATAATATAAACAGAGCAGTATGGTTGCAAAAGACCACAAGAGTGCCACAAAATCTCCTAGTCCTAAAGTGGAGGTGGGAGAGATTGACACTAGGGCACCTTTCCAATCCGTTAAAGATGCTGTATCACTATTTGGTGAGGGTGCATTCTCTGGCTCTGGAGAGAAACCTGCCATTAGGAAGACAAAGCCTCAGTCAGCGGAGGTATGTCTGATTCCCTTACATTTCAATTTTAGGAAGCACACCACATATTGTGACATTTATATTTTGTTTGGCAAGTATTTGTAACTTGTTGCTTAATTTCTGTTACATGGTTTCCCTTTCACAAATTCATCATGTGAAGCTAATCCTGTCGCCAAATTAATCAAAGCAACACTGTTCCTTTTTGAAGAAGAAGAAAATGATTGTTGTTAAAGTAAGAGAAGTGTTAAGATTATTATGTGCTCTGTGTGCAAGGTTTTCTTTGTGAGTTTAAGGGCATGTATGCTGTTGCTGTCTATAAAAGTTATTGAGATGGAATCTACTGCTTGAAGGAACAACATAGTATTTTGTTTTTATGGATTTTAATGATATAGTCTCGTTCAAGTCACAAGCATAGCGGCTTTTTAGTTAATGCAGATACTTTTAAAATATCCAGATTTTCCTTGTGGGAAGCTGTTAACACTTGTTGTTTTCAACGCAGCGAGTGATAGCCAACGAGACACAGCTTCACCTTGTCCAGAAAGAATTGAACAAGTTGAAGGAACAACTAATGAATGCTGAAACTACTAAAGCCCAAGCGCTATTAGAGCTTGCAAAGGCCCAGGCAACTCGTGAAGAGCTGACTAAGAAGCTGGCATTCCTTGGTGAATCTAAAGAATCTGCAGTAAAGGCATCAGAAGCTTTAAAAAATCGGGCCAAGAACCTTCAAGAAGAAAACTGTGCGAACCTAGCTGGAACTGATGGTGCTTGGAAGCAAGACTTGGAAACTGAAAGAGCAGAATACATGAATGTAATTACTGAACTTGATGCTGCAAAGAAAGAGTTGACGAAACTTCGTCAGGACTGTGATTCATCTTTAGAAGCAAAAGTTGCTGCACTAAAGCAGGCAGCAGAAGCTGAAGATGCAGCCAATGCAAATGCAGAGAGGGTTAATGAACTCTCTAAGGAAATTGCAGCTGTGCATGAATCAATTGGGCAGGTGAAGGTCGCATCTGTGGAAGCCCAGCAAGAGCAAGCAAAGATATTTTCCGAAAAGGATGTCCTGAGGCAAGCATATAAGGCTACGGCAGAAGAGTCGGCAAAGAAATTTGTTTCTCGAAAAAAAGAGTTTGATCCAGAAATTTCCAGAAACCTTGAAGCACAACTTACTGAATCATTGAATGAAATTGGATCCCTGCAAAAGCAAATGGAGAATGAAAAGGCTTCAGATTTAGATTCTGTAAGAACAGTCACTTCGGATCTGGATGATGCTAAGGAATCACTGCATAAAGTAGCTGAAGAAGAAAGTAGCCTCAGAAGTTTAGTTGAGGCGCTTAAGGTGGAAATTGAGAATGTGAAGAAAGAGCATGCTGAGCTCAAGGAAAAGGAAGCAGAAACAGAATCTATTGCTGGGAATCTACATGTCAAACTGCGAAAAACAAAGACTGAGCTTGAAGCATGCCTAGCTGAAGAATCTAAAGCCAGACTTGCTTCCACTGAAATGATAGCAACACTAAACCAGCTGTCATTGGAAATTGAAAATGCTCGGCGGGATGCAGAAGAGATGAAGATTAAAGCGGAGGAACTGAAAAGGGAAGCTGAAACTACCAAAACTGCTGTAAAAGAGGCAGAGAGGAGGCTGAGAATTGCTTTGGAAGAAGCTGAAGGAGCTAAATCAGCAGAAGAAAGGGCCCTTGATCAAATTAGAACTTTATCTGAGAGAACTAACGCTGCTCGCGCATCAACTTCTGAGTCTGGTGGCCAGATCACTATATCGAAGGATGAATTTGAGTCTTTGAGCCGGAAGGTTGAGGAGTCTGACACATTAGCAGAAATGAGGGTGGCTGCTGCCATGGCTCAGGTGGAAGCTGTGAAGGCTAGTGAAACTGAGGCATTGAAGAGGTTGGAGGCAACGCAAAAGGAGATTGAAGAAATGAAGGCTGCAACTGAGGAGGCCAGAAAGAGGGCTGAAATGGCTGAAGCAGCCAAAAAGGCAGTAGAAGGAGAGCTCCGAAGGTGGCGGGAACGCGAGCAAAAGAAAGCAGAAGATGCTGCCTCACGGATATTGGCAGAAACAGAGTCATCAGTGGAATCATCCCCACGTCATTACAGGATTCAAACGCAGAACCCCCAGACAAAAACTGTCCAGGTCCGGAAGATGGAGAAATCGAAGACATCTATTTCGAAAAAGACACTATTGCCTACTCTCAGCGGCATGTTTAATAGGAAAAGGAACCAGATTGAGGGTGGCTCTCCTTCTTATCTCCCCGGCGAGAGACCCCTTTGATACGTGTGTATGTGTTACAAATCGTAGAACTACCCTGAAACATTCAAGACCAGAGAAAGTTTGGGTGTGTCACTGTGTGCATTAACAAAGCTTGAATGAGTTTGGCTGTATGTAACTGGAGAGCGCGTGTGGTTTTGTATATTGCACAACAATTCTTGGATTATCGGTTATTAGTTTTGCTGTAGAAAACGTTGTCTCTTCTCTTCTGCCCTTTTTTGTGCATCGCATTTTTCCCCTTTTCCTCGTTTGTCTATGCATAGGATGACAAACCCCAAGTGCATTTGCTCACCCTCGTATTCTTTCCTAGTCTTTCATAGAACGACAACCGGATATGCAACTCGAGTAGTTAAATGCCGCTAGTCAGAGTAGGTCAATACCGCCAGTGGCCGTCGGGCTCACGTCTATAAATTTCAATACTTTAAAACACATAAATTTCAATACTCTAAAACGCTATCTAATTATCAAAGTAGGACTTTAGAAGTGAAAACCCTATGATCCCGTTTGGTTGACTAGTGTAATGGTGAAAAAAGAGTTGTGGTCATTTTCCTTTTAATGATGCAATAAAATTGATTTAACATTTTATTTTGTGATGTTTGACAGAATCTCTCTCTCTTCGACAGAGCCACCAGGCGCTCCGCCCAGGCGCGCGTCGACGCTCACCGCCGCCACCATCCGCCTCGCCCTGCCTCGGCGACCTAGCCTAGGTCACCAGCCACGCCAACGCCACCCAGCAGAGGGAGGAAAACCTAAGATCACTGTACAGTCGAGTTCGAGTCGAACCAGACCATTTGAGGAGCAAGAAAATTCCTAGGCACCACCAGGAGCTGCCCAGGAGCAAGGAGGAGGCCAACAGAGCTTCGCCAAAGGAGGTCTGTCGGAAAACCAAGGAGAAACTTCAAGGTATAAAAACTCGACCTTTTCTCGTGTTCTTGGTGTTGTTGGATAGCCTAGGATGTGTAGAAGGAGAAAAAAGAAGCCTAAGGACTCGATTTAGCCGGAAAACGGAGCTTTTTTGGCGACACAGTCGGTCGGGAACCGACGAAGTAAAAACTAGAGTTTTTACTGCGTCAGTTTTACTTTTACAGTTTTACCGAGGGGTGAAGTTACCAAATTACCCCTAACAAATTTACTATTTACATGTATTATTTTACTGTTTACTGTTACTGATGACTTTTACTATTTATCGGTTGACTTTGACTATTTATCGAATGACTTTTGACCGTTGACTTTCACTATTCATCAGTTGGCTTTTCAATATTCACCGGTTGACTTTGAACGTTGACTTTTGACCATTGACTTTGACCGTTTCAAAAGTTGACTTTTGACTTTTACCGTAGAACACTTATTTTTACGTTTTCGATCACTACGGTTAAATGTTTTAAAGGTTTTTGAATTATAAACACGACGAAATGACGTAAGTATTGAATAAGAAATAATCCCGAACTCTCGCCGATTCGAGAATCGGAGTGTCAAATAAATTAGACTCTAATGTCGGAAAGATAAACAGAGAATATTTATCAAGTTGTAATTGTAGACAGTAAATCCTCGAATTATATATACCTGACCCGGTCATTGTTATCTCACCCACAGACTCAGGAGCACATCGACGTTGGCTTCAGGAGGACCGGGAGTTGGAGCGCAGCCAGCTGTATCAGCATATCAGGTAGTAAGGGGCACGCCCAATGGGTGAGCCGAAACCTTCCCAGGTTAGTGGTTTTTCTTTACTTATATATAAAAGTATAGCTGCATTATTTTAAGATATGACCACAGCATTTGGTGTGTGTGTGTGTGTGTGTGTGTGTGTTTGGATCAAAGAGTAGTACAGTTGTCCTGATTTCCGGTGCTTGGTCTGAGAGCGACGAGACCTAGTATTTATACTACGCTTCCCACGGTGTCGATGACCGTGAACCTCCGGAGGGGCAATGCCCTGTTTAATTTATTTATCCTGCTTACGCTCGTCTCGTACATAGTTAAGCGAGACGTAAGTGAGATGTGCTGTTACGAGAGATGTGTTGGGCATTAGCTGTAAATGGACTCTCTCGCTACTATTCGTTTACAGACGCATAGGGAGTTGGCCCCGGTTTGCTGTGAAGACAAACCCGTGATTTCGGCCACGTGGATCCTAAGAGTTATTTCTTATGTGGTCAGCATGTTTTACTCGAGCTTTGCGTGCTTGGCTATTGCATATGTTTTCAAATTCCCTGAACGTATTTCTATACGTATATGTACATATATAAGCTATATGTTTTCTCATGGGTTTTAAACATTGACTTGGTTGGCTTTGGACCCCATTTGGGTTAGCGAGGACGAGTTGCTTACCCCTACATCTTTTCAGGTCATCAGCACCCATATTTGGAGGAGCTGGACTAGGAGCTCGTGGAGCGACGTCGGTCATCGTGCACTTCTACTTCCGGGGACACCCATTCTGGTGTGGGCACCATATCTTATGATTTTCGTATTTGGTGTATTCTTTATCATCTGTTGCGTACTTTGAGACGTTATTCGGACTTGTGATTCTGATACCTCTTTTCCTTGTATTATATTTGTCTCGCGTATTTTTATTTGCTACCTTCCGCTTGTAAAATATTTGTATGCTATTCTGCACATTTGTCATTTCATATTTGACATTCATATCATTTGTGTGCTGATTATTTTATTCATAGCCTTGTGATTTCGGTCCGGAGGGTTATTAATACGTCAAATGATGTATTGATTTATCTCTAGATCAGAATTACGGCGGTTACCGTCGTGTTCCGGGGCCGGAAATATCTCTGGGATGCGACATGTCTAACATTGGTCAAGGTCCATGTTCCACCATTCTCGAGCGAGATCTTCACATCACCCCTTCCCACAATCTTCAAGGGTGCACCATCAGCAAGAAACATGTTGCCAAAATTACTAGGTTGGTAATTTATCTTGTTGTGAAGTTGAGTGAAAAGATGCTCCGGAATCTACGATCCATGACTCCAATGATGTTTCAATAACCCTTAGTACCAGTGCATCTGAATCAAACTATGTTGTGTTTGTCATCTTCATTTCATTCTTCCACTGGTCACAATCCTTCTTAACATGACTAGGCTTCCCATAATGCAAACATCCATCAGACCACTTTCTTGATTTGGACATACTCTACTTTTTCCTAGTGAGCTAAACTTGGACCTTCCACGAATATTTTTTGTTCTTGTTGAATGCTCTACCTCTATTCTCCATGGATAGAGTAGAACTTGAAGGATTTTAATGGTTGTTTTGTCTTCGTGTCTACTCATTCATAAGAACATCACGTACATCATTAAGTTTCAGCTTCTTCGTAGTCCTAACTCCGCTATAAATCGAGTTCACAGTCACATCCTAATTTGGAGGCATAGAAGTCAACAATACCAATGCTTTGATGTGTTCATCGAATTTAACATCCACCGAAGCTAGTTGCTCGATAATATCACCAACTATCCCAACTTGTTGGTGAACAGATATACCATTGCCCAACTTTAGAGTAAATAACTTCCCCATCAAGTAAACCTGTTGAACGACATTTAGCTTCTTATACATGTTGGAGAAACTATCCATCATTCCCTTCAACGTAGTCTCCTTGATAATGAATCGCTGTACTTCATTGAAAGTGATAGTCGAACTGCTCCAAGGGCCATCATATCCATCTCGACAAAATTTTCTTCCTCCATTCCTTTCGAGAGCTTTCCATCTAAAGTCTTTGTAAGCTTCTTCATATTCAGGTAATCCTCGATCTGTGACCTTCATAGGCTAAAGTTGTGCCCGTCAAACTTATCCACCCTCTTCTCAACGTCTTCTATACTCATTGTTTCCACTCAAGTAACATATGATCTAGATACTAATCTGTTAGGAATTCGACCTAGAATTCCTCTTGCGGAAGTAGACAAGTGCGAAACAATATAGATAAACGATCGAGAAATAAGTAACACTAACACACAAGTTGTTTATGAGGTTCAGCAAAGAACTTTGTCTACGTCCCCAGACTTTTGGGTTTCACTATAGAAGAAGAATACAAGAACAATAATACAAGATCTCTCACAAGAAATTTTCACCAACTCTCAAGATCTTAATTACTCTCAACCACGATATTGGATGATTGTTCTCCGTAACCATACCGATGATTGCTCTCTACCACAAATATGTCAACTATTGCACGGTATGTCCATATTTATAGATATCTAACCTGAAACCTGTAACACATTAGAACCATATTGCCAATAGACATAAGAAACTATTACCAAGTAAGACTAGGTAAGACACAATCCTTATTTTTGGTGGAATCAGATCCACAAACCCAACACTTGCTACTTAAACCCTTGTGTGCATTTTCTCACCCTCATCGTACTCTTTTCTAGAAGAAAAACGATGTGTTTTACACTCCACATATGAGTCGTTGTAGTTCCACGCCACAATCATCGAGTAATTTAATCAAAATTACGAAATGCTAAGAAGACTAGGTTTGATACACATACCATATAAATATGACACCATACAAATCTATAATTACATATAGAGATTCTCTTTATAGAAATAATCTACTACTTATATATACTTAACATGAAAAAATATTATAAAAATAATGAGTCAAAAAATGAATAGCTTATGTAATAAAAATTTGGATAGGTTTATGTAACTCTATGCAATAAAGCACCAATACACCCATAAAAGCACGTGTGATAATTCCCCAGATTCGGTGACTGACCAAAGTCTCGTTTCTCTCTCATTGTAAGAGAAGCGAAGAAAAGCCCATCCCCATTCTCCACTTCCCATACCACTGGAATAAACAACACTCCAAACCCTTTCTCTCTCTAAAAATATGGCTACGGCGGCCAGAGACCGAACCTACGACGCGTCGTCTTCTTCCCTCTCATTATTCGCCGCCCCTTCCACCTCCCCGATTGTGATATCTGACCCGCTCCTACCCGACCCGACTCCGCACCACTCCTTCGGCGGCGGCGGCAGCGCCTCCGGAAGCTTCCAGAACGAAGGGCTTCTCGCCGCCGACAGCGGCGGAGATGCCGAGTTTGGGTTTCTCAGAGGCGAGTTTCGGACGAGTCAACTCGTCGGGACGGTGGAGTTTTACGAGCGGCATGTGTTTTTGTGCTACAAGAATCCGGCGGTGTGGCCGCCGAGGATCGAGGCGGCGGAGTTTGATCGGCTGCCGAGGCTGCTTTATGCGGCGGTGATGGCGAGGAGGGGGGATATGAGGAAAGAGGTAATGAGATGAGGGGTTTGGGGTTGTAATGTGGTGAATTGAAATGGGTAGGGGTTGGAATTTTGGGATTGTGAGGGGAATTGGAGCTTTATAGTTTAAGGGTTTTCGATTTTGGATGTGTGGATTTTGGTTGTGTTTTAGGGTTTTAAAGGTGTTTGCTTTTAGGGCGAAATGTCGGTTTCTTGATTTTGCAATTTTGGTGGATTGGGACGTGTGTTTTGTGTGGATTTCTTGGTTTCTAAGACTGGTTTGGTAGCATGTGATTTGGTATCTGTTTTACTTGAATTCGAAGGGATTTTCATTTTTGTTTTGCATTTGGTGGATTGGAATGTCCTTTTGGAGTGGTTTTATGATCTTGGTGTGATGAAAACTTGATTGTTCTTTGATGGATGTTGTTAGATGTTGGATTCAACTAGATTTGAGATTCATTTGTGGGGTGTTAGGTTTGTTGAAGAAGGGTGTTTTGGATTCTGAAAATGTATCTTTTTTCCTTTTTATGATTTTGGTTGTGGTCTTTGAATACAAAAGCCGTTTTGAAAGAATATAACTAAGGGTATAAGTAAAACTATGTTTTTGTGTCATGTTACAAGATATTATGGAAAGTTGGGGATTTTGATCGAAGTACAAGATGTTTAGTATAATTATTTCAACAAATAAGAGAGATTGAGTTTACCTCTTGTTTAATGTGATCTATGACATTGAGTTATCTTTTTTTTTCTCTCCTTGTAGTTGTTCTTGGTCACTTGCAAGACATGGTATATTCTTGTAAAATGATAGCATGTTAGTTTCCAACTCTACATTCACCTTTGCAGATCATGGTAATGAGGATAGATGGTCGGAATACCTGTCTAAATACTATTTTCAGTATACTCTCATTTTAAAGATATGATTTGCTGTGAGAACATCCATTAGAAGGGCAGAGTTGTCCAGTACATGGATATGCAGTCTATTTTGTTATGAAGGAATCTATGATAATCTGGTAGAGGATAAGTCTCATAGCCAGAGCGTTCATTTGCCGTGTTGCATGTTACTTGAAATAGCATGTCTTAACTGTCAGCTTTTTTCCTTTTTACGTCTTTTCCAGAAGTGATTATATAATTTCAGTTGATGCTAAAATTTCGTTTTCATTTATTGATTTATCTCTTTCCTCTTTTAGACTCGCTTAACAATATGTGAAGGGCACGATGGAACTGAGACTTCAAATGGTGATGTATTAATATTCCCCGACATGATCAGATACAGGTCATATACTTGCTACATAAAGGTTTCTTTAGATAATATTCTCATGAGTTCCATTTTCCCTAAAATTAATACTGACTGTGTGCGTGGGAACATTGCACAGGAGATTGACACATTTTGATGTTGAAACATTTGTTGAAGAAGTTCTTGTGAAGGATGGTGAGTGGCTGCCTGGAACTCCTGAAACTCTGAGGGGTTCATACGTATTTGTATGTTCTCATGGGTCCAGGGATCGCCGTTGTGGAGTCTGTGGACCTCCCTTGATCAGTAGATTCAGAGAAGAGATAGATTTGCATGGTCTACAAGGTAAAGTGTCTGTTAGGCCATGTTCACACATTGGGGGGCATAAGTATGCAGGAAATGTTATTATGTTTGGATCAAATGTCAACAAAGAGGTCACTGGCCACTGGTACGGGAGTGTTTTGCCTTAATTCATTTATTTTTTCTTCTTTTTTTCTGTTTTCATTCCCTGTTGCTTCTTTATCCAGTTCTATTATTTACTGCAGTGATATATGAGGTATCTGATCATTTTTACGTCTCACAGGTATGGATATGTTGCTCCAGAAGATGTACCTCAATTGCTTGAGCAGCATATTGGGAGAGGAGAAATCGTAGACTGGCTGTGGAGGTAGTCTTTTTTTTTTCAGTTTCAGTTATGTATTATAATTTCTAGGCTGCTATGGAACCGTTTTCTACATGTTTCCAAATCAGACTACTCATATGCTGACTGTACAATTGGCTCTTAGGCAAAGTTCCTCACTTCCTCTTTTGCACTTTAACCAAAAGTGGTTGGTAGAAAACTGAAAAATGGAATAGAACAGTCTCTTGAACTAAGCAGTATAGTAGATTAAAAATTTCTTGTTTAAATTTGTGTTCTTGTTTGTAAGTTCTTTCACTTTGACACTTAGTGACATACTATATGGTGTCATTTCAGGGGTCAAATGGGTTTATCAGAAGAACAACAGAAGAAATCTCAAGAACTAAGGCTCCAGCTTAATGGTGAGTCAAATGCGGAGAAAACCAGTACAGAGCTGACACAAACGAATGAAAGGGGGATGAATACTAGTCCATGCAGATCTCAAGATGAATTTGGAGGCTGTTGCCAGGAAAACAGAAGCACTTCTTGCTGCCAGTACACTATGTTAATAGATAGGATAAGTAGTCCTGATTTGAATGCAATGGCAACACAAGCGACATCTGAAAAGAAAAAGAGCAGCAGCAAACTACTTTCACGTAGAGGGAAAGCTTCATCCGCTCGAAAGTTTTGCTCAATGCCTTCATGGTCTGAGAGCTGGGAACGGGAAGATACATATGCAGCTTTGGCCATCGTCTGTGCTGCTGTGTCAGTTGGTGTTGCTTACAGTTGCTTCAAACATTTGAGATGAATCCGAATCCAATCTTGTGTTTAAAGATATTATAGGTTAGAGTTTCAGTCCCCCTTGTTTCCTCAAAGTTTACAAGATGGCTTTTGATACTAGATCGAATGGTAAGATCCCAGCAGAAGAGAAAATTTTGTGCTGAGATTAGAGGGAAAAGGGGTGGATACGTGTGTCAGGTGTGTGCATGTGTAAGAACGGGGCGGAAATACTGGAATTGTGTCTTTCATCTTTGGATATATAATTTGTACTTGTGAATATATTATCAATGTATTCTTATCTATTGAAATCGATTGCATCTTCAGTAAGCTGTTTTGATTAATTTGAGGCACATTGAACACATTTCAATATCATATCCCAACAACCCTTCATGAAATACATTAATCAATCCCTACATGTTGATAATGAATTCAGCCTTCATCAATCGGGGCACTGCGATCATTGTCTTTCTGTTGTCAATCCATTTGAATAACATGACTGTACATTGCAATTCCAATTCCAATTCCCTCCATGGGGAAGTAATGCTTGTCGTAGATAACTAGATTAGGGGCAACAGAAACAAAACACAAGGGCCACATCTAAGATTCGAATGTTGCATTTGTACCAGACGATCTGAATTCTGAAACCTAGATGTAAATTGGTTAGGTACAAGTAGCTCAGGGAAAATGGCAATTATTGTGATTAGTTAGTCTCCTAAAATCAGCTTATACTGTTAAACAGAAGAGTTTTTAGCACCAACAGTGTGAACTCTTGAATCACTGTGAATGTTGTACCTGAACTTACAAAGTGCATAACGTAGTATCCAGACTCTTCTTTTAGTATCAATGACATACCTGTTATAGGTAAATTTGTATTTTTTTGTACTTGTATTTAGGATATTTTATAACCTAAAACATATTCACCATTTAATTTAAGAACTAGCCTTCAACATACCAAATCTTTATCTAACGACTTCTTGTCTAAATGGTTACTATACTGGCGCAATCACTGTTGTCTTAAATTGAAAGATTCATAGATTTTAGTATGCAAAAATATCTTAAATACAAAATTCAAATTAACAACTTAAAGTAAAATAATTCTAAAACAAAAATATTTTTGTGACGGAATTATGGGTACAAGCTAGAATTTATTTAACATAACATAACTACAAATACAGAACCCAGAGCCTCGCTCTTGGGTAAACAGCTATAAGCTGGTTAGCTACTCAGGATTATAATTACAAGCACAAGATACTTACTTGTAATAAAAGCACATC
This sequence comes from Comarum palustre, assembly GCA_951800085.1. Classification (NCBI taxonomy): domain Eukaryota; kingdom Viridiplantae; phylum Streptophyta; class Magnoliopsida; order Rosales; family Rosaceae; genus Comarum; species Comarum palustre. Next base: position 1,244,199 of record OX637587.1, read on the forward strand.
ACACCGAATGATTATAAACTGAAATATTCACACAGTACTTACACTCACACTTTTATACTAGAGACACTGTTTCCACACACTACTATTCTGGCTTTCTGACTTCGAGAGGAAGGTTGAGAGTGTTGTTAACTTTTGCTCTAAGGTTTTTCGATGCCTTCTCTCGGAAGCTTAAAGCTCCATTTATAGCACTCGGACTCTAATCCTGAATTAAACACAGCTAAGAGAAAGTGGGAGACAAAAGGAAACAAACTTTACTTTAGCAAAAGTAAAGTTCATTGTTTTCATGCGTCGGTAGCAAAAAGAAAAACGCACAAACTTTAACAAAAGAAGAGTCTTTTGTCGTGATACGTCGGCCACTGTTCCTTTTTCTATCATATGAGCACATTAATTTTAACAAAAGAATAATCTTTTGTATTGATGCGTCGGCCACCGCTCATTTCTCCATCATGTTTACTGTGTTGTAATATTCTTCATCAATGCAATCATAATCAGCCAACAAATCTTGACCCTCTTGTTCTTCTGATGTTTTTTCATCTTTTTCTTCACTGTCTAAGCCTGAATCATAAGAAAATGGATAAAGAATCCTATATCCTTTTTCATTTTCCACTTTTTCTAGCCATTTAGTAGTAGCTAGGGTGCAGTCTACTTCATTCGTCATAATGGCTAAGAAAAAATCACAATTCACAGGTTGAGGATGATTGTAGCAGGAAACCATTATTTTTTCTCCACTTGTCAGAAGGCTTGACTCATAATCTCTTCGCACCATGTTTTTGATACATATGATTGTCATGGCTTTCATCCATGGAATGCTCTGATTAGGACTGTCATTTCCACTCATCCTGCTTGCTCCTTTAATCGGACCTTGAATTATCCTGACATAATGATAAGGAGAGATATAGTTCATTTGTTCTTCAACATTATCCATTCTGATGGAGTTGATATGAACTTTAATCTTAGGATACATTCGTCTGGCCTAATGTTCTTGACAGCATGAACTATCAATTCAGGGGTCCCTCTAAATCTTCATTAGATTTTGTCCAAAGATTATGCATAAAAGCATTCTCTATTAACCATATTTTTTTATTTCTGAGGGTGTTTTGCTTAGACATTAACCAAATATCTCCCATAATATAGGCCAGAAATAGCAGACAAAGTTGGTGGAAACATCTTTTTATTTCCCAGATGCTCATGGAATTTGAACCATTCAGACATCTTTATTGTTGTCATAGGGATATTAGCACTTTCTAGATTTTCTAAGTATACTACCTTAGACTTCTCCTTATCTTTTGCATGGATTCCATGCAATTCTTTTGTAAGTGCTACAAGAGTTCTAAGAAGATAATCTTTATTTTCTTCATAAAATGCATAAAGAATGTTATCTATGATAATCTTTTACTTGAATGCTAACAATTTTTTTGTCTGGAAAACTGGTTCTTTAAAAATCTTCAGAGACTGACCATGAACGGTTTTCTTTCCTGTCACCACATGTAATCTGTTTCCCCTAAAAGGGGCAATTCTGCTTTTTGACAAAGCAGCAGCCATTAACAGACTTAATATGTCTTTACCGTCTGCCGTTTGAGACGGGCTAGCCGGTCTTTTACCCTAAGACCGGTCAGTTGAGGTTGTATCTTTTGGATACAACAAATACACCTGAGTGAGTTTTTTTTTCTTCTTCACCTGATTCCCAACCAGCTGGATGGCCTGTTGCTTGACTTGTTTCAGCTGCCCCATAAGATACGATGAATTGATAACCTGGTCTGTCATGGAGAGGACCTACAGTCTTATCACGGCTCTTGTATATTTCCTAAAGATTTTTCTCTCTTGATTCTGGCCTTTTGTTTCTTGGGTTGAGTTCTTCATCCCTGTCATCTCTTTGAAACATTGTCATTTCTCTAATAAGGGCGTCTGATAGGAAATTCTAGTTACCTGCAACCATTTCAACATCATATTCATACTGAGATAAAAAAATTTGACACCTCAGCTCTCTTCCACTATCTGCAACATCAGTTAATTTGTAGTTTTTGAAGTTTTTTACTCTTTTATTGTCTGTCCTAACTACAAATTTGTTTCCTAAAAAGGCAACAACCCTTTTTATACTCTTAATAAGAGCAAGAATTTCTTTTCTCCAGTAGAATAGTTTAGCTCTGCTGGATAAAACTTTCCTGAGAGAAATTTACAAATCTTTTCATGGTTTGTATCTGGGGCAATAGCCAAGACAACTCCTACTCAGTAATAATCATTTGCATCAGTCTGCAAAATGATTGAATCTCCTTCTTCAGGTAACTGTAAAGGAGGCAGGTTCTTGGTTAGCTTTTTTATTTTTCTGACAGTATTACTGTCGGCCTCTGTGAATGACCATTTCTTTTTGGAACATGTCTTTGGAGAGAGTAGAGCAGTAAGACCACTAACTTGAGAAATAAAATCTCTCGCAAAATTTACAACTCCTAAAAACCTTTGCAAGGACTTTGCATCAGGAATATGATCTGGAAACTGACTGATTTTTTTACAATACGATCTTGGAGACGAATCTCTCTATTTTTAACATGAATGCCTAAGAAATCGATTTCTCCTTTTATGAGGTGAATCCTTTCTTGTCAGAGGATGATTCATTTCTGGACAATCAATTTGCATACTTGTTCAAGATGCTTCAGATGTTCGTTCATAGTTCGTGAGAAGGCAATAATGTCATTTATATAAACTATGCCGAAATCTGAGTACGGTTTGAAAATATTATCCATTTTTCTTTGAAAAACAGACAGGGCCTGCTTGAGGCCAAATGACATAACCAGCCATTCATAATACCCTTGAGGTGTTCCAAATGTTTTTAAAGCAATAGAGTCTGGATGCATTTTGACTTGCCAAAATCCTGATTTTGCATCAAACTTAGAGAAGATCTTGGCTCCTTTGAGTCGATTTTCTGGTAACTGTCTTTGACCGTTTTTTTGTTTACGTCTCTGTAGTCAATTACCATTCTAGCATTTCCTCTTACTTGCTCTGCATGATTTCTTACCAAAAATGTTAGAACATGATGAGGGCTATTGGAATGAGCTTTTTCTGAATTTATACTTCTTTTTAGAAGTAAAATTTTTCCTCTGCTTGTTGCTGGAGAACATTTTCTTGTATTTTTTCTCTGTGTGACATCCCCACTGCGTTGGTGTCTCCAATATCTTGGGACACATGTTTTCCACTCCTCTAAATTGTTTCTTTGCAGTTTTGGATTTTATGTTTTCAACACATTGCTTTCTCAGGAGATCCCTGACTCTTTCAGCAATTCCTCCTACTGTAAAAAACGGCAAAGGATTTTCTTTCAAAGATTATGCATGCTACTGCATCGTTCCATGGTTCTGGTAACTTCCTGTAATTGGTTCTGACCAGATCTTCATTATCTAGGTCTCTAATGGTACAGTAGTAATTTTGGAACTTATTAGTATACTCTTCAAAGTATCTCATGTTGCAAATGCTCAACTTTTGAATATTTACCTTAGCTCTTTCTTTAGACTGCTCACTATGCCCAGTAACGTGTCCATAAAATTGTGCATAGATGGGGCATGCGAAGTCTAGAGGATTATTGGTTTCCCAGTCAGGCCATTGAGAGCTTCGCTTGAAAGACTGATACCGCTTCTGGACTATGCCAGTTAAGGTGGACTCATAATATGCATGAGCTTCCTCGTAGGCATATTTAGACAATACCAAACCCTGAGTTAGCCTTACGCTAGCTACCCAGTTTTCTATTGTATTTTTCTTGTCTCCTACCCTGTTGAGATCAAGGTAAACTCCTCTTTCAGATATTGACTATCCCCATTTGGGTTATGTAGGATGTACTTCTGAGAACTTCGTTCTCCTGGTTTCCCTGTAGGAGCCTGTCCCTTAGGAAGTTTAATCTTATTTTCTCGAATGATCTTAGTGGGGTAGTTCGTGATGTTCTGAACTACAGTGCTTCTTTTGGGAATATTTTCAGTTTCCATTGTTGAGGATTCGCCTGGTTCTTCTTTAACTGCTTGATAAGGAAGAATCTTCCTTTTGCTCTTTCTTAGTTGCACCTGAGAAATCTTTTTCATAATCTTTTCAAGCTCTTCTCTAGATTTACAGATTTTCGCTTGTTCATTCAAGCTCTTCACCTCTTCTGACTTTAGCATCATCATAGGTCTTTTAGCATCTTCTTTCTCGAAAGATTCTTCAAGACAATAATTGGTTTGGTTCTAGAAGTACTAGCTTCCTCATAGCTAGCGAATGAATGCCTATGAAATTGTAGACTTATTTTTCCTCCCATATCTTCATAAATAGAAGCATTGATATTTTTTGCATGTCTAGCTGGAGGTGTCAGATTCCATTCTCTCTTGAAAATGTTACTTCATGCCATTTTGTGATATGTTTCTGTTCAGTGTGATTTCTTGGATTGGTGAGGATTGATGTTGAAATCCCGAGACTGTTGAGAAATCTGGTGTTTAGGGTTACATTCGAGCTCATTAGCTTATAATAGATACGATAATCTATCGCAAACTCCATCATCCATTTTTTCATGGAAATTTCATCTGTCTTGATTCGCAATCTTAGACAGTGTGCTGCATCTCTGAGATGTGTAGTGAAGTTTGGAAAAATATTAAAATATGTAACTTGGTTGCATAAAGAAGCTTCTACTATTCCTAATAAACTTTTTTAAAGTCTGTTATTCTATCATCTTGTAAGACACATGGAACAGAACAGTCTATACCATCTCTAGCTAAAAGCTTTATTCCTTCTTGAACTGCCCCAATATGCATGTAGGAATATTTTTTTGAGATGCTTCACTTACTTCTTTTGGAGTGATTAACCTGATGTCAGTTTCTCCTCCTATGGCAGGAACAGCTAGTTCAAGAATCTTAAATCTGTGAGAATCCATAAGGAAAGATCCTCTCATGTAGATCTCATTAAGTTTGAATCTGGGAACAGATGCTTCTCTCATGCTGGATTTAATTTCATTATACTCAAATTCTTGAGCGTTGATTAGCTGTACAGGCACAATATTTCTCTTACTGAGATTCTACTCAGCATTTTTAAATCTCTTCTGGTTGAAGATGCAGATTTGGACGAGGACCATGTAAGGAGTTTAGGTTCACTAAACTTAAACTCACTTTCTCCTTTTGGTAAAGGGGTATGATTATTTTACTAGCTACGTTTTGAGCTAGTTGTTCTTCATCGATCCCTTCTACTTTTTGTATCTTCATTTTTTCTTTATTTGTTTGCAGTCTTGCTATCCTGCTGTTTATCTCATGGAATTGGTTTTCGAGATCAATACTCATCTCTTGGAGATAAGCGATCTTGTAGTTCTGCTGATGAATTATTGCTTTGATATTATCATGCACTGTTTCTGTAGGAAGGAAAAAGCTTAGAGTTTTATCATCTTCCTGTTTTACTTTTAGTTCAACTCTGTGATTCATCCTAATCGGGTGATTAGAGTTTCTAAAAGCCTTTTCAGCGATTCTTGAGAAAATTTTAGTTCATTTGCTTGCTGACGAATGTTATCGGCAAGATGCTCAGTGCGAACTAGCTTTCTTTCAATATCCAATAGATATTGTTTTTTTTTTGAGATAATCAAGCTTACTGTTTTACTTTTAGTTCAACTCTGTGATTCATCCTAATCGGGTGATTAGAGTTTCTAAAAGCCTTTTCAGCGATTCTTGAGAAAATTTTAGTTCATTTGCTTGCTGACGAATGTTATCGGCAAGATGCTCAGTGCGAACTAGCTTTCTTTCAATATCCAATAGATATTGTTTTTTTGAGATAATCAAGCTTACTGTTTTACGTTTAGTTCAACTCTATGATTCATCCTAATCGGGTGATTAGAGTTTCTAAAAGCCTTTTCAGCGATTCTTGAGAAAATTTTAGTTCAATTGCTTGCTGACGAATGTTGTCGGCAAGATGCTCAGTGCGAACTAGCTTTCTTTCAATATCCAATAGATATTGTTTTTCTTTGAGATAATCAAGCTTACTGAGTCTTGCACTTATCTCTTCAAATTGCTTGAACTTGAGTTGAAATCTCTCAAGTTGTAGTGCAACCTTGTCTGATGTCATATTTCTAGATAAATGATCTAGGTATTCAATTAGGCTTGGTCTGAAAGGATGAAGCTCTTCAACCCCAACTTCTCTCTGGAGGTAGACAAGATCGTCGTAGAGTGTGTTTAATACTCTACAGATGTACTCTATCGAGTATTGATCTTCCTGAATATGTCTTGAATAAAAGCACTTTTGTCACTTATCTGTACTTTTTGTAATACAGAAGGACTGGTAATTTTTTTAGTTTGGATTTTCTTTTGTTGGTCAAAATAAGCCAACTTTGTGGCATAAGCCCTGATAACCTACTTTTGAGCCAAGCAGGCTTTGATACCAGCTGTGGCTGATCTAACCGAGACTCAAAACGTTCAGCGGAGTTTGATCATAATCAAAAACTTCTTGTAGAACTTCAATTTGTTTTTTAGATCGTTTGATTATTTGCTGAATTTTGAGGATAATATCCCAGTAATTTTTTGTTTTTCTAGGAAGATTGTCTCTGTATTTTACCAATCTTCTTAGTTTTCTTTTTTCGTCTTGCAATTCTTTACGGGAAATTTTAGCATAAGCTAATAAATCAAGTCAGGTAACTATTAAGTTTGCTATTAATGATGAAAAATAACTGTTTACTTTCGAGTGAGAGGATGTGTTTATATTTACAGTATGCTAGATAAACAAATTCATAGACCTAAGCCCACCATTCTCCGTCAATTTTTAAAAGAAAACAATACAATACACAAAATAAAAGATAAAATGGTAATTTTCTAATAATAACATAATATTCTTTAAAGAAATATTGCTTGCAGGTATCATATTGATAACAAATTAAGAATTTAGGTATTACTTTGTTAACTTTACAAGTTCAGGTATCATTTTGACAGTCCCTTAAAAGTCGAAACATCTTTTGTGTATATTATCCCAAAAACAGAAATCTTGATGGTAAATTAAAAGTCTAAACCCTAAACCAAAAACAGAAATCTTGATGGTAAAGCTATTTCTTTTGAACCTGTAATACACTAGTGGGATTAGTGTTTCCTACATAGTACACATGGAAGAAGGATTAAAATCGGTGGGACTTCTGACCACCGGATTAGCTTTGGTCATAAAAGAATCTGCATCGAGATGATGCACTATTACATAGAATTAATACGACAGCAACATTCTGGTCTCATAAACGTTACCAGTGTCATGTAGGCTACAGATGCTAATAACCGTCGTACACGTTAAAAATTGGAAATTTAAGAACCGTTAAATCTTAGGCCACTTAGTGACTTGGTGAGACCATTTTGGTTTCCATAATTGTGGAACTCGGCCTCTATGGTTTTTGCAATCTCTTCATCGTCGGGGTTTGGATCCGGGAAATTGACATGGAAGGATCCCTGTTTGATCGGTGCCACACACTCCATGCGCATTGCTTGCTGCTTGACAAAATTGTAGAGCTCTTGATGGTAAGCATGGTCCAAGGAGAAACAGTTACTAGTATGACCACTCTCCGAATTCCAAGACGATCCGGAACCCTGTTTTCTACAAAAATGTGGGAGGGACGCATAATCCATGATCTGCATACACCTTTCCAGGTCAGATTGTCACCATCAAAGAAATCGATCACGATGCAGATGAAGAAATGCAGCTGGGGAAGAACAAAATTGCTTTGGAGTGCTTAAGTTAACCTATAGGTTAACTCCATTACAAAAGTATTAAACAGCACAAATCTGAACTAAAAGAACATGCTTACATTGAGTAATTCATCTTTTCCACAACCTTGGAGAACCCGGATTTTCCTCCTTGTTCTTTCTTGCAAAAGAGGTTTTACCACCTGTAAAGAATGTAGACATTAATAATTCTGTCTCAAGGATGGCACACGACCCATCATCAGGATTTCCTTGTTCCTATGTGTTTATTTCAAAGTGTGAATTTCTCTGGCATACAAACCTTCCAACATGCTGAGAATATGTATGGGGAATTGACAATATAGTATGTATCCGTCTTCTCCGGATAATTTAAGTCATCGATTGTGGAAGTAACAGTCAATAGCTGCATCAACAAATCAAAGAAAGTGTCAATCATATGGGCCCTCAGAAAAACAAATGAGAAAAATTGAGTCAATAGTTATGTTTTTTTTGAATTTCTTTGGCTTGAAGGGGGGGAAATCCCAAAAACTATGACCACATACACTCATCAGAGTAATTTTCACACGAGAATAAAAGGATTCTGACTGGTCACAGACCAAGACAGGAGCTCATGGTAGGGATACCTTAATATGATTAAGCGCCGACAGCCTTAAGCCAGTCATGTCCAAAACTTTCACACAAGTTCCAATATATTTGCCATACTTTTTTGTTGCAGAAGGCTTCAAAAAAATAAAAAATCAGGCTCCATATAAAATTACATGTCAGCAAGATGATTATACAAATTTAAGTACTTACTAATACTACACGATCACGGTATTCATTCATCTGGATGTGCGACTGAACATAGTAATTTACCTACATTAACGAAATCAAACAAATTAATACCACTGAAAGAATGGTAAAACAACATAAAGGCCTACAATCATGAACCTCGCTGTGCTTTAGGATATAAATCTATAGATTCAGCCCAGTAGTAGCATTAGTACATGTTTCTGTATATCCATGTATATACATATAATATCAAATGCACCAACGTCCTATGTTACATCATTATAAGAATATCATCCTTACAGAAGCTTTGTCATATGTGCTGAGCCCAACACCAACAGCAATGACAGGAAGACCCTGGAAGAAATAAATAGGGCAACAATGTAAATATAGTGATTTTGAAATTAAACAGTAAGGACCATGAACGAGCTAAAACAATCAACTATTGCGGACAAAAGAAGACTATTCAGATGCCGGGCATCCCTTTTAAGACAAGGTTGAGATGTGGCATGAGATTATGGTAGAAATGGAAGGTATGACAAATTGTATCAAGAAATACCTCTTTTGAGTAACCAGACAGTCCAAAAAGCTGAGAATCTCGCACTGATCTGTACAAATCAGTAGGGATGATTGGTTTCTGTGTACAAAAAAATCATTAGTCGCCACCTTATATAGAGTTACTGTTCCACAATGTGTCAAGTATCAATCCACAACATGAAATTCATGAGGAGAAAGGACATAGCATAATTATCAGTATTACTAATTCCTATAAAGTTATGTCTAAACTAGATGTCATATCCCCTCTAACCAATTATAGATTTATCTCTAGCATGCAATGGAGGAGCCAGAAAATGAAAACTAGGGGGCAAACACAAAATACTTTTTGTTGTAGTTTTTTTTGTGAATTAACACACTGAATGCAAACTGTCTTAGTACATTTGATTTTGAAAAAGCTATTACATACAAGTTCTTTTATGATCCAAAATAAACCAAAACATCAATTTTTATTTGATCAATCTGATAAAAAATCAATTTATATCTTTCATTAACACTGAAAGCACTCAAAGTAGCAATCCACCTAAATTTTTGATCAATTTACCATGAGTAAACTGCTTTTAACTAGCAAAAGGACCAATCATTAATCTTTGGGTGTCATATATCAATGTTTTCTTTGTTTCCAACAAAATTACTTACAATAGTTAATAGTTTGCCACATGTCAGCATAGCATTGGGGATGCCATGGCACCCCTTGGTCTCAACACAGTGCTAACATGTGTCCAGATTTCCAGTCTTAAAGTTCTACCAGTTGTGGCTAGTGGCTACTGGACCTAACATTCAAACAATAACGTATGCTCTCTGAATGCGCAACTGAGTAGAGAATTTTGTGAGGTGCAACTTTCATGCTTCTACATATCAATAATTAGCAAAACATATCAGATCTGTAAATGGAAGTTATAACCAAACCATAAAGAATTCTTATAGGGCATATAGAGATTCATGATTAACAAAACATATGTGCTCTTAAAAACCTTTCAGATTTAACTCACCAACTTTTATAGAAAGTTATTCCTGTTTGAAACATTCTAAATACAAAGATTCAAGAGAACATCAAACTGACAAACATCGAAAAGAGGGAGTTAACACATGATTGGTCACAAGATAGATCTTTACCCAATAATCCTAATAAAAAAACTCACCGCCAATATATTGTCGATTTCACTATCTATCCTCCATTGCAAAAAGTCAACCAACTGGAACAATTAAAGCATTGTTAACAAAGCAAACCATAGCATATAAGACAATCTTGTTGCATTTATTGAGGAAACTTAATTATTTAACCATTTTGTGAGCTTTGCCGACATTCCAGTCCCTCGCTTTAAGAAACCGCACAAATGTCTCATCGGGATACCCTTGGTGCACATTCTGAAGATGAAGAGGCAGTATTTAGAGTTATAATTAATTACAGGTAATAAATTATAAACACTAAATGACCAACTTTTAAGATTTTATCCTCAACAAAAACATTCCACTGCCAACCATATTGTCTAAGTTTACAACATCTCTAGGATTTTTCCCTTTTTCTTGCCTTTCTCTCTCTTGGATGCTGATTAGTTAGAGAGGTGTATACACACGTATACATATTATAGAAAGCATTATCCTCTCCCATATTTCCAAAACCAAGAGACTTCATAATGCATAGCCTAGTGTAGCAGCACTTACATTGCACACAGTGTATTGCAGTAAGGTTGAATTGAAGTAAATTCTACACCAACCTTATAATTCCTAAATATAAGTTCGTCAATTCAAACAATTAAGTTGACATTATCAACAGATGGAAAGTTAAACTTGTTAAAGTCCAACATGCCGATCACAGCCAGGATTCACACTTTCCCCTCAATTAAAGCAAGAAACAAAGTTTCTCTTTCAAAAATACTAGCAAGATCAAATCGATTCAAAACATAGAAGATGAAATTCATGCCAATCAATCTAACATCCCAAAATATGAGTAAAACCCCCAAACTGCAACACATCGGAGACCCAGATCAAATCCAGAAGACTGAATTAAGATTCAACAATAAGAAAAATATACAAAACAATAGCAAAGCTAAGTGATTGAATTGAAGTGAGTAAAGTAAAGTGTTTGATTATTAAGTGCTGCAAATCACAAAAGTTCAAAACTTTAATGAACCCAGATCGAGCAAACTCGAAACAGAAACAGGGTCTAACCTCAAATGTGTTCTTCAGTGGCTCATCAACTGTAAAAAAAAGATGGATCAAGTTCTAGATCAACAAGAATATGATCCATTGACATATCTGAAATAGATTTTCAAAACTCTACCTTCCTCCATTAACAACTTAAACTGCTTGATCGCTTCTGGATCAGGAACACCCATCTTCTTTTCTGTCGGTTCCCTTTGCAGATATTTAAACATAAAGAAAGACTGCAAATTTTTAGTTCAAGTTTGAAGTTCCACTCTTGAGTCTCTCTCTCCCCAACTTTTCAAATGCTTTCTAAACTACAAAAAAAACTTTGAACCTGAATCATCAAATCTAGAGGTAAAGAATGAGAGAGGTTTAAAAAGAGAGGACCTCTAGAGATAGAGAGATGTGTCCCTTGAGCACCTCAAAACCATAATTGAACGTTTTTAATGTCATCATTATTAAAGATATTCAAAATTATTCAGCGGTGAAAAATAGGGGAATTTTTTTGAAACAGGAAAGATATTTTATTTGACATTTGCAGACCAACTGATTTGTTGCTTTTTTATTGTTTATTTGCATGTCATGAGATCTGTTAGGGAGTTCCATCTTTTAATGGTTCTGTCAGATTGGTTTAACAATCAACATCAAAATAGATGGGCATTGGGCACCAATGTATAGTTGTTGCATCAGTTTTCTGCATCCACTATATGGAGTAAAGATTGTAACTTTGTTAGTTACATACTTACAACTATTGATCATGAATCTAGAATATTTCTTTCTGAATTAAGTGTTATGTTAGAAAGTATTTAAAATTTTAAATACAAATAAGATAAAACGGTTATAAGTAAGTTTCGTACTTCAAGTTTAAGTATCTTAATTTTTCGTTATGTATATTAATTTTTCCTATCCTTTTTCTATTTCAAGGTGAAGGGAATCTATACAATAAGGAAATATATTTCTCTAATCTTTAAAGAATCTTAATTTCTCAGCACAAAATTTGTCCACAAAATCTTCTACATTATAGAGCTTGCAATGTGGGGGAACATATTCTCGTGCAATATTGCCTAACTAGAGGCAGACAGAAACAAAAAACTATAATAAATCAAAAATAAACATGGGCACATTTGGAGATCACAATGTAGTGCCAAGATGCCATATTTTGACCGAGCAACCATGTGATGATGTGATTTCATCAAGGAAACAAGAGGCAGCTAGCTAGAGAGAAAAAGAGAGAATATGTGGACTTCGGGGGGAGTTGTCCTCGTTATCACTATTACCTTAAACTATTAGCAATTTAGCAAGGTGTAAAATGCAGCATTTTTTTTATTCAAAGCCCTGAAGACCATGAGATCATCATCTTAGATAGGTCTCATCATGAGTCAAGTTAGAACCGGTCTCATCATGAATTTTAAGGCTTAGGATAGTGTGAGATAGGGCTCGGCCAAAATCAAAAAAAAATTAGGGTCAAGTAGGATAAGACCGAGACTTGAATATGTAAGCTCTAGCCCGCCCTAACGGCCCATTTCTTTAGGGCTAATAGGCTCGGGTAGGGCTGGCCCTTTAAATAGGGCTAAACAAGACCGAGATGAGCTTGTTATTTTTTTTTCTCACAATTTAGCTTTAGAATTATATGTAATGAACCTTATTTTTGTGTTATATTTAACATGCATGTATACATATTATACTTAATTTAAGACATATATCTATAAAATAAGTGGTTATACTCATATATCTCACGAACTAATGCTCTAAATCATCAAAATACAATAGTTAATCAACAAAACAAAAGGAAATCAAATGAACAAAGCTAACAAATCAACTACAAAAGATAATATTAGTTGTATTATATCTAAAGAATAAGAAACATATTAAAACAATACAAAAAAAAAATTATTAAGGCCTAAATGACGGGCTTTTAGGGTCAAGCCGGGTTCAGCCCTAAAGAGCTCATTAGGGTATGGTCGGGTTTCATTTGCTCAACCCTTATCCTACCCTACTCGAGAAGGGCTAGGGCTGGCCCGCCCTAATGGAAGTCAGGGTAGGGCTTCGACCCTAGAAGGTAGGGCGGGTTTTAGGGCGGGCTAGGATCGAGGAGTCAAATGATGAGGCCTAATCTTAGACATTCAACATTTTAGACATTTAGCTTGGGGACATCATCTTGTATTTCCCCCTGCAATTGCCCTCTAACACGGGCGGATCCAGAAATAGAAACTGAGTGGGACTTGAACTTTTTATTATAGGAAAAACTCAACGGTGTGAGAACAATTTTTAGATGTAATTCTCTCTAGAGGTAGCATAAATAAGGTAATGATATGTAAATTCATGCGATACAAAATATTTAGATATAAAACCTAACTCAGCTAACTAAATACAACCCTATAAATACATGCAGCTTAATCAATAACTCAATATAACAAAGAAAAGTCTGAGGTGATAAAATATTGTCAAAATTACTGTCTATAATAATTTAGGGGGTTAAATTGATAACACATTGTTAAAATTGTTCTGAGATTATGCAAAGGAAGTTGTGGTGTTAGAACCACTGCCCCATTTACTTCACCTCTGATGAGTGGGACTTGGTTGAACAAGGATCAATAAAATATGTAGTTTTTATAAGCTAATATATGTGTTAATTTTTCGGTCCAACAAGTTTGAGTGGGACTTGAGTCCCAGGATCTAATGCCTTGAATCCGCCCCTGCCCTCTAACCGGGCCGTCGCCTTGGAGTATGTATGACTAAAAAAGAGAAGTTCTTTCGAGTCTTACTCGTGTGTAAGGTGTTTACACTTAAATTTACATTTAAATAAAATGATAAATATTTTAAGTGAATACGGATCAAATCCACGATTTATATCACGGGTAACCGACGAGCCCAACTAATATTGGGTTCGGTGATGGTTCTCTTGCCACAAAAACCCTGCAAGCTGGACAGTTTGCATGTGAAGGGACTTCACGTAGAGTTCAGGAGTAAAGCTCGCGTAGAAGGTCTAAGGTGATCATGCGAACGAGACAATTTTGCATGCGAAGAAAAACAAAAGACTTCGCATAGGTGGACCCAGGCCATCTCCAATAAAGGAGAGCCATATTCGTCCAAGGCTAAAATTTAGTCCTAAGAATATTGTTTTTTATTCTTCTGCAAGAGAACCATCTCCAATAATGAAGGGCTAAATTTTAGCCTTTTAAATATTTTATAATTTTAAATTTTGTTTAACTTGGCTTGTTTGCATTCATTTGTAATAAATGAAAGTTTTCTTTAGTTCTACATAAATTTTTACATTTTATTAAACTAATAAAAAATACATAAACCTCACTTATATTTTTTCTTCTTGGAATTATATCTAAATATTTTTTTTTTCAAAAAAAATTGTTTTTTTATTTCATTTAATTATTTAAAACAAACTAATTAATATCACTTATACATATTCAAAAACCATTAAATTATAAACTTTATTTGATTTAGACTATTAAATATGTCATTTCTATGCACCAGACACATACATTTCATTAAAATAATATTAATATTTTGTGGGTTCCACAAGAACCAAAAGGTCACCTTTAGGGCTATTTTCGGCCTTCTACACCCACCTCCAGCCTTATTACCTTATTGTCCTTCATTGTTGAAGTTCATTGTTTATAAAATAAGAATAAAGAGCTCATATAGCCCTCTCTATTAGAGATGGCCTCAGAGATGTGAGTGAGTTGGTTTGGTTAGTTAGCTATTTATCCTTGCTTGTAGAAGATCATGCGAAGTCCATATGCATGCATAGGATGATTACATTTAATTATAGGGTCTTATCCTTTAATTATAGGATTAATGACCATTCACTAGAAATACTAAAAAAATGTTCGCTAGGTCTAAAAAAGTTTGGTTGTGACCATTCTAACTTTTATCAATGAACTTACAATCTCACCTTTTATCTATTTAACTCTCTCCCTCATCTCTCATTCTTGATCTCTCTTTTCTCTCTTTCTCTATCTGCATCAAATCAGACCACTCGTCCATATCTCTTCTCTGACGAAGCTCGTCGTCACACTGCACCTTGTCCACATTCATCTCCGTGCGAGGATGGTCGTTGTACCGGTCCTTGCTCCTCGTCTGCATCATTCAGTCTCTATCACCGCATCCATCTCTACCGACTCCGCCATCTGATCCTCGATAGAGATCTCATCTCGTTGAAGCTCGACGACTGCATCCTCGACCTCTCACATAGACGCTCGTAGGCTTCCTTCAAATCTACATCTACATCAAGCCAAGCGTCTCTACCTACACTCCCTTCAAGCGCCTCCGATCTCCAGACCGCCTGCTTCCGCCTCCGACCACGACACTGCAAATCCAAACAGAGATGATTCAGATCGTGTTCTTCATGGACTTCACGTTCGATCAACGTCTGCTGCTCGATCCCTCACCGTCCAACTCCCAATTCGTCATCGTCTTGCTCGATCTAGCATCCTCTTCTAGTCTTCCTCATCGTCCAAAGGTGAACGTCGAAGGGAATCATTGTTTGAAGCTAATAGAGACGACTGTTTGTCCTTGGCGCTTGGCATTAGGTTGGTGATTTGGTTACCCTTATGGGCCTGAAAACAACAGCTTCGACAAGAGAGGTCCGGTCAATCATCACTAGGTGCCCAAATAAATTGTGTTAGGTGTCCAAATAAATTGTGTTAGTTAAAATAGCAGCTACATGTGCTGATTTATTCAAGTTAATAACCCTAATAAAGTTTCTATAAAGTTTATTGCCCCTAGTAAAGTTTCTTTATAAAGTTTTACTGCCTCAATAAGCCATTTTTCAAAATTAATACACCTTAAAACCGAAAAAACAGCTACATGTGTTTATTTATACAAGTCTACTACCTCCAGTAAAGTTTTCCGATAAATGTTACTACTCCCATTAAATTCCCCTATAAAGTATACTGCCCCAGTGACATTCCACTAAACGTTTTATTTGGTTCCGGCGAGGTCCGATGATATTTCGGTGACGTTTTAACAAGTCCGACGAGATTCCGGTGACCGAAATCTGACGACCGGAGTCCGGAGACTGGAGTCAGGCAGCTGGTGTTCAGAGTCGGTGATGTTCTAGTCAAACCTTCTTTCTATTTTTTTTCTCTCTTTAACCATGTTTAAGGAGTGAGGGTATAATGGTACTAAAATAATATAGATTCTTAAGAGTTTAGACCTAACAAGCATAAATTCTCTTTTGAAAATTCAAATGGTCAATATTTTTTTTTAAATGTTGGAATTGGAAATAAGGTGCCAAATTTTATAGTAAATTGACATTTTCTCTTAATTATATGATTGCATGGCGAAGTATACATCTAGCCCGCAACGAAGTTGTGTTTAAGGGCAACACTATACCTACATAACACGTACGTTCAAGAGTCATATTCTAAGTAAACCTCTTGCTTTAGATACGTACATGACTACACAAAGACAATTAGTCATATCGCTCAAGTGTGATTAACGTAGCTTACGACACTAACATTAGAGACTCCTACAAGTCTTTGACTCGCTTGGGGCCAATCCTCGTGACCCTAAAATAAGTCTTCATACGTGATTGGAACTACGTCACTCAATTACGTAGTTTTCAAGTAAAACGAAACCTTGTGCAACTCAACCAACTAGCAATGAAAATTGCATCATTATCTACTATGCGAACCACTATAAAAGATAGGTTCAAAGATCGGTCTAAGGGCACCTGAAAATATTTACAAACACATCGACCTGGTCGACCCCGACACTAAAGCATCAAGCCTTAGCACCTCTCCAAAGCTATACTTCAATTACCTTCCACGCTCTCCGAAGCTTCATATCCTTACTTCCATACGCTCCCCGAAACTTTGCTTTTACTCTCCATGTCCTTTCCTTTGTTGCTCTACTTGTCACACAACACGAGTATCGATTTGGTGGTCGAAGAACTACCTTAAATCATCGTCTGCAAGGTGACTCCTGAAGAACCTTGTGATCAAGTCGATGCTCTCTTGATCCTTAGTCACTTGATTAGAAACAAAAACTTAAGCGCATTACACCTAATACTACGGTTGCTCACCCACGAGCTGACACGCCCCGCGCTACCAAAATAGACTTTGGTTCAATTACCTCACTCCATAGACTGGGTTGCGATACCAAAACATAAGGAGATCGTGAAAGACTTTATCCTCAACCGTCAGATATGATTATCTCTTACTGTCCTTTAAAAACTATTTTTGAAGTGAGTTGCTCTGATAGTATTAATTTGTGACGTTGACATGGTTAAATTACTACCAAACAACAGACATGGTGAGCTCTAATTCAACATGGAATAGATGCTGAATTTTGTAGTTTATCCAACAATTGTTTGAAAGGATCAAACTTTTATGTGGCAAAAATCCCCCCATGTGTCCATGCCTTCCTATTTACATAGGCTATTTTATTTTCTTCACAACCTATGCATACAAGAACTACTTATTGTTATTGGATGTGTATGCTTGATTTAAGGAATATCAAGCTTTCCTAGAAGAGCCTAACTCTCTCTTCCACTGTATATAAAACACAACTAGAGAAGTAGTTATCTATCAATCTATTTTGATGAAAATATAATAAATCAATGCAACCATTTATCTCTGACAAAAAAAGCAACCATTTAACAGAAAATAAATCCTTTGTTGGGCCTTAACCCAAAAAAAATAACAAACCTTTAGAAGGACACTAAAGTTATGGGTACAAGAACCGCGTCAAAGTTGACCTCCTCACCAGTGAATATGAATGACCCTAGTCCCTTGGTCCATGTTGTACAAGTGAATGTGAATTTGCTTACGAAAAACAAAATGGCTATTCATAAATCATAATGTTCATGTATATATTTGAATTCAACCGACTAAACTCTACAAGTCACATTCTTCATGGAGTTTATAACACAAACAGTGTCTGAACTCTTGAAGGATTGTGAATGTAGTACTTGAACTTACAAAGTGCATAATGTAGTACCCAGACTTTTCTTTTAGTATCAATGACATACCTGTTAGGGGTAAATTTGTATTTTTTTGCTTTTATTTAGGATATTTTACAACCTAAAACATATTCACCTTTTAATTTAAGAACTAACTTTAAACATGTCAAAACTTCACCTAACAACTTCTTGTCTAAATGATTACTATACTGGCGGAATCACTGTTGTCTTAAATTGAAAGATTCATAGATTTTAGTGTGCAAAAATATCTTAAATATGAAATTCAAATTAACAACTTAAAGTAAAATAATTCTAAAACAAAAATATTTTTGTGACAGAATTATGGGCACACGCTAGAATTTATTTAACATAACTATAAATACAGAACCCAGAGCCTCGCTCTTGGGTAAACAGCTATAAGTTGTTTACCTACTCATAATTATAATTACAAGCACAAGATACTTGCTAGTAATAAAAGCACATCACAACGAATTATTATAGACTGAAATCTTCACACAGTACTTACACTCACACTTTTATACTAGAGACACTGTTTACACACACTACTATTCTGACTTTCTGACTTCGAGAGGAAGGTTGAGAGTGTCTCAAACTTCTATCCCAGGTTTTTTGATGTCTTCTCTCGGAATCTTGAAGTTCCTTATATAGCACTCAGACTCCAAACTTGAATTAAACACAGCTAAGAGAAAATGAGAGACAAGAGGAAACAAACCTTACTTTAACAAAAGTAAAGTTCATTGTTTTTATGCGTCGGCAACAAAAAGAAAAACGCACTAACTTTAACAAAAGAAAAGTCTTTTGCCGTGATGGTCGGCTACCGTTCATTTCTCTATCATGTGAGCCCACTAATTTCAACAAAAGAAAGGTCTTTTGTCTTGATGCGTCGGACACCGCTCATTTTTTCATCATGTTTGCTGTATTGTAGTATTCTTCATCAGTGCAATCATAATCAGTCAACGAATCTTGGCCCTCTTGTTCCTCTGGTGCTTTTTCTTCACTGTCTAAGTCTGAATCATAAGGAAAAGGAAAAGGAATCCTATATCCTTTTTCTTTTTCCACTTTTTAGCCATTCTGTAGTAGCTAGGGTGCAGTCTACTTCGTTTCTCATAATGGTTGAAAAAAATCAAAATTCATAGGTGGAGGATGATTGTAGTAGGAAACCATTATTTTTTCTCCACTTGCCAGAAGGCTTGACTCGTAATCTCTTTGTACCATGTTTTTGATACATATGATTGTCATGGCTTTCATCCATGGAATGCTCTGTGATTAGGATTGTCATTTCCACTCATCATGCTTGCTCCTTTAATCGGACCTTGAATTATCCTGACATAATGATAAGGAGAGATATAGTTCATTTGTTCTTTCAGTATTATCCATTCTGATGGAGTTGATATGAACTTTAATCTCAGGATACATCCATCTGGCCTAATGTTCTTGACAGCTTGAACTACCAATTCAGGAAATCCCTCTAAATCTTCATTAGATTTTGTCTAAAGAATATACACAAAACCATTCTCTAGTAACCATAGTTTTTGTTTCTGAGAATGTTCAGCTTAGACATTAACCAGGTATCTCTCATAATATGGGCCGGAAACAACAGACAAAGTTGATGGAAGCATTTTTCCATTTCTCAGATGCTCATGGAATTTGAACCATTCGGACCTCTTCATTGTTGTCATAGGGATC
Organism: Comarum palustre; assembly: GCA_951800085.1. Lineage (NCBI taxonomy): Eukaryota > Viridiplantae > Streptophyta > Magnoliopsida > Rosales > Rosaceae > Comarum > Comarum palustre. The sequence goes on from OX637587.1 coordinate 1,263,957, forward strand.
TTAGCACTTTCTGGATTTTTTAGGTATACCACCTTAGACTTTTTATTCTCTTTTGCATGGATTCCATGCAATTCTTCTATAAGTGCTTCAAGGATTCCTAGCAGATGATCTTCATTTTCTTCATGGAATGCATAAAGAATATTGTCTATGATAATCTTTTGCTTAAATGCTAACAACCTTTTTGTCTGGAAAACTGGTTCTTTAAAAATCTTCAAAGACTGATCATAAACGGTTTTCTTTCCAGTAACCACATGCGATCTGTTCCCCCTAAAAGGGGCAATTCTGCTTTTTGGCAAAGCAGTAGCCATTAACGGACTTGTTATGCCTTTACCGCCTGCCGTTTGAGACGGGCTAGCCGGTCTTTTACCCTAAGACCGGTCAGTTGTGGTTGTATCCTTTGGATACAACAAATAATCTTGAGTGAGCTTTTCTTCTTCTTCTTCACCTGATTTCCCAGGACTGACTTTCATCTTTCAAGGAGAGGTCTGAGCTTTTATCTCAATCAGTTGGATTTATCCTATCATGACATGTTGCTTGACTTGTTTCGGCTGCTCTATAAGATACAATGAATTGATAACCTGGTCCGTCATGGAGAGGACCTACAGTCTTATCACCGCTCTTGTATCTTTCCCAAAGATTTTTCTCTCTTGATTCTGGTTTTTTATTTCTAGGGTTGCGTCCTTCATTCCTGTCATCTCTTTGAAGCATTGTCATTTCTCTTGTAAAGACGTCTAGTAGGAAATTCTTGTTACTTGCAACCATTTCAACATCATATTCATACTGAGATAAAAACATTTAACATCTCAGCACTCTTCCTCTATCTGCAGCATCAGTTAATTTGTAGTTTTTAAAGTTTTTTACTCTTTTAATGTCTGTCCTTACTACAAATTTGTTTCCCAAAAAGGCCGCAGCTCCCTTTATACTCTTAATAAGAGCAAGAACTTCTTTGTCTCCAGTAGAATAGTTTAACTCTGTTGCGTTAAACTTTCCTAAGAGAAATTTACAAATCTTTTCATGATTTGTATTTGGGGCAATAGCCAAGACAACACCTGCCCAGTAATAATTATTTGCATCAGTCTGCAAAATGATCGAATCTCCTTCTTTAGGTAGCTGTAAAGGAGGCAGGTTTTTGGTTAGTTCTTTAATTTTTCTGACAGTATTACTGTCGTCCTCTGTGAATGACCATTTTTTTAGAGCTTGTCTTTGAAGAAAGTAGAGCAGTAAGACCACTAGTTTGAGGAATAAAATCTCTCGCAAAGTTGACAACTCCTAAATACCTTTGTAAGGACTTTGCATCAGGAATATGATCTGGGAACTGACTGATTTTTTTGACAATATGATCCTGGAGACGAATCTCTCCATCTTTAACATGAATGCCTAAGAAATCGATTTCTCCTTTTATGAGGTGAATCTTTTTTGTCCAATGATGATTCATTTCTAGACAATCAACTTACATACTTGTTCAAGATGATTCAGATGTTCGTTCATAGTTCGTGAGAAGACAAGAATGTCATCTATATAAACTATACAAAAATCTGAGTATGGTTTGAAAATATTATCCATTTTCCTTTGGAAAACAGACAGGGCCTGCTTGAGGCCAAATGACATAACCAGTCATTCATAGTGTCTTTGAGGTGTTCCAAATGCTGTTAAAGCAATAGAGTCTGGATGCATATTGACTTGCCAGAATCCTGATTTTGCATCAAACTTAGAGAAGATTCTGGCTCCTTTGAGCCGATTGATAAACACTCTTACCTAGGCTATCTGGTAACCGTCTTTGACCGTTTTTTTGTTTACGTCTCTGTAGTCAATTATCATTCTAGCATTTCCTCTTACTTGCTTTAACATGACAAATAGTATTTGCATCATGCATTTTGAGCTGACAGTATACTGGATCTCTTTCCCAGTATAACTGAGGATCTTCACTGATTATTGGTTTAAGCAAGTTTTCTATTTCTACAATAGATGACACTTTCTTCTACTCGATTTTGTTAGCATAAACCTTTAGGTTATGCTCTCTGATAAATTCTTCTTCTCCGTCTGAGCTTTCTTGTTCTAATGAATCTGAATCAGACTCATCTAAAGGGGATTCATACTCTTCCTTATAATCTTCTGAATTCATCCTTTCATTTACTAATATTTCACTGTGACCCTTCAAATTGTCTTTCAGTAGCAGAACTGGTTCTAAAACTGGTTTATAATCATCACTCTTCGCTGACGATCTCTGATATTGGTCTGTAAATCACAACCCTGTAACGCTTGCAGCGTTGTTAGGACGAGATTCCCAAACGAATTTGTTATTCTTTTCAAAACCTATCATTTGTAAATTTTGAACTATCGTCTGTTGAAGAAGGAAGTCATTTCCAATTAACACGTCTGCTCCTTGACTTTCATATTGCTAGATGATTTTTATGACAAAGGTTCATCCGCTTAAGGAAACTTTAATTTCACGAGCCATAGTATCCATGATTATTTCATTTTCTCCCATGGCTATTCCAGTAACTGATCTTGGAGCCTTTTCCCAATATTCTTCAGGGATGGCATATCTCTTGGCAAGAGAATACCCTGATCCACTATCTACAAAGGCATGTAGATGATATTTCCTATATCTGGGAAATTTCAATCATATAGTGATGTAATTGCTGAATCTGCTTGTCTGAACCTACTTTACATGTTCTTTGCTTTCTGCAGTTTTGCCAGGCAATTCAATGAAAGGATTGATTTTTCTTTCATCGGGCTTGTTGATGGGATCAAAAGGCTTAACTTGTTGTATAATAGGTTCTATGATAATGTCTTCTTCTTGCCCTCTTGCAAACCCATTGATAGAATCAAAAGACTCTTTTAATTCCTTGTTCTGACTTAATGAAGTTACAAATTTCATTCTTTTCAAATCTTCTTCCAAGTTATGTCCTTGTTGCTCCTTGGCTTCGTAGAACTCTTTATATTCTTGTTCAACCAGGATGTGAGCTTCATTGTCTTTGGTTTTTCTTCGTAATTCTGCAATGAAAGATTCTTGATGATAAGTTTCACCTGTACTTTTACAGTACATGGGAACTGAATTACTATCATCGCAATTGCAGTAATCACATGTAAATCTTCCTGGATTGGGATGAAAGTTACTGATAATATCAATAGCCCCTTCCTTCCAATTTAAGACTTTTAAGACAAACATAGGACGAGATCCATCCTCTTCTTTTTCATAACTTTCTGAAGTATTTTCTATTCCACTTTCTGATGGGAACTCAAGAGAATATATTGAATCATTCTCTTCATTAGAATATGCTATCTCAAAGCCTTTCAGGTTTGCATATTCTATTGCTTCGTTATATTCTTCAATTAGAACCTTCGCAGATCTCTTGTCCTTTTTAGGACATTAGTTTGCATAATGTCTTTCGGCTTTGCAAAGCAAACATCTATACTTCTTCCATTCTCGAAAGGAATTCGAAGAATTGGTTCTTTTTCGTTTAAAAAATCTCTTCCTAGGAGATGTTTCTCCTGCAGAGCTCTTTTTGAATGAGTTTTTTTCTGAATTTATACTTATTTTTAGAAGCAAAATTTTTCCTCTGCTTGTTGCTAGAGAACCTTTTCTTGTATTTTTTCTCTGTGTGACATCCCCACAGCGTTGGTGTCTCCAATATCTTGGGACACATATTTTTCACTCCTTTGAGTTACTTCTTTGCAGTTTTGGATTTTCTGTTTTCAACACATTGCTTTCTCAGGAGATCCCTGACTCTTTCAGCAATTCCTCCTACCGTAAAAAACGGCAAAGAATTTTCTTCCAAAGATTGTGCTACTTCCAATGATTGTGCTACTGCATCGTTCCATGGTTCCGGTAACTTCCTGTAATAGGTTCTGACCATATCTTCATTATCTAGGTCTCTAATGGTACAGTAGTAATTTTAGAACTCATCAGTATACTCTTCAAAGTATCTCATGCTGTAAATACTCAACTTTTGAATATTTGCCTTAGCTCTTTCTTTAGACTGCTCACTATGCCCAGTAACGTCTCCACAAAATTGTGTATAGATAGGGCATGCGAAATCTAGAGGATTATTAGTTTGAGCTAATTTGGTTGCCCAGTCAGGCCATTGAGAGATTCGCTTGAAAGACTGATACCACTTCTGGACTATGCCAGTTAAGGTGGACTCATAATATACATGAGTTTCCTCGTAGGCATATTTAGACAGCACCAAAGCCTGAGTTAGCCTTAGGCTAGCTACTTAGTTGTCTATTGTCTTTCTCTTGTCTCCTATCCTGTCGAGATCAAGGTAAACTCCTCCTTCAGATACTGACTGTCCCATTTAGGTTTCGTAGGGATGTACTTTTGAGAACTTAGTTTTCCTGGTTTCCCTGTAGAAGCCTGTCCCTTAGAAAGTTTAATCTTATTTTCTCGAATGATTTTGGTGAGGTAGTTCGTGATTTTCTGAACTACAGTGCTTCCTTGTGGAATATATTCAGTTTCCATTGTTGAGGATTCGCCTGGTTCTTACTTAGCTGCTTGATAAGGAAGAATCTTCCTTCTGTTCTTTCTCAGTTGCACCTGAGAAATCTTTTTCATAATATTTTCAAGCTCTTCTGTAGATTCACAGATTTCTGCTTGTTCATACAATCTCTTCCGCTCTTCTGATTTTAGCATCATCATAGGTCTTTTAGCATCTTTTTTCTCGAAAGATTCTTCAAGACAAGAAGTTGGTTTGGTTCCAGAAGTACTAGCTTCCTCATAGCTAGAGAATGAATGCCTATGAAATTGTAAGCTTATTTTTCCTCCCATGTCTTCATAGATAGAAGCATTGGTATTTTCTATTTGTCTAGCTGGAGGTGTCAGATTCCATTCTCTTGGGAATGTTACTTTATGTCATTTTGTGATATGCTTATGTTCAGTATGATTTCTTGGATTGGTAAGGATTGATGTTGTAATCCCAAGGTTGTTGAGAAATCTGGTGTTTGGGGTTACATTCGAGCTCATTAGTTTATAATAGATACGATAATCTATCGCAAGCTCCATCATTCCTTTCTTCATGGAAATTCCATTTGTCTTGGTTCTCAACCTTAAACAGTGTGCTGCATCTCTGAGATGTGTGGTGAAGTTTGGGAACACATTGAAATATGCAACTTGGTTGCATAGAGGATCTTCTACTGTTCCTAACAAACTTGTCTTAAAGTCTGTTATTCTATCATCTTGTAAGACACATAGAACAGAACAGTCTATACCATCTCTGGCTAAAAGCTTTATTCCTACTTGAACTGCCCCAATATGCATGTAGGAATATTTCTTCTGAGATGCTTCACTTACTTCTTTTGGAGTGATTAACTTGATATCAGTTTCTCCTCCTGTGGCAGAAACTGTTAGTTTAAGAATCTTGAACCTGTGAGAATCCATAAGGAAAGATCCTCTACTATAGATCTCATTAAGCTTGAATCTAGGAACCGATGCTTATCGCATACTAGATTAAATATCATTGTACTCGAATTCTTGAGCATTGATCAGCTGTACATACATAATGTTTCTTTTACTGAGTATTCTACTCAACATCTTCTCATCTCTTCTGGTTGAAGATGTAGATTTGGACGAAGACTAAGTAAGGAGTTTAGATTCACTAAACTTAAACTCACTTTCTCCTTTTGGTAAAGGGGGTATGATTATTTTGCTAGCTACATTTTGAGCTAGTTGTTCTTCATTGATCCATTATCATTCTTGTATCTTCATTTTTTCTATGCTTGTTTGCAGTGTTGTTATCCTGTTGTTTAACTCCTGGAATTGATTTTCGAGATCAATACTCATCTTTTGGAGATAAGCGATCTTGTAATTTTGTTGATGGATTATTGCTTTGACATTATCATGCACCGTTTCTGTAGGAAAGACAAAGCTTAGAGCTTTATCATCTTCATGTTTTACTTTTAGTTCAACTCTGTGATTCATCCTAATCGGGTGATCAGAGTTTCTAAAAGCTGATGAATATTGTCGGCGAGATGCTCAGTGAGAACTAGCTTCTTTTCAATATCCAATAGATATTGTTTTTCTTTGAGATAATCAAGCTTGGCTTCAATCTTGCCAAGTGTAGAACTTATCTCTTCAAATTGCTTGAACTTGAGATGAAATCTCTCAAGTTGTAATGCAACCTTGTCTGAAGTCGTGCTCTTAGATAGATGATCTAGGTATTCAATTAGGTTTGGTCTGGAAAGATCAAGTTCTTCAACCCCGAATTCTCTTTAGAGGTAAACAAGATCGTCGTAGAGTGTGTTTAATACTCTACAGATGTACTCTATCGAGTATTGGTTTTCCTGAATATGCCTTGTATGAAAGCACTTTTGCCACTTATCAATACTTTTGTAATACAAAATGACTGATAATTTTTGAGTTTGGATTCTCTTTTGTTAGACAAGAGAAGCCAACTTTGTGGCATAAGCCTTGATAACCTACTTTTGAGCCTAGTAAGCTCTGATACCAGCTATGACGGATCTAACCAAGACTCAAAACGTTCAGCGGAGTCTGATCGTAATCAAAAACTTCTTGTAGAACTTCAATTTGTTCTTCAGTTCGTTTGATTCTTTACTGAACTCTGAGGATAATATCCCAGTAATTTTTTTAAGAAGATTATCTCTATATTTTATCAATCTTCTTAGTTTTCTTTTTTCGTCTTGCAATTCTTTGCGAGAAATTTTAGCATACGCTAATAAATCAAGTCGGGTAGCTATTAAATTCGTTATCTGATGATGAAAAATAACTGTTTACCTTCGAGTGAGAGGATGAGTTTATATTTGCAGTATGCTAAATAAACAAATTCATAGACCTAGGCCCACCATGCTCCGTCAATTTTTAAAAGAAAACCATAAAACACGCAAAATTAAAATTAAAATGGTAATTTTAGAATATGCTTTAAAAGTATATTCCTTGCTCCATCAATTTTTAAAAGAAAACCATAGAACACACAAAATAAAGGTTAAAATGGTAATTTTAGAATATGCTTTATAAGTATATTCCTTACGGGTATCTTATTGATAGCAAATTAAGAGTTTAGGTATTACCCTGCTAACTTTACAAATTCAGGTATCATTTTGACAGTCTCTTAAGAGTCTAGACACTTTTGATGCATATTATCATTCTTCATCAGTGTTGTTCTTATTGATAAACCAAATAAGCTCAGATTCCAGCTAACCAGAGTTCATTGCAAAGTTGTGAACATTTCCTAGGCTTTCCTCTTTTAGTCAGTTGTATAAAGAAAAAGAGGTTTGGATGAAGATCCCTTTGGGCCATGTTCAATGTAATATACTGTTATTATCATATCAAAGATAGAACCAGGACCCCCATTTTGGACACCGCAACAACCTTTGAGCTGCAATACAAATATCTGTTTATAACAACACCAAGCATAGGGATTGTTATGAAAGTAAAAACAAACTCTAAATTCCACAAGATCAAAATATTCAGAAACTCTACATCTCAAGAAAGAAAGGAAAATGGCATACCAGTTTTGAAAATAATTAAAAGAAATCAAATTCCAAATAATTGTTCTGGTCTGGATCAGAGGCAGCAGCAGCAGTAGCTTTATCGCTAGATGACATTACAGGGGCTGATAGCCGCTCAAACTCAACTGGTTTTGGGATATCAGGTGGGGTTGCACATCTAATCAATGCCCAATTGACACCTTCAAAGAAAGGATGTTGTTTAATCTCAGTTGCTCCACGCTTGTATGCCAGCCTATGCTGCGGTTCTTTCACTAGTAAGCCCCTTATCAGATCTCTTGCTGAGAAGCTTACCACTGGGGACTCTGGGAATCTAAGTGGTTGACCAACAACATTATACAGAGTGGCTCGATTCCCTGATCCCTTGAAAGGGGTCTTACCGAACAATAATTCATACAGGAAAATCCCAAAAGTCCACCAATCAACAGCACTGCCATGGCCTTCACCTTTGATAATTTCTGGTGCCAAATACTCATGAGTCCCCACAAATGACATCGAGCGAGCATTGGTTGGCTCAGCAATAAGTTCTGGTAATGGGCTGACTTGGTTTCCCACTTCATTCTTGGGTTTTCGGTCTTTCTTGGATTTACTTGAAAATAAACGAGGGGAGAAGCATGTTGTAGGCACCACACATGATGGCTGCTGAATACATGAGGGCTCAATACAGGCCGGTTGCACACAGTAAACTGGGATCTTTCGCAAGGCATCAGACTCGGGAACTGAAGACTTAACTAAAGTTGGGTTGACAGCACAGCGCAGTGAAAGGTCAAAGTCTGAAAGCATTATATGTCCATCATCTCTTACAAGGACATTCTCCGGCTTGAGGTCGCGATAAACAATCCCAAGCATATGAAGATATTCCAGTGCAAGGAGAACCTCTGCTACATAGAATCTGTATGGACAAACATAACAGTCCATCAGTATCAAATAACAGTTTCAAGCTTATTTCTTTGCAATAAGGTGAGCAGGATTGAACCTTGCAGCAGTGAAAAAAGTACGCCTTATCATTTTTAATATTGTAACACCAGAAAGGTGCTGAAGAGTCAACATCAGTAAACCAGAAACAACCTAAGTGTAACAGATACAGTTTCTATAATAGTGTGTGTTTGGGGCATGTGTGCATCGCTTTAGCATGTTGGCTTGATTGAATCTAGATCATTCAATATTCAAAACTCACACTAATATTAAAGATGAAACTTTAAAGCTGCATTGTAACTCAAAGTAGTAAACCAAGCCTGGAAGATAATAGTCACAAATTAAAACCAATGTAAACCACAAATGCTCAAGCTGGATAGTGGAGATTATTTGCCACGTTTTGAATTGTATAAAATGCGCGATTAGGGAGAATACTTACTTCACTGCTTGTTCACTAAAATACTTTCCTGGTTGCCTCTGCCGAAGTGTGTGCAAGTCACCTCCAGGGCAGAATTCCATCACCAGACATGAATACTTTTCTGTTTCAAAATGGGTGTATAGGGTTGGAAGAAAAGGATGATCCAAACATTGAAGTATTTCTCTCTCTGTCTGAGCCCGAAGAAGTTTCTTACGATTAGCTAAAGATGCTTTGTCCATGACCTTCATTGCAAAATAACATTTTGTTCCACTCAACTCTGAAAGATAGACACTTCCAATATCCCCACAGCCCAACTTCTTCAGAAGTCTAAAATGGCCTAAACCAAATACACCATCCCTTGCACGGACAGCCTGGATGGCTTCCCAATGAATGTCATTTGCTTTGTGAGGTTTGTTGATAGCACTACTAAAGCTGCTACAAGTACTTTCATCACTCACATCAGTGCTAGTGCTACCTCTACAAATACTGCTCTTCCCACTCTCAACAAACTCAGCTCGATCACTAATTTTGGCACTTCCACTAGTCTTGGCAAGACTGCTTGCACCAACACTGACTTTCGCTGAGCTATTACCACCTTCTATTGTTTTCTTTACTTGATTGCCACCACCATCCGGCAAATTCCCAGTCTCATTCACTGCAAGGCCCACATTGGCTGGCACCTGAGTTGGATCACCCATTGATAAACTTGATTCTAACTTAGCAGCTAAAAATTTGGCAGAATCCTGCTGAGTCTTGAGTTTCCTCTCTTCGAGTGCTTCTCCAGAAACCTGCTTCGATACATCTGGTTGCAGATTGCTGGGCATTTTTTTCGGAGTAACTGCCTCAGATTTACTTGTCTTTGGAATTTATAAAGGTGGAAGTCTGCGCAAATTTCCTTCCTCTATGCAACTACCCATCATTTTCCATCAATTATCCGGAGAAGTCCAGCAGCCAGATTCCGAGACCTTCACAAGAACCAGACTTGCTAGAACAAATCAAATGAACAAAGCCAACACTCAACCCCCAACTCCATCAAGTGACTCCCTCCACTGACAATCCAAATCAATCTCATCTTCAAGTCCAACAATTGTAAGGTAACTTCTACAAACAAACATAAAATTCACTACTATGCAGCAGAAACATACTACAGTAAAAAAAACCCTAGAAGAATGACATGCTTGAAAATCAATACTAAATCAACTTGATCCCTAGGAAAATCACAAAACCCAAATCAATGCAAGCATCCTATATCTGATTAACCACGAAAACCACAGAGAACTAAATCTATGCTTTGCAGTGAATCAAAATCTAATCTTTAGTAAACAACTAACAGAAACACTACCAAACCCACTTACAGAACAACATCATGACATGGGAAGTAAACCCACAAAGACCCAGATGCCAAAAACCAAGATACAGAAGCAAAAACCCACTAAGCAAATCACATGACCAGTTAAAAGTGAAGAGAAAAAAGGAAGCCCAAAAAGGGTACCTGCTTGAGTGAGCCAGGAGAGAAGGGTTCTCAAAGATCAGAACTCTTTTTTGGCAACCAAAGATCAGAACTTTGAAGGCGCTTTGCTTTAGCAGAGAAGAAAGAGAGAGCACACTCACAAGTCACAACTGTGGAGAGAGATAAAAGAAAGAAAGAAAGAAAGAAAGAAAGCAGTGTATGTGAGACTGAGAGGTTTGTTGTTTTTTTAAGCCTGAAATGTGTGGGAAATGTGTGGAGAGAGAGGGAGAGAAACAGAAGAGAAAGGAAAAAGCTTTGCAGTGAGTTTTAGATTAATTACAAAAGAGACTGAAAAACTTGGGTCTCTCAGTGTCCTCTGTGGGCTAACACACTACCATGTATTGATATATACCAAGTCTTTGATGGGGAGTGTGAGGGAGAGGAGTCAAAGCCAAACAGCTGTAGTTTGAGGCTTTTTGGGTTTAGGCTTTTCATTTTTTTAGGTTCAATTATTTCAATGTATTTTGTCCCAAATTCAAGGGTCTTAATCAATGGATGGACCCTCCTATGGCTCCACAATGTCTCCTCATACTTAGGGGTTTTGGGTTTTCCTCAAGGCTTTGAGATGTAGGAGATCACCATGCAATATTCATGTCCCTTCTCACTTGTACACTAGTCTCACTTTAAAGAAGAAAAAAACCATTAAGTGACCTCCCCAACCATTTAGTGGTCCAAAACTAAATTATGTTGTGTAAATTTAGTTGTTGATAAACCTTGATTGTTATAGGCAAATGGTCCAAGAGAATGTGCCAATTAATGAGGTGATGATCCAAAAAAATTAAAAACAAAATATGACGTGATCATCAAAATTGGACTGTCAGTTCTCATACAATTAGATAAATCAAATTGACACTCATATAAAATACAACAAACAAAAGATGGTTTATGAAAAATTTGTCATTTACATGTAAATCCATCAAGATCCGTTTAATAGATGGTAAGCAGAAAATGAACATGCAAAATCCATTTAAAGATAGAAAATCTTATATAATTTTATATGGATCAAACAGTGACATCAGGAATGAAGCGAATAAACTTGTGACATTTAGTTGATAAATTATTAACATCGCTTGTTTAATAAATTAGTTAAATTTTAGAATTGTATTCCCAACACAGTCATGAGTTGGGGTTGAGTCTATGTATTAGGAAATGTTAATGAGTGTTAGAATTATAGCATGTTCAAAAGAGGAGCTCAGTTCAACTAAATTATGCGGATAGTGCTCCATATAAATATATCGACTTTATAAAAGAAAATGAAGAAAAAGGCCTCTAACGGATGGAAGATGGGAGTAGTTTTAGGTCCAAAGAAGGGAAGGAAAAGGAGCTTTGGTACACAAATTCTGCATTTGGGTGAGAGTTCAGGTGATGAAGGATCTGGTTCGATTGGGACTATTAAGGAGGAGGAGCCAAGCTTAGCATCTTATGGTTATCTCATTTAATTTTCAATGTAAGATTGCTTAGACTTACTATGTAGTTTCACATGGTTCATTTTTTATGTGGTGCACGAGAACATATCGTGTTCATGTTTTTTACATATTTAATATATGGACTGACATCTATTTCAAAAACCTTTAAATGTTTCATGGATCTAATTCATTATATTACATGAAGAAAAAAAAAAGCAAACCTATTGCATCCAAAATGGCACAACTAGCTCAAGGATCCATTAGAAAGCATAATGAAACTTTAACAAAACACTCATGAAAGTTACTCTTTTCTCCTTGTATGTGAAGCAAAACATTATGAGATGAGATGAGATGATCACCCTTTCTCATGTACATTTTTAACATGCTACATGTAAATGATTTGTTAGATAACAAGGTGTGATCTTTTCTTAAGCTCTCTACTTCCGGACATTTTCGTATATTCCCTTGTATTGTCTTGATTAAAGCCAAGATCCTCTAGTCTTTGTGATGTGTGTTCCTCTACGCACCACTATACTACTATATTGTAATGATTAACAGTTAGAGCATTATACTTGCATTGCTATCATGCTTACAATTTCAACTTTTTATTTGCCGAATTACAATTGTGATACAAAGGGGCGAAGCGGCCTAAAAGCCCTTTCCCTTCCCTTTCGGGTCGGAGCCAGCACTGACAAAACAGCCCAAATTGAGATGCAGACCCAGGCCCAAGATCCCCTAACCCACCTTGATCCATCCTATTTTAACTTCAAGACCCAGCCCAAGTGATACTACGTCGGATTGGTTCTGTGACCTCGGTGGTCGGCGCTTCAATTGGCCGTCGAGGACTAGTGAGGCGGCCGTGACTCGTCTACACTATCAATGACTCTACCGGAAAAGCTATCTCCGATAGAGTCATTGATAAACTGTTGGTGTGAAATTTAAACTGTTTTACCTTTATAACTAGTGAAATCTTTTTTAACTTTAATTTCGCACAGGTAGCTGAAAGAATAATGAATATGCATGAAGAATGTTTGGATTGTGATAAGTCCATTGAAAGCCCAAGGGAAATCAATAGTAGAAGAGTTCCTACTCCTCAGGTTAAGCAGGTAGTATGCAAAGCCATGTGCACTAAAACTGTTGACAGTTCTATGAATTCGCCAATGTTGTGTTGTAAAAATGCATGTGTATGTAGGTTTTTGGTTTATCTTGTTCAGAAGAGTGCTCACAGCTATGTTGCACAGACAAAACGACACGACACGACACGACGCAACACGACATATCTCAAAAACTTAAGTTCTGACACAATCACACAATACGAGTACCAAGATATCCAAATATTTGAGTACCAAGATAAGTTGCATATTCCAATAAACTCGCCAATTCTGTTATTGGCTAAGGCTGCTTCTTTTCAAGCAATTGTGTTGCACTCTTTTTGTTGACAGTAAATTGATTAGACCTTCTATGCATTTCAAAAACTAGTGCGCTAAACATACAATCTGTTATAACTAGTTTGTGATAGCGATATGTATGTGTGTGTCATGTGTGTTTGCAATGGCGAAATGGAGACAATGGAGCACAAGATTTATAGTGATTCACCTTACATTCGGTTTATAAGGCTACATCCACTTAACATATACTAGTCTTGGGTGTCTTCATGACGAATTACAAGAGTATCAGCCAATGAATCAAATTGTCTATCCTAAGAGGGGGGAGTCTCTTTTATATAGAAGAAAGAGACTCCAACCTTTTACATGTTTCCGATATGGGACAAGAGGTCTAAAATGTGTTCCGTAAGGTCATGTTGGTGAGACCAGCAATGTGCCTCTCTGATGTCGGATCGGTGACTTTCGAGTATCGTTGCGTAGCTTGTATAACAGGAATCATGATATATGCCGTGGTTGAATCTTGTTATGGCATGTGGACCCACATAAATGGTGTTACTTATACTTGGGGGTGTACTCACACTAGTGGCTACCCTAACAAGTCCATGAAATCCCCAAATAAGAGAATCTTCATGGTTGGGGAGTTGCAACCAAGTCACTAAGCATAAGTAATGTCATTGTAGCACCAATCCCTACCAGTCCCTGAGCTCCTCAATAAAAAAGGGTCGCAGAGATATATATCATCTTTTGTCGTAGATGGCGATCTCTCACCTTTTGTTGCAGATGGTGAACTCTCACATTTTATTTAAGGTAGTGATCTCTCACCTTTTGTCGTAGATGATGAATTCTCACCTTTTTGTCGTAGATGGCGAAGTCTTGTGTTTTGGCGCAGATGACGATCTCTCGTATTTTGTCACAGATGACGATCTCTTGCATTTTGTCGCAGATGACGAACTCTCGATTTTTGTCGCAGATGGAGAAGTCTTGCGTTTTGGCGCAGATGGCGTAGTCTCCCTTCATTCGTTGATGGTGAACTCTCAACTTTGTCACAGATGGTGATCTCTCACCTTGTGACATAGATAGTGATCTCTTGTCTTTTTTCCTGCACACATGTAACAAAGAAAGTATTGTCTTTCTCGTATGGCGACAAGAAAGGTGGAGTTTTATCTGGAGACTTATCCTATAAAGTAGTTGCACTCTTACAACGATAAGGTATTACTGAAGACTTTTTCAGAGATTTATCTCGTAAGGTAGTTGCACTCTTATGGCGATAAAGGAGCTAACATGTTGCTTAATGAAATCATTAGAGGAATATCTTTATTCTTGACATTAATGCTTGGTGAACAAGTGTTTGCCCAAGAATAATAGTTATGATAATCTTGTTTCATTTAAACATGCAAATGAGTATAAATCCTCGAGTTTTGCTTTATAATGGTGGAGTGCTCAAATAACATAGTAAAGTCTATGCATGCATCTTGTTCTAATGCAATGACGAGGTAATGATCAATGCTTAACTAAAAAATAATGAAGTTGTAAGTTTGGTGTTATGAGCGCGTAGGCGTTCTCTTATCTCGTAAGGTTAGTTGTACATCTGAGACTTACATCGATAAGGTAGTTTAAAGACTATCACGTAAGTTGTTGCACTCTTACAGTGATAACTGTTGCCATGCTCGTATCGGCTTATACTATAACTCTTTCATAGTTTAGTTGAAAGTCTTAATGTCATAATATCTCTAAGCAGAATATCAAGAGCGTAGCATGTTGTTAAGTAAAGCATGACATTATCTCTTTGCAAGAGCATGTATTAAGATTAGATTTGACTCATCTTATGTCGAGAAGTCTCGAGATACCAAGGGCGCAGTGGCTAGACACTTAGAGCGCTATGCTCGGTGGCTGGAGAGCAAAGGGAGGACATCAAAGGGCGTGTTGAGAGTGTGCCTAAGAGCACCAAAGAGCGCAGTAGGGCGTGCAAGGAGACACCGAAAGGCGTTGGGGGCACCGGAGGGGTCCGTTGAGGGCGCTGTCTGGGGACCTCATGTTCTCATGTCTAGTATATCGTCATGAGAGCTTTTGTGATCAAATGGAGGCATTTCTTTTGATTGGGATGCATCCATAGATAGCGTTGTTTGAGTGAGAAGCAATATTTTCGTTTGAAGAAAGATTAGCGATGCCGCCATGAATGATGTTGTCGTTGTTGGTGGCGTTATCACTATTGAACCATGCCAGTTCAAGGTTGATAACGGCTCAATCATCAATGGCTTGTCAAATATTGTGGTCAAGAGTCATCGCTCTTTGAAGGAGTCCCCCGTTGCATACCCTTAACAAACGCCGACCATTGGCGCCTATGTTCTGCAGGTTCTCACAGATGGCGTCAATGTTATAACTAGTTTGTTATAGCAATGTGCATGTGTGTGTGTGTGATGTGTGTTTGTGATGGCGAAATGGAGACAATGGAACACAAGGTTTATAGTGGTTCATCTTATCTTTGGTGGGTAAGACTACGTCCACTTAACATGTACTAGTCTTGGGTGTCTTAATGGTGAATTACAAGAGTAGCAACCAATGAATCGAATTGTCTATCCTAAGAGGGGGAGAGTCTCCTTTATATAGAGGAATGAGACTTCATCCTTTTACATGTTTCTAATGTGGGACAAGAGATCCAAAATGTGTTCCATGAAGGCATATTGGTGAGACCGGCAATGTAACTTTCCAATGTCGGATCGACGACTTCCGAGCACTACAAAAACGTTATCAGACAACCTTTTAGGGTTCCCTACTTGTCTGATGAAGTAAACTGTTATATACAACGCAAAGTTACAAAGTTTTGTTGTCTGATGACACGAAATTGTCCAAACTGAAAAGATTATATTTCAAGAGTTCAAAACACAACAATGATGCTAATTTTCTGTTATATGATTTATGAAAATTTTGGCGGAAGGATTCCCCCCAACACCAAATTGAAACTCATGTAAGATGCAAAATGTTTGGACAACAGACTTTTATTTCTTTGTTGTATGATGTTGTTACAATTTATACTAGACAATATCTAATGCAAGTTTAGAAAATATATACAACAGTTTAAAACATTCTATTGTGTGAATGGAAAATCTGGTGCCATACCAAAGTTGTTTTGGCTCTAAAGCTTGCCTCCATTGATTTGGTGTGCTATGCCAAAATGGTTTTGGCTCCAATATTTTCCTCCACTACTGATTTGAGTGCCATGCCAAAATTTCATAGCAGCAAAATTTCCCTCTCATCTGTTGTGTGAAAAAGTTAGACAACTTAATAACCCATTCACTCTTCCACCAAACCCTAAATGCATTCACTCTCCCTCAAATTAACTCTCAAACACTTTCTGTCTCAACCCTCTCTCTCTCGCCCTCGAACTGGTGGTCCGCAAGATCGTCGTCTCCACCACCTTCTCCTTCGTCAACATCGTCACCGCACCGTTCCCTCCCTCCGCCGCTCAACACACTGCTCCATGCGCTCCTCCAGTTCTTCCGTGACACCAACTCCTCCTTCTTTGTCAACCTTTACTGCCGCGCTTTGAGATCCCAGTTTTTCACTATAGTAACTGAAATTAGGTTGCGATCGAGCTTTATAAGCTTTCGGGGCTCATCTTCTTGTTTCAGTTTTATGTGCTATGGAGGATGGTGACAAGGTTCTTGTGCGGCAGCCTGCAGAGAAGGACCTCTAGACTCCTAGTTTAGTGAGGGAGAAAGAGAGTTCTGAGCCTTGGAAGGCTACTTTTGGTGGGCCTGCAAAGTTCTGGACTAATGCAATTCCGATTGGGAATAGGAGGCTTGGAGCTATGCTTGGGGTGGCGTGGCTTCAGAAACTCTTCAGCTTAATGGTAAAGGTCAAAGCTTTATTTTGCATTGTGTTCACATAATTTAGTCTTTAATTCGGTTGTCTGTGTTGCTTGAAATACCTGGATCTCTGTGTTTTGTATCTGATGAGAATATGAATTAATGATCTAAATTGAAATCCAATCAATATTTGATGAGAAAACACAAAGAGATCATTGATTCATATGCCTGGCTCTTTATGTTTTCTCATCAAATATCTGATGAGAATATGAATTAATGATCTAAAAGTTGAAATCCATGCCTGGTAACATGTTTGACGATGATTTAGTGCTAGTTTGGACATTAAATTGTGGTAGAAATTTGGAGTGGTGTTTGCTAACATGTCGAAAATGAAATTTTTTTGCAAACCATTTTGGAGTGAGGTGCCTCGATTGCCTTAAATGTTTATTTTTGGTCAGAGAGAAAAAAATTCCTACCGCTATTATCATCGATGGTGAATGTTCTTTACCGTCTTTACTTACGGTTTATTTTGGAGTTGAGCATGCTAGCATTCTATTTGGTTTTATTGTCATTGTGTGGTAGGGTGCTAGTATTAATGTTCTGATACTGATGCATGATTCATTTCTTGGATATATGATTTCATTTTTTTTAAAATAAGTTTTATCTAGATTGTGTATTTCATGCTACTGCAAGTTTGATTGAAGCAGCTATGCTAGTCCATATGGGCGGTCAACAACCTTCTTGGTGAGATGTTTGCTCTCATAGTTGATATATCTTTTGTATACACTTTCCATTTGTTGGGGAAAAGTACATACATGGTTTTCAAATACGTTTCAGCCACTCCTTCATTTTTTACTTATAAATTGGAAATATATTTCCACGTCTGTTCTAAACTGATCTGATGTCCAGGAATTCAGTAACGTTGAGTCTCCAATGTACTCCAGACTCCACAACTTTTTTGCTACTATTTATAGCAGGTATGTGAGTCTATCATTTTGATACGTACATGTGTAGTTCTTCTTTCCGATTATACTTTCAGTCAGTTTATTGTATGAGTTTTATTATTAGTATTATTAAAGTTAGACTATTTAGTATTTACCAAGTGAAATACAAGTGAGCATGTTTAAAATGATTTGAACTAAACTTACCAATTAAAGGTGTATGCGGATTGAACTACTAATTTACTAGACATCCTTAAGTATCATGTGGCATGCGGACTCTGAGTCTCAGATAATTAATGGATTGAACTTTTGGTTGCACAACTCTTATGTGATTATGTGTATAGAATGCAGATGAAACCATATTTGCAGCCTGTGGTTGTTTCTATACCACTCTGTCATTATGTTGGTGAGTTAATTTCTAGTTTGATATCTTTATTGCTTGCATTACTTTTTAGTGTTAAAATTACTATCTTGTTATTGTTAGATACCTCAATAAATATGCTTTTCACCTACATATTTCATGTGCTTCTATTCAGATACTGAATCTACCAAAGCATGGAAACAACAGCTCAAAGAAGCCATATAGAGTATTGTTTGACATGAATGTCCCCGCTATCAGTGCAATTAATCAGGTTAGTTATCTGAATCTCTTAATTTTGGATTTGCAAACTAGATTTGAATCATTAATAACTGTGAAGCACAAGGAGAGTACCTGATTCTTTGACTAAGGCTTGTGTCACATGTAACTTGTTGAGGGCATATGCTTATTTTTCTATTTCTTCATATATTCTTCAGAAATTTCATGTGCTGAACATTTTAGTTCCAATAGTTTTCTTTTATCCTTAATTCTGGTTGATGGAACTGACGGAAACATTGTTTTTGTGTTTGTGTCCAAAGTTCTAAATGGTAAAGTAATGCGGAAGGTGGGTGTAGAAGTTTGGGGTTGGGAGCATTAAAACTTACGGGGTTCCTCAGGAAGCTGATGCTGGAGAACAATATCACTTTGAATCACTTTACACCGTCCGAACTATAAAAGAGGTATAGTTTTTATTCTAGTTAAACAACGACAAACATGGCCCGTGGATCATACTTGTACCGATACTGTCACAATTTAACCACCTTTAAGGTGTTGGGTTTTATCCACAAAAGGTCTCGGTACAATTAGGAATGATCCATCCATATATAAGTTATATTTTATTTATCATGTTTCTGATGCAGAATCTCTCCTCTCCAACATGCCCCTTCATGTGCAACCTGACAAGGTTTGCACGTGAATCTATGTCACCATCTCCACTCCAACACCAACCCTCATGTGCAACCAGATTCAAGGGTTTAGCACGTGTAAAAATGTCTAAACCAATCCGACCACTAACCCGACCTATCTGGCACTTGGTGACAATCCACATATACAATAACCCTCACGTGCAACCAGACTCAAGGGTTTAGCACGTGTACATATGTCACACCAATCGAACCCACCAACCAATGAGACGCAATTAGAGAGGGACACGCTCTGATATCAAGTCAAACAACGACAAGCGTGGCTCGTGGATCATCTGTGTACCGATACTGTCCCAACTTAACCACCTTTAAGGTGTTGGGTTTTAATTACAAAAGGCCTCGGTACAATTAGAAATGATTCACCCATATATAAGTTATATTTTATTTATCATGTTTCTGATGTGGGATCTTTTATCTCCAACAATTCTTTATGGTGCATGTTATTTAGAATATTGATCCTCATATAATATAGTTCAGAAATTGTTAAAGCCACCAATAGCATTCAATTGTTCTTTATAACAACACTTGTCTATTTCTATAGTCTATTTTTTATATGGTGAATTGTCTGATGTTATATATGGACACCTACTAGTACAGAGGTTAGTTGAGTGTCTTAGGAGAAAAAGTTCTATAATCCTCCATTGCTACTATGCGATTTCTATTGCTAAGAGGATCCATTGTTTCTCCGTCAAAATTGAATTTGGTTCTTGTAAGTTCATTGCTTATACTCTTCTATAAATTTAATTGTTCCCGATTAATCTGGGAAGTTTGATTGACAGCCAAAAATCTTATTCTTAGGTGGTTGGATCGTTAGGATGGATTAGGTATTTGGGTGAGGAAGTTTTGTTTGACTCTTTTGCTGGCATTGGCATCTGTTCGTAGGAATTTGAGGTAGGGAAAACAAAATCTTGTCCCTTCTTGTCATGTTTAATTTGCAGCCATGAAGCCTTAGAATCTGATATCTATCTCATTCTGTATCTTTTTGAAATTTCTGTTAATGCCCAGTGAGTTGATTGAATCCCTTTTAAGTTTTTACTTGAGACTAGTTTATATATCTCATGACTCTTGTGTTCATTCATACTTTAGTCCATATCAAACTTTGAATGTCATGTCAATCTATTTATGGTCGTACTTGAGTTCTATTCCTACCACTTGATCATTGTTTGTGAGTGTTCGTAAGCTATTTCAGTTTATCGATAATCCAATGTTTTGCTTATTCTGTTGGAGTTTTTACTTACTATTGGTTCGTAAAGTTCTTGTCCATCAGTTTGTCATTGTGTTTATTGCTCTAACAGTTTTGAAAACCCAAGTTTTTGCTACTGGCTTTCAAAACCATGTGTGTATGTGATGATGTTGTTATGATGGTGTCGCTATGATGTGTTATATTTAATGATGGGATTTGTATCAGGTTTAAAGTAATAATTTGGTATCGCGCATGTGAGGTATTTTGGTCGAACCTTCAAAATGACGTTTTTCTAAACACTTAACACACGAAAATGCTCATATCTACACCTATATGAGGTATTTTGGTCGAACCTTCAACACAACAAATTTTCAACTTGATGAGACGCAACTGTCTATCTAAAAATTTTGAAACATTTACCCCTCGATGATAGGGCTTCACATATGGATAAATAATGGTAAAAGTATGCATGTTGTGATTCCGGTCATTAAAACTCACAAACAAAAATACGACCGTCAGATATCATCAATATGTTAAAATATGTTTATGGTAAAAAATTCAACTTGATCCGATATATTTAAGGGTTTCATCCGGATGGTCAATCCCGTAAGTCAAACCCTTAAATTGTATTGACCGCAACTATCGGCATCGAGATTTTATCGGAATTACGTGATTTTTCAACTATAGACGTATTTCACCATTATGGTCATAACTTATTTCATGAATTTTTTGCATTTGAAGTTTCTACGTAGAGTTTGTTTTTGAAATGGAACATTTACTTAAAACTTAGTAAACAAGGTATACAACATTAGTAGGCATGTTGTGATTTCGATGATCAAAGTTGAGAAAAAAATCTGATTGTCTGATATGATCATTATGTCGAAATATGTCTATAGAAAAAAAATTTAACTTGATCCAACAACGTTGAGGGCTCGATCCTTACGGTCAATCCCGTAAGTCAAACCCCTTAACGTACGGAAACCGTTATTTGACCGTCTAAATTACGCATTTTTCCCGAAACCTTCAACTGAAAATAGTTTCACATCGATGAGATGCAACCAATAGTATGGTTATTTTATGAAAAATAACCACCGGAGATTGGGCTACCTCTAGGGAGAAAGAATGAAAAATTGCGTTAACCGTAACTATCAGCACCGAGACTTTACCGGAATTACGTGATTTTTCAATCAGAGACGTATTTCACCACTCCAATCATATCTTATTTCACGACTTTTTTTCGTTTGAAGCTTCTACGTATAGGGT
The DNA here is from genome assembly GCA_951800085.1 of Comarum palustre. Lineage (NCBI taxonomy): Eukaryota > Viridiplantae > Streptophyta > Magnoliopsida > Rosales > Rosaceae > Comarum > Comarum palustre. The sequence continues at coordinate 1,285,529 of OX637587.1, forward strand.
TTAGGGTTTTAACCGACGAAATTAGGGTAATTTGTTGGCTAAAGTTAAATAAATAAATAACTTTAGCTGAAGAAATTGGGTAATTCGTCGGCTAAGATTAAAAATAAATAAATAACTATAGCCGACGAATTACCCTAATTTCGTCAGCTAAAGTTAAATAAATAAATAACTATAGCCGACGAAATTTATTAAAATTTGTTGGCTAAAGTTAATTAAAAATTCAAAAGTTTTGGCGGGGATTTTAAAAAATTTAAAATTTTCCGACTAAAATTTTGAACTTTAGCCGATGAAATTAGGGTATTTCTTCGGCTAAAGTTCAAAATTTTTTATATCTTTCAATTTTCTCCTCCTCCTCCTGTTCATCTTCCTTCCTCCTCCTCCGGCGGCAACAACGTACTTCTCCTCCTCCTCCTATAGCCGGCCTCTTACTATTCTCCTCCTCCTTCACCCTTCACCACCGGTGTAAAAAAGAAAAAGAAGAAAAAAATTAATCAAAAATACAATAAATAAAAAATAATAATAAAAAAAATAAAATAAAATAACTATAACTGACGAATTTTAACAAAATTCGTTAGCTAAAGTTAAATAAATAAATAAAAATAAAATAACTAGCTGACGAATTTTAATAAATTTCGTGGGCTAAAGTTAAATAAATAATAAAAATAATAGATATAGCCAACAAAATTTTATTAAATTTCATCGGCTAAAGTCCAAAAATTAGTCTGCTAAAGTCCAGAATTTAAGCGACGAAAAATTTTTCGTCGGCTAAATAAATGACTTTAGCTGACGATGAATAGTAATTTTGTTGACTAAAGTCTTGACCGACAGCTTTTTCCCGATGACTTCTTAGCCGACGACGTTTCGTCAGCTAAGACTTTAGCCGATAAAATTTTGTACTTGGCCGACGAAAAATTTTCGTCGGCTAAAGTACTGATCCTAATAGTGATGGTTGTGTGTTTAAAACTTAGAGAACAAAGTCTGTCCATATGAAAATGCAACTGTTGTATGACTCTCATCAAACTAGAAAGCAGACTGTTATATCTATTGTGTGAAACAACGGTCCAAATATTTCAGTTGCAGGTTATTCAACATCATACAACGGTAAAGATAAGGACTAAACTATTGTAGCTTATTGGAAAATACACAACGGTAGAAATGAAAACCAACAGTTGTATGAAAGGGTAAAAATACAACGAAAATGTTTTATTGTTTGTTGTCTGAGTGGACTTGTCGATGCCGCGCATGCTGTGCATGACATCGATCTGCACAACGACTTATACAACTAAAGTATTGAACTGTTAAGCAAAATGTTATCAAACAACGGTGATTTTCACACTTGTATGAACATTCAATCAGACAAGCCTGAAATATACAACGGAAACCCTATAGTCACACAACGGTGATCCACCGTTGTATGTTGACAAATCTGTAGTAGTGGAGTGTCATGTGTAGCTTGTATGACAGACTTCGTGATATATATCGTGGTCGAGTCTCGTTATGGCTTGTAAGCCCACATAAATAGTGTTACTTATGCTTGGAGATGTAGTCATACTAGTTGCTACTACCCAAAATCATTTCTACGCCATGGATCTGTTATCTTATAAATGAACTCATGCCTCCCTGGTACTGCAGGATCTGCCTCTCTATGGGAGTGTCGAAGTCTTTGCAGCAACATAAAACTGCCAAATTTCCAGACTAACCTGGTAGAATCCATGAATTGAGAGATTCTCAGGATCCTTTTGACATTCTCCTCAAATTCTGCTCGATATTTCTCCAAGCGGCGCTCTGCATCTAAGAAAGCTTATTCTTTCGGTCTTTTTTCTTCTTTCATTTTTTTTCAAGCTCGTCTTTTGGTGGGCTACACATTTTACTCAACTCCTTCGCCCATTCATCTTTTGAAAGACGTCAGACTTGAAAAAACCCTTCCATCTCTGTTCAATCACTTCTATGTTAAGTTCTAGAAGTAATCTGGCCATTGCCTCAAACTCGAATTGTTCTTCCAAGGTGAATATTTGCTTCATGCTACTCACCGCTCCTCCAACTTCTTCACATAAGAGTTCAAAAATACATATCGCTGAGTAGACATATATCCCTCCAGCATCGCTGGAATGCTCAAACACATGTGCATCTTTGACATTACTAATGCAAGATCATCAAAAGCTTTAATTTCTTGCTCAAATACACTGAAAAATGGAAGCATGATCCAATACGCCATGCCTATAACAGATTTCGAATCCTTAGAGCACGCCCAACTACTTCTCTATTTTATTGGTATTCTTAATTTTGGGGATTTTTTGGTTGTTTAATTTTGGATCCAACGACTTCCTTATCTCATTCTCTAAAATAGGAATAGAGAAGAAAGATAATTACTTTTTTTTCCAAATTTGCAGATTTCGAATCCTTAGAGCACGCTCAACTGCTTCCCTATTTTATTGGTATTCTCAATTTAGGGGATTTTTTGGTTGTTTAATTTTAGATCCAGCAGCTTCCTTATCTCATTCTCTAAAATAGGGATGGACAAGAAAGATAATTATTTTTTCCCAAATTTGCAGTAAAGTCTTCATTCCTCAAAATTAAATGTTTCACATGTTCCAGCAAAAAGTTGTCAAATATATAATATTTTATTAAGTTTGTTATTGTTAATATAAAAATATATATAATTTTTTGACATAATTAATAATGATATAGCTTATTTTATTGTTGTAATAAATGTCAAAAATCTCCAAAATAGGGAAGCTATTGGAGCTGAAGCAAATTTTTTTTAGAGATTTTGACTTTTACTTCCCTATTTTAGAGAAATTTTAAGGAAGTTTTTGGGCATGCTCTTAGTACCAGCCATAGCAGCCATAAATGAACTTGTAAGACCATCTCCAACAGCTTCCCAATTTTCTCTATTTTTGAGGCAGGTTTTAGATGTCTTGCTCTAACAAATTCTCTAAATCTTTCTTCAAAATGGGGAATGTGAAGAGAGAAACTCAAATTCTTTATATTTGTAGCAAACTCCATAATTTTATAGAATAATTTAGAGAATGATCATGAAATCTCTAAAATGGAGAATCTGTTGGAGTGGAAGAAGTAAAATTGTTTGAAGCATTGACTTTTGTTTTCTTATTATAGAGAAATTTTGGGGAAACTGTTGGAGATGATCTAAGCCATAATTTTTAAAAGATAAAATTCAGTTTACTATTTTGAATTTTGGGGTTAAAATCAGTTCAGTTCATCTTTTTGAAAATCTATCGTTTAGTCCCTTAAATTTTAAATGTCTACACTTTTTTCTAAATTTTCATCTTAAGCTCTAAATATGACGTCAGATGTTAATATGAAGTCGACAATGAGGCTCTACATATTAGTGTTAGCTCTCACTTTCACGCCCCAACCCAAGATTACCTCCCTAACCCTGGGTTAAGACGTGCGGGACCCAACTCAAGAGAGATTTACTCGAAATCCCCCTTGAGCCAGGATAACCCTATTCAAACAGTCCAAACGGCACCGGAATAGACCTCAAACCGGAGGTTATTCTGATTCCTACATTTGGATCTCAAATCAACCATTTAAAGAACCTAGGGGTTCTAATAACATTTGTGACTGCACCCGAATCCCGGTCAGGCTGCCTACGTACCCTGTCTTCAGGGATCAAGCCACACGTAGCTCTTGTATTAACTAACACCCTAACCGGGCGAATCCCGCTATTCTATTTATCGGTTGCTTTCTAAATGAGGATAGCATACACCTAACGCATATCCTGAGTTAACCTCTCAAATGAGGTATCCACCGACCAACTAATCCTCGGGATTAAACCGAACATTCTACCATTCATAACAATAACATCCATACACAACAAGACAGATAATAACGGCAATCACAAGATTATAAACAACCATCACGCAGAACTATAAATATAAAACATAGTGGCATCCACGTAAATAAACCAAACCATGGGCATTTAAGATATTTCCTCCTACTTGGCATCCCTGAAAATAACTGTAATTACCAGAGGTATATATGGAATTACCACCTCTATGGCATTTCTGTAATTAGCCTAACACTGTCAGGGCAACATGGACATTCTAGCCTTAATGGCAGTTTCGTAATTAATCTGAACTACCAGGGGCCCTTTGGGAAAAACAGCCTTAGTGGCAGCCCCTGTAAATATACAAAACAGCTAGGGGTAGTATTGGAATTCCAGCTCTAGTGGCAGCCCGGTAATAACCTTAACCTACCAGGGGTATTACTGGGATTTAACCATGATGGCACCCCTGTAATTACCCTAGACTGCCAGGGGCAGTTCTGTCATTTTACAATCACGGTAAAACAGTAAAAACTCGGATCTACCATGGTAAAAATCCAGGAATTTACCGTTCTCCTTTAAAATGTTTCCGGTCGGCCTACCGACCGATTTCTACCCCATTTATCCGGCCACAACCCTCCCCCAGTCGCTCCTCACAGCAACAACAACATTCATCAACATGAATTGCACATCCAGCATAAGGAAAAATAAGGAGGGAGGAATTTTCTTACCTCTCAAGCTCCTGCCGAGGGACCCCAAACCCACCGGCAACAACTGCACAGTGCCACTCGGACACTCACATGCACCAGCCGTGCCGGCGTCTCCCAACGGTGCTCCCCACATCACCTTCATCCTCCACAGCCTCTGGTGCCCTCGATCCCCTCCCCTGCACGTCTGGACCTCTGCCCGCTTTGCTCGACAATCGAGGTGGTCGACGAGAGGCGCGACAACCACCGGCGCGCGCGCCACAGCAGGCCTGATGGAGCCCTGGCTCCGACCCGAGAGAGAAACGAGAGGAGAAAGAGACCGAGGGGAGAGAGAAAAGAGTGAGAGAGCGGGAGGAGAGAGTGCGAACAGGAGAGTCCCCCCCGATCCGGTTTTGGGTATATATATATATATATATATATATATATATATATATATCAACCAACGGCTCAGATTTGATTTCACAAATCCAACGGTCCAGATCTGCCAATGACTAGTTACCATGAATAGTAAGAAGATATTTTTCCTATTTACTTTTACCGCACGGTAACAACACTTTTATCCCTCATAACTTCCGCATACGAACTCCGATTAATTTATAGGACATACCCACGAGTTCGTATTAACGTCCTTCACATCTTTCCCGAAGAAAACTCTCTTAAATTCTCGACTTAACGCAAAGTCCTCTTTTCCTACGGTAAAGTAACTTATCATTTGTTACTTCCGTAAATTCGATAAATTCGTAACTAACAACTCGTAACTCCGGAAAATCTTCTGGACATACCGGGGATCTCGTAATAACATAATCTATCCCTCGGGACATTAATTCTATTTTTCCCCAAAACTGAGAATATCTCGATAATAATTCGGGGAAAATTAACAGTGCGGTTACCATTCTCTGTAACTCGCCTAATCCCGGTAAAAATGTAAATTTCGGGACGGGATGTTACACTCACTATGTATGAAAATGACTAAAATAACTCTTACGGGTCATAAGGGAAAACGATCATAAGATTTATTCTTGATCGTTTCATATATTTTGAGAGCCAATATTAGTATGTACGGCCTCCTTGTCAGCTCCACATCAAGACCTGATATTATATTTGGAGCCTAACATGAAAATTTAGACCAAGTTGTTGGTATTTAAAAGTTAAGGGTACTAAAATGATGGATTTACAAAAAGAGAGACTAAACTGATTTTAACCATAAAGTTCAGAGTATTAATATGAATTTTATCATTTTTAAAATTTCTCATGGAATTTCTAATTTCTCTTTCCCATCATCATAAATAAAAGAGGCAGACTTGCAACAATTGGGCCTAAAAGACCTTAATTACTCTACTACAATGGGCTCAGCCCATACGTAACATAAAGACTACTGCTCTTTAAACTTACATTAGTACATACTAACGTCTAAAACAGAACAATGTAACTACGGTGAGAGAGAGTGTGTGTTAGGAACAGAATTTATTCAAGATAGGAAAGCTAGGAAATTAAAGGAATTCTAAGAGATAATCTAAACAACAAACATATTCATTCATCCATAACTGATTATCCATTGGTTTAGAGCATCTACAACACTATTGCTAAATCAATATTTTTTTAAAAAAAATTGTCAACTTTTAGGATAAATAAGAGCTCTAGCACAATACTTGAAAAATTACTAAATCCTAAAATTAATAAACATAATTGATAAATTTATCAACCTGATCAATGATTGCTAAAGAGAAATATAAGTTTTTTCTCTTTTTTATCCATATGTTAGTCTATTATTAGTTTAAAATGTTTATCAACTTATATTTAACAATAATTACTTGAGTCAAAAAATTCAGTAAATACACGTTCGGCGTGTTCAATTCTAAAAACACGGGAAATAATTTTCAAGATACAACTCAGAACTTCCGTAGATATTGAAAACGGCTTCGGCTCGTTTTAATTGTTCTTAGAAAACTCAAATCATAAAGGAAATTCGACCAACCATATGAAATTAAACGGGCCCGTTCGTTGCTCATCGTCCCTGCTCAGACCTCGTATATATTCCCCAATCCAATTCTCTATTCTGGCACGCTTTCATATAGCCCCAATCCAATTCTCGTTTTCTCTATGTATCTTACATGCACTTGCCAAGTTCATGAGTAGAATATAAAGAAAAGAAGAAACAACCCCTCTGCAAGTTTCCTCCATTGTTTTTCTAATCTTCTCTGGGTTGTGGACGATTTGATCATCGGAGAGAAACAATTATCAAATCTTTTAATCAACTTTAAGATGAACACTATGAAAGAATGAAAACGTATGAGCATCGTCAACAAATAGCATTGATCGCCCGTTCACACTTGTCTTGAAGTATCTTCACAGCCTCCGTAAATAGCACTTCTGGTGGTAATACCCCAGTTGATTCGATGTTAACTGTAAGGGAAAAATGAGAGTTAGAACTCAGACAACAGGCAATAGGAAACAAACTACACTACATTGCCACTTCTTCCGGATCACCCTACATAACTCCTCAAGTATTTACTTGCTTACATTATTTTTGAGGAAAACAAAGTTCATAACAACTCTTGAATCCAACTTCTGACTTCTACAGATTCATTTGATACCATGTTACAAAATCTTAAACTTGAATATAAGCTACAACTACCATCTAAATTAGTCTAATGAACAAAGCAAATCAATTAATGGCTAGAATTTTCATGTATGTGGATCTATATCTGTTAGCCAAATATATTTAAAATGATTTGGAATCAATCATAAAATACTCCAGTAGGGAAACACAAAGACGTTGATTGAACATAGAATCTTCATACTTAAGACAGATTTTCTACATTTTTAACAAATCAAAACACCAAAATTGAATGTAGGATCAAAGCCTGTTCCAGAACACCCACCAGAAATCAAGAGGATCATATAAATTACATTTTAGAAAAAAAATCAACATATTACTTACAAATGAAATGATCCTTGACACGTCGTAATGACAAAGAATCCTCCCATCCCTTCCCTTCTCTGATGCACTCCCTACACAGTGTGCATTTTCGTGCTCTCACTACAGTGGCCCTTTTTGTACCTGATAAGCAGTCAAATAATTGTTCAAGCCAATGAATAAATGGATAAGAGAAAAAGTATTTTGAGAAGTACAAATAGCTGACGATACTGCAAAATAATAAGGAAATTCAGGTTACCATTGCCAATATCTTCAATATCAAACACCTTTACTGGGCATGTTGCCACAAGTTTCTCAGCCATCTCATCCTCAATATCTTTCAGAATTATAACCTAAACAAAATCAAAAGTTTATTATTCTGAGTGATCTTTATTTCTATACGCAAACACACAATATCACATCCCCTTACCTCAGGAAGCATTCTATACCAAGCAGGGGCAACTGGGGACCATTTTGCATGTGTTTTGCCACTGCCCTTAACAGCAAGTGCTTCCAATTCAATTTCCTAAGAAGAGGTAGGCAGTGTCAGTTCATGAAAGAACAATACAATAAAATTACTACTAGAAAAGAATATACCAGGGGATCCCCCAGACTGGCTTTATAGACCTGGAGGCAGGAAACACTAAAAAATAACTGGCTACAATGAAAGGGTTTGAACCTCAAGTCCACATGGAAGTAAACCATGGACCTGACATTTCTTACTAAACATAATGAAACTAGTATTTAGAATGATAAAATAACCTGAACCAGTCTTTTGGTTGAGTGACCACTCTAATCTCCACCACTAACGCTAGGATTAACTTCTACATCTATATTTTCATTGAAAAAATAATGTAACCAGTTAGCTCTAACTAGCCTGTCATGAAATAATATTATCTGTTATTTAAATTGAACTGTTCTTATCTCACTTGCAGTTACATTAGCCAAACAACAATTGGCTCCAGGTTCAATACTTGATATATCTCTTGAGAATTCACATTTTAAATCATACTCTTAGCTCTTTTGAATACTTGCAATCACATTCAGTCCAACAACATTTGGAGTTAACTGCCGCAGTTTTCAATAAGAGTTACCTGGCCAGGGCCTAGTCTAGCAATTGTAATATCTCCATCCGTTGGACCAATTGGATTGGTGGCAAATTCTGGCATGGAATCCTGGCTGGAATTAAATGATGTGTAGGTCGAGCCTTCTGATTCCATAGTAAATTTACTCCCATTTGGCAACCAAACCAAATCTTTTGACTTGACTGTTTCACAAATTACAAAATTTTCATAACATGAAGAAAATCATCCACAAAAGATATATAAACATGCAAGGAAATCACAAGTAGTTTTATGTCACTTATAGAGAACAAAAAGTATATACCTGTGATACGTGTTTGTCCATCTTGTTCTTGCCCCTCCCGTTTTGGTCCCTTTTGTTTGCCTTGCTTTTCACACCTCACTTTGAGCCCAAAAACAATGGTGTTCTTTTCATTTGCCATATTATTTTCTAACAAGGAAAATGAAGGGGAAAAACTCAACACCTTAATAATACGAAGTGCATCAACACACCATAATTGTTTTTGATAAGAAACAAAAGAAAGATCAAACAAACCTGTAAATTCAAACAATCTTGGGTCAGCCTTGATTGGAATGAGACCCAATCTGTGGGAAAGGACTTCATCTTGGATTACTGATGTATTGTTTGCAATAAGAACTCTTTCAATAGCCATCGTGGGAACCTACACTTGCATAAACTAAGAAAATTTAGGATTATCATCATTATATTTAGTCTTCCACTCCATATCACTTGAAAACACACATAAAAGTCATCCAAGAGGCTAGAGTTAGTGCAAACTACGAGAAGCAGATACAAACTAAGGTCAGAATGGTCTAGAAGGTAAAAATATAAGCATATTTTCCCTCCCTTAAACTACATTGACTATGAGGACATGATATCCATTAATAGGTAACACTGACATTAATTCTTCATAGATCAATTACACTACAACAAACTCACATAGTCAAACCGCTTTTCCTTGCAACGATCATATAATTTACTCAAGAGAAAGCAATAGTAACCAACATGATCGGAATACTTCTCTATTTCCTTCACCAAACTACACAATACACTCAATAGACAATTTTAACCTATTAGAAACTCTCATCAAGCACACCCACGACTCGCAAATTTTGAATATCCAAGGAAAAATTACAACACAAACCTCAGCTATGAGGATCCTCCTGAACGCATTGGCAATAGCCGGATCAATTCCAATCATATCAAACTCCATTTCATCCTTTTCGAGACGAATCACCTCAACTCTAAAGTTGCTCGGGAAGCTATCCAACATACTATTATCGACTCCCACCGAAGCATAAGCACCAGAGTACTGAAATGTATCAGTCTGCAAAACACCAAAATCCAAAAAAAAAACACCAAAAACCAAAAAATCAAAACCAAACCCAATACAGGATTCAACTTTCATATCAAAACAAGCTATCACAACATAAATTTGAACTCAAACAGATCAATGGGGTAGTAAATATTACTGCAAAGCGGGAAAAAATGAGAAACAAAAGGAGGTAACTTTACGTGAACGGGAGCATCAGCCTTGCAATCGACACGTGTCCTCTGGAAGTCGATGTGAGGAGGTAGCTTCCCCATGGGCACATCTGAGAGCTTCTCTATGAAATCCAGTGTGCCGTTTGCAGAATCTGATTGCTCAGACTCTGAGCTTGAGGTTGTGTCTTCGTTAGTAGACGACATCTTTTTGGGGTTCTCTCCGCTGCCAATTTGTCTTCTAGAGCCAAGAAGAAGGCAGAGAGAGAGGCTCTGGTATTGGTTTAGAAGTTAGGGTTTTGCAGAGATGGAGGCAATTGCAAAATTGGGGTTCAGGGTTTTAGGGGAGGAGAAAAGAAGAGGAAAGTGGGCTTGTTGGGCCGAACGAACAGTGTGGCCCAATTTCTGTAGAATCAATTTGGACCGACAAATTCTCGTTGTTTTCTTTGACACGGGAAGTTGCCTCATGTCCGTGTCCGACTCGGTTTTAAGCTCGTTCGAATTATGCTGGTAAGATAAATGAGTCAAGTTTAAGCCTAATATTAAACTGGAAAGAAAAAAAAGAAGCTTGAAATAGGATATATTCGACTTCGTCAAGCTCCTGAACAACTCATATTTAAATACACCTTCATAGGTTGAATGTGTGCTTTTCAAATCAACATAAACTAATGACAGTTAGGGAAGAGATTCAATTGATGCAGTCATTGCAGTGGGTCTCCCACGGAATCAAATGCATTTTCCTACATTTGGAACACTAGTTGCTTCGACTGTACAGCTTGATGGCAGATGTTGTGAACATCTGTGATGTATCAAAATTGCCAAGGGGAAGTCCATGGACATGTCCAGGTGATTATTAAGGTTTAGAGTTTAGGGTTTAGGTCCACTCAGAATGTTCACTAACAAAGATATCTACCTAGAGATGAACTGGATCTTCCTCATCGGCTTACTTGCACGCAAATTTCTATTTCCCAACAGGTGGATTAATGAGGTTGTAAAGAAATTCATGACAAGTTACAATGACTAATGAAGTCTCATGGACAATATTAACTTAAACAGTATTTAAGTGTGTATTGCGTGTTAAAAACATGTTGTATGAGACATATTTAGGACACTTTATGTAAACATGAGTTAGGTGATAATGTGGGGCGGAATTTGAGTGAACATATATCAGTGATATCACCAAAATCAAAGCTAGTTTTAGTTTTAAGAGGAATTTCAACAATGTTAAGTCAAGTTTGGCTAAAATAGCTAGAAAGTTATTTTGGCTAGCCACTTTAGAAATTTTCCTACATCAATACTCTATATTTCAACAAAAAATTGATTTATATTATTGATTAAATAAAAATAAAATTAAAAGTGTTTTAATAATACAAAAATGACTTTAAAATGAATACTATAAATTAACATAAATTATAAAGAGACTCGTCTTGTTAGTTATATTTAGCTAAAGAGATAGCTAAAAGTTAAAATAGTCAGCCAATTACATAAAATAGCTAGTCAGTTGGAGCTAGTAAAACTGATAAAAAAAACTAGAGGTGTGTAATTTGCACCGAAAATGCTGTTTCCTATCCGGCACTGAAAAAAATGATTCAGTTACCGTATCAATTTAAAATGGTGTCGGTGTATGGTCACACCGCACCGAACTGTATAAAAACGATTCAGTTACGTTTTGAGGTTATAATTCAACTGATTTAAATCGAACCACACCGAATAAATTTTTTATTATTTTTTTTTCATTGATGCATAGAATTTGATTTGTAATATATAAAAAAAATTCATTTATATTTAAGTTTGTAATTTGTAAGTTGTTGTGTTCATAATATTTGATATATATTGATTTATTAAGTTATAAAGTATATTGTTTTTGTTAGCGGAAGGAAATCACCTGTACCGATTTGCCCAATGCCAAGCCTGTGCCACTAATCACAATCCGACACCTGGCATTAACTTAACAATGTCTTAACTCCGTTAACTCCTATAAAATAAAACTCCATTAATCCTTGTTAAAAACAATATTATTTTTTTCTCTCTTAACATCCAACCCAACTGTTTATATCTCAGAATTACAGTCAAAGACAAAACCCAGAATTCTTTCATCTCCACAACACGATCTTCATCCAATTGTTATCAATTTATCATACCCATCAACCTGCACCGCTACTCGGTTTTAAATCCATACAAGAATCATATCCAAAACTACAAGGTTAATTAATCAACCCAATATTACTTACGGCGCAGGTTTGGCATTGGGCAAATGGGTACAAGTGATTTGCTTCCTTAGTTAATTTAGTGACATTAATTTGTAACTTACATGGATGGATGTACTAAATGCATTCAAAATTTATTCATATTATATATGAATTGTTAAGCGAAAACTAAGACATCATTTATTTGTTAAAATAAATAAATCAGTCAACCGAAACCTACCCACACCAAAAAACTGTGTAACCGAAATATTCAAAAACCGAATAAAGCAACTTGTTTACTGTTTAAAATATTGTCAAACCGAATAAAGCGGTTCGGTTATGGTTTGAGCTTCAAACCGATCTGAACCGAATCGCGCTCACCCCTATAAAAAACTAAACTCGCTCTCTAAAATGAATAAAAAATTAAAATGACTAGTTTATTAAAGTTGTTCTAATCACCATTAGTTTAGGTCATGATGGTATGTTACAGTCTTGTTACATTATTTGTCACACCCCGAATCTTATAATTTTACTGCGAATTACTTTCCTTACGTAATCCGTGGATTTACAGTGTCGAAATTAAGGTTTGAACAACAAAACAACGGTCAGAATTGTTGACGGTAATGTAAACATTTGTGGGGATTTTATTGGAAGATAATGAGTGAAATTAGAGGGTAAATTCCTGTGGGAACGGAGGAAAAATTTTGAGGTTCCCTATATTTTTTTAGGAAGTTTCCTCGTTTGGAAACTTATTTTCTTTCCTTTTTCTCCTGTTTCCTTTTTCTTCTCTTCTTCTCCGCGTTTTTTCTTTCCTCTTCGGGGTTTGTTCATTTCTCTTCCCAGGCGACCCTGCGCCTCACTGTGCCGAAGAGAACTACCACCGCCGGCCGCCGTGGGGCGCGTGACTGGCCTCCCTCGACTCGGTGGAGGTCCGGCAACCCAGCAAGCCTTCGGATCGGGGCAGCGCCGCCGCGTGGGGGGAGAGGAAACCTCCGGAAAGTTGCTGTGTTTTCGGGTTCCGGTCGGGTCAGGCTTCTGTGCCGTCTCCTGCCGTTCACAGCCGGTCCACAGTCATCCTCCGAGCCTTCCAAAGGCGGGGAATTGGACGATTTCGAGCTAGGTGAGAGGATTGATCAGGATTTTCCCAGAATTGGGATTTTATTACTGTTCATGTGATTTGTTGTTGTTAGAGTTGTTTTTGGTTGTTGAGTGGTAAAGGAAAGTTGTAGGGGAGATTGAGAGGAGCAAGAAGATGGCCGGAGATCGCCGGTCGAAGGCCATCTGGCCGGCGGCCGAATTTTACTGTTCACAGGGGCATTTCAGTCATTTCACGGAAAAATTTACTTTTAACAGTTATGGTAAATGAGTTAGGGGTAAAGGTAAAAATAATTCTAAGTTAAATTTTGGAGAATTGGAAGTAAAAAGGATTAAGGGAAGTTAAGTATATAAAATCTTGTGGAGGAGGATTAATGGCCGTATCGTTTAAGTTACGGTTATTGTTAAAAATGTCGTTTTGGTTCGGAAAGAGAATTCCATGTAATCGTTGGTCGGGAGTGAGCGAGGATTGTTAAGAGAATACAAGAATTGAGCTAGTTTAATACGGAGTTTATACTAATGTCTCCGGAGACCCGACTTTACGAATTGGAATAATTAACATGTTTATTTCATTTAACAGGACGTGAGGATTTACGTTCCGGGGAGGCACAGGATCGCTCCCAGGGCTAGTCCCGTTACAGTGAGTGGACAGATTATTTTATTTAAATGATTGCATGCCCTAATTGTTGATATAATTGCATGTTTTTTTATGATTGTTCGAGTATGATATGTTCCTCGCGTGCTCGGATATTATATTTGGATTTTTGCTTATATGTCGAGGAATAGATTTATTTATTTGTTTGGGAAGAGTATTCGAGTAAAGTATTGTTGGGAATTTCCTTTATGGGTTGTCCAATGATTATGCTAGCTAGAGTAGCGTGAGGGCGCTACTAGAGCTCTTAGCTCCGACCCTAGCCTGAGAGGTCAGACAAATTACGTAGTGCACTATGAGGGTTGTCCATCACCATTTACCTAGAGCTCTTAGCTCCGACCCTGGTCTGAGAGGACAGACACGCCTGAGATGTCAGGTGGATATTCTAAGGGTTGTCCATCACCATTTACCTAGAGCTCTTAGCTCCGACCCTGGTCTGAGAGGACAGACACGCCTGAGATGTCAGGTGGATATTCTAAGGGTTGTCCATCACCAGTTACCTAGAGCTCTTAGCTCCGACCCTGGTCTGAGAGGACAGACACGCCTGAGATGTCAGGTGGATATATTAAGGGTTGTCCATTACCGTTTTATATAGCTAGCATAGCGTGAAGGCGCAACCAGAGCTCTTAGCTCCGACCCTAGTCTGAGAGGCCAGACTTATTGTGCTTGTGAATGTTACTCTTCCCATAATCCTTATTGGTTTATATTATCATGCATTTGTGGAAATTTAGAAATTTTGGGCATGCATAAATGTTATTTAAATCAATAAATCTTTGGGAGAGCATGAAACATTGGTTTTAATTATTGTGGTGAATTTTTAGTGTTTCATGGATTATTTTTTTGTCCACTCACTCTAACATTTTCCATGTTTCTCCCTTGGGCCTTTGTTTTTCTTAAAATGCCCAGACTGCAGAGTTCGGCCAGCAAATTAGGAGGCGCATAGTGGTTACCTCTCCACACAGTTTTCACTAGTAGGTTTCTGAAAACCTACAAGTGTACTTTTCCTCCCTTATATTAGAGCTCTGATAACCTGGGGGTATTATTACTATGTTTCGGGGTAGAGTACGGAACTTTTTCGGTATTATTTCAGAAATTTCTGATTATTATTTATGTTGAAGATTATTTAGTTTCAAATGTTTTGTTGTTGTGGTTGTATTTGTGGAGATGGTTGTGTGTTGATGTGAGCAGGATGGCTCAAGTAGGAGAGGGGATGGAATTAGAAGTGTGTTTACTTTGTTTTTAGGTGAAGGGTTACCCACTATTAGGGGACATTATGCCGAAATTTCGGTAACTACCCTTTTAGGTGGGTCCCGCAGGAGTCATTTTGGGATTTACTGGGAAATCTCGGGATGGGTCCTGTCATTGGTATCAGAGCACTAGGTTATTCGATTCCTTTTCTAATTGTTACTGCTTATGCCTTGTGTGAAACTAGTATCTATAGAGTGATGGACCGACCGCGGCGGATCCATCAGCATTTATGCTTAAGATACGAAGTGATCATCGGGTATTTGCAGTAGCTACTATAGTATTATGTGTGCTACATGGTACTAAACATCTTGGTTTCAGGTTTAATTATGCGCCGAGCACGTGGCCGAGCTCGTAGGGAGAATCTTTCCCCTCCACCGGAAGGAGAAAACCCTCTTCCTCCTCCTTCTAGAAGAGGAAGTGAAGAGTCAGCTACTTTGGGAGCGGGTTTGTTAGAGCGGTTGGTGCAGGGTATCCGCTCTGGTATGAGTTAGCTTAATTATGAGAAGGCCCGCAAGCATGGTGCTAGAGTGTTTACCCATGCTAGTGAACCCATGGAAGCACTCAGTTGGTTGGAGGAGACCGAAAAGATGTTCCGAATAGTAAATTGTCCAGAGGAAAGGAAGGTGGCGATAGCTACACAGTTCCTGGAGAGGGAAGCTTGGCATTGGTGGCTTGATGTAAGCCGCAGGGTGGGTGATGCAGCTCCGCAGATGTCCTGGGAGCAGTTTTCCGCCCATTTTAAGGAGCGTTATGTCAGTCGAGCACACATGAACCGCATGAGGGAAGAATTTCTAAATTTGAGGAAGAGTGATGACATGTCGGTTTCGGCGTTTGAGCAGCGTTTTAGGGAGCTGGCCTATTACGTTCCTAAGTTGGTAAAGACAGAGCAGGATAAGGTCTATCAGTTTGTTAGGGGCCTTGGTGGTATATACACTACTCAGATGACGGCTGTACCATATGCATCATTCATGGAGGCAGTGATGGCTGCACTTAATGTTGAGGCCCAGCAGTTTTCTTATGGCCGGCTTTCAGATGTTGGGGTTGCCCGCCGGCTTTCAGATGTTGGAGCTGCGGGTTCTGGCTCAGCTAGAAGATCGTTGACGAGGTCTAGTTCAGTATCCTCTGCTGGGAGTGGCTTTGGTAGCAGCACAGGATCCAGGTCAGGGTTCCGAGGGAAGCTTAAGAGTTTCTTCAAGAGGTCCTCTAGGGGGTTTAGAGGAGGATCTAGCACTCAGAGTGGGTCATCTGGAGGTCAGAGTGCGCAGCAGAGTCAGAGACCGCCCCAGAGTTTTCAGCAGAGTCAGGGGTTGCATAGTCAGTGCTATCAGTGTGGGCAGACAGGTCATTTCAGGAGAGATTGTCCTCTTTTGAGTCAGGGAGCAGCATTGGCACCTACCCAGACTATGAGGCAGACGCATTCCGGTACTGTTAGTAGTGGTACCCCCTCTGTGACACAGACTAGAGGCGGCACACAGCAGAGCAGAGGTAGTAGAGGCCGTCCTACCACACATGCGAGACTGCATGCCATGACTCAGCAGGAGGGCCGCTCTTCTCCAGATGTTATTATTGGTACGTTATTAATTTTTGGCCGACCCGCTTTTACATTAATAGACCCTGGAGCGTCGCATTCCTTTATGTCCAGTAGATTTTCCTTACATGCCAATGTGCCGTCATTATCACTTCCTGGGGAGTGGCACGTGTCCTTGCCTTCCGGGGATGTGATGAAGATAGATTGGGTATTTAAGAGCTGTGAAGTGCTGATAGAGAGTTGCGGTTTTGAGGTTGATCTAATACATCTTGATATTGTGGAGTTCGATGTGATCTTGGGGATGGACTTCTTGGAAACCCATAGAGCGATGGTGGATTGTTTCCGAAAAGAGGTAGTGTCAAGGAGTCCAGGGAAGCCTGAGGTCACCATTCAAGGGGAAAGAAATGTTCTCCCAAACTGTGTGATTTCCGCTGTTACAGCTAGGAAATTGTTGAACAGGGGTTGTCAAGCCTACCTGGCACATGTAGTAGATACCAGGAAGGGTGAGGTGAACCTGGAAGACATTCCTGTGGTAAAGGAGTTTCCAGATGTATTTCCAGACGAATTGCCTGGATTACCGCCAGCAAGAGAGATCGATTTCACCATCGAGATGCTTCCTGGAACCGCTCCTATCTCTCAAGCTCCCTATAGAATGGCACCTGTGGAATTAAAGGAGTTGAAAACTCAATTGCAGGAGTTGGTGAATAAGGGCTTTATTCAACCTAGCACGTCCCCTTGGGGTGCTCCTGTACTTTTTGTTAAGAAGAAAGATGGCACTATGAGACTTTGTGTGGATTACCGGAAGCTGAATCAAGTGACGGTGAAGAATAAATACCCTTTGCCACGAATTGATGATTTATTCGACCAGTTGAGGGGTGCCTCTGTTTTCTCGAAGATTGATTTGAGATCGGGTTATCATCAGTTGCGGATTCGGGAAAGTGATATTTCCAAGACTGCATTCCGGTCACGGTATGGACACTATGAGTTCGTAGTGATGCCATTTGGACTTACTAATGCACCCGCCGCCTTCATGGATTTGATGAATAGGGTGTTTAGTCCATTTCTCGATCGTTTTGTGATCGTGTTTATTGATGATATTTTGGTTTACTCCAAAAGTTTAAAGGAGCATGCCAGACATTTAAGGACGGTTCTGCGAGTTCTCAGAGAAGCTCAGCTGTATGCAAAGCTTAGCAAATGTGAGTTTTGGTTGGATAGAGTGGGATTCTTGGGCCACATTGTGTCGGAAGAAGGTATTAGTGTGGACCCTCAAAAAGTAGTTGCAGTGGCTAATTGGGGTAGACCCACCAATGTGACAGAGATTCGGAGCTTCTTAGGATTAGCAGGCTATTATCGTCGCTTCGTTCAAGATTTCTCCAAGATTGCTGCTCCTCTTACAAGATTGACCAGGAAGGGAATTAAGTTTGAATGGTCTGACAAGTGCGAGCAAAGTTTTCAGGAACTCAAGGAGCGTCTGACTAGGGCACCAGTTTTGGCACTTCCAGATGATAGTGGGGAATACGAAGTTTATTGTGATGCCTCTAAACACGGATTGGGTGGTGTGTTGATGCAGCATGGGAGAGTGATCGCCTATGCTTCTAGGCAATTGAAAACGCATGAGGTAAATTATCCCACCCATGATTTGGAGCTTGCTGCGGTGGTGTTTGCTCTTAAAATTTGGAGGCATTACCTTTATGGAGCCAAGTGCCAAATTTTCACTGATCACAAGAGCTTGCAATATGTGTTCACTCAAAGGGATTTAAATATGCGTCAAAGGAGATGGATGGAATTAATTAAAGATTATGATTGCTCAATTGAGTACCATCCAGGGAGAGCTAATGTGGTAGCTGATGCTCTTAGTCGCAATCCCTCTTTATCTTTGGCATATTTGAAAATGATTCGGGTCCCACTTCTTTATGAGCTTCGAGCTACCGGTGTTGATTTAGCAGTGGATGAAATGGGTGTTTTGGTGGCCAGTTTTCGTGTGAGGCCAGTACTAGTTGATAAAGTTCGGGATGCGCAATATAATGACCCCTCTATTGTACAGTTGGTTGAGAGGGCTCAGGAGGGCTCAGCAGAGGACTTTGCGGTTAGGAAAGATGGAACCCTTTTATTTAAGGGTAGGTTGTGTGTACCGAAGAGGAATGAAGAGCTTAAACGGGAGATCATGGAGGAAGCTCATAGTTCAATTTATGCCGCCCATCCAGGTAGTACAAAGATGTATAGAACTTTGAAGAATTATTACTGGTGGCCGAATATGAAGAGGGAAATAGCAGCTTTTGTTAGCAGGTGTTTGGTTTGTCAACAAGTGAAAGCTGAGAGACAAAAACCCTCGGGTTTGATGGAGCCATTGCCTATTCCGGTGTGGAAATGAGATCATATCACCATGGATTTTGTCTTCGGCCTGCCTCGTACCCGTAATGGGTATGATGGAGTTTGGGTGATTGTGGATCGTTTGACGAAATCTGCTCACTTTCTCCCGGTTAATAAAAAGTTTTCCCTTGATCGGTTGTCTTTGATTTATGTGAATGAGATAGTGAGACTACATGGGGTTCCAGAATCCATTGTGTCAGATAGAGATCCACGGTTTGTTTCCCAATTTTGGGGAGCTTTGCAGGCAGCATTGGGCACACAACTTCATTTTAGTACTGCATTTCATCCTCAGACTGATGGGCAGTCAGAGAGGACCATTCAGACCTTGGAAGACATGTTGAGGTCATGTGTCCTACAGTTTCGGGGGAGTTGGGATAAAAATTTGATGTTAATGGAGTTTGCTTATAATAATAGCTACCACTCTAGCATTGACATGTCACCATTTGAGGCATTATATGGAAGGCAATGCCGTACTCCCTTATGTTGGAATGAAGTTGGAGAAAGAGAGTTTTGTGGCCCGGATATCATCTTTGAGACCAATGAGAAAATCAAGGTGGTAAGAGATCGACTCAAGGTGGCTCAAGATAGGCAAAAGACTTATGCGGATAACCGCAGGAAGGACTTGGAATTTCAAGTTGGTGATTGGGTGTTCTTGAAATTATCTCCTTGGAAGGGAGTGGTGCGTTTTGGGAAGAAGGGCAAGCTTAGCCCTAGATACATTGGTCCTTATGAGATCCTTGAAAGAATTGGTCCACTTGCCTACCGATTGGATTTACCTCAGGAGTGGTCAAAGATTCATAATGTCTTTCACGTATCCATGCTTCGGAAGTACATTGCTGATCCTTCTCATGTGTTGCATGCGCCACCTGTTAGTCTGAATAAAGACTGGACCTACGTAGAGGAACCGGTGCAAATTATTGATCAAAAAGAGCAAGTGCTTCGGAACAAAATCATTCCTCTTGTTAAAGTGTTGTGGAGGAGTCATGAGGTGGAGGAAGCTACTTGGGAGCCCGAAGCTCAGATGCGACATCAGTATCCTCACCTATTTGAGTAACAGGTATGTAAATTTCGAGGACGAAATTTTTATAAGGGGGGGAGAATTGTCACACCCCGAATCTTATAATTTTACTGCGAATTACTTTCCTTACGTAATCCGTGGATTTACAGTGTCGAAATTAAGGTTTGAACAACAAAACAACGGTCGGAATTGTTGACGGTAATGTAAACATTTGTGGGGATTTTATTGGAAGATAATGAGTGAAATTAGAGGGTAAATTCCTGTGGGAACGGAGGAAAAATTTTGAGGTTCCCTATATTTTTTTAGGAAGTTTCCTCGTTTGGAAACTTATTTTCTTTCCTTTTTCTCCTGTTTCCTTTTTCTTCTCTTCTTCTCCGCGTTTTTTCTTTCCTCTTCGGGGTTCGTTCATTTCTCTTCCCAGGCGACCCTGCGCCTCACTGTGCCGAAGAGAACTACCACCGCCGGCCACCGTGGGGCGCGTGACTGGCCTCCCTCGACTCGGTGGAGGTCTGGCAACCCAGCAAGCCTTCGGATCGGGGCAGCGCCGCCGCGTGGGGGGAGAGGAAACCTCCGGAAAGTTGCTGTGTTTTCGGGTTCCGGTCGGGTCAGGCTTCTGTGCCGTCTCCTGCCGTTCACAGCCGGTCCACAGTCATCCTCCGAGCCTTCCAAAGGCGGGGAATTGGACGATTTCGAGCTAGGTGAGAGGATTGATCAGGATTTTCCCAGAATTGGGATTTTATTACTGTTCATGTGATTTGTTGTTGTTAGAGTTGTTTTTGGTTGTTGAGTGGTAAAGGAAAGTTGTAGGGGAGATTGAGAGGAGCAAGAAGATGGCCGGAGATCGCCGGTCGGAGGCCATCTGGCCGGCGGCCGAATTTTACTGTTCACAGGGGCATTTCAGTCATTTCACGGAAAAATTTACTTTTAACAGTTATGGTAAATGAGTTAGGGGTAAAGGTAAAAATAATTCTAAGTTAAATTTTGGAGAATTGGAAGTAAAAAGGATTAAGGGAAGTTAAGTATATAAAATCTTGTGGAGGAGGATTAATGGCCGTATCGTTTAAGTTACGGTTATTGTTAAAAATGTCGTTTTGGTTCGGAAAGAGAATTCCATGTAATCGTTGGTCGGGAGTGAGCGAGGATTGTTAAGAGAATACAAGAATTGAGCTAGTTTAATACGGAGTTTATACTAATGTCTCCGGAGACCCGACTTTACGAATTGGAATAATTAACATGTTTATTTCATTTAACAGGACGTGAGGATTTACGTTCCGGGGAGGCACAGGATCGCTCCCAGGGCTAGTCCCGTTACAGTGAGTGGACAGATTATTTTATTTAAATGATTGCATGCCCTAATTGTTGATATAATTGCATGTTTTTTTATGATTGTTCGAGTATGATATGTTCCTCGGGTGCTCGGATATTATATTTGGATTTTTGCTTGTATGTCGAGGAATAGATTTATTTATTTGTTTGGGAAGAGTATTCGAGTAAAGTATTGTTGGGAATTTCCTTTATGGGTTGTCCAATGATTATGCTAGCTAGAGTAGCGTGAGGGCGCTACTAGAGCTCTTAGCTCCGACCCTAGCCTGAGAGGTCAGGCAAATTACGTAGTGCACTATGAGGGTTGTCCATCACCATTTACCTAGAGCTCTTAGCTCCGACCCTGGTCTGAGAGGACAGACACGCCTGAGATGTCAGGTGGATATTCTAAGGGTTGTCCATCACCATTTACCTAGAGCTCTTAGCTCCGACCCTGGTCTGAGAGGACAGACACGCCTGAGATGTCAGGTGGATATTCTAAGGGTTGTCCATCACCAGTTACCTAGAGCTCTTAGCTCCGACCCTGGTCTGAGAGGACAGACACGCCTGAGATGTCAGGTGGATATATTAAGGGTTGTCCATTACCGTTTTATATAGCTAGCATAGCGTGAAGGCGCAACCAGAGCTTTTAGCTCCGACCCTAGTCTGAGAGGCCAGACTTATTGTGCTTGTGAATGTTACTCTTCCCATAATCCTTATTGGTTTATATTATCATGCATTTGTGGAAATTTAGAAATTTTGGGCATGCATAAATGTTATTTAAATCAATAAATCTTTGGGAGAGCATGAAACATTGGTTTTAATTATTGTGGTGAATTTTTAGTGTTTCATGGATTATTTTTTTGTCCACTCACTCTAACATTTTCCATGTTTCTCCCCTGGGCCTTTGTTTTTCTTAAAATGCCCAGACTGCAGAGTTCGGCCAGCAAATTAGGAGGCGCATAGTGGTTACCTCTCCACACAGTTTTCACTAGTAGGTTTCTGAAAACCTACAAGTGTACTTTTCCTCCCTTATATTAGAGCTCTGATAACCTGGGGGTATTATTACTATGTTTCGGGGTAGAGTACGGAACTTTTTCGGTATTATTTCAGAAATTTCTGATTATTATTTATGTTGAAGATTATTTAGTTTCAAATGTTTTGTTGTTGTGGTTGTATTTGTGGAGATGGTTGTGTGTTGATGTGAGCAGGATGGCTCAAGTAGGAGAGGGGATGGAATTAGAAGTGTGTTTACTTTGTTTTTAGGTGAAGGGTTACCCACTATTAGGGGACATTATGCCGAAATTTCGGTAACTACCCTTTTAGGTGGGTCCCGCAGGAGTCATTTTGGGATTTACTGGGAAATCTCGGGATGGGTCCTGTCATTATTTATCGGTTATTGCTTTCTCAGCGTTCCATTTAAATGGTCACAAAATTATTTTGGGTAGATAAAAACAACCTTCCAACCACCAATTATCATGCATATATATATATATATATTTTTTTTTTGCAATATCTCGTTCTTAAAATCAAGGTCACCATTTTATTTTTTATTAGAATAGTATTTCAAGGTCATCACTATTATGTCATGTTTTATTTGATGTTGTCTTCCTAAAGTTTTAAGAAATAAATATTAGTTTATTGTTACACTGACCCATCAATGGAGATCATTATAGGCAGAGATTGTGGGAGTTAAACGTCATGGTTCTCACCAAAATATCAAGGACCATGATCACCACCAACAAACAAAACAAGCGAGTCAATCATTTACATCATAGAATCTTATCCTCATACTGATCTTCACCTGCAAATTGCCAAATTCTGAGCAGTTTTGACATCATAGAAGAAAAGAAGCTCTCATATAGGTCTGGCAATTCGACCCGCGGGCCGTTAGCCCGTCTGAAACCAGCCTTTAAAGCTCGTTTGAAACCCGCTCGTTTAGTGAAACGGGTTAAAGAAAACCCACCTGCCATAAACCCGCTAATTAACAGGTCGTACGGGCTGAACCCGTTACCTGTTTGGAACCCGTTAGCGAATAAAAACGAAACCAAAAGACGAGAACGGGTTTAGTTTAGGGTTGTTCATCTGTTCGAGAAGATTTCCAGTGTCCAGACTCCAAGCCACTCTCTACCATCAGAAACTTATCTTCTCCAAAATCATTTCATTCTCGATTCATTTCATTTCTTCTCGATCTCTCTCTACTTGATAAGCTCGAATAAAGTAGGGATCAGAGCTGTGTTTGATTATATCTCTTCTATACTTACGCTCCCTTGTAGAAACACTGTTAAGAATCATGTGTTAAACATGTTTGAGACTGAAAAGGAGAAGGTTCAGACTTTGTTGAGTTCAGTCAAAGGTAAAATTAGTTTGACAGCTAATTTGTGGCAATCTGTAGCCACTGATGGATATTTGACTGTTACTGCACATTTTGTTGATTCGGAATGGAGATTGTAGAAAAAGATAATTAGTTTTTGTCATATGCCTCCTCCTCATAATGATGTTACATTAGCTGATAAGATCTTTACCTTGATAGGAGAGTGGGGGATTGAAGACAAACTGTTTTTAATTACCTTAGATAATGCATCAGCCATGAATTCTTTTGTTGAGAAATTGAAGATTAAGTTGAATTTTAGACGCTTGCTATTAATGGATGGTAGATTTTTTCATGTTAGATGTTGTGCACACATCTTGAACTCGATAGTTCAAGATGGACTGGAAGAGATTGATCCATCTGTTGCAAAGTTACGGGAATGCTTCAAGTATATAAAGGGTTCAGAAGCAAGAAGAGATAAATTTTTGGTTTGTGTTTCGGAAGTTGGATTGGGTGGTAGTAGAAAAAGATTGAGACAGGATGTGCCTACAAGATGGAATTCAACTTACTTGATGATTGATAATGCACTTTTCTACCGACATGCTTTGGAGAACTTAAGGATGAGTGACACTAACTTCAAGATGTGTCATGAAGCCGAAGAGTGAGATAAGATGGAGATAATAAACAAGTTCCTAGGGGAGCTTTTTGAAGTAACATATTTGTTTTTTGGAACTACATATCTTTCAGCATTGGCGGTCTAGTTCTAGACCAGTATCGGAGTTCGTTATTGCCTGATACTGTTCAAGCTTTATTGTGTACACGTGATTGGCTTTTCGGCAAAAAATGTAATTTAAATATTAATTTAGTTTTGTTTCCTAAATATCAATTTAGTTTTGTTTCATCATTTTAATTTTATATGCTACAATAATATTGATAAGAACTTTTTTAATCTTTTAGAGAAGAAGAGTGTTAGCGTGGATGATCTTGCCGAGAATATTATCCGTAGGAGATTGCATGACCGTCATGATATAAGGGAGGAACAAGAAAGCTTCTCGTAAGAAGAAATTTGAATTATGTATTTTGTAAAATATGCAAGGGAGCTGGACATCTTGAATCATGAAGAAGACTTTTGTTTGCCTCAAAGTTGTTTTGTTAAGGAGGAACCTTTACTCTTGGTATTTGTATAGATTACTTATTTTGTTTTTTACTTGTGTAATCGTTATCTGTTCAAGATGATAGTTATTAAAACTTGTGTGCTAGCTAGAATGCTAGATTTTGTCATGTTTATTGTTGCCAATTGAGTGAGAGAATGCATAAACGAAGGTTGATCACATCTTGTAGAAGAAAGAAATAAAAAAAACGAATTCTCGAGTGTTTTTTTTTTAATTTTAAAAAGAAATTTTTAATTTTTTTTACGGGTTTGAAAAAAAAACGGGCTTAACGGGTTCTAACGGAAACCCACAAATCCGTCAGACCCGACCCGGTTAAGCCCGTTAGTTAACGGGTCTGCCCCGTTAAGGATCCGGCCTGACAAAACCCGAACCCGCCCCGTTGCCAAGCCTACTCATATCTTTGCCCATACAACCCCATTGTCTGCTATTAAGGATAAGAGAAGTTGAGTTTTTTGACTGATACAATGCAAATGCTCAATTGCCCAGTTAGTGTCAAAGGTGCATGCCCTATGCTCGCATGACATCTCCCTCTAGGGTTTGTATATTAGTGGGAACTGAGCAACTGAGCACTCAACTCAAGTGCCCATTCCCACTAATATACAAACCCTAGAGGGAGATGTCATGCGAGCATAGGGCATGCACATTTGACACTAGGAAGATAGCAATGCCAATTGCTAAGTGGAATTGGCAAGATCTATCCTAATACTGTATCATCTCTGTAGCTACCTACATCTCAAAATCAATCTTATAGACAGGGATCAGATAAATGTATGTCAAGAAGCTAGTTTGGTCAACTATGTTCATAATCGTCATTATTTCAGCTACGACTAAACTTCGAATATCAACAATAGAACTAAAAATACACGTTTGAAAAATCCTGAAACACGATTGAACCTAGAAACTGGAAGATAAGCTGCTCTCCCTATTAATCAATTGATACGCCTTGGCCAGTTGAACATTCATTCCACCATATGCTACATTTTTTCATATAGTATCAAATACACAGAATCACCGCAAACAAGCCAAATCTCATTGTATATAATAAGCCTGATGAGCTGTGTGTATATATGCTTCCATATTTCATCAGGAGCATGTTATCGACTATTTTTTTTAAAGATGTGAACTGAAATTGATGGTCCTAGATTTGGTTCCTATATGGATGGAGAATTGGAGATACAGACTTGACTTCAAATTTCTGAAATAGTGGAATTCTGGTATGACAAACTAGCAAAGTCCTCTGTATAACGTGTAAGGGGACAAACTAAAATATAAAAAAAATATCCTTAGAGCATCTCCAACAGCTCTTGTAAAACTATGATTATCTTTATTTTAGAGGAAAAACATCGTTTTTAGCTCCAACAATTCATGTAAAGCATCATCTAAAATACAAAAAGTGAGAAGAGAGAGAACATGATCCTCTATATCTATACAATTCTCAAAATTTGTATATTTCATGAGAGAACCTCTAAAATTTATTGTTTGCCTTTTATAATTCAATCTCTCTCCTAAAAAAGAAGAAAATGACATTATCTCTCTTCAATGGAAAATAAAGAAATTAAAGCAATTAACCATGTGATTTTTATATGAATAAATATAGAATACTTATATAAATTTATTAAATTATACAAGAAAAACATTTAATTTTGTAGAGTACAATAGAAGAGCTGTTGGAGTTGAGTTCAATTTTTTATAGAGATTTTATGATTTCCTCTTCTTTAATAGAGAAATTATGCAAGAGCTGTTGGAGATGCTCTTAGAGTATCTCCAACAGCTCATGTAAAACTAGAATAATCTCTATTTTTGAGGAAAACATCATTTTTATCTCTAATAGCTTATGTAAAGGATCTTTTATAATACAAGTGGGAAGAGAGAGAAACATATCCTCTAAATCTATAGAATTTTTACAAATTTGTATCTTCATGTAAATTTTATTGCTAACCTTTTTGAATTCATTTTCTTCCCTAAAGAAAGAATAAAACGTCATTAAGTTAAAACAATTAACCAAATAACTAAAGGTTGATTTGAATGAATTTATATATTTCTATAAATTTATTAAATTATACAGAAAATATTTAATTTTGTCTATAAAAATAGAAGAGCTGTTGGAGTTTAGCTCATTTTCTTAGAAATTTTGTGATTCTCTATAATAGAGAATTAATACAAGAACTGTTGGAGATGCACTTATAGACTGGAAACTTAAAAGTTAAAAGTTACAATTTAGATAGACTCATTCTACTCAAACTAAATAAAATAACAAAAGGAATATCCTGATTTAGTATTCATAATAAATCTTAAAAGTATCTCTAACAGTTCTTGTAAAATTAGAATTACATCTATTTTAGAGGAAAAAACATGATTTTTGGTTCCAACATCTCGTGTAAACCATCCTCTATAATAGAAAAAGTGGGAAGAGAGAGAAACATATCCTCTATATTTATAGAATTCTCAAAATTTATATAATTCATTGAGAATTCTCTAAAATTTATTTTTCCTTTTATAATTCACTCTCTCTTCTTAAAAAAATAAAAGAAAATGTCATTTACATCTCTCTAGACTCTAGTGAAAGTTTGAAAAATTTAAGCATGTGACATGTGATTTTGATTTGAATAAATATATATACTCATTAAATTATACAAAAAATATTTAATTTTGTAAAGTAAAATAGAAAAGTTGTTGGAGTTGATGCATTTTCTTTATGGAGATTTTGTGATTTTCTCTTCTATAATAGAAAAATTATGCAAGAGTTGTTGGAGATGTTCTAAGACAATGAGGTTAATTTGAGATTTGATTAGATGAATCGTGAATATAGTTTAAATTAGGATTATTCTAACGAGAGAATCTGATCATCCTAAAAGAGTTGTTCTAACGAGAGAATCTGAATCTTAAAATCGTTGTTCAAACAAAAGAATCAGAATCCTCAATCAACCAATTTATTCACATCGTGACAATACATGATACTCGATTTATTCTAATAAAAGAATTTGAATATCTTGAAATTAATTAAATTCTTAATCAAAATATTATCCATTATCATGTCATTAACTAATACGTAGTTGTCCTAATTGTATTTTTCAGGTCCTCCGGTTTGAATAGAGTCGCAAATCACAGCCCTCTATTATATTGCCAAACTATGAAAACTAGAATGACTAAGAATTGACTTGATTTGGAAGTCATGACAGCTACCATTTAGTCCCACATATACTTGATATCACATGTCAACTACCCACTAATTCCGATTTTAATCACACAGAGCTGTCACCCCAAACATTTGGGAGTCCATAAAGAAGTAATTTTCTTTTTTCTAATTAAGCATAAACCAATAATTTGTTTTACAAGTTTGGCTGATCAGTAAATCTAGTAGTAAATTTTGTTATTTTGTATGTTAAGTATATGTTTAGATGGATGTAGGGTGTTTGATGGCGTTATAGTGACAGTAGACACAAGATCTATAGTGGTTCATCTTACATTCGGTGGACAAGGCTACGTCCACTTAACATGTATTAGTTTTGAGTGCTGAAATGACGAATTACAAGAGTAGCAGTAATCATCAATGTCTAATAAGGAGGAAGACTCCTTTATATAGAAGAAGACTTCATCCTTTTATATATTTCTGATGTGGGATAAGAGGTCCAAAATGTGTTCCTTATGGGCATGTTGACGAGGCCCACAATGTGACTTTCCGATATCGGATCGGTGACTTCCGGGTACTGTTGCGTAGCTTGTATGACAGGCTTCGTGATATATGTCGGGGTCGAGTCGTGTTATGGTTTGTGCGCCCACATAAAGAGTGTTATTTATGCTTGGCTGTGTAGGCACATTAGTGACTACCCCAACAAGTCTCTGAAGTCCCCAAGTAAGAGCTTTCTTAGTTGAGGAGTTAAAACCCAAGTCACCAAATATAAGTAATGCTAGTATGACACCTAGCCCTACCAGTCCCCGAGTTCCTCAATCAAGAAGGGTATCGGCGGTATGTATCGGTTTTTGTTGCTCTTGCATATGTTGTGAAGTATTGGTGCATCTTTTACTCATGTTGACGTTATATGTCACATGTGTGTCTGAGATGGCGAAGGCTCGCCTTTAGTGGCAAATGACTTAGTCTTACCCATTGGTGCAGTTGGTGAAGTCGCGCCTTTTGTTGCAGATGGCGTAGTCTCGTTGAATAATATGCCTCATCTGATTCTGCATAATATGTTTGTTTTCCTGCAGACATATATGTAACAAAGAAAGTACCATTGGATGGTTTTCTTATAATTTTCAGTCATGTGTCATGCATATAAAGGGTATAACTGTCATTTTTATAACTTGTTGTAATATTAAAAATATAATGAAACAAAATTTCCAAACATATATTTGTTCTAAAAAATAATACTCCGTTACATTTGTTTTTTTATTTCCTTACATGTTATTTATTTAATATATTTTGTACAATTTTTTTATTCACTATTTCACTTCATCTTTTTAATGGTCATGCATAAATATCGTTTAGAAGATGATGCCTACATTGATAATTTTTTTTTTCAAAAATACTACATTGATAATCTTAATTGAAAAAAAGTAAAATTAAAATTGAATTGATGATGATGATAATGAACAAGACATAATTTGTATACTAAAATGGCTAGAAAAAAATATAAAATGAAGTTATACCCTCACACACATGACACATAATCTAAAATTAGATGAAAATCATCCAACTTGATAGATGAGGTGCAAATCGTCAGTTTTTACCATGTTGAGAATGTATATTGACACAATTGAAAATTGAAGGTGTAAATTGACAATTAAAATTAAGTTCAGTAAATATTTTAGCTATTTTGCATAACGTAAAATAGCCAAATTACTGGTCCGTTAGAAAGTAATCAAGCACAAAATCACAATATATAGATCCGGTTTCTTCGAGATAAAGCCAAAGAGAGACGGAGAGTGAGAAGATAACAATTTGCTACATTGGTATACAAGGGACATTTGTATATCATAGCAAGCTTGTGTAAACTTGAGAAACCACGTACCAGAGAAACCGCTAGCAGATTCAGATTCATGTTCGGTTTTATATAGTGGCATTCTTTCTCTAATACCAAACACAATGAGCTTGAGAGAGAGAAACATAGAGAGAGAGTGAAGCAGACATGACAGGCTTGGCTGAGGATGGAGTTCCTCCAGGAAACCTCTCTGGGAGACATCACTTTGACATTGATGTTAATGGTGAGTGTTATTTGTATATATGTATGAATATGTTGCTGGGTTTCTATATGAACACTCATTCCAAGATGTTATGCAGAAAAGTCTGTTTCTTTTTGTCAAATTTTCATGGGGTGAAGATTTTGTTTGTTTTAAATGTTCCAAATTTTGGGTCTTGGTGGATTATGTTTCTCTGTGTATGCATGTATGGTTACTTTTCAGTAGAATTGCTTTCTCGATATGGCGTTTGAGTGGATAGTGTACATGTTTATGGTGTGTGACTGTGTATGCATATACATGTCTATATGCAGTTTTTAAATATATTCAAGAGATTAAAGATGGTAACTTGACTAACTTCATTGTTCTGAAAAGCTGGAACTTTAGAAAGATTGATTATATGGGGTGCTGTATATGCTGATGTACATAAGCAAAAGTCTATGAGTAGCCGACTTGAAAAGATGGTTAATTTCACGACATTGCTGCCCAATATGAAGCAACTTTGTGTGTTTCTAATCTGCAATGTTGTGAATGTGTTCATGTTGCAGATGATGAAGTGAATGACAATCCTATTGAGCAAGTCAGGCTGACTGTTTCAACGACCGATTACCCTTTTCAACCAACCTTGACATTCCGGACATGGGTTCTTGGCCTACTCTCATGCTCTATTCTTGCCTTTGTCAACCAGTTTTTCGGGTACCGGACGAACCAGCTCTATGTGTCATCAGTATCGGCACAAATTCTTGTCCTCCCTCTGGGAAAGTTGATGGCTGCTACCCTCCCAACTAAAACGTACCGATTCCCCTTCACAAAATGGACATTTTCGATGAATCCAGGGCCTTTCAATCTGAAAGAGCATGTGCTGATCACCATATTTGCCAACTCTGGATCAAACAGTGTCTATGCTGTGAACATCATCACAATTGTTCTGGCTTTTTACAAAAGGAAACTGCATCCTGCATCAGCCTTCTTGTTAGCACAAACCACTCAGGTAAATTGTAGTTATCTGTATTCCTTTAGTAAACTTGACTAGCTCCATGGTACCTTGTGTTGATTAATCTATGTTTTACATTCTGAAATTAACAGATGCTTGGGTATGGATGGGCTGGCCTATTCAGAAGATACCTTGTTGATTCTCCTTACATGTGGTGGCCTGCAAATCTGGTTCAAGTCTCTCTATTCAGGTATTTCACTGACTTCAGAAGTAGTACTTTTGCTAGAAGCATAAATTTTTTATGTGCTTCTTGGATATTCAATAGGAAATTATCACAACTGTGACTTTTGTAATTCTTAAAAGCACTTCAGGCTTTTCCTGGGATGTCCATAAACAGACAAGCTTTTTGACAGTCATAGAAGCACTACTAATTCATACTTAGAAATACAGGGCATTGCATGAAAAGGAAAAGAGACCAAAGGGAGGCCGTACAAGGCTGCAGTTCTTCTTCTTGGTGTTCATATGCAGCTTTGCTTACTACGTTGTTCCGGGTTACCTTTTCCCCACCCTATCAACTATTTCCATTGTTTGCTTGATATGGAAGAACTCCATAACTGCCCAACAGATTGGTTCCGGTGCACATGGACTTGGTATTGGCTCGTTTGGAATCGATTGGTCTACTGTTGCTGGTTTCTTAGGCAGCCCATTGGCAACACCCGGATTTGCTACCATAAACATCCTACTTGGTTTTGTTCTGATTGTCTACATTGTTACCCCCATTGCATATTGGAACAATGCATATGGTGCTCATAAGTTCCCAATTATTTCCTCTCATACTTTTGATGCGACCGGCAAGACCTACAACATCTCCAGAATTATAAATCAGAAAACCTTCAACATTGATATGGACGAATATAACAGCTACAGCAAACTCCATCTCAGTACTTTCTTTGCTTTCAGTTATGGACTGAGCTTCGCCACTCTCACTGCTACAATTTCACATGTTGCACTTTTCCATGGAAAGTAAGCAGCTTCCTCCAACAGCACTTAATTTAAGATCTTGATATTTATCCTATTTCATTGCATAATTACTTCATGTGACATATACATGAACAGAACAATCTGGCACATGTGGAGAAAGACAACTGATGTTGTGAAAGCTCAAGTTGGTGACATCCACACAAGGATGATGAAGAAGAATTATGAAGCAGTCCCTCAATGGTGGTTTCACATCATCCTTGTCTCAATGGTTGGTCTTGCGATTTTCGCTTGTGAAGGTTTTGGCAAACAACTCCAACTTCCATGGTGGGGAGTTCTAATGGCTTGCGGCATTGCATTGTTCTTCACCTTACCCATTGGCATCATTCAAGCCACAACAAATCAGGTACGTTTCTGCAACCATGCTTGTCATTCAGAAGTCATTTAAATTTCTTCCAAGTGAGTTGTAACGAATTTTTCAAATCCTGCAGCAACCTGGGCTTAATGTGATCACAGAGTTGGTTATAGGATATATTTATCCAGGCAGGCCTCTTGCCAATGTGGCCTTCAAGACCTATGGCTATATCAGCATGTCACAAGCGCTCATGTTTCTTGGTGACTTCAAGTTGGGGCACTATATGAAGATTCCTCCAAAGTCAATGTTTATTGTTCAGGTTGGTTATAATTGAATTTGTTATATGGTTCATATTAAAACTTTGACAATGTAACATATGAACAGTGAAATATATATACAGATTTTGATCATATATCATGCTCATTCATTTTCCTATGAACTTTATGTATTTTTCAGTTAGCTGGAACACTAGCTGCTTCTAGTGTCTACTTTGCTACATCTTGGTGGCTTCTCCACTCCATTGAAAACATATGCGACGTCTCATTGTTGCCGGAAGGAAGTCCATGGACATGTCCCGGTGATGATGTCTTCTACAATGCTTCAATCATATGGGGAGTTGTCGGTCCACTCAGAATGTTCACCAGCAAAGGCATCTACCCGGAGTTGAACTGGTTCTTCCTCATCGGTCTTCTTGCACCTGTTCCAATCTGGTTCTTCGCCAAGAAATTCCCAAACCAAAAGTGGATCAGGCTCATAAACATGCCTATCATTCTTGGAGCTACAGGGTCTATGCCTCCTGCAAGATCTGTCAACTACATTACATGGTTGGCAGTTGGAATCTTCTTCAACTTCTATGTGTACAGAAAGTTCAAGGGCTGGTGGGCAAGGCATAACTACATTCTATCAGCTGCTTTGGATGCTGGAGTGGCCTTCACAGGTGTTCTCTTATATTTCACTCTTCAGAGTAAGGATATCTTTGGGCCAGAATGGTGGGGTTTGTTAGCTGATGATCATTGCCCATTGGCTGCTTGCCCTACTGCACCAGGAGTAGTGGCCAAAGGGTGCCCTGTTCTATGAGAACAAAGCTCAAAAGGGTGCACACATTTATCTATTTGATGCTTAAAAGTTTAGAAGTTTGGTTACGTTACACTATTATCGCCGCACACATTTATCTATAGTGACTAGAATAGTGATGCAAATTGAAGTACAACAAGCTCTTGTATACGTTTGGTTCGAATTTTCTTGCAAAATAATTTTTCTTTTGTGTAGATAATTAAACAAGTACTTTGCTTAGTTTTCGTTGTTCGATTGATCTAAACGAGGGTCTCGATCACAACACTTACAAATCTTTAACCACACATCATCCACACATCATCTTCACTCTGGGTTACCTTTAGGCCGACGAAAACCCAGGTGGGTCATAGGGGTCATACAGAAGCACAGACGCACCATAGCCTAATGGACAGGCCATCCGGCCACTATATATCAAATCAATTAGGTTCCTTTCCACTAACCCAAATTAAAATTAAGATGGGAAATAATATTGTCAATACTAATATTTAAAAAGATTGTTTGTTTAGTAGGATGTATAAATTAAATTGATAATTATGGTGAAAGTTAGCAGCCTCATACACAACCATCTATTTGATTAATTCATTTAACCGAAGGATCTTTTGTCAAATTGATTTTTTGTAAAGGTAAACTTGATTTGTTTATTAAATTTTTAATCGATTAAAATTATGATTTACATCGATAAAAGTATGTAAATAAGTTATAGTTTAGAAATGGAGAACTGAGAACTGTTTATAGAAATGGAGGAGAAAGGCTGTTCTCGAAATAGTTGTACCTATAACACATTCATCTGAGGTTTTTTTCAACAACAATGAGACATCAAGGTCTACAGAAATTAATTAAAGAATGTGTAGGAGGGGTTTCTCTGGAGATGCATCGACTATAGAATTGGTTGCCGATTTATGTCGAGAAATTTAGAGAAATAACCCTTTTTGGGTCATGGAGATGATTTATAACCTTGTTTTTTAATTTAGTTGAAAAATGACATTTTATCAAGATAAAAATTCATTAACACCCTTAATAATGTCTTTTTATTAAACTGTTGAGATAAACAAATGGACCTTGTTCTTCACATCTATCCAGCTGAAACCCGGTTCTTTCTTTACATTGTTCCTTTTCATCATTTGTCGAGCATCGTTCATAGCATCCCACTGGTTGGCAGCAGCATTCATATTGGATATGAGAACATAAGCCGACGAGTCAGATGGCTCGATAGCCAAGAGCTGTTCTGCTACTCGCTTTCCAGTTTCTGTGTCACCTTGAACCCTGCAACCACCAAGCAGGGCTCTGTACATTGAAGCAGAAGCCTCAAATGGCATAGAAACGTGCTTGATTACCCGAGGGTTGTACAAACATTCCAAGTGCAGACATTTTAGTTTTTATGAAAGGTTAGTTTCTCAGTCTTTAGAATCCTTTGACAAACGTGCTTGATTACCCGAGGGTTGTACCTTATTACTACACTGTTAATTAGCACCTTCTGTATGGTCAATCATCTTCACTGTATGCTATATAGGTGAAGTTAATCAGTATACTATGAATCATGTTCCGATGTAAATTTTGTGCTTATAGAGTTACATGTTCTTGTTTTACACAGCAGGTTCCTTGTTTGTCTTTTACTAGACATGTGATCATGGAGGTACCATTTTGATGAAGTCTCAGGCTAAAGTAGCATATCTCGTGTGTGGACTGCAGGAAGGAAAAAGAGTAGCTTGCTATTGTCAATGTCCTAAATAAAGCATATATATTAGGTGTTTTTGGTTCAGATGTAAAAGGATCAAGTTTTTAAAATCTCAACAGGTCTTTATAATGTTGTGTATAATTTGATCGAGCACGCGACTTTCATATATGATGGTAGAAATTTCAAGCTTCACTTGGTATTTACAAATTCAAGCATGAATGAATGAGTAGCAGGTGTTTTCAGGTTACCAATACTGAATGATACCTTATGAATGGCTTATGCTATGCTATGCTCGACAAATGATGAAAAGGAACAATGTAAAGAAAGAACCGGGTTTCAGCTGGATAGATGTGAAGAACAAGGTCCATTTGTTTATCTCAACAGTTTAATAAAAAGACATTATTAAGGGTGTTAATGACTTTTTATCTTGATAAAAGGTCATTTTTCAACTAAATTAAAAAACAAGGTTATAAATCATCTCCATGACCCAAAAAGGGTTATTTCTCTAAATTTCTCATTTATGTCAACGGATACAGTAGATCCTGTATTAATAGCATGGCTTAAACATCCAGTTTGGTGCTGCAGTGCTGCTCCTTTGGCAACCTCGGATGTTATGTTAATCCTATTTGTATGTCCACCCAAACACAATATCAACTCCAGACTCCAATTTTCAGCACAATTGTGTAATATTTCATTACATGGGTCCGTACTAATTCTCATTCAACTGGTAAGACGATGGAAACTGCATGACATTGAAATTATTCATGGACGGATTGCCAGCTGCCTACAGCTTGCTGGGGGGCTTTGGCTTGCTTTAGGTCTCTTATGTAATTGAATTCTAAGGTTATCTGAACACTTGTAATGTTTTGGTTTGTTTTGTGTTATGTTTTTCTCTAATCCATGAGACATTCAATCTTGACCAACTTCTCTAACTGTTTGATGACAATTGCACCACCTTCTCTTATGAAACTCAAATGTTATTCCAACTGATGCGTGAAGCCGGTGAAGCAGACTCATTTGGCAGATCATCCTGACTAAATCACTCATCATCTATAACATCAATTTTCCTTAAATAATTGCCTTCACTAAACTAAAATATAAAAAGCAACCAGCATTTGGAT
Organism: Comarum palustre; assembly: GCA_951800085.1. Taxonomy (NCBI): domain Eukaryota; kingdom Viridiplantae; phylum Streptophyta; class Magnoliopsida; order Rosales; family Rosaceae; genus Comarum; species Comarum palustre. The sequence goes on from OX637587.1 coordinate 1,321,699, forward strand.
GTCCCCTCTTCATTTCTACTTGTTAAATTTGTAGGCCTCTAAACAATCGCATAGAAAACACATGTAAAGAAACAAAATAAAAGGTCTTGATTCACACTAAACAAGCAGGAGAATAAAATGCTAAAACTAAAATGCCTATAGGAAAAAAGCAGAAGACTCTGAGAGCTCAGCGCAGAGTGGTTGAATCAAAGCATGGTCGTCGGAGGACTTGTTTGATTTGGTGCCTGAGGAAAACAGGGAGACGCGAGAATCCAAATTAGAATTGCTCATGGAGAATCCAAATTTGAATTGTGAAAATTATTAAAGCCAGCATTTGTATGCTTATAGAAATCTCTTCCAGTCATCAAGGGCCGCCCATTATTCACCATATTGATCATTGAGTTACCGGAAGCAAAGTATCATCATAGAGAATCATGTCACACCAAAAGTGGTCGCAGCCAGCCAACTCTTCAAGCTTATATCGGTCCTTGCAGGCCGGCTTCCCTTCTTGACGGCATTCGATGCTGACCAACTCCCCTCAAAAGTGAGTTTAACCAAGTACTGAAAGGACTAAACACGTCTGGTAAATCATTTGAGCTGAATTTTAAAGAGTTTCATCCATGAATCAGACACCCCATAATCTCTCATCATCCATAATTCGATATCCTCATGCCTTCTCTAAAATGTCCCAAGTGTGACACAATATGCATAGGCATCCTACTAAGTGAACCAGATTCCTCTGTCCTCTTATCATGTTGTTCAAAATGATGAACAGGAAATTGAAATGACTCATTCACCAAATGAAAACCATAAATTTGCGTCTGTTCATTCAGTATGTCCTGCCAAACCTGAGTGATAACTAGTCAGAGACTGCTGATTTTCCAAGAGTTAGCTCTCATTGAGAAATGTTGCATAATATGTTGCATGATAAGCAGGGCACTTGATAATTACTTGTTTCAATTCTTTTTTATGGATTCTACTCCCAACAGATCACCACTCATAAAACATGGGGCTGTTTTGCCTTGCTTTCAGTTCGGGTAGCAAGCAAGAGCTGTTATGGTGCCCAGACTACTAATACAGCCATAAATCTCTACTGTCAACTCGAGATGGATATGACTGATCATGATCTAGCTTAACTTATTGACTCCTACTCTTCCCTATTCTCTCCCTCCTTTATCATATGACTGATGATCATGGATAGTCTATCATCTTTTTGTTCAATATGCAACCCAAACCCAACATCACATTCCCTCCTTACCATGAAAACCAAGATATCACTTCATATTTTGTAATTTCCAAACTCAGAGTTTATATATATTGCATTCCAAGTTTATACATTATGTGGAATCTACTGTTAAGAGCTCCACCACAGAAATCCAAGTACATACAGTGAGATAATCATCACATCAGTCAAGAAATGGTAAACGCACAACCATATTCAGTAGTGGTTTGAACTCCGTCATACAGAAACAAGTTATATACATTAATCACGATATCCATTTCCACAAATTGCTCATCAATATTTATAATCAGTGAACATTATCCTGAAAAGATAAGATAAAAATATAGCAGCCTGGAACTCTACCTAAAGTGCTCTATTACTTAAAACTGGCTAATGAACTCTCACTGATGAAAATAGACATGTAAACTTACAAAGATGCAAATCTCTGCATGGTAAAAAGTTCCATAAAAAATTCCAATGCAAATCTCCAAATCATGCAATAAGATCAAAGGAATTTTGCAGGGTATCGAGTTTCAGAAGGTGAAACAACTAAGCACCCTAATTTATGCAGGCCAATGAAGGAAAACATATGATTAAATTTGTTATTCTTAAAATAAAAACAACCTGAAGATATATGCATATAAGTTTGTCAGAGAAAGACTTTTGATCCCAATTCAACTAATCCCCCACACTCATGCAAACAGAACTACAACTAACACAATAGCAACCTAAAAAGCCTGCAACAGAGAAAAACTACATACAGAATCCATCACTTCTGAAACTAAACCTTCAAACTTAAGGAAATTATGTCATAACTCATAACTTCATACAAACCGACCCCCTTGTATTATCCAACACCTGGTTAGTGATCACTGATGTAAGCATCACATGCCCTATTAAACAGATAATCAAAACATTATATAAACTATCTTAGATCACACTAAGTAGACAGTAATAAGCACTATAATACAATACTATAGTCTACAAGATACTAAGTGCAAATAAAACTAAAAGATGTCCTAGCAGACACCATCAATCTACCAAGTTGTTCTAAGACCATAAATAGAGAATTTGTCTAATAAAACTCTTCTGACCACCAAAAGCCCCCCATCACAATCACAGAAAATCACTAGTAGTTGCAAGAAAGCAACTAACCGAGTGCAAGAAAGCAACTAACCGAGTGCGGGACAGAAATCTAACGCAACCTGTGTCAAGCTTCTATGACAAGGCTTAAGCAACAGCATCAAAAGGCCATCTTACTATCTTGGATAGGGATGATACTGACTAACTCCCTCTATTTCTATCTTGAATATGGATGGTACCGACTACTGCTACTATAGCCCCCCTTCCATACGCTCCACCTGCCCCGCCATAAGTATCACCAGTTCCAGATTCATATCCACTGCCATAGTTTGAACTTCCATAGCCTTCACCACCACCTCGACCATAACCACTTAAACCACTTGCACCATAACAACCACCATAGGGGCCAGGCGACCCGTGTAACCAAGGGAAGATTCACTCCTATAGCCACCTAAGCTACTGCTGCCAAATCTTCCATAGCCAGTGCCAAATTCACCACTATCGCTACCAAAACCATACCTATAACCACCACCATATCTACCTCCACCAAGAGCACCTGGTGTCCTATTGGGGGCAGGGGGAATCCTCCATCAAAACCACCATAAGAACTGCCATATGGACCATAACCATCATTGAAAGAATGAGCCCTAGAATTGCTACCATATGCAGGAGCAGGTGGGGGATTTGAGGATTTCATTGGTTCAGCTTTCTTGATCTCCACCTACAACAAAGCAACTTAATTAACCTAGGTTATTTCAATATGGAGCCACTTCGATCACCCTTCCCTCAGAAGATCTATACCTGTAGGAAAACCTCCACCTAAAATTAGTGACAAATCACTAAAGTGCATTCCGTGAATAAATAAGTGATGAAGAAAAAAAATAGCCATTTGAAGCATTTATTTAGCCAAACCGGCGAATGAAAGAAACCATGTTCCATGTCAAAATGGAATATGTATACATGCTGGTTTCCCAGAGACCACTTAAATAAGCTCACCTGGGTACCCTCCATATCAATCATGTTTCCTTTAGATAACAATTCATCTACAACTTCCTCGCTGTCAAAAATTACAAATCCAAAGCCCCAAGGACGGTTGGTTTCATGATCCCGTATGATCTGGTGTTCCACAACCACCCCATATTTCGAGAAGAAATTTTTCAACTCCTCTGTACAATTAAGCAAGACAAGAAAAACACATAAATGTCCAGAACCAAACTAATACATAAAGAAGAGTAAAATATAAAGCTATACCCTCAGAAACTGCAGATGGAATTCCACCAACAAAAATCTTCTTAGTCCTAAAGTCCTTTGATTGCCCTTGGTCCCGTATGATCTGGTGTTCCACAACCACCCCATATTTCGAGAAGAAATTTTTCAACTCCTCTGTACAATTAAGCAAGACAAGAAAAACACATAAATGTCCAGAACCAAACTAATACATAAAGAAGAGTAAAATATAAAGCTATACCCTCAGAAACTGCAGATGGAATTCCACCAACAAAAATCTTCTTAGTCCTAAAGTCCTTTGATTGCCCTTGGCCTTTAGGAATGGTCCTCTTGCTCTCAACCTGCTCACACTTCACCATGTTAATGACACTACTCAAGACATCCAAGGTCTCATTTGACAATACCCCAAAACCAAATCCTGCGAGAAAACACTTCCACACAGTTATGTTAGCTGACACTAAACCACCGGAAAAAGAAAACTATCCAGAAGAACAACTTTACCTGCTTTCCATTGATCACATGAGTACCCGAGATAACTTTGTCAACCACGGAAGGATCAGCATAGGTGATAAACCCAAAACCCCTCGGAGTACTGGTGAACCGATCTTTCATTATCACAGAGTCCACTATCTCTCCATATTTCCCAAAATGCTCGGTAAATGTAGCTATCCAACACAACACAAAACAACCATATCACTAACAATTCAATAAATCCAACAAAAAAACTACACAATTGACAATTCAATAGTACAACTTCAATTTAGGTTTTATTACATTCAGACTAAATTACATTTATAGAAGAAAAAAAACAGTGATTTTGTTGAAACAAAAAACACTTACCATATGTGGCATCTTTAGCCAATCCACCAATGAAGATCTTTCTGCAAAAACACACAAGAATTGTTCAGAAATCAACAAAAAGATTCAATTTTCAATTTGAAATTCTCCTACAGATCTAATTTTCGCGGGAATCGACAAAAAGGAAAATGAAGAGAAAGATGGAAGGAGACTAACCCAGGGATAGCGCCGTCGCCTGAGTGAGTATTTCCGCCGTGCGATTTTCGAACCCATTGTGGCGATTTGAGGTGTGAATTTGGTTCAGAGCTGATTAAAGGTTTGAGCTATGAGCGAGCTTCAGAGAGAGAGAGAGAGAGGATGCAGATTAGGGTTTTGGGTGGTGGATTAAATAATTAACAATTTTAGTGATTTTACATAATCCCATTTACCTACTTCATTAAATTTTTTCAATTTGCTTTTGTTATTTTGTGAGTGTGAGATTGAACTATTTAAATGGTTTTTTTGTATTAAACAATTAATAATTACGGATTGAACAATGTGTTGTTTATTAGTTTGAATCAAACATGAACAATTTGAGTTGTGTTATTAGTTTGTATCAAACTTGTGAAGTTCTAATGTTTAGAACTTGTACATATTGAACATAAGAAAATTATTTTAGAACTTGCACATATTGAACATGAGGAAATTTAGAAAAACATATAGAATATGTGAAACTACATTTTTAGGCCCGAAAACCTGAAGCCCGGTCCGGCTCGAGTTGTGTTTTGCTCGGGTTTCGATTTCATAAAGCCTGAACCCGGACCGGCCTGATTAGTTCGGGTTCAGGCTCGGTCCTTGAAAAATTTGGGACCGGCCCGTACCCATCCTTAAAATTTATAGATCGCGAACAAAACGAGGTTTGCAGGAAGCAAAGATCGTACTTGGGTGGAGGTTTCAACACTAGTTCACCCTTACCAAATGAGTCATACCTCTTTCACACCGTGAATTATTTTCCTACACTTCGGGGTAAGTTTTCATTCGAAGAAAGAAAACAGCTTAATCGTGAAGTTACACATGCATAAAATTTTTGTCACACACATTTATCTTTAAATCCATTTTCAATGCATCATAGGCCCTTGGGGGATTGGGAGAGATGTAAATATTTTGAAACAAGAAAGTTTATTTTTTTCTCAACATTCGTACATGAAAGTTTGACCCACAAATATTAATTGTGTATCTGAGTATCAAATGTTATAATCAATTTCGTGCCATAGCATATTGGTTGTGTATTCTTTACATTACAACGATATAAGTACCCCTCAAAACCGTCAATCTATCAACACCATCACAATGACCCAAAAGAAACCCAAAAGAAAGATCTCATTTTCAATTCTCAACTCACCTTTAGCACCCCTCTACCTACAACATCTCCATTTCTCAAGAAAAATGGTAAAAGTCACGGCCGTCACTGTTCCTCTTTTCTTTCATTTGCCCTTTCTGCCCCTCCTCTATGTCCCCAACAAATCAAAATCATGATCTCAAGGTTTTCCATGTAGGCACCCCCTCAAAATTTTCGCCCAAAAAAGAAATGAGAGGAAGAAATCTTGAGGTTTTGGATTAATATAAATAGTGAAGGGTCCAATTATTATTTCAGCTGCCTCAGAATTCTGCAAGTCTCTCTCCAAAACAACACACAAAAAACACTTCTGCCCTCTTCTCTCTCTTGTTCTCTCTGTGTTGTGTTTGCAAACATAACATGAGCGGCGGTTGGGAGACTACTAGGGTTTCAATCCCAGACAATGTAAAGAGCACGATCCAAAACATCAGAGAGATCACTAAGAAGCTTCACAGCGACGATGAAATCTACGCTGTTCTCAAGGAGTGCTCTATGGATCCCAACGAGACTGCTCAGAAGCTCTTGTATTTAGGTATATATTACTCTCTCGTGTACTCTATATATTCTATGTCTCTGTTTTGCATTAGGGTTAGGGTTGATGGGTCTTTGTGGGTTTGTGGTTTTGGGTCGTGGGTTTTGTTGGTTTTGCTTCATTGATCGCTGTGTTATTCTGGGTTTTGGTTTTTCTTTCATGGGTTTTGATGGGTTTTTGTGGGTTTTGGAGATATGAAGTGAAAGTTGAATCTGATTTTGGGTAAAGGAGGAAGCTTTGGTTGTGTGGTATAGGGTTTAGAGTTTTTTTCTTCTTTTGTTATGGTAATTTGGGTACTGAGAGTTTTAACCTAGGAGGTTTTGGTTATAAAGTTTAGGGTTTTAATCTAAGAATGGTGTAAACTGTAAAGTAGGTTGCTGTTCTCTCAAATGAGGAGGCTTTATGGTTGTTTTCAAGACTTCAAGAAGTAAGGTCACCTAGCCTAAGCTTAAGATGTTGATTCTGTGATGTGGAGCTGTGATTATCTTAGGGTGCATATAGGCTTTAAGGAATATGGTCTATGTGTCTGAGTTGAATTGCTCCTTTAGTTGTCTAATGATTATAGATTTTGTTGTTTTATCTGTTATCTCTGCTAGTGTCACTCTGTGTAGCGTATATTTTTCAGAAATGCATATCATGTGCTTAACACCTGATAAAATGAGTATCTTATGGGTTCACACATTGTTGGATTTTAAACAAATGTGTCATACTACTCATCTAGTTGTCCATTGATTAAGGATTTGTTATTTTTTCCATCCCTTTTTTGTGTCCTTCCTCATCTTAGTTCTACATTATCCATGTGTATTCTCCATGCTACAACAACTACATATTATATCAAATTAATACTGGAAATAATGAGCACATTTGGCTTGGCAGATACATTTCATGAGGTCAAAAAGAGACGTGAACGGAGAAAGGAGGTAAAATTGTGCACACTTATATAAGTTACATGAGGATTTGACATCTTTATTATGCAAATGATATTAGATTGATGAATGGATTGAATGCACTTATACTGGGTTAAAACATGTTGAACTTGGTTCTACAAGCTTTGGTGGTCCTTTAATTTTGCATACTTCTTAATTGAGTGGTATGAGAATATGCTGGCCAGTGAAGTGCCAGGGAATTGTTGATGGAGTTGGATTATATGGAGACAGATTGCACTCTATATTCTGAAATAATGTTAGCACCATGATTTCATTTTGCATAATGTAGCGACTATTTGAAAAATACTAATTTATATCATGTGTTTACCCAGTCTATCAATTTAAATTACTAAAATAATTTCTGAATAGTACACAGTTTTAAATCCGGAGTCCTGTTTGATATTATTAATTTTGGCGTTTATCTTCTCTTTATTTGTGTTTGTGTCTAAGGTGTGACTTGCTTAATTAATGTATAATCCAATACTGTTACTTTTGCAGAATGTGAAAGGCAGAGCATCTGAAGATTTGAGGACAGCACCAGCGGTACATAGGCGAATGGTCAGGGGTGGCGCCCAAGGGAATTATTCTTCTGGTACTCCTTTTCAACTGTCATTCTGTTACGACGCTTGCATGTGTATTTAAATAGGAATTGCTTCTATGCTCTTTGGATTTGTTTATTTGGTTAATTAAGTAGCTCCTCATTTTACATATGAACTGTCTAGATGCTGGTGGTGGGAGGAATTCTTCAGCTCGGAGGGAAAATGGAACCAGTTATGTTGCAGATGGAGGTTCTCTGTCATCTTATATGCCAGTTCAGCAGAAAACTAAAAACAATGCTGTGATTCCAATCACAAAGTAAGCAAATGTTAATTCATGGTTTTGAATATATAAAAAGTACTTGCTTGTATTTCTGTTACAGTTTGTAATTTATATTCCTGTATGTATTCAGGACTTCATCTGGTGTTCCAAATGGGGTTAAAGACCTGTCAAATGGGACTTTTAGTCATGTTTCTGCTCCAAAATCCACTGCTGGTGTTGATGCAAACAAGTTGGGAGCTACAACAGCTCGTTATGCTGTCATTGTGGCATCTACACCTGTTGGCAAGGATCAACGCAAAGCCCCGACACCAACATCTGAGCAGCTTACAAGTTCTGCGTCGTTTGCAGCTGAATGTGGTGCTTACTCATCTGCTTCAGACCCTTTATCAACTCATATACAAGAAAACAAGGATGTTTCTGTTGATTCTGTTATCTTGGAGGTGTCAAAAAGTGAAAATGTTGCCTCCAAATCTTATAATGACATGACCAAAGAAAAGACTCAAAGTGCCAATGCAAAGGCAGTTGGAAAGAATCAGCATACTAAGTCGTCAGAACCCCCTTCCTCAACTCATGATGGTTCTCAGGTCATTCTGCCTTCTAATTCTAATGGAGAATCACTGCCAGAGTCAACTGATTCTTTGAAAGGTACTGCAACATGTATCAGTCTAAGTGTTGCTTTTTTTACTCTTTATGCCAAAGCATGTACTGCATCCATGGTTATCTGGCATGTGTTGATGGCCCCCCAAACTTTCCGTATGATAATGGATGGCAGAGATGTCAACTGATTTGGGTTGTATCTTTCAACCGTGCAACTGTAGCCATAGATTGTTTACCCTGCTTTAAGTCTAATTTTGGGATGTGTTCTTGTAATTTATGATGGCAAAGAATGAATTTATCTTTGCCAGTGTCTGATTTACTTAGATTTATATGTTCTCATTTTGCTGATGTTTCTGAAACAGTAGCCACACCGGAGGTTAAAACCATTGTTGTTGAAGTTTCTTCTCAATTGCTACCTGTCTCGGGTCTCTCAGATACCAAACTCGTTACTTTTCCAAACCATATCAAGGTCCCTGAATCCTTGAGAAATGCATTGACTTTTGGAAGCATTAATTCTACTTTTGGAACAAGTGTTGAATCAGTTAACGGTTCGGGTGCCAATGGTTTTACATGCTGTGTAGAATCTTCTCAGGATACTGAGGAAGGTTCCAAAGAGCCTGCTTCAAGGTCAGTGAATGATTTGTTTCTTTTTTGGGTGGGTTATCTTGTTGATTTAGTTAAATATTCGAAGTCTCCTTCTATGAGTTGACTGCTGAACATAGAAAACACTAGTGTCAATAAGATATTCATCTTAGCTGCCTGTTAGTAACACTAATTTTTCTTATTTATCATGTTGTATGATTTTCTCCTTTGTGTTCAGCAATGACAGTGTAACCTCATCTGTTCAAGGAGATCTTTCAGAGAATCCACTGTCTTCACCTAAGGTTCTTGAAAAGTCACAACCGTCTGAGGGTAATGTGTCTTCAATACCTGACTCAGACACCAAAAGTGAACAGTTGAAGCAACATTTGCAGTTGCCTCCGGAAGTTCCACATAGCCTCACTGCTCTAAATGGTCCAAGCTATAATCTTGGTTTTTTGCCACCCATGCTTGGCAGCCATGTTGTACAAGTGGAAGGACATGATAGTAAGGCACACGAAGCACCTCTCGTTTCAAACTTTGTAAGCTTGCTAACCATGTCTATAAGCTATATTTTTGGCAAATGTAAAGTTATTTTTCTTGTACTCTTTCACTATTATTTTCTGAGTTGCAACCAAATCAGTTCTTGATTTTATGCAACATTTTGATACATTAATTGCTGGCTTTCTCCATCGTGAAAGCACGGTCTTTCTTCTGTTATGTTATTGGCACTTGCAGCTTAGTATTATGCACCATGTTTGCACCGTTCTTAAAAATGTGTGTAATGACTTGTATTTCATTGCTCCTCTACTGATATTTTGAGTTTCTACCAAATAAAAAGAAATTATAGTGTTGTGAGCGGGAAGGTATATCTATCTAATGAAATCCAATAATGATTGTACTCTCTGAAATTCAGTTCATGCTGAAATTAAATTTCTGGATGCTGTTCAATTTCCTTCAGCTTTGTAAATAATTGTGTTTTGTAAATTCTTGAGCTTGAGGAGAATGACTGTTGCCGTTGCATCTTGCATGCTTATGATCTCTACATTTTCATATTGTAGGTTGGAATTTCCGTTCCCAGCCCAAATACTACCCCACCCCTGCCAAGCTCCATAGCTGCATCTCCACAGATTCCTGTTTTCAGGCATGCATATCCCGCTAATTATTTCCCATATGGCTATATCCCGCCATATTTTCTGCCACCAATGCAGCAGTTTTTAAGCCCCAATGGCTATCCTCAGCCTTCAGCATATTTACCACCAACAGCACCAACTGCTGCTGGGATTAAATATCCTCTGCAGTTCAAGGCAGGGAGCAATGCTGGAAATCCAGCCCAGTATAACATTCAATCTGGTGGTTCATTCATAACCACTCCAGCTGGTTATGCTCCTGGTTCAGCAGTTACATCTGGAACCTCAGTTAGTAACACTGAAGATCTTGGAGCATCTCAATTGAAAGAAAGTCATATCTACACTACAGGACAGCTGGTTGGTCTTGATTCCTTATCTGTAATCCAAATTTTATTTGGAACATTTTTAATCACATTTGATGTTCTCCAGCATCCTACCACATTTCTTCTGTGCTATGGTCAGGTGTTTGAACACATTAATAGTTATGTACTTACCTTATGTTTTGGCAGACTGAGGGTCAAACTGTTTGGATTCATACTCCTGGACAACATATCAGCTCTCTGTACAACCTTCCTCAAGGACAACGCTTTGCATACTTGCCTGTCCATGCTGGACATGGTGCCATGACTGGACTATATCCACCAGGGCAGACGATGGCTTCTCCAACATATGTGCAACAGTCCCAGGCTGTGGCTGGAGCTGCCGAAAGCATAGGACCCCTGCCTGCTGCTTATCAGTAGCCTCAACATGCACAAATGAATTGGAACAGTAGTTTTTGATTTAGGAAAACTTCATATGAGGAATGAATGCAAAACACATCTTTTGGAGGCTCAAGATAAACTGGGAACCTGATCTGGCTTGTTCTGAGTGTAAATATGAAATGCTGGCCAGGAATTTTTGGAATGTCAACCTTTTGTGGTAGGGAATAGGCAGTGCTGACCATCTGAAGTTGGAAGAAGATAGGTTTGGGTTTTCCATTATTGTAGTGTTTTTCCTAATTTGTGTTTGGAGAAAGGGCCTTGGTGGGAAATGAGTTTAGCTTTTGAAACTAGTGATTTCTTAAAGATGTCATAGGAAACTAAGAGGATCATAGAGGGTGGGATTTTTACCAATTTTCCTTCCTGATACGTCACTTGTATATTATGATATTATCATAGCAAACATGATGGATCATACGGTTGTAATTGGTCTAATATGAGAATTGACATTTATTGTCATTTCATTTGCTTGGAAGATAAGTGATGTATTCATGATGAACTCGGTATAAACCAACGCAGGAGTAGTGCTATGAATATTTTGTTTTTAGTTCGCTTGTCAAATGTTTCAGAGTAGAGTTTCCAAGCTGTAAACAAAATTCAATAGTTTCATCCCACATGAGTGACATGACAATAGAACTTTTGATCTAGAATTGCTCTTCTGCATTCTGCAATCAGGCTTTGTGCCGAAGAAGATCGCATGCTGTATATGTTACCCTTTTGAAACTAAGATGGAATGTCTGAAATATCAGTGTGCATTAGGAACATAGAAATGTAAAAGATGTTCTTTAGCAACTATGTATACACAAAATCTGTAAGCCTGCTAGGTTCACAGCAGTTGTGGTATCCTTTGCTTCTGACTCTACTACACTTTCTTGGTCAATGGTTTTGGGTTTTATTGTCGGTAAGGATTGCTTGCTCACATTGTCTTGTGGTTTTTTCAGGTTTGTTGGTGTAAACAGACATTCCACCGAGGGCTGTAACAGTCCCACAAAGGCTCACGAACCCTGGATCTGATTTGAAAAGAATATATCCCCCTAGTAATATCACACAAGTTTTGAACTGTCCAAGAACTACATGGCTAGTTGCTAAGGTTGCCCTGCATACAAAGAGAACTGGATATCAATGCCACAACACTTGAAATAAGTTGTAAGAGCACATTTTTATGTATCCAAATCGACGCAAACAATTACTGATAACTTTGTTTTAGACACAAGTATCAATGTATCATATCAGCACAACCTCCGGACTCCTCTATAGCATAACAACAATGAACTCACCCGAGTGTCAATGCCCCGGACCATTGGAGGAGAAAACCAAGGATTGCAGATATAAGAATAGCACTCGAGTTATTCATATTCCACTGGAACAGTAGAACTCCTGGTGGATCAAACCATGGCATAAGAGCTAATAAGAAGAATATGGTGACTGTAGTCCTCCACATCAGCCTACACTCAGAAAATAAAATGACATTTCATAGCTTATACATGACATATAAATGCTTAACCATTAACCATCTTCACGGAGCTAGAAGGACAATCATGTTGAGACTTAATGGTGACAAACCACGACAATTTACGTCATTCCACTTGAACACTGGTGTTCGTATCTCCCCCTAACGACGAGAATATAGTCTCAAAGTGACAATCCACAACATAATGGTTAAAGAGATCATTTGTCAAGGAATAAAACATAAGCGGACTATATGTTCTTTTGTAGGAGGCATGCTGCTCGGCAGTTGGGTGCATAGTGACAGCAACTACGTGCACGCTGCTAGACATCTCAGTGCACTATGCTCAGCAGATGCGCACGCGCCTCTCGACAGCTGGGCACATGTTGTCGGCAGCTACGTGCATGCTGGTGCACGATGCTCGGCAGATGCACACTCGGTAGTTGGACACATGCTGTCGGCAGCTACGTGCATGCTGGTGCACGGTGCTTGACTATGCACACTTATTCATCTCACACAACTCATCATTAGACATTGTGGCAGTGCAATTTGGCACATTGCGGAGCTCAAGGCTTGAAGATCCGTCTCACTCCTTAGCTAAAGTACAAGTTGTACTAAACATTTAGCTTCGGCCGAAGCCAAAGACGTGTTAGGGGAGGACCAGTGTCTGAGATCCGATGGAACCACACATAGGGGACCTCAATGTCGCTTGGGGATCGATGTTTACAACCATATATTTGCCACCATCCCAAATGTCAGAGCTTGTTTGAGTCAATGTTCCAAAATCCATCTATTGCCAACAACATAAGATTCGATCATTGAATTATAGTGACATATAGTCCACTACATTGACTAATGCGTCTCTCCATGATGCTCTCTCATTATCACTCATGAGAAATATACACAAAAATTTCTATCATTCTCACAATATCGTTGTCGTGTATGTTCTTAAACATATCAAGATTTGATTGTATCTCGTGAATAATTTCATTAAATGTGATACACTCAGTGCCTTTATGAGATCCACTTAATGAGAGTAGATAAACCATCAAGGAGTCACAAATGAACTATTTTGAAGGATGCAAAGCTAAGTGCAATCCAGTGTGCAGTACCAATTTCAATGCAGCATGACCTACGTGTACTAAATAGTCATAACTCTCACGTCCGGATGGATATGAATGAAAAACAAAAATCGTTGAAAACTAAACTCAAGTAGCTTTCCAGTGATATAAAGTTTGCATTCTAGTTCTTTCAGAGCTGATTATAAAGCTCAAATGAAGTTACTGCCTAAAAAGGAACAAATTCACTGTTTTTTTTTTCTCAAATTTTGACATAACAAACTTCAAACTTTAATATGACGCAATAGCACTTCTCCAAGGCCAAAGGCAACGTATGGAGGAAACAATGTTAGAAAATCATAAGTCTTCAACGTCCTTGAAGACGTCAATAGGGTAACAACGTTAGTGGAATTCAAAATCAAGAGCTTTTCAGCATCCGACGATGAACAATCCGCTAATTTGGTGAAGAATGAGCCACAAACATGTGCACTTCTCCGTGAGAATGCTATGCCCGGCGTCTAATCTCTTTGGAGAGACTTAGAGCGACATTATCATGTCATACTTCTAAGTGTAGTGTCAATAACACACTTATCGAACCACAACATACAATAAAAGAATACTTTCAATCCGTATAGGAGAAATTCTTCAACATTGTGCCAATGATTTATTCGAGGTCTCAATTTTGTAAATGTTAAAGACATCGATACGACATCTATTTACATATAACTTGGAAGGAAACTCAAAGAGATTTAGTGCTCTGAAGCTGGTGCTCGTTAACATTTAACAATTACTCGACAACAACATCAAAGCTTGGCAGTTGGTGCTTAATTCGATTTTCCGTACACTCTTTGTACATTTGGTGTATGCATTCACGTCTTAAGAATGAGCTCGACAATTCTCATCTCATAGGCAGCATGCACAAGCAGTGCACAAGCAGCGTGCACGGACAACGTGCAGCGAACAGAGGCAGCAGCCTAGCACTGTGCATATGTCGATGGCACCTCAATCTTAAATTAGTGGCGCGAGAGTATGTCAAACCTTGAATGAGTAGAATGTTACCTTGCTCTTGCATATAAAATCAAGCTATTGAGACTCGATAGAGGTCACAAAACAATGTTTTATTGGTTTGTCCTTCGGATTGATACAAACAACCCGTAAATATGGGATAACATTGATCGAACACAAAGCGGATTGACACAATCAACCCTTTCATAGCATAAAAACAACCCAATGTTGGATACAAGACAACGCGGACCCAAGAACAGCAGCTAGTGCACGATGCTCAGCAATAGCGCACACGTGCTATGCAGCTGGCGCTCGACAACGCTCGGGAACTGCGTGCGTACTAGCACATAACGCTCGATAGCGGTATAAAGCTCAGCAGACAACAGCGGCGCACAACGACCAGCAGCTAGACTTGCCGTGTCGGTATCCATGTGCACACATCGTTCTAGGGTTTCAAACAACCTACAAATCACAAACCCTAAACATAGAATGAAGATAAAGAAGGGAGAAACTCATTTTATCCTCCCTGAGGTTATTGAACTTTACAAAGTGTAGGGTTTTCAAAACTGTACTTGTCGAATTACGCTTCACAACCTTGTTGAAGAACTTGACACAAACCAGAAAACCAATGGCCACGACAGCGTGCACAGGGTGCGTAGTAGGGTGTGTAGGGGTGCGGTAGTGATTGGCATGGGAAGACCGGTTCACCAAGTTTTAGTCTGGTTCTTAAAGTGCCCTTTTGACACAAGAATCCTAACACCCGTACGAGGATACTGACAAAATTTCACGGCAATCGGACTTCGGGAAGGGTCCAAACTGGTGGCATAAAGACTGCAGCCGGTCTGGAGATTCTGACGGCCGGTTCAGTGATTTTCCTATCCATTCTTGGGGTGAGGCCGACATCTTTGGAAGCGTGAGCACAAAAACTACAAATACCTCATTTGGTTCCGACTACGGATTAGGGTTTTTTGTGGTCGATATTGGCTTGCAGGCTTTCTAGGGTTTCAAATGGCTTATTTTGCTCTTGGCTAGAGACACATGTCTGATAACGTGTTCTAAAAGAAATTGATAGAATGGGAAAACCTCATCTTATTTATTCATAGGAGCCCTTTATATAGGCACTTACATATTATATATTGAGTCATACAAGGAAGCTCATATAATTTTCTTATTACAACCAGAGAACATAAAGCCCATAAACTCGATATAGACTAAGACACACACATGTCATTTATCCTTGAACAATAGCAAAATTTTTGTATTGCACTTGTCAAGACGGATCCCTTTCTAACTACTAGCATTGATACCTTTGCCTGCCAGACGTTGTTGATTTGATTTTTTCTTTTTAAAACGAATCGCAGTTGATATATTTTTATTTTAGTATAATAATACTTAATTAATAGTATTAAGAATGTACTGTTGACACGCTATCGTACGTGCCGAAGTGCGTTTCTGTAGGTTCGATTAATTATTTTGAAATTTCGGTGGTTCGATCAATATTGTGCAACAACTATCTGAAACTCTAATAAAAATAACACATTGATTGAGATGAAGTTAACATTGAATTTAAATTAACAACCAAGATTTCTAGAATTGCAAGTAAGAAACACCCATCAATACATGTCATAAGCTGAAATTGATAAACTGAATCAATAGGAAAATTAATTGATGTTTTAAACCCGAAACCCAAAACCCAACTTTAATTCAAAACCTAACCTAGATAAATCAACATACCAACACTCATATGTGCAGCTAAAACTACTATTTTAAAAAAGTTACAGAAGCGATTTAAACCCTGAACAATTAATATATATTGATCAATACAATTATTTAGGTTTAGAGTGACTCAATTTCATTTACAATATTATTAGTATTATGAATATTATCATTATCATTAATATTATTGTTATTAAAAATGTTTTTTTCATGCAATTCAATTTTAAAAAATTTAAAACAAATAATTTATAAAAAACAAAAATAGTGGCAGGACTGTAATTATATTAAAACTGAGGATAAGACTGTTAATTTAATGACTGATGGGTTGGTTTGTAAAAATACAAAAGAAAGAGAGAAAACCGTGCTCATCAGAACAGTAAACATCATGTTTTGCTTATATATAGAGATGATGGGCACTTTTAGAACGTACAACATCCACATTAAATGTAATTTATAGAGTGTAGCGATATTTTGGCAGCACATATATGTATTACTCTGCTATTCTGTAGTTTAATTTTCATCTGCTAACAGTAACTTTTCACAGGGAAGAAATCAGAAGGCCTTTAGTAGAGAAAAGATGTCTTCAGGAGACTCTATCTGCAGATAGCCCTGATGCTTAGAAAAAGCTCCAGAAGCTCAAACAGCTTGAATTGGACAGGGATCCATCTTAGCTGCAATTCAGAAAAGGTATATTCTCTGAAAAAAGAATAAATGTTACTGATGTGTCCGTTTTCAAAATTTATGTTTTAACTTGAGACTTAACTTTAGAAAAGAACATATATCATTACGAAGGTAAAAACAAATAAAAAGTTGTGCTCACACAAAAGATTGCCCAAAACTATGCTCACTAATTAGTTTGACAACTAATGTCGCCTACTTACGGGTGATATATTATGATTCTGTAGGGAGGAGGAACTTTCTCAACTTTCTAGGGACCTGAGAAGCAGCCCAATGTAGCATCAAGGAGATCTTACGGGTAAAAGAGATCACAAAAAATAGTCAGAAGCAAGAAGCTGACATAGAGCAGATTTTGAAGGACACCAGGGAGCTTCAGTTAGAAAGAAGCGACTGAACATGAAAAGAAGCTAGCAGCCATGGCTTCACCGAGGTTAAATGCAGACAAATTACAAGCAGATCTTGAGGTCATTAGGAGGGAAAATGAGTATATGTTGACAAATTACGATCATTTTGTATATGTTGCAGGCGATATCTCTTCTTGCATTAACTGCAACACTTGGTTCACTAAGGCCTCCACCTTGCGTTATGGGATCAGACGTATGCCAACCCACCACCAAACTTCAATTTGGACTCTTGTACACAATATAATGTTGGCATCGATTGGCAACAATTGGAGCTAATCAATTCAACAATGGTGGAGTGACAGATGTAGTGGCTGCAACACCGAGCTTCAGGTACATCTTGATATTATTTCTGTTATAACGGATGGAAGAAAGAACACACAGATTTACGTGGTTCACTAACGATATGTTAGCTACGTCCACGACAGAAGGAGAACTGTTTTATTAGTGTGAGGAAGAACACTGAATACAGAATACAGAGTGCGGCGCTAAGCTTTACTGAGTATTGGATACAATTAGGTTTAGGACGTTTATATACTAAACGTCCGCGAACGAAAATGTCCGCGAGCGAAACTGTCCCCGCTAGCGATAGTCGCGCGAGCGACTAATGAGCGCGCGAACGACTGATGAGCGCGCGAACGGCTGATGCGCGCGAACGACTGATGCGCGCGAACGGAACCCAGCATAACAGACAACAGGTTTCGTGGGCTTTGGGGGCGTTGCCCCCGAACCCCCAAACCAGGGCGCGTCGCCCCTGGACCCCGACTCGCTGACCGGGCAGCGAGATCCCCGAATAGCTGGTTCAAGGCATATATTAACAAATCTCCACCTTGACTTGAATCCTCTCACAAATCTCCACCTGAAGTACCAGATGCACCACAATAGTGCCAGATGTACAAATAACTCCTCTGCCTCAGATGTTACACAGATGTACCAGATGCACCACAATAGTGTCAGATGTACCAGATGGCTCCTCAGCCTCAGATGTTACCCCCATCGGGCAACTAACAGCTTGTAACATTTAGCAAGTCCAAACAGTGTTGAAACTTGCTGTGCTGAACCGGCTTGGTGAACATATCAGAGGGATTATCAGCAGTACCCACTTTCTTCACCTTAATTCTGCTCTCACTTCTCAGAAAATGATACCTGACATCAATGTGCTTAGTCCTCTCATGATGGACCTGATCCTTTGCTAAACATATTGCACTCAAACTGTCACAATATACTATAGCCTGATCATGATGCAAACCAAGACTGCTGACCAGTCCCTTCAACCATATTCCTTCCTTTGCAGCTGCCAAAGCCATATACTCTGCTTCAGTAGTAGACAAAGTCACTGTAGGCTGCAAAGTAGCTTTCCAACTAACAACAGAACCACCAAGGGTAAATACGTAACCGGTCATAGATCTCCTAGTGTCAACATCTCCAGCATAATCGCTATCTGAATAGCCTGTTACTAAGCATTTTGTATCACCTCCATAAATGAGACCAACATCAGACGTACCTTTGAGGTACCGGAAAATTCTCTTCACGGCTTGCCAATGCTCCTTTCCTGGATCACCCATAAATCTGCTGACAACACTAACAGCATGTGCAAGATCAGGCCTAGCGCAAACCATAGCATACATCAAACTTCCTACTGCACTTGCATAGGGAACTCGAGACATGTATTCCTTCTCCTCAGCAGATTTAGGTGCAAACGCAGCAGACAGATGAATATTTGCAGCACTTGGAGTATCTATAGATTTTGATGTAGACATACCAAACCTGGATAGAATTTTCTCGATGTAACCTTTCTGTGATAAGAAAAGCTTCTTTTGACTTCTATCCCTGTAAATCTCCATTCCCAAAATCTTCCGAGCTGCTCCCAAATCCTTCATCTCAAACTCTGCACTGAGGAGACCCTTCAACTTCTGTATCTCAGACTTGTTTTCTGCAGCTATCAACATATCATCTACATACAGGACCAGATAAATGAGAGACCCATTTGTGACCTTGTTGTAGTAGACACAACAATCATACGGACTCCTGATGTAGCCTATCTCTATCATATAGCTATCAAACCTCTTGTACCACTGTTTGGGAGACTGCTTTAGTCCATACAAGGACTTCTTCAACTTGCAAACATAGTCTTCTTTTCCAGGAACTTGGAAACCATCTGGCTGAGTCATGTATACCTCTTCTTCCAACTCTCCATGTAGAAAAGCTGTCTTCACATCTAGTTGTTCAAGCTCCAGATTCTGATGTGCTACTATGGCTATTAACACCCTGATAGAGGTATGTCTGACCACTGGCGAGAAAATCTCATTGTAGTCTACTCCTTCTTTCTGATGGAACCCTCTTGCAACTACTCTAGCTTTATACTTAATGCCCTCAGCAGGTGACATCCCTTCTTTCTTCTTGAAGACCCATTTACAAGTAATGATCTTTCTCCCCTGACCAGGTCGTTTGGTCAATTCCCAAGTTTGATTCCTCTGAAGTGATTCCATCTCATCTCCCATTGCAGCAAGCCATTGGGTTGACTCTGGACATGTAACTGCTTCCTTATAGGTGGATGGCTCATGAGGATCCACCTCTTCAGCAACCTGTAGTGCATAAGCCACCATGTCCTCAAACCCATACCTAGTGGGAGCTTTCCCAAAATTTGCTCTCCTAGGTCGCTCATGAGTCAGAATATGCTGATTAACTACCGTTGGTTCTGTTTCTGAATGTAAGTGTTGATCTTCCTGTTGTGGTTCAAACTCATCTTCAATGACTTGTTGCTCCACCTGTCTCTCAACACTACAATTTTCTGATACTACAGTAGACTTCACAGTAGGGTTGAACATAGAATTTTCATCAAATACTACGTTTCTACTAAGTATAACCCTCTTTTCAGATGGAGACCAGATTCTAAAACCTTTAACCCCATCCCCATAGCCTACAAACACTCCCTTTTTAGCTCTTGGTTCTAACTTACCCTCACTTACATGATAATAAGCAGTACACCCAAAAACCCTCAGATTGGAGTAATCAGCAGACTTACCAGACCACATCTCATAAGGTGTTTTGAGATGTATACCTGTGTGAGGTCCACGATTTATCAGATAACAAGCAGTACTCACCGCTTCTGCCCAGAACCTTCTTTCTAATCCAGCATTAGAGAGCATGCACCTAGCTCTCTCCAGAAGTGTCTGATTCATACGTTCTGCTACACCATTTTGCTGTGGTGTATCCCGGACTGTATGATGCCTTGCAATGCCTTCAGATTTGCAGAGCTCATCAAATTCAGCAGAACAGAATTCCAGACCATTATCAGTTCGCAGCCTCTTGATCTTCTTCCCTGTTTGATTTTCCACTAATGCCTTCCACTGCTTGAAGTTCTTGAAAGCGTCACTTTTATGCTTCATCACGAACACCCAAGTCATTCTTGAGTAGTCAGCAATCATAGACACAAAATATCTGTGACCTCCCAAAGAATCAACACGAGAAGACCCCAACAATCAGAATGGATATAATCAAGCGTGCCTTTAGTTCTATGAACTGCTTTAGGAAACTTTCTGCGATGTAGCTTCCCAAAGATACAGTGTTCACAGAAATCAAGATCCTTGACCTTGTGGCCACCAAAGAGATCATCTTTTGACAGAATTTGCATCCCTCTTTCACTCATATGACCGAGCCTCATGTGTCATAGCTTGGTCATATCATCCTTGTGAAACTCCGATGATGCAACAGCAGCAGAACCTGAAAGCGTAGAACCTTGCAGAAAATACAAAGTACCCCGCTTGACACCTTTCAGGACTACATTAGAACCCTTGTAGACATTTATGACTCCACGTGAGCCTTTATAACTGAACCCTTTGCTGTCTAGTAGACCCAAAGAAATCAGATTCTTCGTCATGCGTGGAGCATGCCTAATCTCATTCAATGTACAGAATTTACCATCATGTGTCCGTATTTTTATTGAGCCTATTCCAACCACCTTGCATGAATGACTGTCAGCCATAGAAATATTGCCTCCATCAATCTGCTCATAGGTTGAAAACCACTCTCTACGTGGACATATATGATAAGACGCCCCGGTATCTAAAATCCACACATCCCTATGATGTATGTGTGCATCTGCAACCAAAGCCAAATCCTCTTCAGAATTGGTGTCAACCTCTGCTACAACAGCAGTACCTGATGCTTTCTCATGCTGCTGCTTCTTCTTTGGACATTCGTTTTTCCAATGTCCCTTTTCTTTACAGTAGTTACAGACATCATTGGATTTGGAACTCTTTGAAACTGGTTTCTTGAATTTCTTCTTCCCCGAGCTTCCCTGTCCCATCCTTCCACTGGCTACCAACCCAGCAGCCTGACTCTCTGAACTTGTACCGGTGGCCTTATGACGCATCTCTCTAGTATGAAGAGATGATCTAACCTCCTCCAGAGTCACAGTATCTCTCCCACCAATAAAAGAATCTACAAAATTCTCATACGACAAAGGTAGAGATACCAGCAGAATTAAGGCAGCATCCTCATCATCAACCTTAACATCAATATTACGCAACTCTAATAGAATTGTGTTTAACTGATCTAAGTGATCTCTTAGAGTCGTGCCTTCTTCCATTCGCAGACTGAACAGACGTCGCTTTAGAAGCAACTTGTTGGTTAAAGACTTCGTCATGTATAGACTCTCAAGCTTCAACCACAGACCAGCCGCAGTTTCCTCCTCTGCGACCTCGGTGATAATATCATCTGCAAGACACAACAAGATTGTCGAGTGTGCATTCTCCTCCAGACTGGCCATCTCAGCGATTTCTGGATCCCCCGGTTTCTTCACCAGCGGCGCCCACATCCCTTGTTGTTTTAACAAGGCTCGCATCTTGATCTGCCATAAACTGAAACTGTTTCTCCCCGTGAATTTATCAATCTTCACGTTTAACCCAGACATCTTTCTTTCCAGAATTCGAACCCCTCCTGGGCTCTGATACTAGTTTGTTATAACGGATGGAAGAAAGAACACACAGATTTACGTGGTTCACTAACGATATGTTAGCTACGTCCACGACAGAAGGAGAACTGTTTTATTAGTGTGAGGAAGAACACTGAATACAGAATACAGAGTGCGGCGCTAAGCATTACTGAGTATTGGATACAATTAGGTTTAGGACGTTTATATACTAAACGTCCGCGAACGAAAATGTCCGCGAGCGAAACTGTCCCCGCGAGCGATAGTCGCGCGAGCGACTGATGAGCGCGCGAACGGCTGATGCGCGCGAACGACTGATGCGCGCGAACGGAACCCAGCATAACAGACCCAGCATAACCCAGCGAGATCCCCGAATAGCTGGTTCAAGGCATATATTAACAATTTCCTAATATTTTTCCAATATGGATAGATTTATTCGTTACATATTGATCAATTAAAAACCATTTCCCAGCGAATTCAAAACAGCTTACCGACGTACATTGCAATATCACCATGTACTTGAACAGATGCAAGCTCCAAGAGCTGTGCCAATCCATGGGATGTGACTTGCCCACGTACAGCGTCACCCAGCAAGGCCCTCCTCACCAACCTTGCTTCTCAGCTTCTGTCCTCGTTCACTACCAACACTCCCCTCACCTCTAAGAAAGAAGCCCAGTACTCTGCTGCTGGGTTAGCCTTGGATTACTTCCATCATAACCCACTAACCAAAACCAACTGCTCCTTCCAAATTCCTCCACCTCCTTTCTGGGTTTTGTTTGTATTGGCTGTTTCCAGCTTTATACTCTATTTCTGTCTCAAAAAGTTAAGAGTTTTTGTTTGTGTATCAGGTTCGCAGAATGAGTCATGGGTGGTTTGTTTCTCTTTTGGTTACAAAAATTTTAGGCAAGATGTTAGTTATGCTACATCATCAGAGTAAACTTTATTTTTAGAGTATTTTGATTTAGGTCAAAATATATACTTTTCATTTTAAGAACTTTTCTGTTGTTTGTAGAATGCATTTCTTTGTATTTTATAATGATATTTCGAACCAATTATATTTGCAGGAAATAAAATTGAACAAATTTAATGTTTTAGAATTCAATTCAAAATTTAACATGCCAACAATAGTCAAATCAAGGTCTCATCTAATTTAGTAAGTATTATCTACATAAACTTTAAGATCAAAACAATAGTCTAATTAAACAAAGACATAATGGCCTTCACACGAATATCTTGGAACTATATAATTCCGGTGGTAAAACTCAAAGGTAAAACTAACGTGTAATAGTAAATTACAAATAGAAAAATGGGTCTACTTATTTCATTAGAGATTCTCCCTTATATAGGAGATAAGGTACATGTGTTGTAATGATAAGTTATAATATAAAAAAACCTAGTAACGTCTTATTGATCTGTTATCTCTAATTTTATCATTCTCTCTTCGTCAGTTCCTTTAATGAAGACACAAACATATTTTTCCTTTAACACTTCCTCTTATGTCGAGTCAAAAACTTTGTCAAGTAACAAAAATTTAACAAGATAAAATAAAACATTTGTTGAACAAATTAGACAGATATAACCTCACACTAGCATAAAACACCATCAGAATCAGAGGTAGGTAAAGCATAAGTCTTTCAGCAAACATTGTGTTTCTAAATGGCTAGAGTTTTGATTTTTTATGTCAGAGCAAGAGACTTTACGTGGACAAATTTGGTCTACTGTAAAGGCTTCTGGCGCAATACCTAAACGGTAGAGGAAGAACGGAGTGTGTTGAAGGGTATAGTGGAGTTTTTAACCCTAATTAAATAGAAGAAATCGTCTAAAACAAATAAAATGTAAAATTTACCTCATTCACATTTGTTTTTTAGCAACTTAATGAGAGGAGATCCATTTAGGACCTTCTTGTTGAGCACTAGTAGAACACTTTCTTCTTAATAGTTTATTACACACACTTTTCAATCACATTTTTCAATCTCAACCGTTTAGTTTATAGGACTATATGACTAGATCACTTCTATAAATTTTCAGTCAAATTGGTGATCGTTAAGTCATCGAAATAGATCAAATCAATGGATGGTTCAAATATGTTAAACATGAACCGTTCAAGTTTATAATTGGTGAATCACATTTATTAATGCTTTAACGATTTTCAATTTATATGAAAATTTATAAAGATGATCTAGTCATATATATCTACAAACTAGACGGTCAAAATTTAAATATGCAATTAAAAATAAAATAAGACAAAACAGTCTTTAACTAGTCCTCAACAAAAAGATTCTTAGCAGAACCCTCGCCTAAATTTTGTGCTAGGGAGCATATAGGAAAGGAAATCTGAAATACAGAAAAGCATTCGCGTAGAAAGTCATGCTATCTAGAAAGTTTAAAAGTCCCAATTTCATCATGCTATCTAGAAAGTTGAGTCGTATGTTATTGCTGGCACTGCCTATCTGAGTGAACTGACTGCATTGCTAGGAGCCGAAAAACCTGCGTACGATCATAAACAAGTCCATAGGATGATAATAACTAAAACAGTTTTATTATTACAACAGAGCAGAATACTGCATCTTCATTCTTAAATCTTAATGCAAACAGAAACATACAGAGCATTATTTACAGTATCAACTATTGCACCCGGATATATCCCGGGGCAAATACAACAGAGAACCCCATTGGAAAGTCAAATTATATAAAAATATCCCAAAGTTGCTCCTACAAATCACCATTACTGCCCACCAAGTTTCCAAAAGTGCTTCAATCATTACGGCACAACGTGGGTATAAATCACGCAAAAGGGTAACCCATATGAATGGCTTTGTTTATGCCTTCATGTTAATCAAGCAGCACTCAGGCAGTTTTCCCATGTCCCGTACTTTGAGCTGAAGCTGCCACCACCACTTCGCTGTGCATGCTCAGAAATAACTGCACGTGCACAAATATCCCAAGTCCTTGCTATCTCCTCAAGGGACATGGGCTGCGAAATGCTTCGTAAAGAGATGCTAAACCTTGATTTTGCCTTCACAGAAAGATCTTCATACTCCTTACTGCCAGAGTATCAAATTCCAGTCAATTACAAAAAAAAAGGTTACCCAAAATGGGGAATAGAAAAGGAGACCCATATGGCCAACAATTTGCAACAGTGGATTGACATCTATTGAGATTATATAACAGAAATGGTAAACCATGGAAAGAATTTCAGACTTTATTTTCCCACCTGACTTCAACTGGAAACTTGTCTAACAGTATTGGAGAGCAGTTTGGATAATTTATCGGAACAAGCAGTCTTAATGGCTGAATCGGAGACTGCACCAAATTGTAGTAAATGCAAGCATCAATGTATTTGGTCAATGAAATCAATATTTCCAAACAGGTAATGAATTGGTGCAGTAATGTCAAAGGACTAACCATCTGTGCTGAAGTATATTGTGATTTCAAGTTGGGACTGAGAGCCACAGCATCAAAAGAGCACTTGACAATGGTTCCTTCACCCCTTTCAGCAGCAGCTGCACTTGGATCAACATCTTCATCACTGATATCAACAACTGTATCTATAAGCCGCCGATTTATTTCTCGTATTTCTTCCATAAGAGCATGATTAGCCTGCAATAACAAGATGGGCCACAGAATCATTTCAAAGAAGATACAGTGATCTGATCCTAAATTGAAGAATACACCAAAATAGGAGGTTACTCGGCAAATATCAGTTCATAAAAACTGCAATGATGTAATGATAATTTAACATAAGAATTCAACTTCTAAATCCAACTTCCACAAGATAACAAAAACAAAAATAAACAATTCCCCATGGTTACGTGTTTAATCTCCAATTTTGAATTCAAGCACATCAAAAGTGTATGCTTAGGTGCAGAAGTAAACCCAGCCTTTTATCATCAGAAAAATCAAGAAATTATCCTGTCTTGATGAGATTGTGATTTCTGTATGAAATAGAGCTATTCTGCATGTATCGGTCACATCTCCAGTTGTTACTACAAGATAAAAAGATTAATACCTCAATCCTAGGCCTTTTGATACGAGATGTTGCAGTTGACTCCAGGTCAGATGTCTCTGAACCGGTCAACTGCTTGAAACTATCATTCATGCTGCCCCCTGATGACACAACATTTAAGGGCATGGCACTAGTGTATCGCCTCATTTTCCTTGTCCCAGTCGTTGTTCCATCATGAGTGCTGAAGTTTCTTGCCTGTAAACGACATTTTGTCATAGCAACCAGATCCTCACCAACTGCAGCTCTAGATCCATTACCTGGTGCTGAACCTGCTATCCTATCAATCATACTCACTACTGAGCCTATGTCACCGACAGATGCACTTAATGCCGTTGGTGATATTGACTTGACCTGAAAATTATAGTTACCTTTAATGAAAGGCTACTGAGGTGTGAAAAAGGGATATGAAAACCAGAGTACTAGGAAAAAAAGGATGTGAAAACAACAGGCTTTACTAACCGCTTTAATCAAGCGTTCAAGAGGTTGCTCTGTAATACTTGACTTGCCAGATATAGTAGCCAAAGCATTAGCATGAGTGCCATCTGGACCAGTAAATTCAGCGAGCAAAGGAGAGGCTGAAATTCCAGGGGTACCGATGGCAAGGGACTGGACCTGAGCTCCCACACCAGCTGTTGATTGATGTCCAACATTCCCAGCATTTGAGAGAGAGGAAGGTTTCTCCGACTCCCCTGGCATAGGCGATGGAGCTATGGGAGTTGAAGGAGATGGGATGACAAATGGTGAATTAGCGTTTTGCAAGGGGGTCCCAGCTTTTGGGACTAACAACTGCTGGTCAACTTGTGGAGACGAATGCTGTGAAAGTTGAGGAGATTGAGCCTGAAGGAGTTGGTTACTTGATGTAACAGGATATGGGGATGCCGATTTCAACTGCGGATGAGGATACGCACGCTGGCCTATAGACACATGTTGCTGAAAAGTCCCTGGCTTAACACCCATCCCCGGTCTAACTTTCACATCATTAACATCACTGATTTGGTGAACCTGTGGCATTTGGTGAGCCTGCAACTGTCCAGGAAGCTGCTGCTTTGCTTGTTGTTGTAGCTGTTGCTGCTGTTGTTGAATTATCTGCTGCTTATGCATAAATTGCTGCTGCATCTGACGTTGTTGATATTGTTGCTTCAGTTGATTCTGATACAATTGCTGTTCCTGCTGTTTCAGATGCTGGCTATGAAGAATACCAGAATTTGACTGAAGGGGATTAATGTTGTTCTGCAGCATGTTAATCCCATTCTGTGATGATAAGGCATTCACGTTAGCTTGTTGGGGAGCACTGACAGGAGTTTGTTGAATAGAGCCCACAGGGACCTGCTGAAGTGAGTTCATTGAGGTTCCCTGGCCTGGATCCATATTGGAACTTGGCTGCAATGGATTCATCATGTTTTGCTGTGCTGTTGAAACCCCGGATAAAGAAGGCATAGAATTTTGCTGCAATCCAGTCATATTGTTCTGCTGCATTGTTGGAACAGAACCTTGCAAGTTCATGGATTGCAATTGTGGGTTCATCTGATTTTCATGAGGTTGCACTTGAGTAATTTGGGATTGTGACTGTATCATGGACTGCATATGTGGTGGGGGGAGCTGCCCAGGCTGCAGAGGAGGAACAGGCTTCCTGGGTCTATTTGTATTGATAAAATTTATGATCTGCTTCTCGTATGAATTTAACTTCTCCTTCAAACTAGGTGATACGTTAATTTTGGTAAGTTGTAAGACTGTAATGAGGCGCTCCAGCATGATCTTAAACATTTTCAGCTTCTCAAGTTGTTCTGACTTTGGCTGTTGTGGAAGAGAGTCATGCTAGCAAACAGAAAGAAGAGTGGTCAGCCAAAGACCTTGTAGATGCTAATATTACCATATTGATAATAATGCCAAGTAAAGGCTACACGGCTGCAGTTATTAAGAAGAAAAATAATTTAATGTCAAAGAATTCATAGGCTACCACCAGCTGCTTAAAGAGTAAAGAGTGACAAGAAAGAAAATGGGAAACATACCTGATGAAGTTTAGCAGCAATTTTTTGGTACATTTCACTAAGTTCAGGGTAGTACATCTCCTTCATGACTTTGATCTGCAAAAATTAAAAAATGCATAAATGGAAACATATTTGTTTTATCCACACAAATGCAGATTCTATGAATCACAATAACTCTTTAATTACCACTTGTCAAATATCTTCAAAAGTGTCTGCATTTGAGGAACTCTAGAAGTTTCTTTGGTTAACTATTTTGGAAATACAAAGAAAATCCACAAAACATTGTTTGCTCTACTCGTGGAATCTTTTCTACTAGCTTTTAAAGATATTTCATCTATCCCTAGTTTACTACCGACATCAATTGTTCGGTCCTCAGAGACCAGATAGAAACTTAATACAACCCCTACCAAGACTGCCAAACCTTCCTACAAGTTCCTTTCTAATCATATGAGATATGTGAATGTCAAATTTCTTCTGATACACCAGGAATTGATTTTCTAACCATTGATATGTATTCCCAGGCTAGAACCACTATGTCATGTCTCCACGTAAATGACTAAATCCAAAGCAATGCCTTTGCTGCCTTTCAAACCAGTGGACACAATTTTGTTCTGAAATATGTGACCCTACTACATCACCAGCTACTTGCTGTTTTTCTACTATGTTCATACTTCAGTACTATTCTTTCAGGTTGTTACAGAAGGCTACATCCTAATGAGCCCATGCCTCACCTTTTGATAGACCTCCTCTTGCCAATCAGCACCATTTGTATGTCCAGTCTGGGCTGTGGAATCTAGAGACGCTACACAATATACATACTTAGACATCAGTATTTACATAACCTTAAAATTAGAAACAGCAATACTTACAGAATATCGATCGAAGGATAAAAATCATAAAATAACTAAAAATAGAAAGTAAAACAGAAGTAGGAAAATGCATAATTGCAGAAAACATACTTGACGACGTCTCAGGAAGGGCTCTTTGAGCCTGATATAGCTGCTTTTGCTGTTCCATTACATTTGGTGGTTGAAGCATAGATCCTGATACCTGACCTGATGCTTGGATCCTTTGCTGCATGTCACGCTGGAGCGGGTTTGACTGCTGTTGCATACTCATTTGTTGTTGCATCTGTGCAGGCTGAGATTGAATCTGTGATAATAATTGTTGCTGTGATGCCTGAGGTTGAGACTGATGTCCTTGAGTCAGTAATGATGGACTCTGATGTTGCTGAACCTTGGATTGCAGCATGTGTGCAGAATGCTGATTAGTTTGGATGCTTGAGTTACCAGTCTGACTACCAAGGTGTTGCTGTTGCTGTAATCCAGTAACATTACTCTGAGGGCCCAACTGTTGCTGATGCATATTTGAGAGGTTGTTTTGCTGAGCCATTAACTGATGTTGTTGCTGCTGCTGCTGCTGCTGTTGCTGTTGCTGTTGCATGTTTAACATGTTATTCTGCTGGTTTAGTAACCTTTGCTGTTGCTGCATGTCCCCTACATTGTTTTGTTGTCCAATAAGCTGATTCTGTGGCAAGTTTGTAGAATTTGATTGTTGCACCATAAGCTGTGGCTGTTGCTGTTGTTGCTGCTGCTGTTGGATTGGTGTTTGCTGCTGATGGACAACAGAAGACTGTTGAGGCTGCTGTTGCTGCCGGAGAACAGATTGAGGATGCTGCTGAAGCATGGATTGTGAAGAGTGTTGCATAGCAGATTGTTGATTCTGCTGAAGACTAGAGAGAGACGACTGCACTGCAGGGGGTTGCATGACAGATTGCTGAGAAGATTGCAATTGAGATGGTTGCAACAAGTTCTGCTGCTGCTGTTGTTGCTGTTGCATATGATTTTGCACAAGTTGGATGTTTCCCGGCTTAAAATTTGGCTTCATTAGATGTTGTGGTAACTGTTGCTGGTACATATACTGCTGTGAATTCTGAGGTTGCTGCTGCTGTTGCTGTTGAGGAACTAACTGTTGTCTTCCTGACATTGGCCGCTGGGAATTACCAAACATATTTGAGGCTACCCCCTGACCCATAGAGTTCCCTAATGAATTCTGTGATGTCCCCGACATACTTTGCAAGTTTGCACTTTGTCCAACCATACTCGGGATAGGAGTCTGGCTGAGACCAGATGCAGGAGGTAGCGCAGATGATAACCCAGCAGAATTTTGAACTCCAGCGGGCGGAATGTTATTCTGAATGTTCTGTGATAAGAGCTGTTGTCGTGTTTGAGATTGATTGGCGGCCATTGGCATAGAGAGTGACTGTCCTTGATTGGGAGCTTGGCCTTGCATACCAAAAGATCCTACTCAAGCCAAGTAGAACAAATAAACAACAAAAGAACAGAAATTACTGCTAAAATATCTACCTTTTGGACAGAAATGCTATCAAAGTGCAAAGAGAATCAAGTAAAGTTGTAACGCTTTAAAACTATGCTTTGTATAACAAAGAAAAAGCAAGGTCGCAGTAACATTTTCAGACTATAAATGGATGACGACACAAATAAAATTTTGTTCAATACAGTTTACATGATACATTCCTTCTTACTTTTGGGAAGGCCTCATGATTTCATCATTTGAAAGCAAAGTTAATACAAGAAATTTTTACCAAAAGAATTATACGATAGAATGTAGTAAGGATGGTTTTCATCATGAATTTACCTGGATCAGGGGGCCTGTTACTATTACCCGCAGAGTTGTTTGGTAAGGTGTTCTGAGACTTGCTCTCCATAGTGAGCATCTTCAAAGAAATTTTTCGTAGATAATCCGCCTACAAAAAGAGACAGAAGTTAGATCAAACTGCCAGCTGCACACAGACAAACAATGTATATCTAACTCATTACAGTAGGATACACACGTACACACATAGATCATTAGGACACCAAAAGTACCTGACTCGTAGCAGCAGTATAAATCTTCTCCTCAAACCTAACAGCAATTTTCTTGAGTTCTTGCAATCCCTCTTGGCCAGAGAAAGGAAGATGCCTCTTCAAAGTATCCATTCTTCACATGCAACAAATTCAAAAAGCCATCATTAGACATAACAAAGCTAATTCAAGACAAACATCACCAATGCACACAAAATTTTAGCAGATACTAACATCTTATTAACAATTCTCTGCCGCGAATCTGTCTGCAACAGGCTCCTCCAATCTCCTGCATCCATTGCAGGCTCCACATTCGGAGGAGGCCTCCAACTCGCGTCCATCGAAACCTAAAACAGTTTAAACCCATAATTCAAACACAAGTAATGACCAAAACACCAACTTCAAGCCACAAAATTTCCATAAGAAGTTGCTAAATTTGAATTGATTCTACAAAACCCATTAAGCTAGATTAACTCAAAAACACAATTCCTAAATTCCAAGCATGCAGAAATCGAACCTTTGCAATTCACACAACCGTAACCCTAAACAAAACTCTCAGATCCTCAACAATCGAAGTAACAGAACTCATGGTGATGAAAATTTACACAAAACCCCTAATCGAACAATCAAGAAAGCCAAACCCATCAAAATTAACAACGAAATTCACATAAAAAGTTACCTTTTTTACCGCTAAAGATTGGGACTTTGAAATTCCCAAAACTGTGAACAGATTGAAACCTAGGGAGGGATTTAGCTCAAATCAGGAGACCAGGTTTTGGATTGTTCGTGAATTCAAGTCAATTATGAAAGGAAGATAAAAAATGGGGTTTCTAGTTTTGACCGATCGGAAAACAAATGTCGTGCTTTGATTTGGAAGCCATGGTAATCAAAATTCAAAAGCTCTGACTATAACAAAGACTAAGAAGAAGGAGAAGAATATTTTGCATTTATACCATAGGTGTTTGATTCTGGTTATTCGGGTCGGGTTGAGTTGGGCTCTGTGATTGGCTAAGACTTCAACCGGAGCTATCCAAAGAGTTCACGTCATAAAACTTTGATCCAAGTGAGATTGAAAGTTTTACCCAAGGAAGTGAGATTAAAATTTGGAAGTAGTTGTGGGGATCTGTAAGCTTATTCACGATGACATGATATTAATATGTTTGTTATTTTTGCTTGATAAAATCATATATAACGTACAAGTAAAAAAATTTATTAATGTTTCGTTTATATTCAGTAAACAACTAGCTAGAATATATTATATTACTTTTTAAAAATTAGGATTAATTTGAAATCTCAGATCTAAAGCAGAAAATTATGTACATGTAACTTTAGGTACCCAAATGTTAGAAATTCATACTTCGGTATGAAATTAAAACTGCCTCTATAATTTGGAGGGTGATATGTAATTAATCCTAAAAATAATACGTAAACATTTATACCTTACATATGTTAAATATATCTTTTAATTTATGAGAATTCTAGTTGCACCTCTAAATCTGTATAATGCATCTCTCATGCTGAGTACACCTCCAACTCACTTTTTGACATGCTTAAAACCTGAAGTACACCTCCTCAATCTTACAAAAGTACCCTCCTCATCTCAAAGGCCTTCATCGCCACAAACGGAAATGACCAGGCTATTCTTGAAGAATCCCGACCTCTTGAAGCCTGCTAACAAATAAACATAAAACATAAAAGACCCCAAAATCAGAAACTCAAGACCCAGGCGTACTGTGCAATTATGCAAGTCCTCTCTACTACTATCTGTTAGAAAATATGTCAAATATTGTAAATATATAATAACATAAATTTATTATAATTAAATATATAATTATAACTAAAAACTCATAATACAAATATGATAATGAACACCAATACTACCAACTCGGATTTAAGGATAGGAGGATGTTGAGTCATGTGTCTCACACACTTTCCTTAAGACAAATTATGCCTCCTCTTCGGTGCAAAGGTTTGATGACACTTGTCTCCCACGATACAATGACTGCTTGTCCCTTGAAACTGCACTGCTACTAAGGACACTGAACGAACTTGAAATACCTTCGTCTATCACCAAAACACAACTTAGAGAGGGAGAGAGAGAACTCAAGTAAGGAGAGATGCTTTGAGTTAGTGTGTTTAGAATGAGGGATGAAGTCACCTATTTATATTGGTGGGATCTTAGAGAGGGAGAGAGAGAACTCAAGTAAGGAGATATGCTTTGAGTTAGTGTGTTTAGAATGAGGGATGAAGTCACCTATTTATATTGGTGGGATCTTAGAGAGGGAGAGAGAGAACTCAAGTAAGGAGAGATGCTTTGAGTTAGTGTGTTTAGAATGAGGGATGAAGTCACCTATTTATATTGGTGGGATTAGAGGAAAACTTGAATGTCATGAATAAGGTTACAACCTTTCATTAGACCATGTCATTGATTCATGTTGTTACAAAAATCAAAAGACAAGGAAGTTAAAAGATCAACCATTACATGCATTACTTTGGTGACTATTTTCATTCACCTTTAACTATCAAAATGATTACAAAAAATCTTTTATTTCTATCATTTTTCCAACAATTCCCCACATGAATGAAATAGGCGACCAAAGACTCGATTTACTTGGTAATAGATATCTACAGTTGAAACGTGCTTAGAATTGGTAGGTTTTACCCTTTGAACCTTCTCTTGTGAAAGTATGCTGACTTTACTAACTAAACAATAGACGCGATGTATTTAAACTGTTCGTCATTTGTGTAAATGATAACATACTTCACACAGGAATCTTCCTGGTACTTACAGTTCTCACTTTTGTGTCCATTTTGGCCCTGGACACACGCCTAGTTCTGTAAGAGTTTGATAGGAATTAAGCCCTTAAACAATTCCCTTAGAAGCGGCCCCACTTCTCTCTTACATAGGTGATTTCTTAAGAGTAACCTACATTACTCCGCTCGGATCTCCGACGCATAAGAATCATTAAAAGCTTTTGCTTAACCTCATTCCTTACGGGCATCACTGTTTTCATCATAGGAATGGACATGAGAAAAATCTTCATAGTGATCCAACATGGTCTCTCCAGTTTTGTTGTTCCTTTTAAACCTAGATCTTGGGATCTCTAGTCAACTAGGTTGGGTATTCACTGCAAAGATTTTTAATTCATGGGCTTTAGTTCCATTCCCTCGATGATTTATCAACTAGCTCTCTGTTTAACCCTTTGGTTAGCGGATCCGCAATATTATCATTTGACCTCACATAGTCAATAAAGATAACTCCAGTAGAAAGTAGTTGTTTAATGGTATTATGTCTTCGACGAATATGTCTTGACTTACCATTGTACATCGTGCTCTGTACTCTGCCAACTACAGATTGACTATCACAATATATGCATATTGCAGGCACAGGTTTTGTCCATCTTAGAATATCCTTTATGAATTGGCGTAGCCATTCTGCCTCTTACCCACATTTATCTAATGCGACAAATTCAGACTTCATCATGGATCTGGTTATAATTGTCTGTTTAGAGGATTTTCAGGACACTGCTGCACCTCACAATGTGAACACATACCCACTAGTGGATTTTGAGTCTTTCATATTAGAAATACAATTTGCATCACTGTATCCTTCTAGGACAGCTGGATAATTGGTATAATACAACTCATAGTCTCTCGTATACCTTAAGTACTTTAGTACCCTCACAATTGATTTTCAATGCATAGCTCCAGGATTACTCATGTATCTGCTCAGTTTGTTCACATCATAAGCTATGTCAGGTCTTGTACAACTTGTTAGGTACATCAGACTTCCAATAACTCTAGAGTACTCTAACTGAGATACATACTCTCCTTTATTCTTTGAGAGATGTAGAGTCATATCCACCGGAGTTCTGACAACTCCAGAATTATCCTTATCGAATTTTCCAAGGATATTGTCCACATAATGAGATTGACTCAATACAAGCTCATTTGATGTTCGTTTGATTTTAATCTCTAATATGACATCAGCATGACCCATATCTTTCATATCAAATCTGGAATTTAACATATCCTTAGTGGACTTGATCATCTTTTCATTGTTTCCAACAATAAGCATGTAATCAACATATAGATACAGAATGACATATCCATTTTCTGTATCTTTGACATAAACACATTTATCACATTCATTGATCTTGAAACCATTGGTGATCATAGCGTTGTCAAATTTCTCATGCCACTGCTTTAGGGTTTGTTTTAAGCCATAAACATATCCTAAAGTGCTTTTTCGGCTATCCAAACACCCTGCATAATCACTGTCAGTGTAGGCAACTAACTTCTGCTCCTCTCCTCTTCTATAAAACAGCCCTAACTCAGTAGTCCCCTTTAGATATCGAAACACTCTCTTCACAGCTTGTTGATGTAAAGCAGTAGGATCCTCCATAAACCAAGCTACAAGACACACGACGAACATAAGATCTGGTCGTGTAGCAGTCAAATACATGAGACTGCCCACCATTTGTTTATAAGCTGTTGCATCCACCTTGTAACCTCCTTCATCTTTGATCAATCTTGCTCCAGGAACAATTGGACTCTTTACAGCCTTGTAATTCTGCAGACCGAACCTCTCCAACACTTCATTTGCATATTTCTGTTGACATATAAAAATACCTTCTAAGCTTTGTGTGACTTCTACACCAAGGAAATATCTCATACATCCAATATCGGACATATCAAACTCCTTCTTCATTGAACTCTTGAACTGCTGAGCCAACTGCTCGTTATTCCCTATGAATATAAGGTCATCAACATATAGACACACAATCAGAATACCTCCATCACTATTCTTCTTTGTAAACAGAGTGTGATCATTCTCATTTCTCTCAAAGCATTCTTTGACAAAGTATACTTCAATTTTGCTAAACCAAGCACGTGGAGCTTGTTTGAGCTCATAGAGTGCTTTTTTCAATCTATAAACCTTATCTTCTTCTCCTTTTATCTCATAACCCTTTGGCTGCTCCACATACACCTCACTGATTTCTCCATGCAAGAAGGCGCTCTTAACATCAACACTTTGAAGTACTCCACAGAAGGCTTAACTCCACTTCATGCTTCTTCTGGTGTTTTGTCTTGTATTGCTGAGTAGGACACCGGTTGAGCACATGAACGACCCAAATAACTGTCTCTGGCCAATATTCTTTGGGAACTTCTCTTGTAGCAAGCATGCATCTCACCATGTTCATAAGGGTTCAGTTTCTTCTCTCTGCGACTCCGTTTTGTTGTGATGAATAAGCCGCAGTGAGTTGACTACCAATCCCATTTGAACTACAAAAATTGGTTAAACTCAGAAGAGGTGAACTCCCTCCTCTGTTAGTACGCAAGCAGCTAATATACCCTTCTATCTCCTTCTCTACCAAAATCTTGAACTTCTTAAATGCAGTTAATGCTTCTGACTCAACATGCAGCAAATAAATCCACATTCGACAACTATAGTCATCAATGAACGTAATGATGTACCTTTTATGGCTGTTAGATTCAGGAGTGATCAGACCACATATGTCGGAATGAACAAGCTGCAAAGGCCTTGAGGCTCTCCATGCGCTCTTCTTTGGAAAGGGATCACGATGTTGCTTTCCTACTACACACTCGGTGCACATCTTTGGACTGTTTCTCAGAATTGGTAAACCTTTAACCATCTTCCTGTATACTAATGTACGCAGCCCCTTCATGTTGAGATGACCAAACCTTTGGTGCCACAAGTTTGTGGACTCGTTTGAGGATGCTTTAAAACATGTTGGTCCTGGAGATGCTTTAGTAGAGACATTGGCAAGCAATACAAACATACAATTTGCAGACATAGTTGTTTGCATAATTAAACCCCTTCTATCATGATAGATACAATTTGCATAAGTATTGTGCTGAATCAAAATGGCCAAGTCTCTCTCTTGAAGCTGTCTAATACTAAGAAGATTGTTTTTGAGATCGGGAACATAAAATACCTCAGTGATAGTTTGAGTTCTTCCTTCAACCTTCATTCTGACGTTCCCTTCCCCACAACATCCAAACGCAGATCGTTCCCCAACTTCACAGACTGCTTGAAGGAGTGATCGAGCTCGACGAACCATTTCTTATCTCCACTCATATGATTGCTGCATCCTGAGTCTAAGAACCACACCTCATCTCGTGCAGCTCCTTGCATCTCCACATAAGACATAAGCAACAACTCTTGATCCTCATCTAGCTCTATGTGTTCGGCATAGTGAGCATAGTTGGGACACTCATACTGAAAATGTCTCAATTTTTGGCACCGATAATATTCCACAATTGTCTTATTGAATGCTCTTCCTCGACCCCTTCCTCTTCCTCTGAATCCACCACGTCCTCTACCTCTACCATCAAATCTCTCTTCTTCTTTCATGCCAGAACCTTCTCCTCCCGCAACCTTTAAAGCTTGTTCCTCCACATCTTTCTTCTTAAGCTTCTGCTCATGAACCAATAATGAGCTCTGCAACTCATCTACAGATATGGTGTCGATATCCTTTGATTCTTCAATTGAACACACTATGTAGTTATAATTGTCTGAGAGTGTGCGTAGAATTTTCTCAACAATATGCGAATCCTCCATTCCTTCTCCTGCACTTCTCATGTCATTGGCAATCATCATGACTCTAGTGAAGTAGTCATTTACACACTCACCAGCTTTCATCTCTAGAATCTCGAAATCTCTTCTCAACTCTTGAAGTTGAGCTCTTTGGACCCTGATGTTTCCCTGGTACTTTCTCTTCATCGAGTCCCAGAGTTGTTTGGAGGTTGATTTCTGAGTGATGGTATCCAGGATGTTCTTGTCAATTGCCTGGAATAGATAATTCTTTGCTCTCAGGTCCTTCAGCTTCTACTCTTCCAATGCTTTGCGCTGTGCTCCAGAGAGTGTCTCCAAATCCTCAGGTTCTTCATAGCCGTTCTCCACCAGGATCCAGTACTTCTTGGAGCGCAGCAAGTTCTCCATTAACATGGACCAGTGATTGTAATCCCCATCAAACTTAGGGATACTCAAGAAGTTGTTGTTGTCAGCCATCTCTCTTTGCCTTTCTTTCTCTTATTTCTGTGTTTTACTCAAACGCTCTCATTTTCTTTCCTCTATCTCTACTTCTTAATATCAGGCCCTTGTGGGCTCTGATACCATTGTTTGATATTAGTGGTATAGACTCAGAATGTAGTTGTGAAAGCTTAAGATTTATTAACTGTTGTGGCTTTTATAAAGTCTTTACAACCAGAAAAGAGAACGTTACATAAAAGAAATTTAAACTAGCTATTCTAAAGGAAGAACGAATTCAAAACATGTTTATCCCTACATATCAGGGATTTATTTAACAGAAGCAAACAGAAACAAATTTCAACTCTTCAAGTCCGAAAGACTTGTTCTTCAAGTAACTGAATGTCCAACAGGGTCAAGGTCTGATCTTTGGTCCGATCCTTTTAACTCCACCACTTGGATGATGCTGGAGTTCATAGCATTGGTTGTTCAGATAAGCATCACGACGATTACTCTGGCTGTTTCGGAGAGGTAGAAGCCGGTTTGGCCTATGAGGATTTGGATTGTTGGGTATGATATAGGCTGTGTTCTCAATTTGCTGCTACTGTTCGTTCGTTACAGATTACTGTACCTCATTCAAGGAGATGGTTTCAACATTTCGGATTTAGAACAACAAAGAAGCTTTGAAGAATCCAGGTACTTCACCTTTTGGTCATTATGGTTGCAAACTGTGTTATTTCAAATGATGGACTAATAGCCATTTTTTTGTACATCTTGCAGGACAACACATTTGATGACCGAGTGTAGAACCTCACTTGAGCTGTTCTTTGCAATATGATTTTTGATGGGTAATGTTTGGGTGTCTCATTCTCGGTTTAACTCATTCCCTGGAGCCCCAAAACTACATTTGCTCTGCATTGTTCTGCTTGCTTGGAATGCAATCTGCTACTCGTTTCCATTCCTACTGTTTGTGTTGCTGTGTTCCTCAAATCAGCAGCATGCTTGGATACAACATGAACATGGGCTCCATTGATAAAGCAGCATCCGATGATCAAATTTCACAGCTCCCTAGCTGGAGATATAAGGAACTTAGCACCACAGTAGATTTCCGAAGTGATGGCAATTCAGACTTTGTAAATGAAGATCCAGTAAGTCACAACTTATACTTTTTTTTTGAAAACCTTAAACTTCTAAAGTTCAACCGTCCAAAACTCACCTATATTCATTGGGAATTTCCAAATTTAGTGGTTTAATGTCGAAAAAATACCCATAGATGGATCTTTAAATTTGTTTCTTTTACTTGTATTGCAGGACTGCTGCATTTGCCTGGCCAAGTATAGGGACAAAGAAGAAGTGAGGCAGTTGCCATGTTCGCATATGTTTCACCTCAAGTGTGTCGATCAGTAGCTTCTGATCATATCTTGCTGCCCTCTTTGCACGCAAGAACTGCACAGATAACATTTTGACTAGATCCTTGTACTTCATTTTCAGCTATTTTTGGTGTGATTTTTGTAGGGTTACTTGAGTGAGTTAATTTGCTTGTACAGTGGAGCTCACCATTAACAAAACTATACCAATTAAATTGTCTTGAATATATATATATATATATATATATACACACACACACACACAAAAGAAATGATGTATATTGTATGGTGCTCACAGATTTTAGATCACTGAATATTTACATATGTACAGATGTAATTGTACCAGCATACTATTGCATCACTTATTTGTACTTGTACCTAAAATTTGTGTTCTAACTGGAAAGAAAAATATCAAGAAAGTCGGTTGGGCCTTAAGCATGATCACACAATGAGGCTCTCATAAGACGTTATTGTTCTTGTTGACATCCAAATGATCCAATGACTAGTGAAGTTTCATACCTTTTCCCAATGGGCCTTTAAATCCAAATAACCGGAAACAGCAGATTGATGAGGCATTGCTCTGTTGCACCATTACTGCACGTTTGTTACCTCCGAGATTAGCTGGGCTTGGACTATTTTTGACAACGAAATTCGGATAGATAGGAATCTATCAAACGGTGACTTAAATCCACAATGTTGGGTTGACTTGAATTCACAAGTTGGTTTTTTCAAATTCATAAGGAATGAGATAAACTCAAATTTTATTGATAAAAAGAATAATTGAATACAATTGATAAAAAGTCATTATATATAAGCAAACAAACTCTAGGGCAACTAACAACATAACCTAAAAGCCCAATGATTGAACAAAATCCAAATTCAAAATAATCTAT
Organism: Comarum palustre; assembly: GCA_951800085.1. Classification (NCBI taxonomy): domain Eukaryota; kingdom Viridiplantae; phylum Streptophyta; class Magnoliopsida; order Rosales; family Rosaceae; genus Comarum; species Comarum palustre. The sequence continues at coordinate 1,362,074 of OX637587.1, forward strand.
TAAAAATAATTATCTAAAAAATAGAAAAACTGTCTTTTTAAGCCCTAAACGGACTCGGATGACTAAAAAGACCTATAGGTTGTGGCGAAGCCACAAGTTTGATATGGTTTGGATTTTCTACGATCGATCTACACTTCAATCTCTATTGTCATCTGTTCTACATCAATTTTAGCTTAAAAGTTAGTCCATGTGAAATACGAAAATGTATCAATTAAAAGTAAATGTAAAAATGATACATTGATGAAATGACGAAAATGCATTTGAAATTTAATGGTGTTAGTGTTCAAAGTATCAAAATGTTAATGGAATGAAACTTGGAGTATGTAAATGCAAGTTTTTGATAGTTATGTATAAAAATGAAAAGAACATCATAATTCATGTAGTTTTTTGTAATTAATCCTTTTTTTATTGTGTTATTGTTGCACAGATTTGTGTTTGTTTGCGTTTTGTGGTGTGGAAGATAATTTGTACAGATCAAATTGTATTTTTGTTATTTGATTCCTGGGATGAAAGTTCTGATGAGCTTTCAATGTGCATGGATGAGATATGGAGTGTTTTCGTGTTACTGTTACTTAGAGTTTGGGATCTTTTGTGCTGTGGAAGTTTATTTAATCTGGACTAGTCTTATTTTTTCTTGTTTTCTTTCTGTGCTGAAAATATTTTGGTGGCTTTACTAGTTTTATTTTAGATTGGGTCAGATTCATATGAGTTTTGATAAGAATGTTGGTATCAGAGAATTTGCTGGACTTGTTTTTTGGTTGTTCATATACTTGAGGCACTGGATATGGTTTGGACCATATCTTATTACGATTTTGAGTAATCTCAGTTTGCTATTTTCGGTTCATAAGACTGAAGGGTTGTTATATCATGCAGTCACCGGCGAATTGTTCAGCATCATCTCCAAAGATGACTAATACCAATACTGTATCTATAAATACCCTTCGGTTTCTTTGATTCCTCTGCCCACTAGCATACATCTCTCTAAATGATACTCCATTATTTTTTGTAGGATGATAACTTGGATTGTTTTGGTGATCCTGAAGTCATTGGAAGGTATGTTGTGGATCTATACTACACAGCTTTTAGTCATTTTACTCTCTACCTTCAGACAGCCATGGAGATCTAATTGTTGGTCATTTAAACTATCAGGTTGGTACTGACATTCGAGACTTCAAGTGCTCTTGGTTGGTTGTTAAAGCATTGGAACTTTCCAAAGAGGAACAGAAGAAATTATTACATGTAAGCAAGAAATTCATTTCCCATATGCATTACCAAGTACTGTTCATTGCTCATATGCATTAGCAAGTACAGTGTCCTAATATCATAGTTGATATTGACCACATTTTATCTGTGTTATGTTGTGCTTTTCACTTGGTGATTTCAGGGTGTTTTTGAGGAGTATGAGAGCAGCAGTTACGACCAGATTACAAAATCCATTGAAGCTCATCCAAGTAAAGCAGTGAAGGCTGTGTTGAAGTCATTCTTGGCAAAGATATACAAGAGGCTGAAGTAGAGACACAGACATACCATGGCGTGCCTCATTTTCTAATATCCGACTGCGAAAAAGAAAAATAAAAGAAATATTGAAATGTATTTGTATCCTCATATCAGCTATGTTAGTTAGGCCTAACTTTTCTAATTTGAGGGAACTACTAATGTAATACATTGTAGCCAAAGATGGTACTTTGATTTCATAGGAAAATTTCAGAATCAGAAACCAATTTGGTTCATTCTATATCAAAATGATGGTTTCCTGCCTCATTTTTTGGACAATAATACTCTGGTTTCTAGAAACCCTATTAGCCAAAAATAGTTTTAGCTCAGGAACAATACAGATATTCTTGGACAATTATTGGATGGTTTTGATGGCATCATTTATAATTGGAACATAACATAAGAGGTGCCAAGTACAATGGAAACTAAATTAGTGGCTGGAAGCTTCAGATTAAGTTGTTACCACAAATTTACAGCTACAAAAAAGGAGTTGGTTGAAACTTGAAGCCAAATATTCAGTTATTAGCGACTGCTGCATATCAAAATTTGTTGGCATATTACATTAAAATAATCTTTCTCTGTGTTTGGGGGGTGGGTAACAGGATAATTGTGAAACACATTTTTCACAATCTCACCCTTGTTCCCTGTTCCTTGCTCTTGCTAGAAGCCTACAAGCCTGAGAATAACATTGCTTGCCCAATTGAAATTCTGCCTATTCCAGACATTAATCTTCAGGTAACATGATTTCTATTATCCATCTGTGATTTCATTTTCCCTAAATTCATTGATTCTTTTTGGGAATTTATTTCTTGATCCTTTTATGATAGCAATGCCGAAATATAGCTGCAGTGACATTACATTCACTTCACCTCATGTCTTGCATATATATATTTCGTTAAGTTCTTACTTCTGTACATGACAGATTGAAGTCATTGAAATGATTGAAAGATTTCCATACAGCTGATGTTTTATACTTGAATCCTTGAAGGATCAGAAAGTTTCCATTATTGAATTAAATTATAGAAAGAGATGATGATTACCCTTAAGCTTGTTGAATAATAAGGATTATTTTCTTTGGTAAAGTTTGAAGACATAAATGGCTGAGATTATGGAGAAGAAATTCCAAACCCCAAGGAAGAAATGCAAGGGTCCCAACCTAACCATACCAGAGTTTACGATAGAAGATTTCAAGAAACATTCACACATTGCCACACCAACATCTGCAAAAACTCAAAGTGCAAGGTGTAAGAAGTGCCTTTGCTCACCCACCACCCACGCTGGGTCATTTCGTTGCAGACACCACAGGAATTCAGGTCTTCCCCGCGGTGGTTCAGTAGGCTCCAACCTCTCCAACTATGCCGACCTGGCCGATGCTAGGAAGCAGAGTTCCCTTAATGACTCGGTTGAAGCTCAGTAACTTCATTATGTAGGGATATCATTAAGCCTAGCTCCATTTTTTCATACGAGCTGAGTGACTGTGCAGCATGTTTCCTTGAAGTCTTATATATTGATGTCATCCGGGAGTTGTGTACTTGTATTTGGTCAGTTGAATTCATTCTCAACTGCTAACTTGTGTTACATCTAATATCTACACTATATAATATATACATTCAGACTTACCTCTTGCATGAAAAAAGCCACCAATTTAAGGAGATACATATATATTCATTGTGCATGTATAGATATATGAAAAACAATATAATATTAGCTTTCTGGGGGCATGCAACTGCAAGTATAGATACTTTTGAGTTCAATTCTTTGACATTTTCCTCCTCAAAAAAATAGACGTGAGAAACTTCGCAGTACAAACGTGAGATACCGTTATGAAGTTTCTGAAATGTGAGATATCAAACTTCGTTTCTGTAAAAGATGAGACATGTTTGGACCTTTTTTCTTTCATTTAAAAACAGTCTGATTCTCTACCACACATCTCTGCATCTATCTAAAAGGGATCTCCAAAAGACGATCAAACTCGGCAAATAATCAAACTCAGTAACCCACAACGGTGGCCTCCTCAGCACGATTTCTTCAACTGGTGATGCAGTGAGCCTACTAAGAACAAGAAAGAGCACGAGGAGCATATTGGGTTCTAGAGCAGTAGCTACCAGTTCTAATATTTCATTCTAATTCAGCCAAAAAGTCTTCATTCTCCTTCTACAACTTGCATATATATAAAAGTGAGAGAGACAAAATATTTAAAGAGACATAACTGCTGGTAACGAATTCCCAGCAAGACACAAGCCACTAAGAACTTTTAATACTAACAGCTCTATTTTATTGGAACCTGGTAGGTCTCTTAATCACTCTTTTTGACCTGTCTCTTGCCAAATTGTATTCCTTCAATTCTTGAGCATAAGGAGTTGTACTGTGTGACTCAAGAGATGACCATTCATATGCCCCTTTATCAGTCTCTCTTGCTTAAAAATGACTTGTCCTCGAGTCAAAGTCTTGCTCAGTACATGTCTCATAGTATGACTGCAAATCAGCAACATTGAAAGTTGCTCAGGTAACTCAATCTGGTAGGCATTTTCACCTAGGCGCTTAAGCACTCGAAAAGGACCCTCAGCTCTAGCTTTAAGCTTTGCGGACTTGCCTCTTGGGAACCTTTCCTTTCAAATATTAATCCACACCAAGTCGCCTTTATTGAACTCCATGGGTTTGCGATGCCTATCCGTCGCCTTGTACTTCTGATTACTCTCTTCCAATCTCTTCTTCACTTGCAAGTGCAACTCCTTGATGTGTGCTGCAATGTCTTTAGCATCACCACTAAACCTGTTTGTTACGGGTAGAGGAAGTAAGTCAAGAGGGCTATTTGGAATCACCCCATAGACTATTTCAAATGGGCACTTTCCTGTTGATCTATTCTTGGACATATTGTAGGCAAACTCAGCTTGAGACAAAGTGAGGTCCCAATTATGCTTTTCTTCTCCAGCAAGGCTTCTTAACAGATTTCTAAGAGACTGATTTACCACCTCTGTTTGACCGTCGGTTTGAGGGTGATGAGAACTACTAAATTTAAGATGAGTTCCCATTTTCCGCCATAGTGTCCTCCAAAAGTGGCCAACAAACTTAGGATTACGGTCAAATGTAATAGACTTTGGAACCCCATGAAGTCTAACAACTTTGAAATACAGCTGTGCCACATGAGTTGCATCAAGTGTTTTAGAGCAAGGAAGAAAAAGTGTCATCTCAGAATAGAATCAACACCACGTCTTGTCTTTGGCAGCCCTAAAACAAAGTCCATAGAAACATATTCCGAAGGCGATTCGGGAACCGGCATTGGAATATACAAACCTGTGTTTTGAGACTTACTCTTGGCTATATGACATACTCGATACCTCTCCACATGCTTAGTAACATCCCTATGCATTCCAGACCAATAAAATTTTGCTTCAACTAACCCCAAAGTCTCGTCGCTCCCAAAGTGTCCTCCCAAGCATTCATCGTGCAATTCAGATATTATAACAGAACTTAAAGAATATCTTGGTATGCACAAGCGGCTACCATAATGAGCTTCCAAACAAGAATTTGGAAGCTTTTCCTTCTTGACAATCTTTCCAACTCTTTCCAAAATCAAGATCTTTGGCATACTGAGCTTTTAAGACATCAACCCCAATAACTTAGGCCTACATGATACTCAGCAAAACTGACCTTCTACTCAGAGCATCAGCCACTTTATTTTGAATGTCAGATTAATGACGAATTGAGAAGGTAAATTCCTACAAGCCACCCATTTGGCATGTCTAGCATTGAGCTTATGTTGGTCATTGATGTACTTCAAAGCCTCATGATCTGAAAATAAAATGAACTCTTTGTGAATCAAATAATGACGTCAATGTCGCAAGGCCTGGACAAGAGCATAAAACTCAACATCATAAGTTGAGTAGCGTCGCATTGCTTCATTAAGCTTCACACTAAAGAAAGCAATTGGTTTTCCTTCTTGATTGAGAACAGCTCCTATTCTTTTGTGGGAAGCATCACAATCTACTAAAAACACCTTCTCAAAATCCGGCATTGCTAACACAGGGGCAGTAGTCAGCTTCTCTTTCACCAACTCAAAGCTTTCAGCAGCCTCTATACTCCACTTAAAATCACTTTTCTTCAAGAAATCAGTGATAAGGGCTATAATTGAGGTGAAATGTGGAATGAACCTTCTATAAAAAGAAGCTAATTCGTGGAAGCTTCGTACCTCAGAGATATTGGTAGGAGTAAGCCAACTTTGTATTGAATCCACCTTGCTTGGATCAACTTTAACCCCATATTTCGACACGACATAACCGAGAAACACCAAGCTATCAGTTAAGAAGTCACGCTTCTTTAGGTTGGCATATAACTTCTGGTCTCGGAGGATTTGCAACACTTGTCTGAGATGTTCAACGTGTTGTTCTTCATTCACACTATACACCAAAATGTCGTCAAAATAAACAACCAGACACTTACCAACAATGGCCGAAATATTTGATTCATGAGGCGCATAAAAGTGCTTGGTGCATTTGATGATCCAAAAGACATGACAAACCATTCATACAACCAATCTCTAGTCTTGAAGGACGTCTTCCATTCATCTCCAGGTCTGACCCTTATTTGATGGTATCTACTTCGCAAATCAATCTTGAAAAACACTTGAGAGCCACTAAGCGTATCAAACATATCATCCGGACGAGGGATAGGGAACCGATACTTTATTGTGATTTTATTGATAGCTCTACTATCCACACACATCCTCCAAGTCCTGTCTTTCTTTGGTGTCAAAAGAGCCGGTACGGCGCATGGGCTCATGCTTTCTCGGATAAACCCCTTTTCAAGCAATTCTCTTACTTGTCTTTGCAGCTCTTGATGCTCAGCTGGACTCATTCGGTAAGCAGCTTTGTTAGGTAGAGTAGACCTGGGAATGAGGTCTGTTTGGTGTTGTACATCTCTCATAGGTGGTAACCCTTTAACTCCTCCGGTATGACATCAGAAAACTCTTCAAATAAAGGTTCAAGACGTTGGGGAATTGGATTCTCAGCATTCACTTCTTGTAACACTAAAGCATACACTTGAGCCCCTTCTTGAATTTCTTCTATAAATTCTGACATTGTAAGGAAGGTAGCCTTCTCTTGAGTGTTGCACTTGGCCAATGCCTGATCACTTCTTGAAGGCCCCCAAATCACTTTAACTACATCCTTCACAAAAGTGTAAGTGTTCTTGTATCCATCATGGAAAGCTTTTAGATCATACTGCCATGGCCTGCCTAGCAGCAAGTGACATGCATCCATAGGTACTACATCGCACCACACTTCATCTTGATACAATTTACCGATAGAAAATGAGACTAAACAACATTTATCAACATCTACCTCATTGCCTTTCTTGAACCAAGCAAGCTTGTATGAAGTTGGGCGTTTCTCGACCTTCAACCGTAGCTTCTCAACCATTTCTTGTGACACAACATTCTCTGAACTTCCACCATCGATAATTACATTGCATATCTTCCCATTGGTAGTGCACCGAGTATGAAAAATGTTGTGGCGCAACCAATCATGGTTCTCAACTCTTGAAGCATTCATGCTTCGTTTGATGACTAAAGCTTCTCCATGATCACTCCATGTAACACCTTTATCATCATCCTTGTATTCATCATATATAGGAGTATCATCTTCTTTGATTGAGTTATCTGAAAGCAGAGCTTTATTTGCAAAGTTAACAAAGCTCCTATTTGGGCAATCAACTTGCACATGCCCCATACCCGAGCACTTGAAACATTTCACCATTCGGTTGCCAAACCTGGTTGATCGATTAGAAATAGAACCGTTATCCCTCTTGCCATCAGCTCCCTTCTCGAAATGTCTTGGAATCGACTTTTCAGACTCTCGAACATACACAAAAGGTTGTTCCCTCCTAATGGAATTGCGAGGACCAAATCCACTTACCGTGCGACTAGCCTTCTACTTCAATTGCTTCTCTACTTTGATTTCAAGCTTGTAAACATCATCATATGACCAATAAGGTTGCAATGCTATCACATCATGAATCTCCTTTCGTAACCCCCCTCCAAATAACGAGCAATAGTTTGCTCCTCCAGTTCATCAATACCGCAGTGGACCATGAGCAAATCAAATTCCTTAGTGTACTCATCCACCGATTTGTTTCCATGAGGAAAATTGTATAATTTTGAAAACCATTCTTGAAGATAGTTGTCTGGTAGAAACTTACCTCTCAAAGCCTTCTTCATCTTAGCCCATGTGGCAATTCTTGATTTTCCCGACCTCAGCCTCCTCATGTTCAATTGCTCTCACCAAGCGGATGCATTTTTTGTTAACTTGACAGCAACAAGCTTTACCTTACGATAGTCTAGCATCTCTTTATAGTCAAAGACTCTTTCTATCGTATTTAACCAATCAATAAACACCTCAGGTTTGATCTTCCCTTCTAACTCAGGAATCTCCACCTTCATATCGAACTGACTAGTCCGGTCATATCTGCCCTCTCCACTTGGCTCTTCATGCGGAGCACGAAAGTGAAAGGGATTTTTTCATTGCCATCCTAGGAGGCCGACTCTTCTTCCTCACGACTTTGGGTTTCAAAGCGTTCTAATCACTCTATCAATTGTTGCACTTGCCTCCTGAGTTCTTTATTCTCGACATCACTAGGGTTGCGTCCTTGATGGCCTCGTCCACCATGAACCAGTAGGTTGCCTTTTGGAATCCCCATGCCTTGTGGCTCTGATACCACCTGATGAGAGAGCCTACTGAAGAGCACAAGTAGCAAATTAGGTTCTGGAGCAGTAGCTGCCAGTTCTAATATTTCATTCTAATTCAGCCAAAAAGTCCCCATTCTCCTTCTACAATTTGCATAAATATATAAAACTGAGAGAGACAAAATATTTAAAGAGATTTAGCTGCTGGTAACGAGTTCCCAGCAAGACAACCCACTAAGAACTTTTAATACTGACAACTCTATTTTATTGGAACCTGGTAGGTCTCTTAATCACTCTCTTTGACCCCTCTTGCCAAATTGTAGTCCTTCAATTATTGAGCATAAGGAGTTGTACTGTGTGACTCAAGAGATGGCCCTTCATATGCCCCTTCATCAACCAGTGTATCAGTTTTAAGACCAACACTCTTTTTTCTCATGGACATTAATAAACTCATCAACTTGACAACATTGAATTTGGGAGCTTTCAAGATGTTGAATTTTCAAACTAAATTTTTTGCAATGGATATATGCTGGATGTTTGCCTCTTTATTCTCCCAACCAAGCACCCACCACTTTCTTCAGGTCAACATCCGCTATCACCCTAACATGCAGCTCTAACTACTACTGCTATCAATTCACAGTCCTAACATGCTGCCTCCACTTCCATAATTTTAGCCATTGTACAAGCTTGTTATCAAACTGATAGGTCTGTAATCTCCCACTTTCAATGAATTTGCTTTCTTTAGGATAAGGCAGATGTAGGTCTCATTTGTCACATTTTTCACAACTCTATTTGAGTGAAATTCTACCATAACATCTAATACCTCTCTCTCAATAACTCCCCAATATTGTTGAAAAGCCGCAAAAGAAAACATGTCTGGACCTGGGGATTTATCTCTATCACATTGAAACACTGCTCTTTTAATTTCTTCATCTTCAAACACTCTCTAGCCAACTTGCCTTTTCTGCACTTATTGGATTCCAATGGAGGTCTTCAATTCTGAAATTTATTTCCTCTTGACTCGTGTAAAGGTTTTTGTAAAAATGGATGATCTCCTCCTCTATCAAAGTTTCATCTTCGACTACACTGACATTGCTTAACTCCAGCCTTTCAATAACATTTCTTTTTCTTCTACCATTGATCAGTTTATGAAAAAATTTGGTGTTGTTGTCTCCTTTTGCCCAAGTTAGCTTGCTCTTTGTCTCCAAAAAATCTCTTCTCTTAAGGCCAACTCCTCCAAACTCTCTCATAAAACTTCTCTCCTTTTTTTTACTCCACACATACCTACTCTCCTTTCTTTCCCATCCAGCTCATTGATTCTTTTTTCCACATCTTTCTTTTCTTTCCCAATATCACCAAAAATCTCTCTAGCTACTCCAAGTCTTTAACTTTCAGTTCATGATTTTGAGCTTTCTCAAGAACTTAAAACAATTTCACCCATCACAGTTTGCTTCTGCCCACCACTTTTTAAAATTATCATTCAAGGAGGGATGTTCCAGCCACATATTCTTAAACCTAAAGAGTTGGACCCCATTTGACACTAGATATATCAAGCAAAACAGAGCAGTGATCGGATGTAACCCTTATAAGAGCCAATTCTCTTGAATTTGGAAACAAAGATTATCAATCCGTGGAATACAAAAACCTTTCAAGTTTGCACTAGATCGCATCTTCCCTTAAATTATACCACATGAACTCTGCTTTTTGAAGGCTTGGATCACAAAGGTTTGTCTCCAGAATGAAATCATTAAAACCCTGCAAACTACGGGTGAATTTGCCCGACTTAACTTTTCAGAAGGGACTCAGACTACATTGAAGTCCCCTCCTAAGCACCACCTGCTTCCACACAACCCTGCTAGTTCCTCTCAAAATTGACCTTTCTCTATATTTGTTTAGTCCATAAACTCCTAAAAGCCACCAATATATCCAAACCATCCACTCCATCAATCTTAATTGATACTGAATAAACCCCAATAACTGACTCTAACACCGAGACACATTTTGTGTTCCAGACAATGACCACACCACAAGATCTGCCCCAAGATGGAACTGCTACACATTCTTTGTACTGTGCTCCCCAAATGCTTCCAATTAGCCTTTGATCTATTTCTCCCTTTTTTGTTTCTTGTAAGATTATAATATTAGCCCCGTTTTCCATCAGTAAATTTTTAATCACCCTTCTTTTTTTCTTACTTTCCAACCCTCTTACATTCCAACTAAGAATCTTCATTTAAAATTCTTGTGTTCTTCCATCTCGAGATTGTCAAACAAATGCAAGTTTGTCGAGACCTTCCTAACTCTGGCATCAAGAATATTCTTATTCTTCCGTTTTCTCTTTGCATACACCTTCAGCTTCAATGGAGCTAAGAATTTCCCGAGTTTGCCTATTGTTGTAGGCCTGAGAGTCTCTTGTGAGTTTTGTGTGAGCTCTCACTAGTAGAACAAGGCCCTTCCTTTCTCTTAGAGTGCTTGGTCAAAATTTGATCTTCCTTCCCTCGCATAATTTCTCCATTTTCCCCATATGCATCTGCTCTAGCTATAACACTAAACAAATGTTGACATTCAAATCACAGTTAAATCAAATCAATGGTTCTATAATAGTCTGTTGGCATTCAAATCACAGATGCAAAGAAATTTACTAGGAGGCCTCAACATACAATGGTTCTATAATAGTCTGTTGGCATTCAAATCACAGATGCAAAGAAATTTACTAGGAGGCCTCAACATACCCGAAGAGCTTAGTTATCCTTGGTAATTAAATCCAACATAATTTGCTTGAAACAATATCTTTAAGATTTGAGTTCTGATCCTGCCAAATTTCTACAGCACATGCATCAATTAGATATTTAAAGCTAACTTCATTAAAGAAAATGTCAGATCATCTACATTCTTACCTGACAGAGCTTTAGTGATTTCATCAACAATAGCTGGTCCAAGAGCAGCTAGTTCTTCTTTCACCGTGTTTTTTACAATTTCTTGTTGTATATGTTCTCGCAATAATTTCTTATTCTTTGAAATATCTTCTCTAACTCGAGCTCTGACCTTATCTCACAAAGCATCAGAATTATCTTTTACAACTGTCACCTAATCTTGCAATTCTTTATGCAAATTCATTAGCTGCACATATGACGAAAAGTCGTAGTTAAGAGAAAGGATAATGGACAAGAAAAAAATTGTTTGATTACACAACACAACCCTAACACATTCAAACATAAAACCTTTTACTCTTACCATGATATAGGCAGGAGAAATGGGACAAGAAAGATTATTTTGATATACTAGTTCACCAAATGATAAATAGCTCGAAGATCGACTCAAACGGCAGTAGCACTAGCTCACTAAGTTAAACTAAAAATAGTTGGTGAGCCATGATAACTGAAATACAAAATTCTTTATCACTCACCCGTTTCATCTCACGCTGCATGTCATCAATTTGACGTTGGAATCCAAACTCAGGATTTGCATCCCCCAAGGTAAGCACTATGATAAGTACAAAGCATACTGTTGAACGGCTTGTGATTGGACACAATAAACCAAAATGATTTGTTCACCAGGATGCGATATGCATATCCCCGTAAAGCTCAAAAGAGGTATTGTAACAGTAAATTCTGCTATGTAATCTATCCGTGTAGTTGCTGGCTCACCACCAAAATCTATGTGCACAACATATTGGGCATTCTTCTTAGCATTTGCAAGTAAAAGAAAGCCAGCTTGTGACAATACTATGACTTGATTAAAGAATGCATATTCTCAACTAGAGGTTGAGCAGAACTCTTTAACTCTAAGAACTTGGTACATTCCAATGACCAGGGCCGACCCGAGCCCATCGCTGGCTGTGCGACCGCACGAGGCCCGGAGTAAATAGAGCCTTTTCTGGTTCCTTATATATACTGTATATAGCAGATATACTCCCATGTGTGCTATCACATTCTTTTCTAGTGTGTTCATTTAGTCCTTATCTGACATTTATGTCTCTGTGTGGTCGTTGGGTTTTCAAAGTTCTAATTATGAGTATGGCACAGTATTTTTTTTGTCAAAGCACACTATTATTAATTGTTTAGTTTTGAAAAATTTGTAACAAGACCACTAGTGTTTGTGTCATTAAGGTGGTTTTAAAATGTTGTGAATATATATATATATATATATATATATATATATATAATTAAGCACAATATATTAATAAGCAATTAAAGGAGGGAGCTTCTTCTTTTTCAATAGCTTCTCCGGCTTCTTAGAAGAAAAAAATTCGTATTTTTGATTATTTTAGAGTGTATTTCAATTTAAAAAAAAATATTAAGGGCCTAATTTTATCTTTCCCACTGGGCCTTCGATCCCTCAGGACCTGCCCTGCCCTGCCAATGACTCAGCAACTCTAGAATGCAGCCAGCCTTCGTCACTTGATGGGGACCAGATCTTCACTTCCCGATTGTGGGCCCTGTATAATTTATCTTAATTCATACCACTCCCTGAAGCATAAAGTAGAAACCAGATTAGCCAACACATATTTTTTTCTAACCATAAGTAAAGGAGAAAAAACTATATAGAAGGCACGCAGGGGCCAAATGTTCCCACCCAACTAAAAATCGCACTAAAGTTGCACAACTTACTTGACCAAGTGAAATATGACAAAAGTTGTAATATGACGTGTTATACTGTACTACTAACAGAGTTCGTAACGAAATGGTAATAAAGTTAATTATAATTACCTGGTAAAATTGTTTCACAAACCTAGCTCATTCCTCTTCCTTGAGTAGTTGATTATCTCGAGGGTGCCGATGTAGTTCATCATCAAAAATTGAGTGGAACTGGTGTGGCCATGGGGTTGATGTTGGGTCTTGTAGGTGTGGGAGGGATGAGGAGGAGAGAGGAGAGGTGAGGAGGATGAGGATTGTGATGTAGGACGTGATGATGGCTTTGGCAATGGAAGAAGACATTGATGTGGTGAAGTTGGTAGCTAAGTAATGATCTCCGTCAATTCATTCAATGCGCCTTTATTCCGTTCTCAACCCAATATCTCTTCTTCGCTGCCAGCCTCCTTTGATTCCCCGCTGACCAATCACGGTGGCAACGACGTCCCTCACGGTGGCAATGGCATCCCTCATCACGACGGTGCCGAACCCATTCCTCTCCAACTACTTCATTCTGTGTCTCTCTCTGTCCCAAACAGAATCGTTGTCCCTGACTCAGTCCCAACAGTTATCGTCGGCCGACCCTCACAACGATGACGTCGTTCATGCGACGACATCTCTCACGACAACAACGCTAAACCCGTGATTTTCCCGCCACAAGCTACTGACCCTATCTTCGTCTTCCTCTACTATCTGACCTCTAGGATCTTCACCTCAGCGGTCATGTTCAACAAGAACAGAGATTAAAGTTTTGAGAAACTTGAGTTAACTTTTAAATTTTAACCTCAACAGATGATATTTACTATTAACAGAATCATTTACTTGTTTATGACAGTGCCAACAAACTCGTGGATGAACAGCTTCCCCCTCACCAACTATTTGAATGGCAATAACAATCTTTCCTGCGATTTTTGGCGCGCCATCTTCATCCAGACCTTCAGAAATTTCACACACAAAAAGCCGTCCTTCTACACTCACGCTGCAGAAAATTATGTCAGATAATGCAGAACCAAACCAGACAAAGAAATGCATCAAGCATGAAAAAAAACAATACCTAGCCAAAAGATGAACATCCTCGGCAAAAGAAAGCCAGGTCTGTGACCCTCTGACAGAACAACACATCGATTAGACCAACCATATAACAATCATCTACGAACGGCACAGAGTGAGAGTGCTTAACCATAACAAATGCTCAACTATATCAAACCATTACGAACCGCTATGTGTTCAAGGGCTTATTTCTGATTACTATGTGTTCATGTAGTACAGAAAGAAAGCCGTTAATTAATCATGTATTCTACTAACCTGCAAAATTAGCATTTAGAAAACAATCACATTCCATCGATTCCTAGGAAACACAGGAAAACCAAGGCTGACTAGGGAGGGAGGGGAAATATTTTGGGCTCTCATTCATACTTGAGCCCAAAATAGGCTAAAAATCCACTGCAAGGGCAAGACCGTAAATTTACACCAGATTCATACGAGGCGTTGCTCATCTTCAATAGAAATCCCAAACCCAAAACTCCACAAACCTCAAAGGCTCTCAAAATCTCCTTCAATATTTTCTTTCCAGTTTCCAACCATTAGGGTTAGGGTTTCGTTCTCATAACCTCGCCGCTCGAAAAGGGTCCGCCGGTTCGGGATTTCCGCGGCGGTTCAGCTCCAAAGTAGGGGTCTTTATCCGGTAAGCAGTTTTTGATTCTGAATCTGGAAAAAGATTGATTTTTTATTGTTCTTGTTACCTGAATAATTCGTACCTTGTTGTTGAGATTGAATTGATCGGTGTTTTGATGTAAATAAGAATTGGAGAACTTGAAAGATTGTAACTTTTCTCGTATATGTATAATTGGGTTCGGTAAATTCAGCAGTTTAGGTAATTTATAATGAAAAAGCTGATTAAATATCAATTCTGTGTAAGCAAGCTGTCGTTGTATGTGCTTTGAATGAAACAATAGTGATTGGAGTGAGAGTTTGTTTCGCATGTAGCCTATGCTGGTTGTTTTTATACAGGCATTTGGCTTTTGTTTTTATTAATGTGTAGAAGCAGGTACTGGTTGGTTTATGGTCGTAATGTGCAAAGACCCTTTTTTTCTTTTTCTTTTTCAGGTGATTTTTATCATCGAGATGGTGATGCTGACCGCAGCAAGTGCAATTGCTAGCTCACCTCTACTGCCAGGAGGTATTGCATAATTGACCTTTGTTAAGGTTAGATGATTTAGTTGATGACAAGTTGTGCTGTCGTTTCTATAGTTGTGAAATGAGGGTGTGCTGTTGAAATAAGTTGGGATGTAAGAAATGTGGGCTTAGTTTTTCTTTAAAGCAATTTCATGTTCATGGAGGATATTTACTATTAACTGGATAAAACTTTTGGAAGAACTTTTCCGTTACTTTATTGAGGGTTAAATTTTTTTTCACTAGGGTTTTCAGATCTATAATAACTGTGTTTTATGTTTTAAAGTGATGTATGATTGTTATGTGCTTCTTTGTATGTGGTAGGGTCTGTTGGTCGACACCATGGACGAGCTGGGCTTTATGGGTCTGGTCTGATAAGAGTTTGTGTGGTACGCTCTAGCATTAGACCAGCGGGTCTTGACACAAAGTTATCACTTGAGGGAAGAAAACCATTATCACCAATGACAGGGTCTCGTCGAATGCTGTCTGCTTCTGTAATATGTGCTTCTTCTTTGGTTAGTTTTTTACTGCACGTCCGATATCATTAGTGCATTCCTTGTTCTCTGTGCGTTTATATCCTTCGGATCTGGGGTTGTTTTCTTATAATATAAGCCCTTTTTGTATATGCTATAGTTGGAGAGAAAATAGACATACCTATCTAAAACTTAAGTCATAGATCAGAAACTTATAAGGTAAAGCATTCTCTGTTTTTTCAGGCCGTTAAAGAGGAACTCATAGACTGATACAATGCTATGTTGTGGAATAGGGCAGTTATAACAGAACTATCTCTCTATGTTCTCCACCCTAATTACTTGGTTCTTTCTATAATCCTACTTGTAATATAAAAGTTGACTAAGAGTGTCAAGTATTGCTGCCACTGCACTTGGTGGGTGTGGATGTTTTTCTTAGTGAAGCAAATCACCCATGTAGCTGAAGCAAAAGCAATGTTGACTCTTGAAGTAACAAATTGTCTTCAAAATGTCACAATCAAGGGTCTAATTGATGTGATGATCAGCCTGGTTTCATTTATGGTTGTTTGTATCTTGTTGCATGGTAGATGAATCAATATGGTTGTATATTTGTGAAGTTGTGTTGTGTGTTTTGTAGCTTTTATTTGTTGATGGCCATATAAACATCAGAAACTTTCTGTGCTTAAAGATGCTTAAAAAGTATATTGATGACATTATTACACAATTTTTTTCTCTTCCTTTGTAAAATTGATCCTTAACTTCAAAACATATCATGATTTTGCTCCAATTTTTACAGAATGCCAGATGCGGTGCAGAGCAAACACAAACTGTTACACGTGAGGCTCCAACAATTACACATCTTCCTGGTAAGATCCACACTGCCATTAATTGCATATATAGTGATGTCAAGTCTTTGCAGCTTGAAAGTTTGGACATGGGTTTGTTTTCTTCATTTTGTTTGGTGTCTTGATGATGCTTTCTTGAATTTCCTTGGAGCGGATGTTTTGCAGATCCCATTTACTCCTTGATATTCTTATGTTGTCAAATATCGCATAACGGTTCAATGAAATTGCAGGCAAGGAAAAGAATCCTCTGCTTGATGATGGTGGGTCAGGATTCCCTCCCAGAGATGATGGTGGTGGCGGTGGTGGCGGGGGTGGTGGTGGAGGCAACTGGTCGGGAGGCTTTGCCTTCTTTGGATTTCTTCTTTTTCTCAGCTTTCTAAAGGATAAAGAAAGTGAGGGTTCTTATCGAGAAAATAGAAAAAGGTCTTCATATTGAACTTTAGTTTGAGGTTGCTACGGCTATAATTTTCACTGTCCTATTGAATAATATTTCTAACTAACTATACCTACAAAAAAGGTCAGTTTGATGTTGCCCTTCTACTTTTGGGCATCTACTCATGGAAAAGACTTGTATATTCTTTACTTGAAAATATTGATTCAATGTAGCGGCTGCAATTTTGATTCATTATGAGCTTTAGTTTTCACTTTTGCCAAATGAAAATTTCCTTTAAATCTAAAACATTGTGTATGAACTTTGAACATTCTACAGCTCGGCCACCTTCATGAACTTTGAACAGTACAGTTCGGACACCAACTAAGTCCGCAAACTGAAATTCAAGAATCTAAACGTATAATCATTCACATGTATGCTTCAGCACTAAAAGTAAAAAGAGAGGATGAATTGTGGGGCGGAAGTCTCCTAAAAAATTCCTTCTATACAGTAACAAATTTGGATAGTAGAAAAAAAAACCTATATGTGATACACGTCTCAAAGTACGTAAAACCCTTGGCGTTAGTTCTCTTCTGTAGTCGTCTGCGAATCTGCCATTGAGGTTTGCTTCTTTAGAGGTAACTTAACACTACTCAAACTTCTCTGCGATGAATTAAGTCTTTGTAAGTTTCATAATAAAATCCGCGTAATATTTCATCGGTTTCCTGATTATATTGTCGCATGCGCTCTTTGTTGTGTGAGTAGTCTGACTGGGAAATATAGAAAAACATTAGGGTTCTTACATATTTGGTTATGATTATTTAAGCTACATCAATACTTCCTCTGTGTTTTCAGCTAATCTATATCAAGAGTGAGAATGTTGACTGCTGCAACTGCAACTACAATTGTTAACTCACCTCCATTGCCAATAGGTATTATTGTCTGACTATCCATGGTTAAGCTTCTGTGGCTAATATTTAGTACTAGTGTGTGTTTTCAGGTAATCTGTATTTTTTACGTATAGACTAGACTAATTCTGTCAAGTGATTACGATTACAAACTCATGATCTTCGAATTGATATTAGGATCGATGACTTTATGAAGGAACTGTTTTGTTTTTGTAGGTTGGTCTGGCCTGTTGCTCCTCCCTTGTGCCTATTTCACTTTACAGGGTTCATTCACAGGTACAAAAACAGTCTCTCTTCCATAAAAGTGTGTATGGTTGGAATTTTTCATGATCTTTCTTAATCTGTACATGATAGCCGGTTCAGCAGGTCAAAGACATATACAAGGTGGGAGTTATGGGTCTGGTTCAAGAAGAGCTTGTGTTGATAGAAGCATGGTGCGTTTTAAGAGGAGACCGGTGGAGATTGGAGGAAGGTTGTCACTTGAGACCGGAAAACCAATCACACCAATCGTGTCTAGTCGAAGGCAGTCTGTAATATGTGCTTCTGCTTTGGTTAGTTTGTTACTGCATCTTCTCATATTCTGTATCATCTATTTTTGATAATGTCTTTTTGTTCTCCTAGTAGGATTGTTAGCTGGCTTCCGTATCTCCTGGAATTAGTCACACCTTTCACAAATTGTAACGCAAATTTGCAATGAACACGCTACATTGGTGCATACAAACTAGCTTTGCGTTTAGATGTATTACATTTTTTTGTATTGAACTTGCTACTCTTTTTGCAGAATGCAACATGTGGTGGTGGTGGTACTGCACTGCAAACCAAACCTGTTACACGCCAGACTCCAACAATCACAAGTATGTTTTCCCTCTAAGAGCTAATGCATATTGTTAATTATATTGCATATCTTGTGGCATTGAAAAAACTGGTTTCTAAACTTCGGAGAACAAGATAATATTTCTCGTCTTCTTTATTCTGTAGGAGATACTACACATACTGCTAGATAGTCCCTTCCAGTAACATTCAGAAAATCATCCTAATATTTAATGAAATTACAGAGGAGAGGAACTGGCAGCAGCACAAGCTTGATGACAGTGGTAAACCACCTTATAACAAGGATAATAATGGTGGCGGTGGTAATGGGAAGGGCTCTCCAAACAGTGGAGGATCCGGAGGCCTCATATTGTTCGGCTTTCTTCTTTTCATGGACTACTTGAAGGATTTAGAAAACAAGGGTGGTTATCGAGAGAAAAGGGAGCGCGATCATAGTGATGAAAGGATTTGAGAATACATACCATGTAGACTTTTGCATTGTAGTTTAAGGTTTACTTTTTTCGATGAGGAGTTTAAAAATTAAGGTTTACTTTCGGTTGTAATGCTTACCGTGATATTTAACCAAGCTCGTAACTGTAAGAATTATTGGGTCTTCAGCCATCTCTAGTTCTCTACTGCATGACCAACATGTTTTGGTAAGTAGTACTTACCGAACTTAAAGATATTCCTTCCTGCTCCAAGTTCTACATTAATACTTTTTAGGTTTGCAAGTACATGTTTGGACATTCCTATTAGTTTAATATATTGAAAATAATGTTCCTATACTTCCTAGGAAAAGAGAGTGATATGTAACCAAGCTCGCAATGGTATGAATTATCGGGACTTCTGCATGAACAACACCGCCAGAAATACTTTCGTTGAAGAACGGAGTCCTGCAACAACGGAACCGAGTCCTACAAAAAATGGAACAGAGTCCTGCATCAATGGAACAGAGTCCATTGTTCATGTTTGGAAGAATCACTATCATAGAGCTGCACACTATCAAAGGAAGAGGCATGCCAATGCAAAGGAAGAGGCCAAAAAGGTGAATCCACATGATGAGAATGGAAAGAGAAACGTTTGCTTCCCAGACTAGTTTTGCAGCTCAATGGATTGATGGACTACTGGAAAGCAATGACACGGTTTTATGGAACCCAAAAGAACATAATGTCAAAAGTAGAAGAATTCCCCGCATTGCTCTGTGATGACAAGCAACGAGAGGCAACTAAAAAGCTACAAGAAACGCTTCGCAACTCGATTTGCTTCATATATATATATATATATATATATATACACACGCACACAGCATACATTGAAGTTCTTTATTGTTAATTGGCTATCCATGTCAGTTGATGATGAAGACAAGAAGTTACACAAGACCGTGATTGAGAAGATGAAAAAGTGGTCAGGGTCCGACTAGCGCTTATTGTCTAGCGTTTTTTTAAAACATTGAGAATTGGAGATACTTGATGTGGAGTTTGAGTTTGCTGGATTTGGATCGGGGATGAAGGAGTTATTCTATATCTTTTTATTTATAATAATTTATTACTGATGAATTTTAGAGTTATTTAAAATTTTAACGGAAAACACATAAGAAAAATGAAGGATTTAATGACATGTATAATGGAGGATTTAATGACATGTATATATTTTCAGACGAGATTACAGGTTTATGTGTGATTATTTTAAAATTTGAATCACCATAATCATAAGTTGATCACATACTCTTATTAACTTTTTTTTTCCCTCAAATCAATCTCAAAATCGTAGAGAAATAAAAATTGAAGAAAAACAAACCCCCCACAGTCCCACACCCAATAATGCATCAGCGGCGCGTGACGTTCAGCCAATCCAACTCCCGTCGTATTCCACTTTGAGTTTTGCACAAACATGAATATCTGTCTTTCTACACAACAACATCCCAATGCTTCTTCTTGTTCCTCCCGTCTTCTTGTTCTAAACTTCAAAATCACATTCCTCCTTAACCCTTCTTCTTCAGATAGCCACACCCAGTTGCACAGAGATCCTCTACCACCACCATCGCCTGGACCCTCCTTCCTTCATCTCATCTCTCCGAGTAAAGATTCCTCCTTTACATGTAAATCCTCTAATTCTCAAATCAAAATCTCATCTTTATGATATCTCACCTGTTTTTTTATTTGATTACACAACTCTCATATCTGTTTCAATTTTTACATGTTTTCTGTTGCTGGATCTCGGATTCGGATTTGGGTTCGAATCCATTCATGTTTATGATTGGATGTTTTGATTATTTGTATGAATGATTGTGGTGTGAGCTAATGTTTGTCTCTATCTCCATAAAACGTTGAGTTCAAATTTAGTGTGAAAGTTTCTTCATTTATGCTTCTCTGGTTTTGTGATTTTTGAACCAATTTGGTGTTGTGAAGCATTGTGAAGGGTGGAAATCAGTTAGCTGGGTGAAGATTCGCACTTTAAACCTGGGTTGCTATGGTTTAGAACTTTAGATTCTGTTTTTCTTATTCACACAATGCATTATGATTTTGAGACTTGAATTCTAATTATGGTATGAATGAGCTAGCGGTAGCTGAGGTGAGGTGTTGTAACTTGTAAGTGTAACTGGTTTGATAGATGAGACTGTAAACTATGAAGTTGTTAACGATGATTGTTTGAATATTAGATTAGGACTAGATTTAGTTTAGTAGTTGATTATGATGGTTTGTTGAAAGTCAGATGTGTAAGGACAGTTTGATAAAACATGTTCAGTTATATATAAAATTAGCTTGTTTTACAAGATGCCGGCTTCTTGTTTATTGTTAAGCATTATGAGAACAAAATATATCTTTGAGATATCATTCTGAAAAGATCATCTATCTTTGAAAGCAGACTTAAGTTTGGCTGCTCCGTGGGTCTTGCCATTTGGGTTTGGGTAAAAAGAAGCAGGAAATGGTTAAAAGGTTTTTTTTAATTCAGAAGTTATATACTGTTTAGTTTTAATGAAATACTTGAATTTAATCTCTTATTTGTACTATTTTTCATGTTATGCAGGTATGGAGTGTTTTGATCTCCACAAAATACCATGTTGCAGGGGTTAAAGCATTTATGTGCTTCCCTACTGCTGTGCTGTGATCTGGACTGGTATAAACAATCGAGAGGATTAGAAGACCCTGAAATTCTAGCTAGGGAGACAGTGTGTATGCTGCTATTTAACCTCAATTTAAATTTTTATATGTATCCATTATCTAATCTCTTCTTGTTAACTGCAGTAGATGCTCACTGAATTTGTTATTACCTTTTTTATGCAGTTAGCGTGAGTGAAATAGAGGCACTTTATGAGTTATTTAAGAAGATTAGTAGTGCAGTGATTGATGACGGGTTGATCAACAAGGTTTGTAGTCTGTACATTTTATTCCTTTGGGAGCACTTCTCCTGAATAGATTTTGGTTTGCCATACTCCACCTTCTCATATTCTAGATCTCTTTCTCATTTCTATATTACTTTTATTTGTTTCTTTTCTTCTTTTACCTCATTTGTCTTTCTTTTATGCTATTATTTAGGAGGAGTTTCAACTGGCATTATTCAAGACAAACAAGAAAGAGAGCTTATTCGCTGATCGTGTAAGTTTTCTGTGAGAAATTAAATCTTATTTCAAACTTTTCATTGTCTTTTTTGAATCATATATCTTGAATATATATTTCATTGTGCATTTGTGTAATGTCTTGATAAGGAATTACTTATTTATCACTTGTTTTTGCAGGTATTTGACTTGTTTGACACAAAGCACAATGGAATACTAGGTTTTGAAGAGTTTGCTCGTGCTCTCTCTGTCTTTCATCCTAACGCCCCCATCGACGATAAGATTGAGTGTACGTATCTGAAATTCCGTACAATTGTTTTCTGCTGTTGCTTGTAAAGACATTCATTGTGTGGTATATGAATATAAAACAGACTTGAGTCTTTGATAATTGATTGTATAGTTTATGTGTTGTTAATCTTTGTGATGTTAAATTCCAGTTTCGTTTCAATTATACGACCTCAAGCAACAGGGCTTCATTGAAAGGCAGGAGGTAATATTTTTGTTTCATGATCAGTATCTTGTCATCCTCGATTTCCTTTGCAAGTTTTATCTGTTTTTAACAAATAATGTGTTTCTATATATTAGGTGAAGCAAATGGTAGTGGCCACCCTAGCAGAATCTGGCATGAATCTTTCAGACGAGGTGATAGAGAGTATAATTGATAAGGTGCTTTATCAACCCCTCCTTCATCTTTATGTAATTTAAGGAAAATGTTGATTGATTAAGTGGAGGAGTTCATCATATCTTGCTGAAGTTGATTTTGCTTTTGCTTTTGTTGTTTTGGAACTTGGTTTCAGACATTTGAGGAAGCTGATACAAAACATGATGGGAGGATCGATAAGGAAGAGTGGAGAAGCCTTGTTTTGCGGCACCCATCCCTTCTTAAAAACATGACTCTTCAGTACCTCAAGTGAGTCCCATGTATAATAATCATGCTAGAGCCTCACTCCCACACACACACACACCAACCCTTCCACTGTACTGGCTTTAACTAGTTACTCAACCAAAAGTTTCACCATAATCATGTTATCACGATCTCTTTCTTGGTTCTAAATTACTTGTGATTAATACTGTGCAAAATATTATAACCATGATTTGTTTTGTTTTTTTTCTGAGCAGAGACATCACCACAACATTCCCGAGCTTTGTATTTCACTCACAAGTCGACGACACCTAGAAGTACAAATTTTTCATTTGGAGTGGAGATGTTAATTTTTTAATTAAATTGTTCCAATTTGCATGTTTCCGAATAATATGGTCCATTCTAATGTGAGGGGCCAGGTAGAGAGTTTTCATATACCATATATGTTGTATTTTTTTTAAAGATATTTGGATGTAATTTATTCTCAACGAGTGACCATGCTCTAATGATTTTTCGGTTTTGATTTTCTATCATACTGAATCTTGTGAGGGGTGATTGGGTTAAAATTAGATGATGTTGATGTTGCATCTACGTTCCAGTGTAACTGCTGCAACCATCATTCATTCTTATTATTGTAACAAGTGATCCATTTTATAGATCCCCGTTCCTCTTGTTCCATCCACTACTCTTAGTCTTTCTTAGTAATGTCGGATTGGATTGGCAAGATTTGTCGTTGGTATTTTATTTTAAATTGGCTATAGGTGATTCTAACCATTTTTAGATACTAGTTAGATGTTCAGTGGCAGCAGGCACGTAAAAGTGCCCAACCAATGTCGTTGAACTTGGGCTAGCCAGTCATTGGTTCAATCTTTGTTGACACCAAGTGCTCAAGGATTGGACTCTGCTAGCGAATTGTATGCACAAACATTATTACGCAATGGCCAACTGAGTATAGAGGCTAACGAGAGATCTGCAAGTCCAAATTCGATGTTCGTTGCCTAGTATGTCTGGAGTTCTAAACAACGTACACTAACTGGAAAAACAAAAAAACAAAGCAATAGTAGATTAGGGCCTGGAAAACTTTACGCACCGTATGCAGTGTCAAAAACTTCAGCAAGGAAAGCACAACCTTTTACACTGGGTTGTCAAGAACAGCAATATATGATCATCAACTCAAAACAAAGAAACAAAACATTACGAGAATATTGGAGATAATTGACACCCAAATGCAATGAAAAATTATAATCCGAAACTAGCCAAAATATTAATAAGTTCCACAGAAAAAAAAAAAAAAAAAGATAAAATGAAATGCCACTACTACGAAAAAAGTAGCCATCTATAGCTGGGTCAGAACTCTGATTTAGTCAACTTCCTCCATCTTGCTCTCTGCCTCTGCATCAACATCCTCCAATGGGGGCATGTCAGCATCACCCTCAACAACATCATCATCAATGCTCAGCCCAAGCTTCAACATTCTGTGGATCCTGTTGCCGAAGGTGTTGGGGTCGTCAAGGCTGAACCCAGAGGTGAGCAGGGCAGTCTCAAAGAGAAGGAGCACAAGGTCCTTCACTGACTTGTCGTTCTTGTCTGCATCAGACCTCTTCCTGAGCTCCTCCATAATTGGGTTCTCTGGGTTGATCTCCATCGTCTTCTTGGAAGACATGTAACCAGCCATGCTGTTATCCCTCAAAGCCTGAGCTTTCATGATCCTTTCCATGTTGGCAGTCCAGCCATACTCGCCAGTCACCAAACAGCAGGGAGAATCGACCACACGGTCAGACACCACAACCTTCTCAACACGATCACCCAACACATCCTTGACAACCTTGCAGAGTCCCTCAAACTTCTCCTTCAACTCTTCCTTCTTCTTTGCCTCATCCTCAGTCTCATCAAGCTTGAGACCTTCCTTGGTGGCAGAGACGAGCTTTTTGCCCTCATACTCCTTGAGCTGACCAATTGCATACTCATCAATAGCATCAACCATGAACAGAACCTCATATCCCTTCTTCTTAAGCTTCTCTAGGAAAGGAGAGTTCTCAACAGCCTTCTTGCTTTCACCAGTGATGTAATAGATGTCTTCCTGGCCCTCCTTCATCCTTGTGACATAGTCCTTCAGGCTGGTCATCTCATCACCACTCTTGGTCGAGTGGTACCTCAACAAATCAGCAAGCTTGGTTTTGTTCTGCGAGTCCTCATGGATTCCAAGTTTGAGGTTCTTGGAGAAAGACTCGTAGAACTTGTTGTAGTCCTCCTTGTTCTCAGAAATCTCAGTGAACATCTCAATACACTTCTTCACCAAGTTCTTGCGGATAACCTTCAAGATCTTGTTTTGCTGCAACATCTCTCTGGAAATGTTGAGGGGAAGATCCTCAGAATCAACAATACCCTTCACGAAGCCAAGGTACTCAGGGATCAACTCCTCACAGTTGTCCATGATAAAGACACGGCGGACATAGAGCTTGATGTTGTTGGGCTTCTTCCTGGTGTCAAAGAGATCGAATGGTGCCCTCTTGGGAACAAAGAGGATGGCCTTGAATTCCAGCTGACCCTCAACTGAAAAGTGCTTGACAGAAAGGTGCTCTTCCCAGTCATTGGTAAGACTCTTGTAGAAAGCAGAGTACTCTTCCTTGTTGATCTCTTCTGGCTTCCTCATCCAGATAGGCTTTTGCTTGTTCACCAAAGACCATTCGTGAGAAATCTCCTGGATTTTCTTCTTTTTCTTCTCCTCCTTTTCCTTCTCTTCATCAATTTCCTCTACCTTTCCTTCCTCTTCCTTCTGTTCTTCTTCATCCTCATCATCAGAGATCTCCTTCTCAGTGGTCTTCTCAATCCAGAGGGAAATTGGGTAGCTGATGAACTCAGAGTGCTTCTTGATCAAGTCCTTGAGTCTGCGCTCCTCAAGGTACTCTAGTTGGTCCTCCTTGAGGTGAAGACAGATCTTGGTACCCCTGCCAAGAGGCTCACCAGAGTCCCTGGTCACTGTGAAGGATCCTCCAGCCTGAGACTCCCAGATGTACTGCTCATCATCATTGTGCTTGGTCGTGACAATAACCTTCTCGGCAACAAGGTATGCAGAGTAGAAACCAACACCAAACTGACCAATCATGCTAACATCAGCACCAGCAGCCAAGGCTTCCATGAATTCCTTGGTTCCTGACCTTGCAATGGTACCAAGGTTGTTGACCAAATCTGAAGATAGAAATTAAGCAAACTTAGCACCACTTCACCAATCACAGTATAGAAATAGCATAAAACCAAAACAAACTCGATAAATCAAAAGCAGAGCAACTTACCAGCCTTGGTCATCCCAATACCACTGTCAATAATGGTCAACGTATTATTTGTCTTGTCGGGGATAATGTGGATAAAGAGCTCTGGCTGAGACTCAAGCTTGCTCTTATCAGTCAAGCTCTCAAATCTAATCTTGTCAAGAGCCTGCATACATAGAACAACATACATCAGCAACTGCACTTCTTCGAGGCTAAAAGGCACAAACTCAAGCAAAATCACAGTTGAATACAAGAACTGCTCACAACTTAACGATCATCTTTACAATCAATACAAAACAAATTAACAGCATGCACTAACCACTGTACTATGCACCCTACAAACTCCATTTAAAAGGCACTAAATGGTAAACCAGAACTATTTGTCTGCACATAGACATGTATATGGCATCAACACAAAACTCAAAAGCTACCGATCAAGATCATCACGAAACTCAAAACATATTACACAGCAATCCTAAATTAAAATTAAAACCCTAAACTTTCAAATCAGTCAAAATCACTATTAATCATCAAAATTAAAACCCATCCGATTCCGATTCCTTAACAAACAGCTACACAATTACACAAAACACAGAATGATTACTCTCTTAATACTGCAAATTCATCGTAAACAAGTCTAAACCGTCCAGATCTCTACTAAACATAACCGAAACAAGTCCTCAAACACAAATCAAAATCAAAACAATCAAGCAATCAAGAAACACTTAATCAAATACTGAAATCGAATCGAGACGAACAATCAAAGGCTAAAGAAGACTCACATCAGAAGCATTGCTGATAAGCTCACGGAGAAAGATCTCCTTGTTGCTGTAGAAGGTGTTGATGATCAAGCTGAGAAGCTGGTTGATCTCAGCCTGGAAGGCAAACGTCTCGGTGTCCGCCATTGCCGTTCGGAAAATTGTTTTTAGGGTTTCGGGAGAGCAGATCTAGGGTTTTACAGAGAGCGAAAAAGAAGACGAAGACGAAGTGGGTCGTGGGAAAGAGTGAGGCGATATCTTTTATAGTGGACTCTCTAACTTAGGGTTTCTAGATCCTTCCGTTTGCCAATTAAATTTAATTGGATCTGATTTTTTCCTAAACAATTGGTGCCACGTGGAAAATCTAGATTGTTCGCAAGGGGTAGAGGGTGTTTTGGGCCTTTGATTGGTTGAGACAAAATGACTGAGCCCAATGGGAAAATGGAAATATTTGCACGCTGCTAGGAAATTTGAACGGTTCTTTCTACTAGTTTGGCCTATTCTTTTGAAAATACTTTGAATAGTACTGTATGCGTCAGTAAGAATTTTAGTACATCAAGTTTTAAAATATAAATTTGATACATCAAGTTCAACTTAATTTATGTGTTGGTACAGGAAAATGGAAGGGAACAATCATAAATCAAATCATGATAATTATGACAATTAAGAATAGTTTCGAGATTATCTAAAGCTATAAAAATCAAGGCACAATCCAAGACAACAAAATATTAAATGATCAAATCAAACATCCAAATAAACTATAAATAAAAACACGCTTCACTTAAGCCAAATCATCACACTAGAACAATGTCCCCTTGTTACTAAGGAGGACATAATCTGTCACACAAGAATAGATCCTTTTGCCACTAAAGAGGATCTAGACTACTAAACCGAAATATATCCATTCATCACTCAGGATGATCTAACCACCACACAAGAATAGATACATTCACCACTGAGGACCTAAACCCCATACAACATCAATAGGTCCCTTCGCCACTAAGGAGGTTCTAAACGCCACACATGTATGCGTACAAGTCACTCACTCGCATCTAAATCACACATCTCGCCACTAAGTCTCAAGTCCTTTATCTTAACACAAGACATGTCTACTCGACTCGACACTCCATAAGTCCATATACTAATTCAATATGATATCACAAAATCATAGAGAGAACAACGCCAACATAAATCGGTCAACTCATATATCACTCATAACAAGGCATAACCACATTCTTGCCACCAATGCCTTTTATAGTTCATAATCGTAAAACCATTTAAAATCTTTTTTATATGAAAATCATTTTAACTTATCAATGGATCGTAGTCGATCAAGCCCATTTATTTTTAAATCAAAACTTAATTTCAAAGAAAAACCATTTCACCAATTTTACTACAAATGAACTATAAAAGGAAAAACGATTATAGCGTGAACCAAGTAGTAATATTTACCGCATACTAACAAATCCTTAGCACCCCATACTTATAGTAATTTACCATACATAGGTATATATACACACACACACATTCTCAAGAAACATTCTCACCTGAATATTCCATCAACATCCAAAACATATAACCACGACCTATTAATTATACGGAAATCACACATCCGAATCAACATAATTTCCGCACAATAATTAAATGAATTCAACATCCAACCAATATGATTACGACCCATAAATTATATATAAGAGAAACCATGAAGCCTAGTGAGATTTACTCACCTCGAAACTCCCGCTGCGTCTTCTACCGTCACACGGTGAATCTTTGACAGGCTAGCTCAAGCAATAAAACACCTTAGTAATATGAAATAACTTTAGTGACAAGCAAAATCAACGAAACTCAATTTTGAACCGAGCCTCACACTCTAACCCCAAAAACTTGTCAGTCACGATTAAACAATCTCCTTGATCCCTCATCAACACCGGAACCAAGTTTCTACATTCTGATTTACCCTAGGTAGAACCCGAAAGTAAATAAACTTCAAACAAAACTCTACACGCTCAACCGATAACCAAAATCGATAAATTATATATCAACGCGCTCGTATTGACAAGTACGTGATGTTGGGGCAACCCATTGCCCTAAAAGAAGTTGACAGGCCGCCACACGCTGCCTCAAGTGGCTACGCGTGGGCCCCACACGTCGCCCCTTAAAACTTGTAATTTTTTTACCACAAAGCACTCCTAAGCACACATCAGCCACCACTAGCCTACAGAAGCAACCAGACCTCCCCAAACCTCCAGACGCGCTGCAACTTGCCACCACAGTTGGCGGCGCGTGGGCCTCACGCGCCTCCCCTAGAAACTCTAAGTTTCAACAAACTTCCAACATGAAACTTGAAGATCAAGGCAAGTGAAACAATTTTAATACCTGAGGTGTTGATCAATATGGCCAACAAACCCCTCAAAATTGCCCTAAAAGGAAGAATCCAAGCTCAGCCACTCCTCATCATGAATCAAGCTTCAAGGCCATCAAGGATCAAACCAGAGCACCAAGACATTCCTTTCTAGACTGATTTTAGACCTCATCGCCACCGTACGTCGTAGAACGAGTCGGGTCAGGATCTGGGTTTCACCACCGTACTATTTACCCTCGGTTACGCAGTTCCAGACCAAATCGGTTCAAACCACCTCAACAAATACGCTTTTGTCACCGAGAAGAAGAGAACTGTACTGGTTCTGTCACGTCCCGACCCAAGTTTACCCTCCTAAACCTGGATAGGGACGTGCTGGACCCAACCAAAGAGATATTTACTCGAAATCACCCTTGAGCCAGGATAACCCTCTTTCCAAACCAAATTCAAACAGTCCAAACGATACCGGAATAGACCTCATAACCGGAGGTTATCCCGATTCCCGCATTTGGATCTCAAACCAACGATTTAAAGAACCTAGGGGTTCAAATAATATTTGTGACTGCACCCGAATCCCGGTCAGGCTGCCTACGTACCCTGTCCTTAGGGATCAAGCCACACGTAGCTCTTGTATTTTTTATTTGCCCTAACCAAGAAAAATCATGTTTTTCTACTTATCCGTCGATCTAAAATAAAGGGTAGCAAACGCCTAATGCATGCCCGAAATTTAACATCTCCGTTGAGGTAATTACCGATCAACTAACTGTCGGTAAAACGACAACCGTATAAATATACTAGGATAAAACGACATAGGGATGTTAAATAGACTATTACAGTTAATAGTCTATTCAACTAACTGTAATTAACTGTAAATAGACTATTCCTAACATTTCCACCATACATCACAACAGGATAAACGACAACCGTATAAATATAAACCACATTCACACATAAATATAATAGAGTGACAACAACATAAATAAAAGATTCTCCAGGGATAAAAAGGTAAATCTAATTCTAAATGGTATTCTTGTAATTAACCAAAACTGTCAGGGGCAGCATGGTCATTTTAGCCTTAATGGCAGTTCATAATTAATATGAGTACCAGGGGCATTTAGAAATTTAACCCTTAGTGGCAGTCCTTGTAAATATACAAACCGCCAAGGGTAATTCTGGTTTTCTACATCCATGGTAAAACGGTAAAATTTCAGATATACCGCGGTAAAAATCCAAGGATTTACCCCTATTGATCTAACCTTTCACCGGTCAGCAAACCGGTCGGATTTCTACTCTAAAATCCGGCCATTTCTATACCCCTAACCAAACAACCACAACAAAAACCACACCAAAAAGATAAACAACACAGTGGCATCACAACTTCAATGGAATCTAACCTTACCCTCTGCTCACTTCGGACACAAGCTCAGGAGCTGACCAGAGCTCCTCTTTGCTGATTCAAGACGTACAGAACCTCCAAATCGCTAACTGCTGCCATCTCGGCCTCCGTCTTTACCAACCCGCATTTCTTCACCTCGGGTCCTCTCAGCCTAGACGCATTGGACCTCAGCCTCACTCCAAGGTCACAGCAGCAGCTCCAAAACTCCCCCAAAAGTCGAGAAGGCTCACCATAAGTTAAGAAAACTCCAGGAACTCGTCCGCCGAAGCTCAGCCAAGAAACCAGGAAAACAGTATAAGAGGGGTTTTTGAATTAGCACTCAAATCGTACATGCAAGAGCAAAGGAAGGAGAGAAGGACAAGAGGAGCAAGAATTTACCCTCATGGCAGGGCTAGGAAGAAGAGAGGAAAAGAGAAAGATTGGTGGTGATGGATCGACGTGGGATGGCCAAACGACGGAGCGCCGCTGTGGTCACCGGGAGACAGCGAGAGTCGAGAGGGAGAGTTGACCGAAAAATGGGAGGTTTAACCGGGTCAAACCTCTTACCTTAATTTATAGGGAAATGGACAGTCAGGATCTGATCTTCTAAGATCTGACGGTCCAGATTAAATAACAAAAGTTACCATAGGTGGTAAATAGATAATTTACTATTTACTTTTACCGCGTAGTAACTATACAATATTCCGAATAACTTTCGCATACCAATTCCGATTGATTCATAGGACATACCCACAAGTTCGTATTAATGTCCTCTACAACTTCCCGAAGGAAGTTTCTTCAAATTCTTGACTTATCACAAAGTCATATTTTTACGGTAAAGTAAATAACTTTTATTACTTCCGTAAACTAAATAAATTCATAACTGACAGCTCGTAGTTCCGAAAAATCTTTCGGACATACCGGAGGACTCTTATTAGCATAATCTACCTCTTGGGACATTAATTCCATTTTCTCCAGAACCGAGAATATCTCGATATTAAACTCGAATATTAATTCGGGAAAAATTAACAGCGCGGTTAAAACCCTCTGTAACCCGCCTAATCCCAGTAAAAAGGTAAATTTCAGGACGGGGTGTTACAGGTTTCACCGCCAGAGGTGATCGGAGTTGGCCGCAGAAGTCAGGTCGGGTCAATTGGTTCTGAAATGGCTCCGGTGCGAGCAAAAAAGTCAAGAAACAAAGTGAAGGGTTTCTAAAAATGGAAACCCAACCCTTCTATTTATTCGGGTCGGGTCAGTTGGAAAATTTTGAATCTGAAAGGGCTCTGGTGCGAGCAAAAAAGTCATGAAACAAAGTGAAGGGTTTCTAAAAATGGAAACCCAACCCTTCTATTTATTTATCTCCCAAAACAGAAACCCAACTTCTGTTCACACATTATCCGATTTACACCGTGAAGTTAGGAAATTATGCATGGCTTCAAGTTGAGGTTAACTAACGTCGACGAACCCTTCTTTGAGGCTGGGTTTGGGAGAGCTTATAAGCTCCTTTGCTTTTAAGCACCAAAGATTTTGGTGTTTGGTAAGTCCAAAAATAAGCTACTTTTTAAAAAAGTATAAAGTGTTTTGAGGAAAAAATGAGAAGCTGCAAACACTCACCTTCTGCTTATAAACTAAAAGACAGCTTATATCTTATAAGCCCAGCTGCACCAAACCCAGCCTGAATGAGGTTTGAGAAACAGAATTTTCCAGAAAGTTTCTTCTTTTTGTTCTACTGCTTTCTATATAGTGTCTCTTTGTTTCCGGATGGTTAGATCTTAGATGGCTAGCTATATTATTAGCGCTACAATAATGGAAGGAGAAATAAAAACTACAACAAAACTAATGAAATTTCTTTTTTATTTTAACAGAAGAATACTTCTCAATCGTCATCGCAGTAAATCCAACAAACCGCATATATGCAAAGGATGATATTCATAGCTCAAATAAGCATTAGTGTATATGAACGAGAACGTTTCTGTGGTACAACTTAGGTCTTTTGATTAACATATACATAAGTAACTCATATTGCATCAGGTAGGTTATTGTCTGATATAGGAAAAAAGGATCAAGAATATCACCTCCTGTAAGATCGATCCTCAGAGCAGATACAATACTATGCGACCTGGTACACAAAAAGCCACTATACAGAAATGCACTAAACGAAAATTGAAGACTTTCAAACTCATCTAAGTGAAGTTAAAAAATTTCCCGCGAGGTGTAGACCGGCTTCTTCTTAATTCAGGCATGGATATATTGCTGCCTTCTTTCTGATATCGAGTTGCACCATTTGGAAGCTTGTTTTCTGTTTTCCCAGCCATTAATGGTTCTGCTGCTTGCACAGATCCTCTGCACGTAGAAATACACACTACAATGGTTAATAATGAACACATAAGAAAAAATGATTTACCTAAACAAAAGGTAAATCTATTCATCGTACCGTGGTTCAAGATTTATATAGTTCCTTGATGAGTTCTGCCGAAGCTTTTTTTCCATCAAATAAGGATGCATGGGTGAACTAATGGGCATATGCTCATTTTCTGGCTCCAAAAAGTCACTCTTTGGAGCATCTTCCATCCTTTCACGACCATTCAAGTCATAAGACAATGCTGTCACTGCATCATACTTTGGTATTCGGTTTCCCTTAGCCTTGGTCTCAGTTTTGCCTTTCCTGATACCGCCTTGTCTTACATTAAGAGCTTGCAATGTATCTTCATTATCTGGATGAACTTTTTTGGCCTTTTGGAAGCTGTACAATGCATCTGAAATGTCATCATGCTTTGTTGATTCTAGTGTACTCAGTACCCTAGAGTTCTCTGTTGATGGGATGGATGGCATGATACTCGCAAGAGATTTATTGACTGGTACTCTAGCTGGAAATGCTGTTTTCACAGTTGGTTGGTTTTCTGTAGTGTCAGCCTTAACTCTGGATCTAATGAGAGCCCCTCTATCAGTAGATATTGATCGCCTGACAGGAGGGGATGGTGTTCTGTGCTTTCCAGAGATCACTAATCTTTCTTCAGCTGGAAAAGGTATCCTTGGGATGATCTCTTTCTCGGAGAATGCAGAGGGAAATCTCGGTCTCCTTTGCTTGCCCGAAGAACAACTTCTTGCCTGAGTAGGGGGAAATTTGAGAAAAGGGCCAGTTGAAGATTTATGATGTGCTAAGTAAGTTTAAGAAAACTATTTTCAATTTTCACCTATTTCATGCTTGTGGATTTCTCAATTGGCTGTTTAACTTAAAGTAAGTTTTTGCACCTCAATAGTGGAATAAATACAAACCCTAAATGTACGTACAAATTACCTCGGAAATCTTAGCATTATCTAAGGGTCGCTGGCCGGTTTCTTGCTTTGAATTGTTGCTGATTCCTCTTGGAAGATGAAAAGGTGAAACAGCTCTTGACTTTTGGGAATCAATGGCATTTCTTGTACCACCTTTGATTTGGTTTAGTTCAGCTTCCTTTCTCTCCAGTGATAGTTTAAGATCTGATATCTGTGCATCAATTAATATACTATCAAGCACCATGAATGATGATGAAATGTCGAAATTTGAAGAACAGAAGGATAGAGAGATTAACACACCTCTTCCTTGAGTTCCCGGATTTCACCGGTTTCTTTATTAGATTTAGCTGCCCCAAGTTCGATGGACGCAACCCTTTCAGCAAACTTGAGTGTACTAATCGTCTCCCCAAGAGCATTAAGCTCCGGGTTTATATGTACAAACATCATTGTTTTGGCCTGACCACCTAAACATGGACAAAAGTTCAACATTATGACAGTATTCATATATTCCAGTTGAAAAAGATAACAGTGAGAATGACACTATAGGAACACCATTACATAAGTTCCAAAACTTACCTAAAGAATCTTGCAAGACTTGAGTAAGTTTGCTATTTCTGTATGGAACGTGCGCACTCTTCTGTGCAAGAGCAGAAATGACATCTCCAAGTGCAGAAAGTGATCTATTTATATGTTGAGCTTCCTTTAGTCTCTCACCAGTGGCCTCGGATTTATCAACCCTCTCGCTCCCTGCCAAATCCACAAGATGGAGGCAACCCCTTAGAATAGAACCAGAAGCCAACTCCTTTCCAAGTATATGAACCGTTAGGACACTGCATAAGAAGCAGAATAGTCACTTGTCAGAATAACTTCTACTACAAGAAAACTATTTACACCCTACATTCAGTCACTATTGCTAAACTTCCATAAAAGAATCAAGACACCTACCTATGAGAGCGGCTGCTTCTTTCATTCAGAGCAGTAGCACCAACAGCACGATTTTTATGACCAACTTTCATCAACTCAAGAACCTCTTGTGTGCAAGTAACTGGAACCAAACTTGCATCAGGTACATTTAGGCCATTCAGCTGTGATTTGTTTCGTACATCTAACGTACAAATTGTTAAGAAAATAAAGCAGTAACAATAGTATATAGCTTATGAATTCGTGACACCAAAATCAAATTGTAGAATATACAATGGTTAAGGATATCTTCTGGTAGAGCCATCACTAACTAAGAGGTCTCTCACTTGTTCATTGTATATTTCTATCATCTGGACTGCAACTTCATATCTTATTATGTCCACCCTGGCCTTTGACAGTTGGAATAAGTCACGCAGGGCTCTATAGTTCACTCCCCATGTTTCTTCACTTGTCAAATCAGGGCCACTCTGTAATAGGCAAAACATACAGTTCATATTATGCAAGGATCATGAACTACTAGGATTCACCAACTGATCAAAGTTGTAGGTGACATTTGAAGCCACATATATCACAATAGGTAGAGTTACCATAGTGTATGTCTTCCCCGAACCAGTCTGTCCATATGCAAAAATGCAGGCATTATAGCCATCTAAAACTGAACGGATCAACGGTTGCGTGTCAACATATATTTGCTCTGCACAAAACAGGTAAGAGAGGTCATGAATAATTTCCGGGGGAATATGTAAAGCTATAACACTTATAATAGAATGTTATTCGTGGCCGATCATACAAACTATGTGTTTCATTTCATTTACCTTGTGTGACATTTGTTCTGAACACTTTGTTGAAGGTAAAGACCCTTCTAGAGTCTTTTCCCTGTTTAAGAGGATTAACAATCATGATGGTCCCATTTTCTCCAATGTAATCCACAGAGGACTGTCCATTTGATTGACCTAAGAAGGGCCTCACTCTGCAATAAACTCTTATTGTTCCTGTAAATAACAAACTATTTTAGTTAAGCTCGAAATGATGAAATCATAGTATATATAATTTTAAATTTTTAAGTGGGATAAGGTGAGGCACCTTTGAGGTCTTGAACTTGATTGTAGAGAGATCGGTTTTCTTCAAGAACTTTGTTGTAAGAAGAGGAAGTCACTTCAAGACCTTTAATATGGTGCACTGAGACAAAACGGAAGGGTAAGTTCATCCAATCCTTTGACAAAGCATACTACAAATTATGGCACCTTTCCTATTTGACATAATTTTTTTTCAAATCTATGGAACATACCAAGCCTTCTAAGCTCCTCTTCCCAGTTTGAATGAGCAAGTTTGACTTTGAGTCTTGTTTTTTGGAAGGATGACTTCAACTCCTGAAAGTATACCAGACAGACAGAAATATATATGAGAAGACTCAACTCCAAATTAATGTTTCAGATGACATTGCTGCTTGCACAATTTCATTTTCCGAAAATGGAGCATTGTGTATCCTCACCTCAAGCTGCTTCTGTTGAATTCTAATTAGTTCTTCATGATCAGATGAGTGACTAATACTATGATGGACAGCGTCGCGTTTTCCCCCACAAATACAGAATTTGGACAGATCACTCGACATGATATGACTTCTTTGTGCTAGATAATTTTTAATAGCTTCTAAAAACTCAGACTTTGACAGAGCACCAAGATCGCCTCTGAATAGTTTCTTCAAAAACATGCCAAGCTACATGCAAAAAAAATATAAGGCTATTTGTGTGGTGACAATAATTATAAGAAATTCATACTCATGTGAAAAGAAAACTGACCCAATGAAGTAACAAGCTCCTATAAACACGAAACAGTTTTTGATGAGCAAACACATCTACATACCTGAGTGCCTTGAGAAACAAGTATTGCTGAGAAATCCTTGACTACCTTGCTTAGCAAAGTATCTATTACCTACAGAATTTTACCACATATACTACTCAGACTCCATAAAACAATAGGTTTCATTTAAAAGGGTATAAAACAATCAAATGTAACAAGAGTCTTACCTACCATTGCATTCAAAGGAATATCTTCAATCCCATTAGTCTCATGAAGGTAAGCTTGAAGAAGTCCAAGGCCAAAACGATCGAAAAGGAAAGCCAAAGCAGCAGCAGTCCTGGATTCCTCAGTTGACACCTCACTAGAGAGATGAAGAAAATCCAATAGTTGTTCAAATTGTGATGAATCAGATTCATCTACTGACTCATCAGCGCTTTCACTGCCTCCTACAGAGGATGATGACCCTTTTGGGAAGCATGTGATCCTCACAGTCCCTCCATACCTCCAAACTCCAATTCCACCTGCTTGCTTCCACTCATAGTAACCTTTGAGACACAGAATGCAGTCTACAACTTTGCTCAATGAGCCTCCCTGAAAATGCAAACCTTCTTTGAAGTTAGAAAAGGAAAAACCAGGAAACATAGAAAGATACAATTGGACACAAAGAACCAGAGAAAAACCATAACAAGCTGAGGGTTGAAATACTAAAGTGTATTTCATACTGCCTCGAATTTAAAGCAGTGAAATACATTTATTGTCTTTATTTGAACAGGTAGCGAATGATGTATGAATCTGACCTTTTCCAAATGAGAGGCTTCAAATGTCAAGAGCTTCATGGCTTTGACAGCCTCAAGGAAATTCCTCATGTTCTCAAAATACTGAATTGCAGACTGTGCTGCCCCTTCTGTTGACTGAACAGCAATAATGGGATTTTCCACCACCTATTTCAAAACCCAAAAGATAAATGAAAAGTCAAGAAAGAATAAAAATCCATGTGATAAGAAGAAACCATGACAGTGGTATGATAAACAAAAATGAAACACATTTCCATCATCCTTGTTAATGAAACTGTTAACCTAGCCAGAACTTATTATTGCACATTTGCACTAAGTCAAGGGTACCTTGAGAACAGCACCAGGATTGACTTTGTTGAGGACATTGCAGAGAATTAGTCCATTGCGGAGTGAAAGGCGAAACTCTTCTTCAGAGGGTTCTTTAGACAGTGTTTCTGAGGCACCATAGTCCATCTTCCTCAGCCATTCGGCTGCTTGGTATCTCCTTGCAGCTAAAATTAGGACATTTACAAATTTTCATCAAGTTTTCACAAACGTTCCCGCATACACATAATGTGCCATTTGCACTTTCAGTTCAAACAACTCCATCACTGAAATTGGTCATTCTAGACTGTAACACATCAAGGTGGTCAAGAGATGAAGATTAAAGAACCAATTTTTCATTTTTTCAGTGGAAAAAAATAAAGTTTTGAAATTTATGTTTCTTGAGCCTATTTTGCAAGTTCTTTAGGAAATGCACTCTACTTTGCAATAACCCACAAGTTGAAGGGTTTTGAAAACATGGTTAGGCTCATCTTCATATCAAAAGCAAAAGAAATACATGTTTTGCTTTCAAATCACAGTAAAATCATGATCAATCATCACTAGTGTTCAAATTTAGTCTGGACTAAACCTGCTTTAGGCTTAATTAATGTGTGTATAATATATAGAAGTGGCCAAAAAGCAAAAGAATACAAAAATGGGTCCAAGTCATGAGTTGATGTTTTTTCCGGGCCCAAATCATCATTAGCAATAACCACCACAATTCAGGAGCACCCGCACTCTGCGCAACATTATGGTATGACCATCTCTTCACTAAGAAAATTACTGCCTTTGTAGATACAGATACATATTTTTTTTACCAGAAAAACAGATGACAGTGAATTACTAATTCAGAAATCAGAACCCTCCTCCCAAAACATATATTTTAAAGCAATTTAGAATATAAGATAAACCATATCCCAAGAATAAGTGTAATTTAGACCTAGAATCTTGGGAGAAGGTTAAATTATAGCAGATGTGTGACAATAAATACTAATTTTGTAGTACTGTAGTTGCTGTTTTTGTACCTGCTTCTTCTGCTTTTCTCTGAGCCAACTCATGGTCATTGATGAACTCATCTGGGTTTGCAAATGGATTATGTGCCTGATCATTGTTGGAGACTAAACCCTTCAACCCTCTCAAGTTCTTGACAGGAGACGATGCAAAGATATTTGATAATATGTTTTCTTGTGGCATTTTGACGTCTCCAAGAAGAAAGTACTACTTAATATTCTTTATTCTGCAATACGAATACCAATGCAATTTAAAAAACTAATTAGCTTATAATTGGACACAAACCTCAATCAATCATCAGAAAACTTAAAATCAAGAAAAGAGAGAAACAGGGGAAGTGAGAAACAGAGTGAAGAATTTACACTGATGACAGAAAAAGAAACGAAAATTTTGAAGCATTATTGATGTGAATGAGTGAAGTGTTGTTGTGAAGCTCAAACCTATGAAGGTTCTTGAAGTTCTGGAAAATTTAAACAGAGCCCCAGAAGGAAATGGAGGATTGAGAATTTGAGTTGGTAGTAGATCTGATCTGAAGGAGAGGAATGGGAAGGTGAAGCAGAAGAGCAGGTTTCCCGTGTTCTTTGTGGAAGAAGCAGCATTCAAAATTAGAAGCTCACTGAATGCTTCTCCGACTATTCATGTACTCTTGCAGAGGAAGAGAGACAGGTAGAGTGTGGGAACTGAATTGAGAGAGGTGTTAGATTACATTAAAAAGCACCTGAAATTGAAACGTTGTTGTCTCCGACCAGTCCAAGGCTTAGGGACACATATATGAAATGGTCAAAGTAGAGGTTGAGTTTGACTTGGATCTGGTCCCTCCACGTGGCAGGGGTGATCTCGTATATCAGGTTGGAATAGCTAGTCACACAAAATTACTCAACAACTGCATAATGTGATTAATGTCTTGAATAGAATCTCCCGGAAGAAACGGTCCAATTGTAAGATTTAGTTCAAAGCAAACTCAAGTCTTGCAAATATGTACATAACTTTTTTTGTTACCAGGAATGAGATAGTAAGTATCTCAGTTTCGTTAGCAAGTTAATAACACGCTCATTCAAACAATATTCGGACTCAGGTCCACCAGAATAAATTGACATTAACGACCACAAACACACGATTCTGAATGCTTAAACATACTAACCACAAACTGGTAGGAGTTAAAACTAGAATTCCAAACATGTGGGTTGCATATTAAGCAGCTCAACCAGTTACCACACCATACGGTTGCAAATACATATTTTGTGTGAATCTTCTTAAATACAATACTTTGCGTGAGTCTTCTTCTCAATTTATAGTCCACCAGGCGCGGAGCCAGGCTATAACTTGGTAGGGCTCAAGCCTAACCGAAATGTTTTGAACAAATATTTTAACGTGTACACTTAAAGCATAAACGAAGTTATTGTAGGCTTGGTTTAGTACTTCTACTATCAACACCACAACCTGGGTTTGATTCCCAATTCTAGCATTTTTTTTTGTTTTCCTTTTTTCTCGTTTTTTTCCTTTTTCTGCTTGTTCCTTCTTTCTTCTTCTCAGGACTATACAACCTTTTCTCTTTGTTTTTGTTTTCTTTTTTTTTTCTTCTCAGCACTCTACAACATCTTCTTTTCTAGTCTTCTCCTCATTCTTCACTACTTTTTTTTCAAGAAAACATCAAGTAGAACTCTCATTGAAACCTACTTAGTTCATACACTTTACATGGTAGTAAAGATTTTTTTTGGCCTTCGGCCAACACACACCTAATTTGTAGCCCACCCATTCACAGATCCTAGATCCGCCACTGTAATCGACTAATATTTTGTTTGATGTCTTAACTTTTATATACCAATCATAGAAAGAGGGTAGTTAATATAAATGATTTTTGAACTACATCTTTGGGTGCCTCGTTGATCGAAGTGTATTTACGAATGTTTGTGATGGGTATGACTTGACTTTTGTTTTGCATTTGAGTTTTACAATTCCAATTGATTGTTTTATATTGAATGGAAAATAGGAAGGAAATCAACAAATAGAACAAATGATAGGTCAGATATCTTACATACACAAGTATCTAAGTAGCGTTATATGAGTCGACATAAGCAAATCATATCTTCTGCTGTTTTTGATGTAGCAAGTGTATTCATCTACTCTTTAAGGTCGGTTTCAAAAATAGTTACGTTAGGTTGACAATAGCAGAAGGTAAAAGCATGTTACTTTAGTAAAAACATGATAATTACGTAGTTATGATATGAGGGTAGGTAAAGTGAGGTGCTTTTCAATAAGTATCATTGGTGGCAGGGTCACATTCTTCATGGAATCAAACCAAGTTTACGTTAGGGTTTTTCTCTTTTCTTTTCTTTTGAAATGAACAAGGGGGCAAAAGTGAGTAGTCAATGGGTTAGGTTTGCCTTCCGAACGTTGGATCCCCCACTTTCAAATCATTGCGGAGGCAAAGCTTTTCTTGTCTTTTTTACATTTGGTGCCCCATAGAATGGACCATAGAGTGCTTGATGTCGCAGATAAGATCATTATTATCTTGTTTTTAAAATGATGATGATTTGTTTCTCTTTATGTTTTGCTGATAACCGCCATTGAGAGAGCGGTGAAGTACCTGCAGCAAGAGGCCAGGATAAAGGGGTAGCATATGGACTTGCTGCTTCAAGTGACGCAGCT
The DNA here is from genome assembly GCA_951800085.1 of Comarum palustre. Taxonomy (NCBI): domain Eukaryota; kingdom Viridiplantae; phylum Streptophyta; class Magnoliopsida; order Rosales; family Rosaceae; genus Comarum; species Comarum palustre. The sequence continues at coordinate 1,403,383 of OX637587.1, forward strand.
AGAGGCAAGCGCAACGAGTCAAGACGAGCCGGTGGCGAGCCAACGGGAGCAAATTGCCAAGGCTGAAGAGGAGGCCCAGCCCTGGAAGGTTGACTCAAATACAACGATATTGAGAAGAATAAACTTGCTGACATATTATTCATCTCATCATGAAAGTTTATATAAGAGTTTACAAAGAATATAAATGGTAACTATTAACTATAGAATAACGAAAATTAATCTACGACACAACTTTAATATATTTACATTCATATTTTGATTCACGCTAACACTCCCTAGCATTTTGCATGAACCAAACTTGTCGTGTTTAATGCATATATTGTGGCGCGTGTTAAGTTTCTATTATTCTAAAAAAATGTAACACTATGTATCCGACTTTATCACGTCACGCTTTGCACGATGGAGAGTGTCAGTTTACGTGACAAATGTCAAATTTTTCATTGCATGTTTAAGTGACCGTTTCACGTACCAACAATATATTTAAATAAAGTAAAAGTGATTTACAGTTGGTATTTTATCATGTCATATTTTTGTGCATGGCTTACAATTGTTTGAAACTTTATATGATTTACAATTTATGCCTAATGAGACATTCAGAGTGTCCCGAAGAAGTCGCACGTTAGGGTTTCACAAAAGATGCTTTCTCTTTCTCGTCCGACTGCGCCGTGACGTTGGTACCAGTTTTGCTTGTGTTGGTGTCTACTGGTCGGATGAGACTTGTTGGTCGGTGTAAGGTGGTTGGACTTGAAGGAAGAGATTGGTGGCAGTCGATCTGTTCAAGGCGACGTCTGCACTTCAGACTTGGCGACCAGCAATGGCCGGAGGGCAATAATTCTTATTGGGTAACAAGGATGGAATGCTTGGCTTGATGGATTTGAAGATAGAAATGGTTCTAGATTTTTTCGACGTTGTTTTGGTCTAGGGTTTGTGGATGCCCTTTCAGTTGTTGGCAGGAATCACACGGAGGCTATAGAGGTTTTGGTACGTTGTTGGTGGAGATATGGTGGTCATCATGGTGGTAGATTAGGATGCAGGGGCTGTTGGAGGCGTGAGGTCGGATCAGTTTCTGATCCATCCTTTGGATCTAGGATTTGGTAGTTGGGTCGGAGGAGATGTGGTTGGGTGGAGGGCTCCGGCCCGTTTGGGCCTAGGTAATAGTTTTAGGGTGTGTTTTTTTGGTGTGGTTTTTGTTAGGTCTTATCGTCTCTCTTCTTTGAGCGAGGGTTTAGGGTTTTGAGTCGTGTCGTGGGGTGTGTCATGGTTATTGTATCGTTTTCAGGGACTATTTTAATGTCGGTTAGTTCTTGTGTCAATGTAAAGGAGAGTTTACCTGTGGATATATACTGGTAGTTTTGACATGTAGTGTTTGAAAGGGTTGTTTCTTCTTGAGGTTGTCTGTAAGGATGTATCGATACTTCTGGATTAGGTTTTATGTTACAGTTGAACCCCTATCTATTTTTGTCCATTGTAATCGTTAGTGTTTTTGGTAGGTAGGAGGAGCGTGGAGAATTTATTTCACCACCGGTGTCCCTCATGGTTGTAATATTGTATTCTCGTTTGATAAAATTCTTGATATTTTTTTCTAAAAAAATATATGCATGATGTACTCGTGGAAAAAACAAGACAAACAGAAGTTTGATAAAAATAACGATTATGTGCAAAATGTAGTCACATAAGTGACATAACCCCCATATACCTTCCATTTTGATTGACAGAATCTGACTCCACTGAATCTTAATTAAAATCAATGCCATCCATTTTGGTTCTAAATTAGCGTCTCATTCAACATAAGAACACCCCAATTACCGTGCGCTGTAACCACCCAACAGCTCCTCCTGTAATCCACATCGTCCTAAAAACGCGGGCCCCATTCTGATTCAGTGCCACGAAGGACAGCTCAATCTGACGTCCCAAAAAACTTTCAAAGACCCAGACCAACGGCACAAACGTAATTTCACTACACCGGACCCATTCTCGTAATTTCCCTCCTCTCCGGTGCGAGGTCAGCCTCACCCTCCGGGCTCCACTACACAAATCCCATTCGGATCCGTCTGGATCAGCCTCATCATTTCTCTCCAAAAAATCGCCCTGGAAATTTCGGTACGTGTTTCACTGCCTGCTATCGGAATCTTAATCTTGATAGTGTTTTGGATTTTTGCTTTGGATGAAATTTTTAATATCATACGCAACACATTTTTTTCATTGATCCTCTGTAGTCCATGATCATGGGTTCAAATTCAGTCGTGGATATGATAGAGGCCTCCTCGGAGGTTCATTTTTCTGGATTTCACATGGATGGCTTAGAGCAAAGACCGAAGATTGAGCCACCGACAACCTCAAATGAAAACATGCATAGGCAGCCTTTTGTTATTGGTAGGTGCTGGTTTTTATATTAGAAGTTTCTTTTGTGTGTTATGAGACATGCTTTGTTATGTATCGTCACAGGGGTTGCTGGCGGGGCAGCTTCTGGTAAGACAACGGTTTGTGATATGATCATACAGCAGCTTCACGATCAGCGTGTTGTTCTTGTTAACCAGGTGAAGTCTTGTGATGAACCAGAGTTCCCTGATGTGTTTCTTGCATGATTTGTTTTTTGTTTTTGTTTTCTCTTGTACATGCTTTAAAATATGTACATGGATGACAGGACTCGTTTTATCATAATCTGACCGGCGAGGAACTTAAACGGGTTCATGAATACAACTTTGACCATCCTGGTGAGGATATTGCAACTTAAGTTTAAGGAATGTAAATCAAGCAGAATTACACTGGCATGCTTCCCTCTTAGTCATGTGTCACCCATTTTCACAGTTTTCATGCATACTATCCGGATCTTATTTATGATGGTTCTGTTGCTATTTGTTGACTCTTTCTCTTTTCTTATGTACTATCAGATGCTTTTGACACGGAGAAACTATTATCTTATATGGACAAGTTGAAGCATGGGCAAGCAGTAGATATTCCAAACTATGATTTCAAAAGTTACCAAAATAGTGTGTTTCCAGCAAGAAGGGTAAGTTTTAAATTTTGACGAACTGTTGTTCTAGCAAAGGTTCATGTCAAATCACATTATCTTTCTTTGTCTGAAACCTTACTGGTTTAATCTCTTCAAACAGGTAAACCCTTCAGATGTCATAATTTTGGAAGGCATTCTTGTTTTCCATGATCCTCATGTCCGAGAGTTGATGAATATGAAGATATTTGTTGATACAGGTCAATTATTTTCTTTTCACCATTTTGACCTTTAGAAGTTCTTGTAGGGCATCATCAAAACTTCTGTCAACTACTACCACTGATAGGAATCAACTTATATTTCTATTTATTTGATATGCTTTGTTTTTACGTTTGTTTCTAAGTTAATTTGTCATTGAGAGTTTTGTTGGTTCAGCATGTAGTCATTTTTTCGTTTATTATTCGTGGCCAAGATTTGTTGATTATCAGTTCTGTGGGAATTTGATAATGTAAATTATTGCTATGAGTAGAATGCTGTTTGCCACTTCATATTTGTTAATAAATTAGGCCACTTCACATTGTAAAATTTTCAGTGCAGATGCTGATGTGCGGTTGGCTAGGAGGATAAGGCGTGATACGGTTGAGAAGGGAAGGGACATCGGAACAGTTCTTGATCAGGTTTGCAACTTTTTTGTACTGGATAATAAGAATGTATGAAAACAGGGTGTGGACTCTTGTCACCAAAAAAAGTTATCAAAGGTGTTAAGAGGATTTTGTGATTTAGTTCTGTTGCCTATTCTTATTCTTTGTTTCAAGGATTTTGTGATTTATTTCTGTTGCCTATTCTTATCTTTGTTCCATGGTCATGCAATGGGTAACCAATTTAATGCTTCAAACATATTTGTTCAATGCTGCAGTATTCAAAATTTGTAAAGCCTGCTTTTGATGATTTTATCCTTCCTACAAAGAAGTATGCCGATATCATTATACCTCGGGGTGGAGATAATCACATAGCCGTTGATTTGATTGTACAACATATTCGCACGAAGCTTGGTCAACATGATCTCTGTAAAATATATCCTAATTTATATGTCATTCAGTCAACCTTTCAGGTATCCCTCCTAAATAAATTCATTGAAGCTCCAAAATTCGTTTTGCATGTTTAGTTGTTTCTGTTTTTGGCTCACCATTCTTTCTGGTTTCATGCAGATCCGGGGTATGCATACCCTCATACGTGATTCACAAACAACAAAGCATGATTTTGTTTTCTATTCTGACCGATTAATTCGTCTGGTACATGTTTGGTCATAATTATTTGAGCCAAAAGGGCTTAATTTGATATTGTTTTTACGGTCAACAGTAGCATGTGGCCACTTTTTATATGTTTGAATGTCCGATCTCTCAAGAATATTGAATTTTGACCAGGTTGTTGAGCATGGCCTGGGACACCTACCTTTTACTGAAAAGCAGGTCATCACTCCAACTGGTAAGTTGATGCTCATTGGGTCATCTTACAGTGCAGTTTCTCTAAGCTTCTGATCTATCTTCTATAACATTTCTTGCTTGCAGGGTCCGTGTATATTGGTGTGGATTTTTGTAAGAGGTTATGCGGTGTATCTGTCATTAGGAGGTACAAATCCATTTATTAAGGCATTTGGTTTTCCTCTGAAGACATGATTATTCTACTGTCTCTCACTGGCTTTCTTATGAAGTGAACAAACTGTCTAGGATGCATTCTTGGTTTATAAGCAAATGATTATTATAAATACATAGAGGTAGTAATTAATGTGGATTGAAATGGAACCTTTCATGTTTTAATGAACCAAAGTGGTGGTGATCGGGTCATGCACTTATGTTGTGTTCCTCTTTGTCTGATTACATTTTTTATTTAAAAATATTTGTGTATTGTTCCATGGAATGCTTACCATCTTACCATTCTCCTGATACCAGTGGTGAGAGTATGGAGAATGCTTTGCGAGCATGTTGTAAAGGTATCAAGATTGGCAAGATTCTTATTCATAGAGAAGGTGACAATGGTCAGCAGGTTTGCACTCAACTCTCCTCTTGCAACCCCTCGGGTTCTTCATCTACACATATTCATTTGCCTGATTCTCAATTTTTGAAGTTGTCTTCTTGATTCTTCAAGTGCTGAACAGCTATTTGTCTGGTCTTGCTAAACAGCTCATTTATGAAAAGCTACCCAACGACATTTCAGAGAGGCATGTATTGCTGTTAGATCCTATCTTGGGAACAGGTTCGTTTTTTCTTCTTTGTGTTTTTAAGGATATGGTCAATATATGGACTTCTGAATGCTGCTACATATCGAGTAACACTATTGAAAAATTTAAAACTGGTTCTTGGTAGAGCCAGGGATGAAGGAGCTGAGAACAAAATGAAAATAAAGGAAGCCTCTTCTCTTTTGAAAATGTCCCACTAGCTTTCAGTTGGTGGTTTGAGTTACAACTAATCAGATTTGAAGTGTCCTAAAATCTTATGGAGGTAGACTCGTGTAATATCCACCATACCCTTTTCTTCAGGGAATTCGGCCGTTCAAGCTATTTCTCTACTTTTAAAGAAGGGTGTACCAGAGTCTAACATCATATTTCTCAACCTCATATCTGTAAGTTTATGTCATTCTCATACTTCCGGTTCTTTTAATAAATGGTTTGATTTTGTGCTACACTTATTTCATGACTGCATGAGTGGCTCGTTATGTTTCACATTCATTGACCAGGCGCCTCAAGGTGTGCATGTGGTCTGCAAACGCTTCCCAAGAATAAAGATTGTGACATCTGAGATCGAAACCGGTCTGAATGAAGACTTCCGTGTCGTGCCTGGCATGGGGGAATTTGGAGATAGATATTTTGGAACCGACGACGATGATCAAGAAGGGATTCCTCCATCAAAGTAGCTCAAGGAAAACTGCTACTCGGTCCACCAATTATCCACTTGAGTTATTTTCAGCAATGATAATCACCTAGTAACATGCTGGGTTCTACTGTTTCATTGTTGGGGAAATTTTGACTTTCAAGTCCAGAACCACCGTCCTTTAATGTTTCTTTGTTCTTTTACGAATCTATTTTACGTATGACAATAATGTTACAAGGGTTGGGGTGGGACAGCAAGTTTGTGATAGCAGGCAGTGTGTGCCCAAGCTAGCTCCCGATGAAACTTAGCATTTGTATGGCTTAAGAGGGAAGCAATATACAGGCACCCGCATGTTATGTACTACCTATGAACCAGGACATTTTATGATAAATCATTCTTACTTTCCATACGTTAAGATGTCATTTCCTTTTCGATCTTAGTTGCATTTCATGTGTCGATTCTGGGTGAACTCTGAGCTGCAGTAGTGTATAGAAGTTTACCTGGTGGGGAGAGAGATTGTGACTGGCTACTGGTGGTGATATGTTTCGACAGTTGCTCAAAGATGGTTGTCAGTCGTTGATGTATACAATCGACGGTTGGACTTCCATACATGGACGTCGACGACCGCACCAGCGATCAACTGTCTTTAGCATTCCAGGTACCGATAATGAGAAGAAAACAGAAGAATTGAAGTGCCTGAGGCACACAGTTGGGTAGCATCCAAAACTCTCATTTGGTCTATGCCTCTTCAAGCTCTGAGGAACTGGATGAGGATTTTAGGCCTTGAGGGTGAGTTGCCAGTTGGCGAGAGTGATCACTCGTTGCTCTATCCTAGGTCAATAACCTTCCTTGGGCTAACCTTTGGACACGTGTTGGTGCCTGGTCTCGTTGGATCTATTGGCATATTCCATCTAAGCTTTGGCTATATAGATTCTTGGGTTGTCTAAGTTTGCTTTTGCACTTTCCTTCCCTTTTATCTTTATCCAATCCCACCTTAAGCTTCAACCATGTCAGCCTTCGTTGGAAAATATGCTGGTAATATCTCTCTCCATGTCAACCGTGCCCTATTCACTATGTAGGAAGATAATAAATTTGGAGTTTAAAATTGTTATTGTAATGAAATATCCATTGTGACAAATGCTTGCCAGATGATGTTTCATGTTATGTTATCATTGTTTCTTAGGACATCAGACAATGATGTTATCCGATTGTGTAGTCTTAACCATCGCACATTCGATTATGCAGTAAGAGGCTATTCACTGGAATCATAAATTTTCTACAACCATGGAGTTATTGATGAACTTTTTGATTGTTCAGAGGAGCTCATAAAGAATGCCAAGTACATTGCCACTCCCGGCAAGGGCATATTGGCAGCTGATGAGAGCACAGGCACCATTGGCAAGCGTCTAGCCAGCATCAATGTTGATAACATCGAGTCGAACCGCCAAGCTCTCCGAGAGCTGCTCTTCACCTCTCCCAATGCCCTATCCTACCTCTCTGGTGTCATTCTCTTTGAAGAGACCCTGTACCAGAAGACCTCAGATGGAAAACCCTTTGTTGAAGTCCTCCAAGAGAACAATGTCATTCCAGGCATGGTCTAAGATTTCGATAACATTTCCTCCAAAAAAGTACTTGAAGCTACTATATGCGTGTTAATATGATGCGTTGCCTTGATGTCAGGTATCAAAGTTGACAAGGGCACAGTTGAGTTAGCTGGAACAAATGGAGAAACCACAACCCAAGGGTTTGACTCCCTTGGAGCTAGGTGTGCACAGTACTACAAGGCCGGTGCACGCTTTGCAAAGTGGCGTGCCGTGCTAAAGATTGGCGTAACCGAGCCTTCTGAGCTTTCTATTCAGCAGAATGCACAGGGGTTGGCTCGTTATGCAATCATCTGCCAGGAGAATGGTTTGGTTCCAATTGTGGAGCCTGAGATTCTAACTGATGGGGATCATGACATCAAGAAATGTGCTGCTGCTACTGAACTTGTGCTTGCTGCAGTTTACAAGGCACTTAATGAGCAACATGTTCTTCTTGAAGGCACACTCCTTAAGCCCAACATGGTCACACCGGGCTCTGACAGCCCCAAGGTACGTATATATTGCTTGCATTTCTCATACAGTTTCATGTGTTATGTTGTCAAATTGAAGATATATCAAAATTATCAAATTGAGGATTATCATGTCAAAACTGTGCATGTCACACTTTGACATGTTATTTTACCAAAACTATTGATATATAAGTTATATATTGACAAGATGAATAATTCTTTGAATCTAATTGGGGTTGATGGCAGGTAACGCCGGAGGTGATTGCCGAGTACACAGTGACTGCACTGCGCCGCACAGTCCCAGCTGCGGTGCCTGGGATCGTGTTTCTCTCCGGAGGACAAAGTGAGGAACAGGCAACGCTCAATCTTGATGCAATGAACAGGTTGGACGTGTTGAAGCCATGGACTCTTTCATTCTCCTTTGGACGAGCTTTGCAGAGCAGCACGCTTAAGACTTGGGCTGGGAAGAAGGAGAATGTTGGGAAAGCTCAGGAGACATTCTTGGCAAGGTGCAAGGCCAACTCAGACGCTACTCTTGGCAAGTACAGTGGAGAAGGTGCTGGTGGATTAGCTTCTGAGAGCTTGTTTGTTAAGGGATACAAGTACTAATTAGTAACTTGCTCTAAACCTTCACCATGGGAATTGAATTCACTTTGGAATTATCAACTGTACGAAGCAACCTAAACTTTATTGTTAATTTAGTTCAAATGAAAATCAAACTTGTAATTTATTTTCTTGCGTTCTTCAGTTTTTGGTACATATTCTACAATGTTCATGTGATCAATGCTTAACTCAATTCTAGACAGTTGTTCTCTCCTCTCTTTTGCGGAATTGAATCATACATCAAGTTTACCGCCATAAACTTGTACTGTTCTTCGCTAATCGATGAGTATCGTGCCACACATCATCACCAAACACAATTTTGGCAATTTTGCCCAAGTCGATCCTTCCACAGATTCATCTATAAGGCCTATCTCAAAAGGTCAATCAAATAAGTAAAGTATCTTTTGTAAAATACCCGGTGCATACAACTAGCTAGGGTTGTGAATTCAAAACCGATATTCCGATACCGAACCTAACCCATCCCAATCGGGACGGGTTCGGGATATAATCTTAAAATTTTGTTGTCCCACCCCTCCCGAATCAGAGTAAATAGATCGAATCGGGGTGAGTCAAACTAAATGTCGTCCCTACCCGTCCCGAATCCCTACTCGTCCTGAATTCAAAAAGATTGATTTCTAGTAGAAATGAAGCATTTAGAACTAAAAATTACATGTTTTCAGGATCGGAATTGTCCGACCCGACCCATACCGAATTTCAAGATCGGAATCACTATTTTAACTTCAGGATCGGGATCGGGATCTGGATAGGCCAAATCCCGACCCGTCCCGTACCGATCTCAGCCCTACATACAACCACATATAGCAATGAAGCTGCTAGAAATTTTTTGGGCATTGAAATAGCACGTTCGAAAAAGGGAATTTACTTATCTCAAAGAAAGTATGCACTAGAAATTATAAAGGACAGTGGCTACTTGGGAGCCAAACCAGTCGAGTTTCCTATGGAGGAGTGCAAACTTTCAAACAAGGGTGAGCCACTAAGAGATCCAGCAGCATATCGGCGTTTGGTAGGTCGATTAATTTATCTGACAATCACTAGACCAGACATTACATATTCAGTACATGTCTTGAGCCGTTTTATGCATGAGCCACGACAACAACATATGGCTGTTGCACTTAGAGTTGTACGGTACTTGAAATCCTCTCCAGGCCAAGGTTTATTACTGCACTCTAATAGTTCATTAAATTTAAGAGCTTTTTGTGATTCAGATTAAGCGGGTTGTCCCATTACTCGTCGCTCAACCACTGGGTACTGTGTTCTTGGGCAATTCTTTAATTTCATGGAGAACAAAGAGATAAAAGACCGTGTCATTGTCAAGTGCAGAAGCGGAATACAGGGCCATGGTAGGCACTTGCTGTGAACTTACTTGGTTACATTATTTATTAGTAGACTTGCATTTGCCTGTTTCTATGCCTGCCATTTTACATTGCGACAATCTCGCGGCATTGCACATCGCCGTGAATCCGGTGTTTCATGAGAGAACTAGGCACATTGAAATGGACTGCCACTTTATTAGAGATAAAATTCTGGAAGGGAAAATTGTGACCAAACATGTTGCTTCATCACAACAGTTGGCTGATGTATTTACCAAGACTTTGGGGGAAGAAAAATTCAAGTCTATTGTGCAAGTTGGGAGTTATTGATATACACTCTCCAACTTGAGGGTGAGTATTGGAAAATATGCTCAATTTGGTTATGTATCAAGAAGATACGATTGCCTAGATTTCTACCTTAATTGTAATACCATTCTGTTTTGGTTATAATAGCTAGCATAGGCTGTTTTTCCGTTCTGTTCTCCTAGGATAAGGAGTCTTCGTGTTGTACAAGATTACCACTTTGTATATATTGATGTTGATCAATGAATAGAAGAACAATTCAACCAAATATCTTTCTATATGTTGTGTTTTTTCCAGCAGCTCCTTAATAGCAATAAATCAAAAAGAGACTTCGCAAGAATAGCATGACACGAGAGCTCGAAAAACGTAAGTTTCAGAAAAAAATATCCAGGTAGTGATTTAAAGAAGGGTATGGATGTGGGGAATTGCTTGAGTTTTGCATGACATACGTTTTCTTTAGATTGTTCTTGAATCTAGAAGTGGTGTATGGGACTGGATAAGGGTTTGGGAAAGACACATGGTGGGAGAGATGTAGCATGGTAGGGTAGTAGAGAGCTTGCTAGCCTCCCTTATGATTATCGTTCCCTTTGGCTAATAACAACAACTATTTATAAGCAGTCAACCAAATAATCGTGGTGAAGGTTTTCATTGTTGGGTAAAAGGGATGAATCGGTTAAAAACATATATTGGTTTTTGCATTACTTCTAGACTTGTCAGCGTTGTGTTTAAAGTTAAAATTGTAAAATACGCTTTGAAATATGTGATTATAGGCTTTTGACGGATTTCACGCAGAAAATCTAAGCAGGGATTTTGCTGCTGTTTTGCTTCATATTTTATTATATGGCTCGAATTAAGTAGCTTATTTTTGGTTTGGATCTTTAAAAGGGTTTGAGTTTGGCTGTTGAGTGTCTCTTTTTTATTCATCTATATCAGGAATTAGGTCGTTGGGCATGAATGTCGGTCTCAAGTATGAAATTATCAACGATCCTAAAACTAATGGTAGCCTTATGTTTTTCCATTACCTTCCACACCACACGCGCTTTTGTAAGCCTCAAGTGCATGAATATGACTTGGGTCCACACGCGCATGGCATAATATTGCGAGTAAAACTCGTCTTAAATTGTGAATTGGGTTTGATAATTAATTAGCCCTGTTATTTGGATTTTAGGCCTCAAGTGATAGCAAATGATCAAATGTTTCCACACTTTAGTTTTTATGTTGTATCTTTATGTCCTTAGTTTTGTTGGTTATGATTTGACTAGTTTGGGCAATATGTTATTTACTTAGATTTTTCTGGTTTAGGCATATAATGATTTTTGCAGCTTTGATTGTGTTCGGGCTGGAATTTCACTTCTCCAAAAACGGGTTTGTTTGGCATGTCAGCACTGATGAATTTAGTGCAACTTGTTATCTGTGCAGAAAACCACGCGCTGCTCTTCTCTTCTTCTCAAGTGTCGTGCCGTAGATGCCGATCTATCCACAGGCTGAGCTCTTCTTCAAACCTAGCTGCTTCCAACTAGGATTTTTCACCAACGTTGTAGATGGTTGGGTCTTACTCTAACCGCTAAGGTCTAAGCAGAGAAAATATGTGTCAGGATTAGATATTTACTAAAGTAAACCCTAGTAATGTCGATTGCTGGTAATTTATCGACGGATCGGAAGGGTTATTGACGGATCAACTCCTTGATGGGGACGGAATTTCACTGACAGATCAGTAGGATACCAACGAATTGGTTCTTTCTAAAGGTACCGGAGAACCTTTTTGGCGGTGGGCGCTCTCCAGAGAAACATACGATGTGTTTACACTTGTGTTTGCAAAGGGTTGTGTTTGTAGGTTGATTGCTTGATGTCCTCACATCCGCCCTCAATCCTTTTATAGAGCTAGGGTTAAGTGTTCTCCTTTTCCTTCAACTCCAAAGCAAAAAAATTTATTTCCTTAACTGAGAGAAGAGAAATCTTTGTCAATATTTTGAGACTTGATTCTTAAGTAACCCACCAACATCGTTTTTTTACTTTACCCCTAAAAAGAAAGATTGTGTACAAGATAAGACCGCAGTTGCCGATCTAATGGAATTTTCTAGTAAAAACTGAAAATATATATTTTGGTCCAAACAGATTTTTTTCATGGATTTGTAATATCTGAGATTTTTGAAGGCGCGATGATCGGCATATTTATAAATACCAATTATCATATGTTATCCCAAATACGTATTACCGATAACGAAAGAATGTAAATTGATTTCTCATCATACACCATGGTCACATTTGCATTCCACAAGCCAAATCAGGCCTATCCATATTTCAAGAGAGGAACTTTAGCAAGCTGCATCCGTGCTGACCACCGACCTTCCTCCTTTTTGTTATTGGGTTATATGACTTGAATCATCTTCCATGGTTTCATGACATGTTCGATTCAATGGTAAGTATTAAGTTCATTATCTTGACTCAAAGAGCTCCATTCTTTCATGAAGATGAGTTTCTGTTCCAAGTAAACATGTTATATGAAGTTAAAATGTCCATAATCACGTTGGTAAAGAGACGAATGAAAATGCATATATCCATCCTAATAACATGGTTATCAATTAGTTCTGAAAACTCTCATCTTAGAAAGAATAAAGTAAGGCAATCACTTCAAATCGAAGTGCAGATTCCAAAGAGAGAAAACACTTATAACACCTTGGAGCATATTGTGTGTGTATGTATGTATAGCCTTGATCGGAAATCGGAAGTCCACATTTTAAAAAAATGCGGACTTTTTCAATTTGATCCACTTTTTCATCGTATTTTTCTCATCTTAACCGTTCAAATTGTAGGTATGTGTGAGTAGATCATCTCTACAAATTTTCAGCTAATTTGGAGATCGTTAAAGTATTCAAATATGTGATTTAGAATGAAAACAAAAAAACAAAACGGTTATGGTTGAACGGTTTTATTGCGTTCATAGTTTTGATTCATTTTCGATGTCTTAATGATCACTAAATTTGCTGAAAATTTGTAGATATGATCTACTCATATATACCTACATTTTAAAAAATTAAGATCGAAAAGTTGATCAAAATGTGAAAATCTGTATTATTTTAAAAAATACAGACATCGGTATCCGAAACGGACCATATATACTAGTATTCTGACCTGCGTGTTTACGCGTGTAATGAACCGTAATATAAATTGGTATGAGATGATTATGTTCTTCGTTTTTGGTCGGTTTCGATGTGGTTATTTGATGATTTTTCAAGAGGCCTCGCTTTATTATAGTAAAGATATAATTGAATAAAGACTTGAAGATCAACCAATTCGTCTTGTTGTGCAATGTAGCCCATCTCAGCCCAGAAAAGTACACACTATACCAGCATTCCAGAACAGTCCTAAAAGCTCATCAGTACATCTCTGTCAACAAATTAAGATTAAAGAAAGAAATTATATGGTATCAATGATTGAGGTTTTATATTATCATTCTTATGGAACGTTGAGGGCGCAGGCGCTATGTTATACAACGACGATGGCTCAGGCGCTATGTTATGCAATGATGAGGGCGAAGGCGCAGGCGTTTTGTTATGCCATGTCGAGGGTGAAGGGGCAGGCGCTGCATTATGCAACGACGAGGGTGAAGGCGCAGGCGCTGTGTTATGCAATGACGAGGGCGAAGGCGCTATATTATGCGACGATGAGGGCGGAGGCTCTAGGTTGTCAAACCACAAGGGAGAAGGTGCAGGTGCAGCGTCTAGGAGTGGCCTTCCATGTCTGCATCGAGATCCAGGAGCATATGGATCACAGTTGACATCTATGAAGCTCTTGTTTACATGGAAACTTTGTTTTTTAATGGACCATAACCAAGCAAAAAACCGAGTGTGATTACCAGACCTGCAATGCAGAGAACACACATGCATATTCTGCAGCACATCTTTGCTTCGAAGAAAATTCCCCTCTTTTTTAAACCCCCCTTTCCTTTCGATCTCAGAGAATGATGTCAAGACGAAATCTTGGTATTCCCTGCCTGTTACAGAGGGAATGCAATCTGTTTCGAAGCCAAATCCTTGGTTTTAAAGGGAGGGCAAATTAGTATAGCTAGTAGTTTCGCGTATAATATGCGTAAACCATCAATTGTTTGGAAAGAAAATGTAGGATTTAAGACAGTTGTCCTGGAATGCCTGACCTGGAAGAGATTACACCTTGGCTTTGAGAATCTTGACCTCTAACTTTAAGGAATACTCAAATCCAAGTGTATATTCAACAAATCTGACTGGCTACATATGCATCTGTTTGGCAAACTTGGATGACATTCTATACTTAGCGCCTAGCTTCTTGCAAACAAACTATAGATTAGGTGTAATTTTCGATCTTTCTTGTACACAAACAAACTATATATTAGGTGTAGTTCTAGATCTCATGGGTTTCCTCGATCGGCCTAAGTTATATGCTTCACCAGTTCACCTGCTGTTAGTAATAGCGTAAAGCGTTATAACAAAATATTGTCTCAGCTTATAAATTTTCTCATTGTTGATCTTGATTCCACTCAACTTTTAAGCCTATTCTCTTGACAAACATAATCGTAGGGACTAAAATGTAGAGAGGGTTATGAATCATCTCGGGTGGTTAAGAACATTAGTTTTCACACATAGTAACAAAGTTTGAATCCTCCTCCTTCTGGTTGTCATGACACTGGTCTTGTGTCTCAAGTCATTCCTTCCCTTGTTACCGAAGAGGAAAATAATCGATTAATTGCAGTGCCTTCGCCAGATGAGGTTTGGTCAGCTATTAAGTCTATGGATCCAGATACTGCACCGGGTCCAGATGGATTTAATGTTCACTTCTTTATTTCTTGTTGGGATATTGTTGGCCAAAATGTGGTAGCATTAGTGCAATATTTTTTTAGAATGGGTAAGTTGCCATATTCTTTCAACTCCAGCATCATCATCTTAATTCCTAAAGTGGAGCACTCAGATTGTATCAAATATTTTCGACCAACTGCTCTTGCTAATTTTATCTTCAAGATCATTCTGAAGATTATTTCTTTGCGGTTAACAGAAACAACTTGTTGTCCTTAATCGCTCTATTAGATGAGGGAGGTTTGGGTCTGAAACAACTTGTTATCCTAAATCGCTATCTGCTTTTCACGAAGACATGTGAGATTTATTCCTCTTCCTTGGAAGGCTGCAGTTTTTTTTAGAAATCGTTTTTGGAGGAATGGTGTCTTACGATGCTCTTATGCAATATCGTCTATATGGCCAGGTATTAAGAGATTTTGACAAGTTATTAACAATGGATGCTAGCTTTTGGGCTCAAACTCACAAGTTGCATTCTGGAAAGATAATTTTATTGGTCGTCCTCTAAGTGTGTACTTTGAAGCTATTGTTAAAAATATGCAGAATAAGGTTTCAGAGTTAATTCATGATGGTAATTGGAACTTGCCCTCCTTACTTCAATTGCATTTTCCAGATTTGTGTGAGATCATTAGTCATGTTCCAATTGCATTTGATTCTGGCGATCGCTTAATATGGATGCCTTCAGCTTCTAGGGTACTCACTAGAAGAGATGCTTACTCATGTCTGCGATCTCATGGCCCCGTTTTGTCATGGAACAAATTAATTTGGTCGAAGTTCATAACTCCCCGCATGTCGATATTGGCTTGGAAGGTGTTAAAGGGTAGAGTTCTTTCTGATGATTTTCTTCAAAAAAGAGGAGTGTCGCTAGCTTGCCCAATTCAGTTTTGCATTTGTTGAACTTTGGTCTAAGCTCTTCTCGTAGTCCTGAATTAAAGGAATTGTGGGCAGCATGTTTTGTCACCATTTTATGGTTTATTTAGAGTTCAAGGAACAAGGTTAAATATGATGACTTTCAGGTGGATGCTTCACGTGTTTGTTCCCTTATTTCAGGTCATATTATCTCATCAAGTAAGTTAGCAAGTGGATGCATGTTTAATTCTACTGAGGAGCTAGTGTTTTTGAAGAAAATCGGGGTTCAGTGCAGACCTTGGCGGGCTCCAAGAGTAATCGAAGTTAATTGGCACCCTCCTCCATATGGGTATATTAAGCTACATTGATGGGGCTTGGAAAAGTTGTTCTACCAAAGCTGGTTATGACGGGGTTTTTCGTGATTATAATGGCAAAGTTATTGGTGCTTGTTGTTCTAACTTGAGCATTCCTAGCTCTGTTGCTGCTGAAGTTATGACTATTATCAAAGCTATTGAATTAGCTTGAGTAAGAGAGTGAAAGCATATCTGGTTGGAAGTAGACTCAGAGCTAGTTCTGAATTTCCTTCGCTCTTCCGCTTTAGTACCTTGGCAGCTAAGCGTTGAATGGACCAACTGCTTGCTCTGAATTTCTTAGATGGACTTCCGGTCTTCTCATATATTTCGAGAAGGTAACAGACTTGCAGATGCATTAGCTAATGAAGGGCTAAAGTCATCAAGTTTGAAGCGGTGAGATTTTTCTCCAAATTCTGTTGTTTCTCTTTGTAATAGTGATTGGTTGGGGCTTCCCAATTTTCGTTTCTGCTAGCTTTCAATAAATTTCCCTCGTTTTAACGAGATTTACCCAAAAAAAAGTTTGAATCCTCCTTCTACCTGGATTCTTTTGTTAATTCATGTTTGTATAGCAAGTTTCAAGGCCACAAGGCCACAGGGTTGGCCACAAGGCCACAGTCCACGGCAGAGTGTAACAGTACAGCACAAGCCATGATCCTTAGTGGTATAAGTCAGTACGGGGCTGGTATAGTGATGGTTTTCTAGTGTTCTATGTTTTATGTTTAGTGACTCATTGAGCTTCCCGTAAACTCGAGTAAGTGTTGAGATGCTCGTCTTGCTTTAACAAATAATTTGTGTATGTACTGCTCCTTATTCAATGAACCGATGATCTTATTTGCCAACATCGGTTGCAGAAGTGCATTTTGGAATGAGTAGCGAGGAAAGGGTGAGAAAATGTTGCAGAAGTAGGTGGGAAAGTGTAGTATTATGCTCAGATATTCTGCACCCTGTTCTCTGCCCTCATCCTAATTTCAACCTAAAAGGGTCTCAATGGTGTAAAGGTGCACTCATCAAACAAACAGTTGCCTAGTACTTTCACCGTCACCGGAGCATATTCACTTCACCACCAAAAACGGCGACCCGGCTTTTCCTTTTCTCCCCCTGCGCCACCTCCGGCCACAAAACCAGTCCCAAAACAACCATAAACAGCCGCATACACACTAGTCTAGTATTCTCTTTGTCAAAGTCCCAAGAGTCAAAAGAGCCAAGTACAACAACAAAAGGGTGCACAGTCAGAAGTCTTGACCCACAAACCCCAATTTTCATGCAGAGCTTGAAGGGCTCTTTGTTACTAATCTGTTTACTCTACTGTAAAACACTAAAACCCAGATTTTCTAGTGCAATTTTAATCTCAAACACTAAAAAGAAATTAAAAGAAACAAATAAATAAATTTAATTCAATTAAAATATCAAGGTCACACAAAGATTAAAAAAACCATTAACAAATATAGAATCAAACAGCTTAAATTCCAAGAACAACATCCAATTCCCAGCTGCAAATGCAAACCCAGATTAACAAATTCAACGAAATAACGAAATTACAAGTAATTAGAGAGAACGCAAACTAGTAATAAGGCGGAGGAGCAGCGTATCCCAAGAAGGGTCTGCTGCCACAGAGAGACCCATGAACACTCGGGTCACAATAATTCACAGTGTCCTTGAGCTTGTGAAACCCGTTCTTGAAGACTCCGAACCCGAACAGTAACCCGATCAGTATCACCACCAGAATCAGGCACGTGCAGCACATGCACACTCTCCCCGGGCAGCACATCTTGGTTCTTCTTCTTCTTCTCTTCCGGGTATGGAGGATTTGGGTTTGTTTTGATGAATGTAGGGGGATTTGGAATTCTTGGTTTGGTGGATTTTGTGGTGTGTTTATATGGGAGAGTGAGAGAAACGGAGAGGCTTATGCAAAGGGAATCATTTGCTTAAATGGAAAAGAAATTCGAATCCGAATTTCTTTTTCGGTTTTAAAAGAATAAATTGGGACTTGGGAGAAAGCGAGACGTTACTATCGTCTTTTCTGGTGTGCTTTTTAGGGTAACTAGAAAGGTTTTGTTTTTTTTCGAACGTTGATGTGTGATATGATCTAACGGAAACGAACAGAGGGTGGAGTGGACATATGATCTATGAAATAAGGAAGGTTTACTGCCATGAAATAAAATTGAGATTAACTACCATATCAAGTTATTAGAATAGATACGTGCTTCACATACTCATTAAGAATCAATTACTCATAAAATTCTTAATTTAATATTCAAAAAGAAGATGAGTATTGAATCAAACTCATGAATCAACTTTTCTTCCTAAAATAGCATCATATAATTTTAATATTTCTTAATTAGCTAACCCTAAAAATACTAATATATAATGTTATCAACTACGATATCATATGTATATGATCATCATTATATGCAAACTGCTAATAACGAAACCGCAAAATACAAGAGGAGACATAAAACCTAAACCTCATATTGCCTAAACATCCCGAAATAATATAAATAGTTTTGAATCCTATATATTCTAACAATCACCATTTTTAGCAAAGAGTGCATCATTGACTACTCTATTTGATTTACAATTTCGACGACATACAGAAAGAAAATGCTCATGCAGAGTCATAAGTTGTTCTACTATGCTGCCATTGGAAAATGGTACCAGTGACCCTAAATTTCATCCTACCACTAGAAGGCTGTGACCATTCAACCATGCAAAGAACTCGTCGCTAACCTAGAACAAACATGGTACGCAAGACGTGCAAACCAGGATTTAAGCCACATATCCAGATCAAAAAGGGATCAAGACTTATTTTAGACATAAGATAAACTTCAGCTAAAATAAAAATAACTTAAATAATGAAACACCATAAGCCAACCTAGGCCTAATAACAGAGCCCAGGCCCAAACCTTAATACAAGATGCGGGAAGAAGACACTTTGCCTGTCAGACCATGTCGGTTTCAACGCCGTCTGCCGGTGAAGGCTCACCACCCGTGACATGCTGCCCTTAACCACAATTTGCCCCTTCCATCATTCTGGCAGCCTGTCCCTTGCCTGACCGCCACGTTCCTAGATCAGATCTAAAAGATTTGAACCAAATCAGAGCAACCAAGAGACACCAGAGCCGCCCCACCGCAACCACTCCGCCACCTAGTAACAGCGGCACATATAATCCCCTCCACTGACCAGCCCAAGGATGAAAATCCTAACGCCCAGACTCAGCGACGTCCGCATCTTCAACCTTCCACACCTTGCAAACTTCTAACCAAAACTCCCCAACATGATGGAGAACTACGATCGGAGCGTCCGGCTTATTCTAGACCCACACGGGGACAACAAGACCTATATGACGAAGGCAAAAGGGCTCGCTGTCGGACAAGGAAGGGTGCCGCTTAGCTTTTTCCCTCAGGCTCTCGCTCTCTTAGGGTTTCCACACAAGCTTCTTTTTTCGATTACATCAATTTATTACTTGTCATATTTAATGGAAAAAAACTGATAGTTTGGTTTTGGAAGATTGATAGTGTCGCATCCCGAGACTATTTTCAGCTTTGGAACACGACGGTAACCGTCATGATCCTGGACTAATGGATAACCAATACGTCATCTGACGTATTGACTACTTTCTAGGCCGAAACCACAAGGCTAATTTAAATAAAATGACATAAATATGAGGAGCAGATGAATGAATAAATAATGATACATACAAGTACGGAAGGTAGCGTACAAGACTTAGACTACAAGATATATGAAGGAAGTCCAAGTCAGTGAATATACAACATGGGCCAACGAGCAAAGAACAAGTGGATAAAAGCTCGATAGATCAGAGTGCCCAAAATGCGTCTAAATCAACAGTCACGGAGATCAAAAAGCTGAAGTACCATGAAGGATGAATAGCTCCTCCAGGGTGATCCTGAAACACAGATGTTGAACAGCAAGCACTGCCAAGCCCCTAGTAACCGATCCATCTCTTCTAAAGCAAGTCTACCGAGTACCTGCAAAGTAGGGGTGAGCACTTGTCCTTGCTAACTCAAAAGGGGCCGAACCCAACCAAGATAGGGTTTGAAATCAAAGGTGTAGTTCTCATAGATAGATACTACATATAGCTTTTACCGGTGATTAAACAATTCGTAAAACATGCAACAACTAAAAACTGTATTTGGTTTTATTAGGCAGATTTAAATAAATTCTGTTTCCATGTGCCAATGCTAATATCAAAATGACTGAGCGCTCAAAGTAACATAACAGCCTACATGGCTTCACGAATCTGGGCGGCCGAATCCCAGTTTTGTCTTCACAGCAAACCGGGGCCAACTACCTATGCGCCTGAAAACACGTAGTAGCAGAGTGTCCATTTACAGCTAATGTCCAACAGATCACTCATGACAGCTCACCGCACTTATGACTCGCATAACTTTGTGTGAAACGAGCGTAAACGAGAAAATAAAATAAACAGGGCATTGCCCATCTAGAGGTTCACGGTCATCGACACCGTGGGAAAACATAGTTTAAACACTATGTCCCGTCACTCTCAGACCAAGCATCCGAAATCAGTACAACGGTGCTACTTTTCGATCCGAATCATCACATGTGTGTCTAGCCTCAATTTTCTTAAACATTTAATGAAGCGATAAAGTAAGAAAACATATATCACGAGACATCGACTATGCACAAACAAACATCGTATAACTTTTATATCGTAGAGCACTACACAAATTTAAAATGTCACTAACCCGGAAGTTACGGCTCACCCTACCTGATATGACGAAGCCGAAATCCTCGTGCTCCAAGTCTCAATCCTCAAGCTCTGAGTGCAAGCGAAATCCTGAATCCGTCAAAAGACAAATCAACGACCAAACAAGTCGAAAGTAGAAACGTAACGGTCATTCTATGGTCAACCACCAACTTTTCTAGCTTGACCAGGAAAGATTAAAGGTTGACCAAGTCATTCCTAGATTGACTAAGAAATTGACCAAGTTTGATGAGTTGATCAGAGTTGACCAAGACTCGGTAAACTCAACAAAATTTCCGTTTATTTTCCCCGACACTAGGGTCTAATTATTTGATCTCTTGAACCGGACAAGAATCATGATTTAATTTATAAAAACTTTAAACCATTTAACAGTAGAGGTAAAAAAGTAAAAATTGATCTTCTACGGTAAAAGTCAAAAGTCAACCATGAATAGTAGAAGTCAACGGTCAACCATGAATAGTAACAGACAACGATAGTTGTCAAAAGTCAACATGTGAATAGTGAAAAGTCAACAAGTGAAAAGTGAATAGTAAACCGTCAAAAGTCAACTGGTAAATAGTAAAATTCAACTAATCAAACTATCAATAGTAAAAGTCAACCAATCAAACTGTAAATAGTAAAAGTCAACAGATACATAGTAAAAGTCAACCAGCTAAAACTGTAAATAGTAAAAGTCAACCGGTAAATAGTAACTAAGGTAAAACCGTAAAAGTTAAACAGTAAAGCTGTAAAAGTGGCAGGTTGTAATATTGAAAACTGACAGGGGTATTTTAGTCAATTCACCTTAAAAACTGTAAAAAAGTAAATCTATTGCGGTAAAAATCAGGGTTTTTACCCCTGTTTACCGATCAACTGGTTCGTCAGAAAACGAAGTTTTTTCGGGCAAACCATCTCCCAACACCTACAAAATCAAGTTTTACACCAACACAACAACGAAACAAGCCAAGAATTGAGAGAAAAGGTAAGGTTTTTCTTGCTCATGTCTTATTCTATTATGACGTACCAACTGTTTTAGCTTAATTTAGTAAAGTAGGCTTAGTAGCTTTTCCAAAATTATGATACTGCCATTTAAGTCGGTCTTCAAGTCATTTATTATTTGGTGAATCAGTATCGTATTGTAATCTTTCTTGTGCCATTTCACCTGCCTATATCATGGGAAGAGTAAAAGATACTTTGTTTTCATGTGTTGTGGCTGTTTTTTTGTGTAATTGAACCTTTTTTCTTGTCCAATATCATCTGTTAACTATTGTTTTTCATCATATGCACAACTAATGAATATGCAAAGAGAATTACAAAAACAGATGACAATGATTGTTACTGTTGGCCAATCGTGACATGTGACACGTCATATATATGTTGTAACCGTGGCAGCAAGTGAATCTGGTAAGCAATATATCTAACTCTCTAGGCTATCTGGAAGAGTCCAACTCTTCCTACAATGATTTCCAAGGCTTGGATGTGACTCGTGGGTCACGATCCGAGATGATCGATGCTCTCTAATATCTCATGCAGTTCGATCACCTCATTAATGTACAAATCGGCAAAGTACCGAGTCAGTTCATCTTGACGGGAAGAAAGTGAACAGATTTCGTCAATCAACTGGTGCATCCACACAGTAAAAGTCAACCGGTCAAACTGTATATAGTAAAAGTCAACCGATAAATAGTAACTAAGGTAAAAATGTAAAACCGTAAAAGTTAAACAGTAAAAACAGTAAAAGTGACAGGTTGTAATATTGAAAACTGACAGGGGTATTTTGGTTAATTCACCTCACAATAAAACTGTAAAAATGTAAATCTACAGCGGTAAAACCAGGGTTTTTACCCCTTGTTTACCGATCGACTGGTTCGCCAGAAAACAAAGCTTTTCCGGCCAAACCAGCTCCCAACACCTGCAAAATCAAGTTCTACACCATCCCAACAACGAAAAAAGTCAAGAATCGAGAGAAAAGGTAAGGTTTTTATACCTCCAAGTCGAAATATACAGAGCTTCGGCAACCTTCTCCGGCGAGGCGTTCAAGGGCGTTTTCTTCCTCCTCTGAGCTCTGGACAACTCCTCCAAGCTTCCTTGAAGCTCCTTGAGCTTATCCAAGCTTCCATGTAGCGGTGTTTTGAACTTGATGGTGAGTGTGTGGTAGTGGGGGTTCTCCGGATCGATGGGGGAGTCAGACCCTGCAGGCGCTGCTGTTGTGGCGCGAGTAGGGAGGTTGGGATTGCAGGTGGGGTGAGACCTTGTGTCAACGGGTGAGCTTGGGTTTGGGCTCTTGAGTGTAGGCCTAGCTTCAAACCCTACGCCTATTGGGTTGCCCCCGGCGAAGCCTGTTTGGCCCAATATGAGTTTGGGCCTACTAGGTCAAGCCTGCATTTGGGTTTTTTTTTCTAGTGGGAATTTGGGCATGGTTTGGGCTTTTGTTAGGGCCTTGTTGTTATTTTCAGTCTGATTATTTCTTTAAGTTGGCGTTACGAACTGTTTGGATTTTCGAACGTACATCAATGAGTTTTAAACGTTTAGAGATTCAAACAGCTGTGATAATTTGGTGGGCTACAAATGTTTCTAATATTATATTGCTTTGTGTTTCTGATGTACTTTTTAGGCTAGTCAATAGTCATCGGCTATACTGCATGATCTTCAGGTTAACTTGGTGATCATTTTGATCTTAGATTAAAGAAATTTTCTTAACTTAAAATAATAATAACAATAATAATAATAACTACGCCAGTGAGTCACATAATTTGGGGTTGGAGTAACTGACCATTAGTATATTCTCCTCTCTTCTTCTACTTGATAAAGGTCTCGTCATAACCATCTAAAAAGCTTGATAAAGGTCTCGTCATAACCATCTAAAAAGCTCCTGTCACTAGTCGGCACCTCTTCACTTCCAACTTCCAAGTCCTCTCTCCGCCTTCCCAGGCTCCCCGTCAGATCTCACTCTCCCAAATCCAATTTCACATTCCAATCCGGGACTAGGGATCTCTCCTCATGGCCAACCCTAACCCTCCTCCGCCGCAGCATCAGCCCCCTTTCGACATGGCCAAGTTCTTTAAACCCACCGCTAACCCTATCTCCTCCCCACAAAACCCTAACCTTAATCTCAACTCCGCCGCCTTCCCTCCCGCCTCCTCCTACCCTCCCCCTTCCGGCCCTTACTCCTACCCTCCCCAAACGGCGCCGTTTCACCACAACCAATTCCACTACCCTCAGCCCCAAATCCCTTACCCTCCGCCTCAAGACCACCACCTCCAGCAGCAGCGCTCCCTCTCCTTCCCCGTCCCGCCGCTCCAGCCTCCCGGCTCCAGGATCATGGACCTTCTAGGCGCGCCGTCTTCCGGCCTCGAAATGCCGCCGGAGATTTCCGCCCCCGGGATGGTGCCCATGGGGATCCCGCCGTCGCCGGCTCGAATGCCGAGCAATAAGCTGCCGAAGGGGCGGCATTTGATTGGGGATAGTGTGGTTTACGATGTGGATGTTAGGTTGCCCGGTGAGTTTCAGCCGCAGCTGGAAGTTACGCCGATTACCAAGTACGGTTCCGATCCTCTGCTGGTTCTGGGGAGACAAATTGCGGTGAATAGGTCGTATATATGCTATGGATTGAAGCAGGGGAATATTAGGGTTTTGAATATACACACTGCATTGAGATCTTTGTTTCGAGCTCATACTCAGGTAGATAGAGTTTTCTTCCATATAGTTCTTATGATCATTTCGTAGTAGGAGATTTACTTTATCTTCTTGATGATTGTTATATGTTGTTGGCCTAAGCAATGTGTTGTTCTGGCAGAGGGTCACAGACATGGCTTTCTTTGCGGAGGATGTTCACCTTTTGGCTAGGTATTTTTTTTTAAATTCCATGCATGATACATTTTCGTAGTCCGGTTTGGTTATGCATTATCTGACGTTATTTTGTGTAGTGTGAGTGTAGAGGGACGGCTTTTTGTGTGGAAAATTTCTGAAGGTCCGGATGAAGAAGGTACACCACAAATCACAGGAAAGATTGTTATAGCCATTCAAATAGTTGGTGGGGAGGAAGCTGTTCATCCACGAGTTTGTTGGCACTGTCATAAACAAGTAAATGATTCTGTTAATGCTATTTTCAATAGAAGAGTTATAGCCTAATGCCTTTGATGTCCATGATCGTTGTCTGTTGAAATGGTTGATTGCTTTATCTTATGCTTGTGTACTTGCAGGAGGTTTTGGTTGTTGGGGTTGGCAAGCATGTTATACGAATTGATACTACTAAAGTTGCAAGGGGTGAAGTCCCTTCTGCTGAAGATCCTATCAAATGTCCTGTTGAAAAGCTTATTGATGGGGTCCAATTTGTTGGTAAACATGACGGAGAGGTGACAGATTTATCAATGTGCCAATGGATGACCACCCGGCTGGTTTCTGCTTCTATGGATGGAACTGTAAGCCTCTTCACCATTTTGCTGACTTTGTTTTCATTAGAGGGGTGAGAACATTTGGCTCCACCTTCCCCTTTTACATCTATATAGATTAGTTTTCTCCTTTCTTTTGGGTGAAATAGGATAGTTCTCTGGTTACTAAGAAATCTGTTGGCCAATCTGGCTTCTACTTCCAGGGATTTTGGTATGAATTAGGATAATTTTTTTGGTGTTGTCCTTCAAATCCTTTTTATGTGGTACAGCACAAGAAATGGCTAAGGCACTAAGAGATTGTAAGAGTGTAAGCTGTATGATACTATTAAGATTGAATAGTGGTTCATGCAATTTCAATTTAATTCAATGGGCTGTTTTCTTTGTGAACGATGCAAAAATTATTTCTGAACAATTTTAAGTAGGTTTTCAACTAGTTTATGATTCCTACTTGACTTAATTGTTTGAGTTGTATATCTAGTATGCAAAAATTTACACGTGGGACTTCTTTTTCTATTTCTTTTTTAAGAGCTGATCATGGATTCTATGTTCTGGCAAATATATGTTATTTATACAAACGCACACAGCATATATGATTATATAATTTTCTCAAATTCTTGATTGATACATGTTTTCTGAGTTGTACATTTGTTTAATACAGATAAAGATCTGGGAAGATCGCAAGTCGCAACCACTTTTAGTACTGAGACCCTATGATGGCCTTCCTGTTTATTCTTCTATATTTTTGACAGCTCCCAATAAACCAGATCACATCATACTTGTAACAGTGGTAAGTGATCATTGATTTATTTACATTGTACCATAAGGTGTTGTCTGTCCTAGTGTGATGAAGTGTAATTGCACAACTCGATTATATAGGGCCCTCTTAATCGGGAAGTGAAGATCTGGTCCTCAGCAAGTGAAGAAGGCTGGCTGCTTCCCAGTGATGCTGAGTCATGGAAATGTACCCAGACCTTAAAGCTAAAGAGCTCTGCTCAACCTCGAGTTGAGGATGCATTCTTTAATCAAGTCATAGCATTGCCACAAGCTGGCCTTCTTTTAATTGCAAATGCTAAGAAGAATGCCATATATGCTGTGCACATAGACTTTGGTGGTGAGCCAGCAGCTACACACATGGATTACATAGCAGAATTTACTGTAACAATGCCTATTTTGAGCTTTACGGGGACAGGTATATCTCCTCATGGTGAACAAATCGCTCAGGTTTATTGTGTCCAGACACAAGCCATTCAACAGTATGCTTTGGACTTGTCGAAGTGCTTACCTCCCCCGCTGGAGAATTCAGGTTTAGAAAAGTCAGATTCCATTGTTTCACATGATGCAGCTGAGGTGCTGTCAACTAATTCAGCACCGAAACCAACCATACAAGCTACTACTGAGGGTGCAGCTGCCTCGGGGTATCCTCTACGCACTGGTTTGGTTGATACTGGCTCTTCTAAAGATATTACCACTTCGTCTATTGAATCAAAACCTGTTGCATCGGCACCAGAGATGAGTGACATAGATGTTTTTGTATCATCACAACCTCCTCCTTTGAGTCCTCGATTGTCTGGGAAACTGTCTGGTTTAAGAAGCCCGACAGATAGCACCCATAGTGGTGACCAACAAGTTAATGAGTACTCGGTTGACAGGCAGATGAATACTGCTCGTTCAAACTTGTCTGATATGCCTACAGTTGATGATGATTCAAGGAATGATGAGCATAAAATTGTTCAAGATGAAGTATCTAGTGTGCTCAATCCTCCTATCATGTTCAAACATCCAACCCATCTAATAACTCCCTCTGAGATTTTAATGGCTGCTTCGTCTGAGAATACAAATACAGATGACAGCAACACAGAGAGGGATGCAAAAATCCAAGATGTGCTTGTTAACAGTGATTTGGGTAATCCTGAGGTAGAAGTCAAAGTTGTGGGTGAAGCAAGATCTACTCAAATTGATGAATTTGGCTCCCAACAAGAATTCCAAAATGCTGTTTCAGAAAATAAGGTCTTTTGCTCCCAGGCATCAGATCTTGGAATTGAAATGGCCCGGGATTGCTGTGCAATATCATCAAAATCATTTATTACAGAGGAAGCTCGGCAAGGTGATGGTGCCAACATGTCTGAACCACTTGCTCAGCCTCATTCTGGAGAGGAAGATCAGGACCAGTCTGCGAAAGATGTATCTGGGTCAGCTACCGCCACAACCACGGTGCAGCTACAAACACCAAATGCAAAGTCGAAAAAACAGAAATGGAAAAATTTGCAAGCATCAGGTACATCTTCCCCATCACCAGGTTTGCTCAACTCAGTAGAGTCCTCCAATGTAGCAGGCGGGAATTCAAGTCCCCCCTTTGGAGAAGCTGCAGTTCCTCAACTTATGGCCATGCATGACACGATGAATCAGGTGAGTGATGAAGAATTTCTGAATTTCATTTTCTTACTCATGTCTTATGTCTATTATGACTTACCAACTGTTTCAGCTTAATTTAGTAAAGTAGGCTTAGTAGCTTTTCCAAAATTATGATACTGCCATTTAAGTTGGTCTTCAAGTCATTAATTATTTGGTGAATCAGTATCGTATTGTAATCTTTCTTGTGCCATTTCACCTGCCTATATCATGGGAAGAGTAAAAGATACTTTGTTTTCATGTGTTGTGGTTGTTTTTTTGTGTAATTGAACCTTTTTTTCTTGTCCGATATCATCTGTTAACTATTGTTTTTCATCATATGCACAGCTAATGAATATGCAAAGAGAATTACAAAAACAGATGACAATGATTGTTACTGTCCCAATTACAAAGGAAGGAAAAAGACTAGAGGCAACTGTGGGTCGGAATATGGAGAAGGCTTTAAAGGCCAATAATGATGCTCTTTGGGCTCGGCTTCAAGAAGAGATTTCAAAGAATGAGAAATTATCGCGAGAACGTAACCAACAAGTAACTGGTTGGATCAATAACTTTGTAAACAAGGACTTTCCAGTCATGTTAGAGAAAATGGTGAAAAAAGAAATAGCTGCTGTTGGACCAGCTGTTGTTCGTGAAATCACTCCATCTATAGATAAAAGTCAGAAAACAATACCTTTGGCTATATCTGATTGCTTTCAGGTAAGAATTTAGATCATCAGGCATATTCTGTAATAGAGTTCGCGTTAATTATCTAATTGATGCTTGTTCTGCAGAGAGGAGTGAGTGATAAAGCAGTTACTCAATTGGAGAAATCGGTCACCTCAAAACTTGAAGGTACTGTATCCAGGCAAATCCAAGCGCAGTTTCAAACTTCTGGTAAACAAGCTCTTCAGGTATGTTTTAAGTCGGTAATTTTTTGCTTTTTTAATTTAGTAAACTACAATTTAGTTATCAACCAAATTTCAGTTTACAAATAAACCATTTAGACAATATCTTACACAATAAAGGACACAAATTAACAAATTAGGACAAGTTGATGTCCACATGCCATGTGTCACTGTATTTTACCACAACAACCGTGCTACATATTTTTACTGTGAAATGTGTTATGCGCTCTAACTTGTCTAAAAGTGCTACTGCCCTCCAAGACGCTCACTGCTACTGCCAAATTAGATACTCGTCGTTGCTATTGTCTTAGATGCTAGTAGCTGCTACTGGCGAATAGCCGAATAGGACGATGTTATTGTTGTTACTGCCTTACACACGAAAAAACTTATGCTACTACCACCAAATGTGTACAGTAGCACACAATAGCAGATGTAAGGTAGCTGCTGCTAATTAAATAGCTACTGCCACTACCAAGTTCATCAGAAAAAAATCAGCTACTACCAAATGTACAGTAGCATGACTCTTACATATCCTAAAGTTGATAATCTGCTACTACATCAAAACATGATAATCTGCAGTAGCAGCAAAATCTAATGATATGCAACAACAGTAGTAGCAAGATCTTTTGCTCTGCAACAACAGTAGCAGCATGACTTGATGATTTGCAGCAACAGTAGCAGGAAGACTTGATCTGCAGCAATAGTAGCAGCTAGCAAGACTTTATGATCTGCATCAACTATAGCAGCAAGACCTTTTGATTTGTAGCAACAGTAGCAGTAGGTTTTGATGATTTGCAGCAACAATAACAACAAGACCTGATAATTGCAGCAACAGTAGCAGCAAGACTGAAAATTAAGAATTGGATGACGGTAGCTAGAGAGAGAGAGAGAGAGAGTAGCCGATTGGAGGTGAGAGAGAAGAGCCGATTGGAGGTGAGAGAGAAGATTGAAGGTGATAGAGCAAAAGTGTGTGAGAGAGAAGAGCAGATCGGATGAATGAGAGAGGAAAATAATATGTGGCTATAAGTGATTGAGGATAATAAAGGACAAGTTGGAAGTTTTTGATATAGAATTGGACATTTTAGTCATTTTCTAACTATAATTTGGGTCAGCCTGTTATAACTTGGTTTTGGGCTTGGGCTGGTGTCCTAATTTGTATAACAAATTATGGAAAAAAGGTTTTTTGTGTTTACAAATTTGGATGGTTCCTTATATGTAATTCTCCCTTTTTATTTGAATATCTAGCATGCGATTAATTTGGTTTGGTAAACCTTTCAACTAAGGATATGTGTGACCTTTTCTTATAGGATGCTTTCAAGTCTAGCATGGAAGCCTCAGTGGTACCTGCCTTTGAGAAGTCATGTAAAGCCATGTTTGAGCAAGTAGATGCAACATTTCAGAAAGGAATGGTTGAACATACAAGTGCCGCTCAGCAGCATTTTGAGTCTGCTCATTCACCATTGGCACATGCTTTAAGGGTGTGTATGCTTATACTCAGTCCTGCTTCTCTTTTAATAATTTAATTGACATATCTTCTTCGCTATTGCAAAACTTATAATGTTTTGGGGTCGAATTAACATCGGTATCTCTTGAGGGGTGGCATCTAGTATTGGTGTAAATGGTTATAGCTTTCAAAACGTATAATGTTTGGGGTCGAATCGACATTGGTACCTCTTGAGGGGTGGCACCTAGTATTGGTGTAAATGGTTATAGGTTGATACAGCAGATACAATGGGCAATTCTGCCTTGCTAATGTTGATGTTTTGAAACTAAAAGTAAAAAAATGCTCTCACTACCTGAGTTAATGACTGGAAGGATGTGTATGTGGAGTGTCCTAAAGAAAAGGTTTTCTTTTGCTCGATCATGATCTCACTGGTTGTTATCTGTCTTGGAATGGTTAGCTTTTCTAACGTGTCTTCTAGCTGCACGTATTTATGTGCGACTTAGCTTTGTGTTGTTATTTGCAGGAAGCTATTAGCTCCGCATCATCAGTGACTCGAACTCTAAGCGGTGAACTAGCTGTTCTTGCAGCTGGACGGGGACACTCAAGTGCGGTAAATCCCATAGTCACTCAACTAACCAATGGACCCTTGGGTGGTCTCCACGAGAAGGTTTGCTCTATCTTAGATTTTTCAAATACTGAGGAGGTTCACCTGTAACTCCAAATATTGTACTTCATCTGAAGATACCTTACTTGGCTATGTATATGCATGATAGGTTGAAGTGCCTTTGGATCCAACAAAGGAGCTGTCAAGGTTGGTGACTGAACGCAAGTATGAAGAGGCTTTCACAGGTGCTCTACAAAGAAGTGATGTTGGCATTGTATCATGGTTATGCGCTCAGGTATGATTCTATCATCTTTTGGTGGTTGGTTATCTGACTTGGTAATGAATTTTCAATTTAAGAATTGCTTTCAACATTTTCCAGGTTGATCTTCATGGCATATTGTTGCTGCAACCTGTTCCTCTGAGCCAGGGAGTTCTTCTTTCACTCTTGCAACAGCTTGCCTGTGATATCAACAGTGATACACTCCGAAAACTTGCATGGATGACAGACGTGGCAACCGCCATAAACCCAAGCAACCAGGTGATTGCAATGCACGTAAGACCCATCTTTGAGCAAGTTTATCAAATACTGCACCATCAACATAGCTTGCCCACGATCTCCAGTGCCGAGCAAGCTAGTCTTCGTCTTCTCATTCATGTCATTAACTCCATGATGATGGCCTGTAAATGATCACTCTGTCCGCAGTTCTACTGTTGTGCAAGAAACATGATATTGATATATGGACATTTTGTACAAATCTGCTGTTTATCTCCCTATGAAAGGATTACCAAACTGTGTAGAGTCAGTTTTTATGTGGAATTGGATAGATATAGAGAGGTTAGGTGCTGGTTTTTCTTGATTCAACTTTGTTTTTTATATAGATCTCTTTAAAACGTGAAATTATGCTTTTCCCCAGTGGATGGGTATTTTGTTTTGCATTCTCCATTTACCTTTCAACAATTCAGCAATCCCACTAAACATTATGGTAAATGTTATGGGCTGGAATATTTACACAAAACCCGAAGTTAAAATAGACTGGTAATCTTCAATCAATTCCATCGTAGACTCTGAGCCTCTTCACTATCTTGCAGAAATATATACACATAATAAATAGATTGCTCATTAACTTTTGTAGTTACAAGTAGATTGCTCATATTAGTTTTGCAGTACGTCGATATGTTATTAGCGTAATGGTTTTCTACCTCAACGTCAATGGGCAAGCGGAGAGTTGGAATGTTTCTGTAAATGAGGCTGTTTGTCAGATGGTCAAGACATACAAGTTTTAGTTATCGAATTGTTATGACCAACATGAATTAACTACGATGTACTGCTGTTGAGACAACATTTTGTTCCTGCAAAGCATTTTTGTTTTACATCAAGAACAAACCGTGTGGACATTAATTTATTTTAATTTGTTGATGTTAGTTTTTAAATATTTAAGATAATATGTATAACATGTATTTATAAACTGAAATTTGGCTAGTAATTTGTAACTAACTTGCTGTTGAATTTTCGACCAAAAAAACGTGAATCAACTACGATGTACGGCTGTTGAGACCACATTACATGATTTGTTGAAATTTCTTTTAACCTGTGTGCTGGCGTTTGCAGGACTAGACGAAGACTCTTTTGGGAACAATTCACAAGCTGTCAGATGGAGGACGTCATCAACTGGTACAAAAAATATTTGCAACAATCGTTTCCCTCTAGAACCCCCCAGGTTAGAATCTTGACACGAGAGCCGAGGGCGCATTCTGTATTTTAGGCAGTCACTCTGTCTTGGTAATAATAGGAATTGTTTATCTTTTTCGTTCAATTTTTATTTTCATCTAGATCCAAGCTCCCAACCATGTCTAAGTTTCTAATTTTAGTTTACCCATTTACCTCCTAATCCCTCAACTACACAGATATCAAATTCTGCATGGATAAGATGTATATCCATCTCATTCGGGTTCATCTTCACCAATTGTTCGTTGGGTTCTTCGAGCTCTGTCGTCGGCATCTGGAGTGGACCTTTTAACAGGGTTTTCTCGCCTTCGCGCGTAAACCTAATGATCTCGGTTGCGCTACAAGGGGTTGCATGTTGTCCTTTCGGATTTCTCCTCCCTGCAGCTCAGATCCTCCTTTTTACCTCTTTTCTTTTTTATTTTCTTTTGGTTACATGAGGATGTTTTGTATGGATTTGAGATTTGTGTTGTGGAGAATTTTAGATGGGATAGGTACTTATGTGTTTCTACTAGAATGGTTTGGTTGGCTACCAAGCTTTTGCCGACCGATCAAGTGATGGTTATGTGTCACTCAAGGAAGACGTCTTTGTTTCATCCTATTGTTGTTCAATCTGGGCTTAAGTTTGTAGAATATGTTTGTATGTGGATTATCTTGTGATTTTTGATCCGTTTTGGATCTTCTTGTTTGTACTTTTGTTCTTGTTTGAATAAAAATCCTTCCATTACAAAAAAAAAGTGTCGGAAACTTGCAATTCGTGTATGGGGAAGCAACACAGACATAAAAGAGGGCTGAAGCACAGCCGGAGTCTGTAAAAGACTAAAAATCTTTGAATCTCTAAATTAAGCATTTAAGCTAGCTAGCCAGTCATTGTTGGAGGTGAACACCATTCATGTTAAAACTCAGCTACACTTGAAGTTTAAGTTAGACATTTGTCCATGATTAGACTTCTAGCTTATGGCTGTCAACTAGTGTCTAATCAAATAGATTGAGGTGTATTTGGTCTTGTTGATATGATCACAACCCAGTTCATATCGACCTTATCTTCTTCATGTATGTTTATATATGTAGCCTTTGGTCAATATATTATATAAGGATTCTATATATGCTCTGCTGAGATGAGTATGAAGGTTCTTATAGCAGATCTACTTCATTTTTGTGCTTTTGTGGTTTGATTATAGCAGATCTACTTCATTCTTATGGATTTAAGGTTTTCACCTGTAAAATTGAATCTCTAATTTTCGACAATAGCAACATCCTAGCCTTAGCAACGGAGTTAGCAGGGCCCTAACATCGGTTTGGTGGGGTGTGTTGCTACTACGTCGTATTGTTGTGTTCTGCTACTGAGTTGTGCTGCTATTGCGTGTTATTACTGTGTTCTGCTATTGAGTGGTGTTGTTACTGAGTTGTGGTGTTGCACGCTGCTACTGTGCGGTCGTGTTTAAGCCTGCTACTGTGTCGTATTGTTGCATTCTGCTAATGAGAGGTGCTACTACTACGTCGTTCTGTTACTGAGTGGTGTTGCTACTGTGTCGTGATGAAGAAGGGTAAAATGTCAATTGAGTGATGACAGATGGAAGTTGCACATCCAGTTGTCCTTAGTTGTAAAATTTTGTCCTTATATGTGTAGAAACATCTCGAATATACTTATTTGTAAACTAAATTTAATTAGTACCTAAAATCTAGTTTACTAATATGACAATGGGGTCTTAGATAATTGCTGATATATAGTTATAATAGATGATGAAACCTTGTAGTGGCGTAGCCAGAAATTTCAGATGAGTAGGGCACATAAAAAAATATCATTAATAATATTTAAATTTAATTCCTATCTATTACAAAGGTAATTGTTCTCGACGAGATTCTATCTTTTGAAATCATTGTATAATAGTTGCATCATCTATTCCAGTAAAAATGTCCTTCTTGATATATGAAATTAAGCAATCATTCATAAATTGGTCAACGAGTCTTCATAATGTTTGTAGCAGAAAATACTCTCTCTACACTTGCAGTCGCAACTGGTAAAATCAATGCTAATGTTAAAAGTAAGTAAACTAATGGATAAGTCACATCTTTTTTGTCTGCACCATCCTTTGTGCAAGACCAATTATCCCCTTCAATTCAGAAAACTCAATGTTGGATTGTATGTCTGCAATATAATTTTCAAGTTGATTATCGAGTATCTCTAGATCATGTACAGAAAAATCTTGAGGATAATATTTCGCAAGTTGTATCAACTTTTCTTTATCAAAGGCTGAGAATGAATTGCTCGGGTTCAAATATGACATACAGAGAAGTAACTTGGCATTCTTCTCACAAACGATCATCCAACTCTTGAAGCTGATTATCTATAATAATACAGAATAACTCAACATGATAAAGATGCAAATTTGTGATCCCTTGAGCATTGCGCTTTGATTTTTCTTGAGCTGCAAAACATTCATCTATGTTAACAACTGTAATAGAATGTTTCTCACAAAAAAAAAGAAGGAAAAAATTCAGTTTAGTACCCTTAACTTTGGGGGTAAAATCAGTTCAGTACATCTTTTTCAAAATTCATCTTTTTAGACCCCTAAACTTTTCAATCCTTACACTTTCGTCCAACTGTTCATTTTGGCCCCAAATGTTATGTCATATGCTGACTTGGAGCTGACAAAAGTGCCCCACGTACTAGGGTTGGCTATGAATTTGTATGAAATGACTAAGATAACCTTATGACCTTTTTCCCGCGTTTTTCCTTTCTCTGTTTTCCCGCTTAACAGCCTCGACGAGGCAATCGAAAAAAACCTAATCTTATCGCTATATATACTTACATAGCACAAGAAGCCGTCACCCCCAAATGCTGTATCCCTTCTCTCCCCCCATCTGAAACTCTTGAAACCCAGTTTTCAAACCCAAAAAGAAAAAAGAGATTAATCGTACTCATGGCTGACCCCGATGAATGGATACCTCGACTAGAAAACGGGGTTGACCGAAACCCAAAACGCGGTGAGTTTTAGATGATGATTCCAACTTGGGTTTTTGTATTTGGGTATTGTTTTTAGGTGGCCTAAGTGATTAGTGTTTGGAAGCTTCATAAATGGCAGATATTGATGGCTAGAGTTTTCAATTTTTGTTGTTATTATATTTCTCTCTCATACAAATCTGAAATTGAATAGCACGGTGCATGTGCTTGTTGTTGGGTAGGTGAAACACGATATAAGTAAGTCATTGTTTGTGGTCCTTATATGCTGTAGTGGTCCTAATAAACAATGAATTTGATCTATTATAGTTGTCAAAACTTGTTTGTGGTATTGTATTACTTGGTTCAAAAGCATGTTTTCCACTTATTTAATTAGCATGTGTATATCTATAGTCACAGAAGCTATAGAATAGATTTTGGACCTATGTTAGACAAAGGATCTGATCTTGCAGACTTCCATGTTGGCTGCATTTTTAATCTGGCAGTATTTGTGAAGTGTACTTTTTTAGTTGGGAAATTTACTGGGGAAATATGTTTTGTCAGCAGCTTCTTGTTAAACCAGAAACTTGTCTAATTCCGTTTCCAGGTATTTATTGTTGTGAACTATTCTAATACAGCTGTTTTTAATGTGCAGTAGAACCTGATTATGATGGACTGTATGATTTGTTTGTGTATGAGAACCAAGTTCCTGATATGGCAGAGAGTCAAATGAGATCTAATGTTATAGAGGAGTTGCTAGATTCTCCTTCAAGGCCAAGGTCTGGTCTGAATATGGAGCTGAAGAAGTATGTTAATCCAGTGACAACCCTAACACCTCGAAATAGGATAAGGAGCATACCTGGAATCATAATTAGTGATAATGTGGTTCCAACTCAGGCGAGCCAGGCTCCTAGCATACATCCTACTGATAAGGGGAAGAAGAAGCTAGAGTTTCATCAAGATGTTGCATCTGATAGTGAAGACGATGCTTGGGCTTGGGAACCAGAAATAGACCAACCTGTTGAAGAGGATGCAGTGGGACAAGAGTCTTCTGATGACGATGACTCTGTTGATGATGATTATGATCCGACTAAGGATGATGATGAATATGCCGCTTATGGTGTAGATGATGATTTCTTGTTTGACTGGCTTACAGAAGAAGGAGGAGTTACACAAGGAGCAGGAACGTTAATACCGCAAGGAGTAACTGAACAAGGACAACATGAGAATGAACAAATTATTGATGACAATGAAGACATGTTTGTAGCTGTTTATTCAGATGAAGAGATAATAGAAACTGAGCACATATCATCAGATGAGGAAAATGCAAGACAGAAATATCCTGAGTTCAACCCAGCTGTGGATATGATCAACCCTTCATTTTGTGTTGGGATGTTATTTGCTACTCCGAGGATTCTAAGAGCTGCAATAAGAGAGAGGGCAATCCAGGATGGATGGGTGCCACTTTTTGTCAGGAGTGAAAGAAGGAGATTGAGATGCTTATGTGCGGCAGATAACTGTGACGTTGAGCTTTGTGCCTCAGAAATGCCGCTCGAGCCTACCTTGCAGATCAGGAGGTACCTTCCAGTGCACACATGTGCAAGAGTGCAAAATAACAACACTGTTAGGGTACCCTATCTAGTTGCAAGGTTTGCTGATATGATCAAACTTAATCCATCTATCAAAACAGGTACAACTTTATAGTTTATTCCGGTTTCATGAGTTTGATTTTGTCCTTGATTTTTTAATATTTCTTTTGGAATGCATTGGTTGTTGATTAAGAATTTTCTTCAACAGAGGAACTGAAGGAGTATATGGCTTCTGAGATAAGGGCCACAGTGTCGTTTCAACAAGCTTATAGGACTAAGAAAGCTGCTGTAGAACTACTTGAGAAGTCGATGAGGGAGCAGTACGCAAGGGTTCAGGACTATGCGCATGAGCTAAGAAGAGTTGATCCAGAAACTACTGTGGACATTAAGTGTGACTTCAATAACCCTGAGAAGCTTCCGGTGTTCAAGAGAATGTATATTTGCTTAGGGGCTCTAAAGATGGGGTTCAGGGCAGGCTGCAGGCCCATTTTGGGATTAGATGGATGTCATCTAAAGAGTGCCTATGGTGGGCAACTGTTGTGCGCTGTGGGGCTTGATGCAAATAACAGCACATATGTCATTGCATATGCTATGGTGGAGCAAGAGAGCAAGGACAGCTGGGACTGGTTTCTGAGGTTACTGATGAAAGACCTGAACATAAGCGGTGAAGGGAATGGCTACACATTCATTTCCGACAAGCAAAAGGGACTCCAACCAGCATGTGAAGCTGTAATGCCACTTGCCGAGCACAGATTTTGTGTAAGGCATCTCTGGACAAATTTCAACAATCTTTTTCCTGGGAAAGTGTTGAAGGACCAACTGTGGGCAATTGCTAAGTCAACCACCATGGCTTATTATGATAAGGAGATGGAGTTAATGAAAAAATTGGAGCCTCGAGCTTATGATTGGCTAACTGGTATGTTTCAATCTAAATCAAGTGTCATTTGTATACTTATTGTTTGTTATGTTTGTTAACATATGGAATCCTTATCATATTCTTGTTTGTTTGCAGATCCCCTAAGACCACCTAAGCATTGGTGTCGAGCACACTTCAATACATGGCTGAAGTGTGATGTGCTTGTCAACAACAGCTGTGAAAGTTTCAATGCTTTTATCCTGCCTTCAAGGGTAAAACCTGTCATCAGTTGCTTTGAGGACATGAGGCTGAAGCTTATGAAGAGGATTGCAATGAGAAGAGAGAGGATGGACAAAGTTGTGGACACACTCTGCCCCAAGCTTAGATTGCTTTTGGAGAAGAACAAGATTAAATCCGCAGCAGATTGCATCCCTAGGGGTACTGGCACACCAGTGATTGAGGTAGAAAGCACTGGAGGAGGTAGATATGTTGTTGATCTCACAAGAAGAACATGTGCTTGTCGGAGGTGGGACCTCACTGGCATACCTTGCAAGCATGCCATTGCTGCTGTCAATTTCATGAGGCAAAAACCTGAAGATTATGTGGATGCTTGCTACCTCAAATCAACATACATGGCCATTTACTCCCACACAGTGAAGGCAGTGAATGGGATGGACCTTTGGATACCTACTGATTCAACTCCTATCCTCCCACCGCAGTACAATAGGCAACCTGGAAGGCCTAAGAGCAAAAGGAATAAGCATGCTTTTGAGATGGAAACTAATGGCAAACTTCGAAGGAATCAAAGGTCTTTGAAGTGTAGCAACTGTGGAAATATAGGACACAATGTGAAGACCTGTCATAGGCACCTTCCACCTAAGCCAGGAGCAGTTACCAAAAAGAGAAAGCTAAACGATGGAGATGCATCTTCTGCTAAGGTAATCTCTTTGTAACGGTATTAAGCTTAAATATTTATATAGTCGTGCTAACCAACATTTTTTGAAGCAGGCAAAGGGTAGCAAACAGCCTCCGAAGACAAAGAGCGAACTCAGAGCTAAGGCTGCAAAGATAAGGGAAGATGCAAAGGTAAATATAGGGAAATCAATTCGTATTAATGTTTGTAACTCTGAGAACATTGGTGCCTTAATTTTTAACTTGTCATTCGTTCCATTGCTTACAACTGATGTAGAAAAAGAGGGATGAACAGAGGGCTGCAGCAAGGGCAGCAAGCAGAGCTGCTCCAACAAGAAGGCCACCAAAAGTAGCTGTAAACAATGGAGGAGCAGCTTCAAGCAAGGGAAAAGCTTCTTCTGCACCACAAGCTTCCCAATCCTCCCAAGCTTCAACAAGGTCATCTGTGAGGAACAGGGAAAGAGGAAGGAATACTGGAAAATAGAGATCAACCAAGGTTATGATTTATAGATGCATTATGCATATTTTTGTGCAACCATGTAATGTGTTCATGGTTGCTGGTTCTAATCTTTTGCATAGATGATTAGAGCTAGGATATTCTGAAAAGTCATCCAAATTGTTGGTTTTTGTTAGTTTGGATGTAAACTTTAAGTTATGCATCTATTCTTTTTGTAACTTGGTATGTAGTAGCCTTTATGGACAATTATGATTGCAATGGTAAGGACTTCCCCTTGATATGTTCTATTCAATTTTTAGTTTGGCTGGATGGCCTTAATTTTTTTTTCTTTCTGTTTTTTTTTCTGTTTGTTTCTGTAAGGCTGCTTCGATCCATCATTTATGTTTCCCTCTGTAATGCACTAATGCGTGCTTCTTACAAAAAAAAATAATTTGAATGTAAACAGATCAAATAGTCCATTATGCCCTTTTTGAGTGTTTGAAAACTAGTATGTGGGGCCCTTTTGTCAGCTCCAAGTCAGCAGATGACATCACATTTGGGGTCAAAATGAAAAGTTGGACGAAAGTGTAAGGATTGAAAAGTTTAAGGGTCTAAAAAGATGAATTTTGAAAAAGATGTACTGAACTGATTTTACCCCTAAAGTTAAGGGTACTAAACTGAATTTTTTCCAAAAAAGAAATTTGTGTGAGTAAAGAATCTCATTCATTCTTTCATTGTTTGCAGTTGTTTCTTGCATATAGTAACCAAATTCATAACATTCCCAATATCTTGATCTTTTTTTTGCAACGCCTTTGACAAATCATTTGTGAGCCCCAGAACCTTTCTTATCAAGTGTAGACAAAAAATGAATTCATATGATCGCATGTAATCCAATAAAACCTCTGCTTCTAGCTTTTGTTCGGAGCTTGTTCCATCAATTCTAACTACCTCAAGTATAGCCGTCACAGATTTGAACATTCTAACCAAGGAATAATAAAAATATCAATAGATCCATGCCAATCAATAAGAGAAATTCTAGTAACAAAAAGAATAGAAAAAAAATTATATATAATTAAAATTACAATTAACCGTTAAAAACAGAAAAATATCATTGAAAAAAAATTAAACAATTAAAGGCTACCACATACAAATATGGACAAGTGAGAGTGTGACAGTTATCACCATAATAAAAAAACTGATATATATATATATATATATAGTTTTTTTATAGTTTGATGAGCGTGCAAGTGTGGAACATAGATCTACCGATTTTTATGTAAAAGGTGAAGTAGAGCAGATGACCCACTCTGTCCCTCTGTCTCTGAAACCTTGTGTCTGTTTCAATAATTAACCTTGTTTCTACCTTGTACTGTGAGTTTACACTCCACCTTGGATTCTCTGTTGTTACAGGCATGGATCACAATAGTGCCAAGTCCGTCGAGAGATAAGTCGGTAAAATGTGATTCATCTAATGTGGAGCAAATGAAACTGCTTAAAGAGACTCTAGGATGACGGCGAGCTCGGCGTCACGCACCATTTGCCGACCCAGATGAAAATAACTTCAAATGGAGGGCCAATTTCAGGCCTATTTTAGACAAGTCTCAAGCAAACGAGTCTATTTTGGTCAGATGTAGAACATCTGTCTATATTGAAGAGAACAGAATGAGGTTTGATCCCTCCATGGGAATGAGAGGAGAATATAAACAGGGGTATTCTGGTAAAAATAGTGTTAAGGTGTGTGGAATCTAAAAAATAGTGAATAAATTTCAGCACCATATTTTAATGGCTTCTTCCTCTTAAATTTCTTAAAACTCTACACGCGGCCAAAAACCAAAGAAAAATATGAAAAAAATGACGATCCTGGTGGGACCCTACTACCAGCACTGGTCCGTTTCCCACCTCCGGGTCGAATAAAACCCATTGGGCCTAAACCCGACCCCGTCGAATTGCACGCGACCACTCAGCGACAGATCATATATCGCCCTGGCCGCCGGATCCGACAGCGTGGCATACGCGTTGTGAATCTCGATGAACTCTCGTCCGTCCGACTCGGCTTCCGACGACGCGTCCGGATGGTGCCGCTTCGCGAGGCTCCGGTACGCCGTCTTGATCTCCGTCTGCGACGCGTTGGTCCTCACCCTCAGAACCTCGTAGAGGCTCGCCGGAGTCGCGGTCACAGAACGCCGTTCCGTCTCGGCCAAGGCCCTGACGGAGACTCTGAGCTGGCGGCGGGGGAGGGAGGTGGAGGAGAAGGAGAGGCCGGAGAAGGCTAGGGTTGCCGACATGGAGAAGTCCGTCGAGGGCAATTTGGGAAATTTTGAAGAAATTTGGGGATCGAGAGTGGTGTGTGAGAACTGGAATTTGAAATAGGAAGAGAACAAGGATGGGGTTATTTATAGGAGTCCAAATGTTGAGAGGCGCTGACGTGGTACTCCAAAGAGTTGCACTCATAAAATGTCCTTGTAGAACATCGATATTAATGAAATCTTGATAATGATTTTAGAAAATAGGATTTTATTGGTTTCATTTCTTTTTCATTTATAGATTTCGTACCCTTTATTAAGTTGTGTGCTTATCTTATTTATTGTAACATTGACATCCATTTTTAAATTTTTATTACAATTACTAAAATTGATCATGTCTTAACTAATTAGTATGTATTGTTGATCATTAAACAGAATTTTACTCTTGTAAGGTTTGCTGTTATGTGAAGTTCTAAAATTAAACTTGTAACATGATAAAATATATGCATTGACAGTTTTTTTGGTGATAAAATTTGGTGAATCGAATTAGTTGGCAACACAAGAAGATAAGCCTGCTGAGATATATATCCAACATCGGAAATATGAGATCTTACATGTAGCTTTATAAGGGTTTGAGCCACTCTCTTTATTGCCAATTGGTTTTGGAGTTGAACCCCAAATTACTTTATCATGGTATCAGAGCGGTTTACCCACGTATACGTGTGAAGCCTAAAGGCCACACGAACTCCACGATCACCCAAGTTGTTGTTCACGTGTTAGGTTTGAAGATTCGCTACACGTGTAGGGGTGTGTTGAGATATATATCCTACATCGGGAATATGAGACCTTGCTTGTGGGTTTATAAGAGTTTGAATCGCTCTCTCTATTGTCAATTTGTTCTGGAGTTGAACCCAAACTACTTTATCAAAACCTACTACCAGAGTTTACAATGGAGAAGATGTATAGGTAAGTACTACATGACCTAACACAAGAAGATGGGTAAGTATGACCTTGGTAACATTAGGACATGTGCATGTCTTTGTACATGCTCATGACATGCCCATGTCTTTTTTCTCGGCCAATGTTGAACACAAAATTACTCATTGTTGGTAAAAGCTGTTACTCTACAAGCTCTCATACGTGACAAAGTTTCCAGAAGGGCATAATCAAGCTCGAATAAAATGAAAATGACCACCCACCATAAAATACCATGGGCCTCTTATCTTTGCGGTAGATAGAAACTAGAGAGTGAAATGAGTAGAAGCCCTCAACTTAGGCTATCTATCTTTTTCCGGGTTTACACGTATAAATGGTTCTAGAAGCCCTTGTCTTGGCCCTAAGGTTAACCCAACGTACCGTACTGGTCCTCGGGCACTAACACTGATGGCATATAGGGGACAATGTCACAATGACGAAGGGTTAGTGCTTAACTTGCTAAA
The DNA here is from genome assembly GCA_951800085.1 of Comarum palustre. Lineage (NCBI taxonomy): Eukaryota > Viridiplantae > Streptophyta > Magnoliopsida > Rosales > Rosaceae > Comarum > Comarum palustre. The sequence continues at coordinate 1,446,107 of OX637587.1, forward strand.
GAAAATAAGAGTTGGTACTTTGTGTGCAAGCTAGTCTTCTAGAAGGCTTTCCCTTTTCGTTTTAGTAGTTAAGCTCTGTTTTTTCCTAGCTAAAAGAGAACATTTTATGGTTGTGGATCTCCTCAATTTGATGAATGGTTGTCTTTCTTTGATTAGGATGTTCAAATGTAGACTCACCTTGCAGACCACAATATAAATGCGCTACTATTTTCACATTACAAATTTGCAGATCATATTATAAATCGTCTATAGTACATTCATATCGTGATTTGCAGTGCGGATTTATTCCCTAATATAAACATATAATAAGTCTGAAATGTGCGAACTGAGCAAAACGGTGCAATTAGTTTGGAAGGGTTTTATAAGAACTTTGTTTGATGATATATACTCATAATCTTTCATGGGATAAGAGTAGTTTCTTGCCAAAGGAAGGAAAACAAGATATTCTTGTGAATGAAAGAAAAATATATGAATAATTCTCTGTTTTAAATAGCACGCCTTAAGTCACGCTATAGCTTAAGGCGTGACGTGGCTTCTCCATTTCGTTTTAAAGCTTCCTTTGAAAGGTTTTTGTCACAAATGACTCGCCTTTTTCGTCTTGAGACGGAAAATGCGCTTTAAGACGGTTAAAGACATCGTGAGACGTCACTATTTATATGTTGATTTTTAATCTGTACTCTAAAACCACGTTGTTTTAAATAAAATTTAAAGAGAAAAAATAGCGTTGTTTGACTTTTTTTATTTCATTATTGAGCAACTTTTCTTATGTTCTCTTTCAGATCATGAATGAATGATTTTATGTTATTGTTTTTGTCATTAAGAATGTTAAATATTATCTTTGTGATCTTGCTACTAAAAGTTTAATATTAGATAGCACCAGAAAAATATCCAACTTTAGCAACTTTATTATTGGAAGAAGATGACTGCTGCACATAGTTCTTGGTTCCTGATGCAATTAATAAACGCTTCCCATTGATTACTTCCTTTATCAATTCTTTGGCTGCCTAAATTTGCTCTTTCCCTCCATTTATATATACCAATCTCTTCGTTGATTTATCATTAGGAGGAAGATGTAATGTCACAATCTGAATTCGAGATCCTGACTTGGTTTGCATATTCTTAATAGTCTCACCCCCTTGCCAATTATCAAAGAAACCATAATGTTTGGAACCTTCATCACAAACTGTTCATCTCCAGAATGCATTGAGTTAAATCTCTGAGACAAACCGCTTTCTTTGATGGTACTGTAGTTTCTACATAAACCTTCAGTTGGAGTTACAGGAGATTAGTTTTGAATAGTCACAGGAGTAGAACTTGATTCTCGGATGATGTCAAACTCAAAATCCAATAATAGTGTGCGCAGCCGGCTTAGAGTGATCGGTGTCTTGCTAGCTCTAATGACTATCTTTATGGTTAAGAAACCAACAGGCAATCCATTCAAGATCAGAGTAACCATATCTTCATCAGAAATACGAACTCCAGCTACTGATAGTTTATCTCTGATAGTTTTAAATCGCTCCATATACTTGTCAATGCTATCATTACCTTTATGAATCTTTTGCATAGAGTTCTGGAGCTCAAAAGCTTGTAACTTTGAGAGTTTAGCATATCTCTCCTCAAGTACAAACCACACTTCTTTTGAGGTTTTACTCCCAACAATGAATGAAAGAGCTGAAGATAACGTACCAGCCAGTAAAGCCATTATAGCAGCATCATGCTTCCTCCACTCTTTATACTCTTGAGTAAGCTCATTGCCATTTCCAGCCTCTTGAGTTGCTTTGTATTGTGGCGGACAAGGGACAGACCGATCAATATATCCCATTAGGTCACATCCTACGAACAGGCTCTAGCATATATCTCCAAGTGACGTAGTTAGTATCATCTAGTTGAAATGTGATTCGATTATAGAAATTGGATAGTAGACAATTTTGGAACACAAAACTGTTATGCAAGCCCAAATACTTCTTCTCAAGCTAAGATGGAGATTGATTGTCGACTAATGATGCAAAGTGAATACCAATGCAGAAGCCTGTATCCCAAAACTCCTCAGAAACTAATTGGCAAACTTTATATAGGCACACAACCAGTCTGCTGGAAGTCTCCAACCATGCCTTTTATACCATCTTCAATGTCACCACAAGTTTTTTTTAACTTTTTATTAATAACTCACATATCCTACATATGTCTAATAAGGTTTGAACTCGTGAATTCAAAGTTACTGGCTAAACATTTTAACCAACTAAGGCATAGCTCACCGACACTATCAATGTCACCACAAGTAACAATCTTTTGCACAGTCAAATCTTTATCTACCTTAACTATCAACAAAGGCCCCATACTTCATTCTTGATAACTGTTTATATAAACAGTGTCATTCACATTATGCCCTCAATATCTGTCATTATTTCGTCCAGTCCGTCAACCTGAAATTCACTTTTTTACTCCGAGTTTTCTTTATTTTCATCCGACCCGTCCAACACCAACTTTTCTCTTTGCTTTGTCCTTCACACCGATCAAAAGAGAAGAGAGAAAGAAACAATTGAGATTGATAGAGAAGTAAAGACGATGAAGAAGATGGTGAACACAGAGAAACAAAGAGCTCTTCGTCTGTTAACCTATTACAAAACTACAGTCATCTACATTTTATACTTTTATATTTATTTAATAAAAGTAACTTCTCATTTTTACCTTAACATAGATTGGGAGAGGAAGTGTAAGACTGGGAAGAGGCGGAGGTGAGGGTCCGCGGTGTGGAGCGGCCTATGGCGGACCGCTCGATACCCATGGAGGAGAGCAGCAGTGCTTGACGGACCGAAAGCAGAGGCCGGAGTCGGTGATGGAAGAGAGGGAGATGGAGGGGTAGGTTGGGGAAGTGAGAGATGGCATGGGGTGAAGGAGGAGGTGGAGGGGCCGGGTTTGGGGTTGCTGGGTTTAGGAGATGGGGTTAAGCAAGGAAACCGCACGCGCATGAGCAAAGGCTATTAGTAATTAAACAATGTGTGCAGTGCACTATGGATATCAGCTCTTCATAAATGCATGTGGGCTCTTCAGTGATAGAACATAAACCACTGGTTCCTCGAATATGTTTAATGATGAATCTTAACCATATACACTCACAGACCGTCTCATGGATGACAATTATCTCAGAGTGGTTTGATGAGGTAGCCACTACGGTTTGCTTGGTTGATCTCTAAGAAATCGACGTGTTCCCAATGGTGAATACATAACCAGTTTGAGAACGTCCTCTATGTGGGTCAGAGAGGTACCCAGCATCAGCAAAACCAACCAAAACATTGGTTGGGGTTTCAGTTTGTCTTTTCGGGATGTGCAATTTCATATGTTGTCCCATCTATGTTCTTATATGGATAGAATAGTCCCAAGTCAATGGTTCCTTTTAGGTATCGAAATATATTTTTGATACCATTCCAATAACGCTGTGTTGGTGCTGAGCTAAATCTAGCTAACAAGTTAACTGAGAATGCAATATATGATCGAGTACATCGAGATAAGTACAATAATACGCTTGTTGCACTTAGATAGGGAATTTCAGGTCTCAATACTTCCTCACCATCTTTCTTGGAACGAAATGGATCTTTCTTTACATCTAAAACATTGACCGATCATTGAGAGTGCTAATAGTATGCATTTCGTCCATTTTAATCGCCCGAGAATATTTTGGACACATGCACACCGGTGGATTATTATTCCACAAACTCGTTGTTAACTGAGTTTCCCAAGGTCATTCATCTCAATTTAGATTTAATCTAGCTCGCGGTTTCTTTTATTTCATCAAGAGTACCTACTATGTTTGTATCATCAACATAGATAGCTATAATTGTAATTTCGAAACTCGTTTTCCTTATGAGTACGCAGGAGCATAGTTCATCATCTTGTATCCCTTTCTAACCAAGTAGTCACTTCTATAAAATGAGCATTTCAATTAGAGCTTAAGAAAGGTCTAAATTGCAATTAAAGCTTAATAAACTTCTATATTTATTCTTCGTCAGTTACTATATGCACATATCAAGCATTTTTCCTTCAACAACAAATATATTATTCATCAAATACGAATAAAATTTTAGCCAACAATGTGTCCGGTTTGTTTGGAGACGATGGAGGCTGCATCTTGAAGTGGAATAAAATCAAGCAACTCGTATGCAGAGCTCGCATCTTTATCATAGAGGCTGCATTGAGAAGTGGCTTGCAGAGCAGGTTTTGCCCGCTGTGTCTGTTTTCTATGCCAGTCGAAATTACCCTCAAAAGGAAGAGAGTGAGCGATGGATGATTCTTAGAAAAGTAGGAGTTATGCAAACTGGTCTTCATTCTTCTGAGGAGATCACCTAAAGAGCTTTATGTCACGGACATAGCCATTTGGCCACCACATTTGGTTCATGCGGCGCTCCCCCACGTAGGAGCCAATCTTATCCATCAGGGCAACATACTGGTTTCCTCTTGCCTTGGGCTCATCAGGGGTTCGGCTCCAGACTCCGACCAGTGTGTAGGGATGACCTAATCCCCTCTTCAGCGTCAAGTTCTCAATTAGCGGCAAGCTCTCCAAACTCAACCGGGTCGGTCTGCCTGAACTCCGAAGAGACAGCACATATGCTCCTACATTCCGTGATATGGGAGCGCAATCCCACCAGCATCGCCCACAGTAGACACTCCCGAAAACAGGACGTGACATCCTCCCCCACCCAACATGGTGTACGTCCTCGTACACGGCATCCCGCCACGATGCCCGAGCTACGTGTCGCGGCATCCCATCACGATGCCCAAACGACGAAAGGAGTTTCCCAAAGATCGCCCAACATAGCTCCGCGCCAGACTTCGTCCAATCCTCACCCTCGAGGCACCCTGCCCACTAGACCCCTCCTTCGAGATCCCCCATCCACTCGGGGACACGACGGCACGTGTGAGCGCTCGGCAGCAACGGACATCCATCTGGTCCTCACCCTTCGAGGAACCCTGCCTACTCGTCCCCTCCTTCGGGATCCTCCATCCACTCGAGGACACGACGACACGTGTGAGCGCTCGATGACAGCGGACATTGATGTTAGGACGGCTCTGATACCACTTGTCACGGACCTAGCCATTCGGCCACCACATTTGGTCCATGCGACGCTCCCCCACCTAGTAGCCAGCCTTATCCATCGCGGCAACATATTGGTTTCGCCCTGCCTTGGGCTCATCAGAGGATCGGCTCCAGACCCTGACCAGTTTGTGTAGGGATGACCTAATCCCCTCTTCAGCGTCAAATCCTCGACTAGCGACAAGCTCCCTAAACTCAACCGGGTCGGCCTGCTTGAACTCCGAAGAGACAACACATATGCTCCTACACTCCGTGATCTGGGAGCGCAATCCCACCAGCATCGCCTATAATAGACACTCTCGAAAACGAGACGTGACATTTAGCTATCTTTGTAATGAGACGATAAGTAACGACGACGCGGAGAAAATGATTTGACATGATAACACAAAACACAAAATCAAATTCAACGTAACATACAGATCTTCTACCCAAAAATCCAAAGCTCTAAAAGGATTGGAGGCCGCAAACCCTGCACTCTCAATTTCGACAAATTTCACATCCCCCAAAAACTAATAATATGCCGAGGGAAATAATAGACACACCACTTGGTTCATGAGCACTAAACTCCAATCATATGATTCATAATCACATGTACATGTACATATGCAAAAACAAAACCTTCTGACTCATCAAACCTCTCTGATTGGTAGGTTCTTATCAATTTCACATGTCTTCCATGAACAATGGTCCAAAATTCCGACCTTTACTTTTACAGGTTTCAGCTTTACCTTCAATCATTCAAACAACGTTACATGCAAACGAATATCGATCATGAAGCTTTTCTAAAATGCCCTCTCCCGCCAAACCAAGGTATTTTTGTTTACGTTAGAGTGTGAGTCATTGCTCCAACACATTAACCGAGGAAGGGCTTTTCCCATAATTCCAGGGAGTCCCTAGTTTGCAATTTCCATTTTCCGCAACTCCTTAATGCGCAAAGAGTCGGGTTCCAAGCCTATAAATACTCTAGATTTTTTCCGAGTAAACTTCATCGTATATAGCTTTGTGAAACCCAGCAGTTCATTGTTGTTGGGTTCCTGATATTGTTTTTTGTAGTAAAGATGACGGTTGGGGCTGGAATAACAGTTGAAGATGGGAGTTTGATGGTGTTGGGGAACAAGGTGTTGGGTCAAGTGCATGACAACGTTGTTGTCACTCCGGCCTCCGGTGGCGCATTGGCCAATGGGGCCTTCATCGGAGTCGAGTCCGATCAGAAGGGTAGCCGGAGAGTGTTTCCGATCGGCAAACTCGAGTAAGTAGTAGCCTTGTTTACATGTATGTTCATTACATAGTTTTATATGTACATTATTGATTTGTGTGTATGTTTTGTGTTATAGGGGGTTGCGGTTTATGTGTGTATTTCGGTTTAAGATGTGGTGGATGACACAGAGAATGGGGAGTAACGGTCAGGATGTGCCGTTTGAGACTCAGTTTTTGATTGTGGAGACTAAGGAAGGTGGTCATTTTGGTGAAGGAAGCAAAAATGGAGAGGAGGATTCTGCTGTGTTTACGGTTTTCTTGCCGATTCTTGAGGGGGATTTCAGGGCTGTTCTTCAGGGCAATGAACTGAATGAGATTGAAATCTGCCTAGAAAGTGGTAAGTGAAATAGTTTGAAGTAAATTATAGAGAAGCTTTAGTTCATGATATGGAAATTCTGGATTCTGATATGATGGAGATTCGGGGGTTTTCAGGGGATCCTGATGTTGATGGATTTGAGGGTAGTCATTTGGTTTTTGTTGGGGCTGGATCAGACCCATTTGATGTTATCACAGATACTGTCAAGTAAGTAATTTCAGCAATTTGGATGCTAGTATCTGCTTTGATTCTAGTTCATGGTCTAAATTGCAATTAAACAATTAATGAATTTTTTTCCATTTATCTTAAGCTTTAGGAAGATAGTATAGCTGCTGTTTCAACTGGAACCATTTTCAGATTCAATGGCATGTAACAAATCTGGAATTTGGTCATAGAAACAGAAATCAAATAGATAGCAACTTATCTCCTGACAATATTTATCAATTCATGTACTAAAACGGATTAATTACTGACTTGGTTGTAATTTCTATACATAGGACCGTGGAGAAGCATTTACAGACATTTCATCATCGGGAGCGAAAGAAGGTAATTTATTCCCTAAGTTTTGTATTATGAATTTAACTTGTCTGTTTTGTTAGACAAAGCAAAGTAATTTACTTTTTTTTATTGTATCTAAATTTTGGCTTTGTGCTTCAGATGCCAGACATGTTGAACTGGTTTGGCTGGTGTACATGGGATGCTTTCTACACTGATGTCACTTCAGAGGGTGTAAAGCACGGTTTAGAGAGGTACTGATTTCTCACTAGACATTATTGCAAATCTTGATTGATGTCAGCATTTTTTAGATGGTAAAAGTCAAATTTTTGTTGTTCTTGCAGCTTTGAATATGGTGGAGTCCCTCCGAAGTTTGTTATTATCGATGATGGATGGCAATCAGTTAGTATGGATTCCACCGGTGTTGACTTCTTAGCTGATAACACAGCAAAGTGAGCACTTGGTGTTTCAATTTTTTCAAGCCTATTGTGTACGTATAGTTGATTTGCTTACAAGCTTTTTAACATTCATAATTTCTTGTATGTGTTTCAGCTTTGCAAACAGATTGACAAATATAAAAGAGAACCACAAATTTCAAAAAGATGGTAAAGAGGGTCACAGAGTAGAGGATCCATCTTTGGGCCTTCGCCACATTGTATCTGAAATTAAGGGAAAACATGCTTTGAAGTGAGTTCTCGTCAGTTAATCTGCTAATTTGGATGTGAGTTGTATATATTTTTGATCAGGAATTAATTATATCTGTTTGATTGTGAAATTTCTAGGTATGCTTATGTGTGGCATGCTATAACTGGTTACTGGGGTGGTGTTAGACCAGGTGTTTCTGAAATGGAACGCTATGACTCCAAGTTGGCCTTCCCTGTTTCATCTCCAGGGGTTGAGTCCAATGAGCCTTGTGATGCCTTCAGCAGCATTGCCAAAAATGGCCTTGGCCTTGTGAATCCTGAGAAAGTTTTCCATTTCTATGATGAGCTCCACTCTTATCTCGCGTCAGCAGGAATTGATGGGGTTAAGGTTGATGTTCAAAACATTCTCGAAACTTTAGGGGCAGGTCATGGTGGAAGGGTAAAACTTGCAAGAAAATACCATCAGGCATTAGAAGCGTCTATAGCTAGAAACTTTCCTGGACAATGGTATCATTTCTTGTATGAGCCACAACACAGACGGTTTATACAGGTAAAATAACATTTCACATTTGTCTGGTTCAGTAATGCATTTTGTTTCCTAAAAGTTTTAATAGTAATGATTTGGTATGACCTTGAATTTGTCAGTGCGAAGAGGTCAGCTGTTATAAGAGCATCAGATGATTTCTGGCCTAGAGATCCTGCATCACACACAATTCATATTGCTTCAGTTGCTTATAACACTGTGTTTCTTGGAGAATTCATGCAGCCAGATTGGGATATGTTTCATGTAAGAAAGAAAACTTTGTAATTTGTTCTTTAGTACTCAACTCTAGTTCTTATAGTTTCTGGTTTCTTATATTGGAGTTGTTTCCGTATTCAGAGCTTACACCCGATGGCTGAATATCATGGAGCAGCTCGTTCAGTAGGAGGATGTGCAATTTATGTCAGGTATGTTCTTCAGTTATGAATACGTCAGTTTCTGATACGAAATATATCAAGAAGATAAAGTGTGTTTTTACCTATATGTGATGCAGTGACAAGCCTGGACAGCATGACTTCGATCTTCTAAGGAAGCTTGTACTCACTGATGGCTCTATCTTGAGGGCTAAACTACCAGGAAGACCAACAAGGGATTGCTTATTTTCTGATCCTGCTCGAGACGGGAAAAGGTACTTAGAAAACAATGATAACAAGAACTAATTGTGATTCTTTAATGTTTGTTTTTTCTAATCCAAGTCCTGGTGTTGCAGTCTTCTAAAGATATGGAATCTCAATGATTTTACCGGAGTTGTGGGAGTCTTTAACTGCCAGGGAGCTGGCTGGTGTAAGGTAGGAAAGACAAATCTCATCCATGACCTAGAGCCAGGCACAGTTACCGGGGTTATCAGGGCTAAAGATGTTGATTATCTGCCCAAGGTTGCACATGAGGAATGGACTGGGGATGCTGTCATATATTCCCATCTTGGTGGTGAGTTTAGCATTTTGATTTGGTACTTGTGCTTGCTGCATATTTTACTGGTAGAGTGGTAGACTAATGTTGAGAGTAACTCCAACAAAATTGAGTATACTTGCTGCATATATTACTGGTAGGCTGTAACATCTAGACTAACTTATCAAAATTGACTTTGATGTAAATTGCAGGAGAGGTGATATATCTTTCCAAGGATGCATCTCGGCCAGTTACCCTGAAATCCCGAGAGTATGAAGTTTTTACAGTGGTTCCTGCTAAGAAATTGTTTGATGGGGTAACATTTGCTCCCATCGGCCTAATCAAGATGTTCAATTCTGGGGGAGCCATAAAAGAATATGAATCTAAGAGCAGTACAACAGTTGACATGAAAGTTCGTGGTTCTGGCCTATTCGGAGCCTATTCATCAGCTAGACCAAAGAGAATGACAGTTGATTCGGAGGAAACTGAGTTCTCATATGAAGTTGAATCGGGGTTGCTCACCATTGACTTGAGAGTTCCAGAGAAAGAATTGTACCTTTGGAACATCACCATTGAACTTTGAGGATTATCATGTAAGTGTTGTAGTTACCAGGGAATTGTATTAGGAACCAGTGTTGGTTTTGAGGGTAATGATATCTGCAGGTGTATTCATAAGTTGGGATGTAATCATGGAAATGCAATTTGCTATTGCATGATCCCCTTATTGTTGTATTCATTAAAATTGGAAGTTGAATGCAATGTGCTTTATTCTGTGCATGTTTGTTACCAAATAAGATGATCTCTCTTCTCTAGCTACATCGTTGATAAAGTAGTCTGTAGTTTACATCTAAAACTAATTGACAATTGAGAAAGTAGTCTAAATTTTTATAAACCACAGATAATGTCTCATTTTTTCCTATATAAGATTTATATCTTAACAATACTCAACAGCAAGATTTAGTACCAAACATACAAATCAACAAATCAAAAGTAAGATCCACTGAACATTACTATATTTGAATGTGTACTACAAACTGTTGTAACTACAAGGTTTCCCCAAAACTCGTATGTACTGCAATACAACAACTAGTTCTCTGTATTAACTTGATGAATTCTCTAAATTTGAAATCCAACACTAAAATCTTCTCTTTCATTTGGGTTTTGTAGGTAGTCTTAGTTCTCTTTTTTTTTTTTCTGGGTTTCTTTGCTGCATGCTAATATCTCTGTTCACAATTGCTCATCATTATATACTGCTATTGGTTGGCATGATTATGCTTACAATTAGATATGCTTTGTTTCAAATATTCACTTGATTAGATTAAACAGTTTATCTTTGTTTGTAAAAGGGATTAAACAGTGACTTAACAACTCACTTCTAACTAGCTTGCTGGCATCTTCATGCATAATATTAGTTATGTTATATATACCAAGTTAGTGAGTTGAGCTATATGATCTGGTTGCCTGTGATGCATCTACCATGTGAATGAGTAGGAAATGATCATCAGATAATGACATTGCAAAACTGTAGATACGGATAATTGTTTACAATTCTAGATCTTAGTTATTTGCTCCCCGCACCTACATGCCAAACAAGATTAAAGGAAGAAAAGCCGTTTACTGAAAACCCATTCAGCATCCTTTGAAACACCAACCAATTGTGATTAAGATAATGGTTAGTATATATTGTGAACAATCATCATGAGTATCTTTTTATGCTCCCTATATGAATGTAAAAGAATGGATGTCCTTTTTATGTAATCCTTGTTTACCAAATAAGGTGATTTTGCAAATTGGCTGATAAATGTTTATGTTTTACTGATCGATTATTTCACATTACCCTAATCTCTTGTTCGGCGAACACAGCTAAGGATGATAATGGCAATTGTGAATCAGCATTTGAAACTTGGAAGTCCAAGATATATGCTTTGACTGTCCCCTTGACAGTTGCCGGTCTACATGGCTCCGTACCTCCTTCATGGTTCAAGGTCTGCCCCTCACATTTTTCGCAAACATTCAGCATTCCATGATAATTTTTGGTGTGTATATCTCGTTACATGTTAATCATATTCTGTGTTTTTGCTTGGGACAATTTAGGATTTTATGCAGTCTCAAGGGAAAAGATCAAAGCTTCAACTCAAGTCTCATGCAAGTCTCGAAGGCATGTTTTCGGAGCTCTCAATAGCCTTTAGCAACGGCAATGTTCCGCCTTCATCTGTTGCAGCTGCTGATGTAGTTAGTATAGGGGACTCTTGGCTCGGTCATGCCATTACCAAGGGTCTGATTGAGCCAATTCAAGGGGTAGAAGACCAGGATTGGTATAAAGGATTGAGTGACAGATGGAAAGTAAGAACACAACTGCTCATGAACGATTTTATTAGTAGCTTGCTATATGAGTATTCTGGATAGACCTTAAGAACTACATGAACGATTTTTTGTTTCTTGTTTTGCTACATTAACTTATCAGAATATGAAGTGAGGGAATGAAACCTTTTGATTTTTATCACTGATGTATATCTTTCCTAAATTATGTATTGTAGGGTGTTCCTGATATGAATGTTGTGTAATTTAGAAAGCAAAGAATCACATTGAATAAACTAAAGGACACCACAAACCTGTATATAAGTACTGAGAAAAGTCCTGCGTAAATGTTTCATATGGCATGCTATACATGGCAATCACAGTCTGTTAGGGGCTCTGGTTGTTTTATTATTCAGCATATTTTTGTGGTTGGAGTCAATAGTGTGGTATGCATACAATCGCTGTCAAGCTCAATTAAATCTGTGAGCTGTTTGAGTCTGGATTCATACTTTTACTCCGTCATTTGAAGCTTTGGTTTGCAGCTGTTGTACTTTTAATATGGTGATGTCCTCTTTTGTTTGTCTAGTGTTTTTGGTGGTGTTTTACTTTTACTAAAAAAGTCTCAGGTATATCTGCGCAGGAACTCTGAGGGGAGAATTGACCCTGATGGTAAAATTTGGGCTGCTCCATATCGGTGGGGCTGCATAGTGATAGCATACAAAAAGTCTAAATTTAGAAAGCATAATGTGGCTCCTTTAACGGTCAGTTGTCTAATCTACCATTCTATGATAGGTTAGTTATTTATTATGACTGGTTTTCATATCTTTTCTCAGAAACAATGGGATCAATTAATATGCTAAGGAGATTGGCAATTATTATAAAGGCAGTTGGAAACATAGGGACTTGCAAGATTACATACTAGAATTTTCTTAATTTTCCTGATATCCTAAGTTAAGATTTGAATCCATAGGTTTAATTTATGCCAGGCTTATCTTTTCTTTGTAAAATTAATCGTGTATACTGTTTAGACGAAGTGGTTAGAGCAGGGTAGGAGTGAAATCCTTTAATCAAAAAAAAATCCTGTATACTGTTTCTCTGTTTATATTTTGTTGTTTAATTATCTGATTTGCAACAGGAGTGGGCAGATTTATGGCGACCTGAACTTTCAGGGAGGATTTCAATGATTGATTCTCCTAGGGAGGTTATCGGTGCAGTCCTGAAGCATATGGGAACATCCTCCAACACACAAGACATCCATTTGCTAGTTGATGGTGGGAGATAGGGATGGCATGAAAAACCATGGATATGGTTAACCATGGATATTTATCCTAATGGACATAAATTATGGGTAATGGGTAGCATCATATTATCCATGGAGAAATGGGTAATGGATAATTGATACCCACATGGGTATGGGTATTTTCATGGTTAACCATTTACCCATATATGACTTTATAAATGTCGTTTTTTTTCTTTATCAAAACTGATTAAACTTTATGCTTTTAGACATATTTATTCTTTATTTTCTTAAATATCAATTAGAATAATTTTGAATTTAAAAAAAGGATGAAATAATAAATCAAGGCGAGTGAGTTTCCCTGATTCTCAGTCTTCATTATCCCAATTTGAATTATCAACCCCAAATCTTCTTCTCAAATTTAATTCTCTTCTCAACACCACAATTCGCGTCTCTATTCACTGATCTAGATTAATCATCATTTTATCAACCCCAAGTCTTGATCATGAGTTGTAGATCACAGAAAAAAATAAAAGAAATTGAAGAGAAAATTCATTCACATATCTTCATTGATATCCAGATCTTCTTCAAATGTGCAGATCTTCATCTTCAAATATATATATATATATATATATATATATATATTTGTGGAGTCAAAGAAAATTAAAGCAAGAAATAAAAAGTCAAACGGATAAATGGTTAACCATTACCCAGTTGGGTATGGGTATGAAATATCCACAAAACAAAAAGATGGATATTTATCCAATGAACATTAACCATTTTTCTAGTGGGTGGGTATAATACCCGTGGGTATTACCCAATGGATACAATTGCCATCCTTAGTGGGAGAGATGCTGTAAGGCAAAATCTGGCTTTACTTGGAGAACAGGTATTCACCACCCCCTCTCCTCTCTAAGGGATTCTCAATAGAACACGCACGCTGACATATACATTCATATTTGTGATCTCAAGGTTGAGAAAAGAGCCGATGATCTTGATTGTTGCATTTGAAACATGCACTACCAGCCTTTTCCATCATTATATGACTAAAATTAGTATATCCTGTCCTCACTCAAAACGATGAAAGATAAGCCAACAATAATTGTGTGCTCAAGCTGTGCAAACAAATGCAGTCTGTCAGATGAAACTGCAATAAGCATGATGGTACTGGAAGAATAAATATTTTCTGAAGAATAACTAAAGAATGAATGGTTCCTATCATTGGATTGCATCCCAGGTGGAGAGGTGTGCAAAAAATGGCGCATGAGTCCTCTGTAGAACAGACCTTGGTAGTCACTCGTATGGACTCTTGCGGTAGATCCTTTTCATTTGTTCATTTTTTATGGACTCTTGCGTTTGAAAAGCATACAAAAGAACAAACTTGAGAATCACCTCTACTAAATTTGCTCCAATAATTGAATAAACATGCCAAATATCTGGCAAGAGCGGAATGAAGTACTATTGGTGCTTGCTGCTTTTAGGCCTGCCTGGGCTTACTTCTAACTTGATATCGTGTGTTGGTGTGACTCTTATTAGCGCTAATGACTATTACTTATCTTCCACCCTGCATGTCGTAGTTGCAGGCTTCACATGTCTAACTCAAGCACTGGAAATGTTCTGCCTTTAGCGCTTTAGGGTAATATGCAGTGATCTTATGAAATATTTCTTACATACATCAAGTCTGGCCAATCATAAGTGTTTTTGCATAAGTATTCTCTGTGATTGAAACAGAGGGCCATCTCCACTTATCCACCAACGGTTAAACTTGTGCTTGCAAATTAGAGAATATCTCTACTCACCACTCATCCATCAAGCAGAAGCCAAACAACCGAAAATAAGAAGGTGATGAAAAGGAGGAGGTTGGGAATAAAGATGCTAAAACGGTGTTTGAAAAGAGAGAAGTGAAGTTGGTAAATGATTGATAATATGAATAGCTGTAATAACACATTCTCCCCAAAATTTTGGAGGAAGATTGGCTTGAAATTTAAGAGCGCGTGCAACTTAGAGGATATGGCGATATTTGCGTTCTACCACCCCATTTTGTTGGGGCTTATAAACGCAAGAATGTTGAAAGAGAACTCCATTATCTTTGAAAAAAAGTCAAAGAGAAAGGAACTCAATGCCATTATCGATGCGAAAGACTTTTATTTGAGATGAGAATTGAGTAGATGCAAATGCAAAAAATTGTTTTACCAAAGATTGGACTTCCCATTTATGTTGCATCAAAAAACCCCATGTAAAACGAGAATGATCATCCACAATTGTAAGAAAATAACGGGCACCACAAAGAGAAGAATGTTTGTAAGGACTCCAAATGTCACAATGAATGGGATCAAAAAGTTTAACAGGTGAGATTGAACTGGTACCAAAAGAGAGACGACTTTGTTTTGCCAATGGACAAATATCACAAGCATGATTTGAACCAGAAGGAATAGAAATATCTAAAAAATGTTTAGCGATGTAATCTAGAGGACGATGTGAGACGTGACCAAGGCGACGATGCCACAAACTGGAAAAGGATGTAGTGAGATGACAAGAAGGCTGAATGGTAGATGACTGACATGGTTTAGGGTTGATTTTCTCTGTTGCTAATGCCATTAGATAATAGAGACCATTGTGCTATTTGCCCAAACCAATCGTCTTCCTCGAAACCAGATCTTGAAAAACACACCAATATGGACAAAAAGTCACTGAACAATTCAATCCCTTTGTAAGACGGCTAATAGACATTAGATCAACTTTGAAATTTAGAATATATAATACATTATCAAGATAATAACGTGAATTCAATGATATTGATCTCTTAGAAGAGATTTAGGCTTTCTCTCCACTCGGCAGAGACACAGGGGGCAAGGAATAATTTTTCTTGCTATGGGTCATCATCCTTGGTGATGAGATGATATGATCCGTTGCGCCACTATCGAGAATCCATTTGTTGAGAAGTGATTTTATAAAAAATTGTTTTGACATCTGCTACATTGACTTGTATATCATCAGATTTTTTTTATGATTCAAAATCGTCAAAGCACGTTGATATTGATGCTTGGAGAGAGGAATGCGAATAGCGAAATTGTCTTGTCGAATAGATTGATTTGATCGATTACCTTGGTTGAATACTATCATCAAGGCTGGATGATCAAGACGATCAACGAAGAAATATCTTAGATTTTGATTAATTATGGAGATTAGAGAATTGTTGTACGAGATATAGAGTATAACAAAATAAGCAAAGGAATTACTATACGAGATGTGCAGCGACTATAGAGTCAGGATCTTGTCCTGCTCTGATACCATAAAACTGAATAGTTTTGCTGGAATAGTTTTGATTCATTCATGTTACAACATATATACAGATTACAAGGGAGAGATCTTAGCTGACAAGAAATCGAACTACAATCTAGGAAACTGTATATGACAAGTAAACCTATAAAATCTCCTAATTGAAATACACATGGAATTTTCTAAATGATTTACAATTATGATATATGATACTTTCCCACAATTGTCAATTGGTTTGGAGTTGAACTCTAAACTATTTTATCTTGGTATCAGAGCGGGATACCCACATCCACGTATGTTAGCGTTACTGGTCATACGCACTCCATGTCATCTCTAATGTTATCCACGTACAGGGCGTGTTTTGTCTGTAGGCTTATAAGAGTTTGAACTACTTTTTTTTGGCCAATTGATTTTGAAGTTGAACCACAGACTACTTTATCAGAAACAAGTATGAAATTGGAGCAAGAGACTTGAATACCTCCGGGGACGGCGTCTTCATGAACTTGCAAATATGGAAGAAGTTATGGCAAGGCACGCTAACAATAGAAACAGAGAGGCCATTGTTGGGAATCAAGCTAGGAAGTGCTGAAGGTTTGTAGTCAAGGTTTACACTTTCTCAACTCGTAGTTGCATGTAAGTAGTTGATCTTATGATAGATGTATATTAACATCATGTATTAATCCAATAGCAGCAGCTCTTTGCCAACCCTGCCGGCCTGCATGCCAAAACTCTATCAAGAACGTACCCTCAACAAATCACTCAACCTCCCCAACACTCTCTTCGGCTTCTTGCTCAGCCTCAGACACCACAGCCGTTATGTAACGTACCCTCGCGACTTTGACGTCAGGCTGACGATCTCCCGGATGTACTTCTCGTCGGTGGGGTCCTCGTCGATCGTGCATGGTGGCTTATAGTCTTATACTACCAAAATTTCCAGGTCCGGCGCGATGGTGCAGGCGAATGGTGCTGGGCGCCATATATTGCTGTGAAGATCGAACCGAAGGTTCTAGATGATTTCATCATCCGTTTATGTTTCTTATATTTTATGATGGGGCCCGCAAAGACACCGACCGCCATGACGCGACACATGTCGGCCTGGCCCATTAAAAATTAATTTTAATTCGATTTGAAAATCCAACGCCGTCCGACCATGGCCACCTTCCTCAGCGAGTCACAATGTTGTTCCTCCGAGTCCACCCAGTGGACACCGGCCAACCACACCGTCAGCCTCGAAGACGCCGAGTTCACCACCATCTCCGCCGCCCAATGCTTATCAGATATTCTAATCCGGTCACGCAGACCAGTGCAATGCTTTTGGGGTCTTTTTAGAAAACTTGGATTCTGCATGTTCTTGTTTTAAGCACAAATGTCTCTGGACTTAAGGAGCAGCCAGACAGACAATCAATGTCTCTGGATGTTTCCGGGTGGCTCGTGGTCCCTTTGGCGGGTGGCACGGCTCCAGAAATAGCGAACTTCCCTGTACTCCGAGTTTTCCTGTGCAAAGAACAAACACGTCAAAGAGGCGTCCCCGGGTTTACCGAGGGAAGCCACTCCGATGCTTAAGTTAGACACTGTCAGCTAAGCATAAAACTCGGGAATAGTCAAGAAGTTTCATCGTACCTTTATGGGGAGGCATGTGCCGGTATTTATAGTAGCATTGAAGGCAGCATTCCTGTCCCTTTCCAATGTGGGAGTAGTTTCCCTTGCTTTACTTAGCTTTATGGCGAATTAGGCCCAGACAAAGGGCCCAGAGTGGCTTCACATTTAATTGTAACCCGGTAAAGGTGAAATATTAGGTTCCACCTATAAACAAGTCCCCCAAGTCCTCAGTCAAGGGGTACGCTTGGGTGGGGACTTAAAATCGTTTCTTTACCGGGTTACAAAGTTAGCAACCAAACCCGGGGTACCCAGTCCCCCAAGTCCGTACGCAAGCGTAACCCGCAGACACTCTTACGTTGAGAAATCAAAACGGCGTCTCCGGGTTGTAGTGGGGGGAAACTGAAAAGTTTTTCGGTTTTGTGAAGCGGCATGCGTGACACGTGTCGTTTCCCTCGAGAAACTGAAACGTCCCTTCAGTGCACGCCTCTAACTGTATAAATAGGGGTTGAGGGTGACAGTTTTGTCTCACCTCCAAACCCGATAACTTTTTCGTGCTTTTTCCTGTCGCTTTCTTTTGTCGCTGTTTCTTTTGATTCTCAATCTCAAATCGATCTCAAAAACCCCTTCAAACACTCAAAAGTAAGGTATTGTTTCTTCTTCCCTCCTTTTTGATTGTTTTGGGACGATTTGTGTACTGTTTCTGGGTTCCCAGGAACGTTTTCTGGGTTTCTGCGTCTGGGAATTTAGCTTCGTGACGCCGGGTTACCTGGTTTTTGTTGACGCCCCCGTGTTTTCTTGTTTTGCAGATGGCCAACGAAACAATGGACACTCACGTCCCCGAGTTTGCCTCCGTAACCTTCACTGATGGGACCGCTCTTGACCCTCCCGGGTACTCATTGACAGCGGAGGAGATCGTGGAGCTAAGGAGCAACTGGAAGATCCCCGAGTCTGTAGAAATTCGGCCTTTAGAACCCGAGGATCAGTTCTTCGCTCCCGGGGATGGGTGGACGCTATGCCACGAGTATCAGCTACGGTGCGGCCTGTCACTCCCGCTGAAGGTAGAGGTGCAGTACCTCTTGGCTGCGAGCAACTTCGCAATCGGGCAAGTTGGACCGAACATGTGGAGGCAGCTACTCGGGTTGTGCGTTATGTACAAGGTGCTGAAGCAGCAGATGCCAACCTATCACGAGTTACACGCCATGTACCGGGCCGAGTACTCCCGGAAGGCGGGTTTCAGTGGGACCATCCAACTGAAGTCCAAAGCGGTTTTCAAGAAGATCGTCGAGGACCTGCCAACCTCCGTGAGCCGGACCTGGAGGGAGAAAAGTTTCTTGATAAGAAACTTTCAAGACCCGGACTACGCGCTCCAAGTACCGGTCGATTTCCAACAACTGATGAGTAAGTCTTCTTCCTCAGGGTTTCTTTCTTTTCTCCGTCCCGGGTTATAATCATGTTACTTGTGTTGCAGACGTCCCCGACATTCCTCTGGAGCCGGTGATGGAGAAGAGGATCCGGAGGATGCTATGGGCCTTCCGGGGTCAAGATGACCGGAGTTCATACCGGCTTTGTAGGCTGTATGTGTACAGCAGGTGCCGGTTGATGGAGCTCCCAGGTTTGTCTCGTGTTCCTTCAACTTTTGTTGTTAAATGCTTCTTGTGTAACGGGCTATATGTGTTTCTGCAGCTCTTCTTCCAATGGAGTTTACGAAGCGGAAGAACCCGGGAATATACGACGGGTTTGAAGATAAGGCTGTTTGGGCCGGGATCCGGACACAAGCAACGGATGGTCAATTATACGACATTAACCTGACCACGAAAGCGGCTTTCCTGCGCCCAGAAGCAGAGCAAGGGGATACTGAGAAATTCCTCGTGGACACCTTGCACTTCAACGAGATCCCCGGGTACCTTGCTGAGGTACTTGGCACGGAGATGTACCAGGAGTTAGATGAAGAGATTGTGGGGAGCCCCGCGGAGGAGGTGGCGGAAGTCCCGGTGATTGAAGAACCGGTGACTCAATTCCCCTTAGCAGACGAAGAGGTGGAGTTTGAAGAACCGGTGATGAGCGCAGTTCCCTCATCTATGCTCCCGGGTGAGGAGGTGTTTACCGAAGAGGATGACGACGGGGGTGAAGAAGTTGTCGGTTTCGAAGGGGTGGCGAGTGAGAACCCTGAGGGGAGTAATGGGAGCGACGAAGTGCACGAAGTGGAACCCGTCCCCTCCCACAAACGCACCCGGGAGGCATCCAGCTCGGCAAGGTCCGAGAGGAAGAAGAGGAGGAAGGAGAGGAAAGAGAGGAGGGAGAGAAAACAGCACCGGGACACTGACGAGATAATGGAGGAGTTGGCGAGCGGGGGAATGGCGGACGTGGCCATCCAAAGGATGGTAGCGGACTTGAAGAATTGTGCCGCCGACTCCTATGTCCTGGAGCATGAGGACCCGTTGACTGTAGCCCGGAGGGCGCAGGAGAAACTGATGCGGGTAAGTGTCTTTTTCTTTAACCCGTTCTTCTTTTGTTTTTGTTTCCTTGTACTAACCCGTTATTTGATTCGTGTAGGCTGTCAGGTTGTCGTACTTGGCAACCGATCGGCTCATAACCGAAGGCATCCCCGAGCGAGAGAGAGTCCTCAGGGATGATCTCCGGGCCGCCCGGGACCAGGTAACGGCGAGTGAAGAAAACCTGGCTCGGGTCCGGGAATTCGCAAGCGCATCAGCCATTGCGTCGAGTGCAAAGTTGGCCAAGGCAGAAGAACACGTAGCAGACTTGGTGGCCAAGAACTCGGAATTGGAGAAAGTCATCGAGGGTCACCGGGAGGACCGGTGTGCTCAAGATGCCGCCATTGCTCAGCTTACTGAACAGAATCAAGCGCTGCAGCAACAAGTGACTTCTGTGGAGCAGCAGAAAGGAGAGTTGGTGCAGGCTGTTTCCCGGGCCAGGGACTCTGCTGTCTCCGAGTTTCTAGCGAGTCCCGAGTTTGAGCTGAAGCTGCGGTCGGCGAGGGCTGAGGCTCGTGCCGAAATTGTTAGCGCCGGGATTCGCCAAGGGTGGCTCGACAAAGCCGGGTATGATGGTCACCAAGGTCACGTTAGACCCGACGAGGCTGCAGGCATCTCCCGGTCGACTCCTGCCATGGCCGCAAACCCTAGGGCTCCTGCAAACCCGGCTCGGAGTCCCCCGGTTCATTCTTCAGCAGCCCGGAGAGGTACTTCCCGTGGTGGGATTGTCGGTGGTCCTCAAAACCGGCCACCGCTCCGTAGGGGACAGTTTATCATACGGCCCCGGGGAGGACGTGGCGGCTCGAGCACTGGCGGTGGTAGCGGGTCTGCAGCGCCCTGAGCTGGAGCCTAAGTATTTGTCTTTGCTTTTGTAGTGTAGTCTATTTTGTAGCGGTTTACTGCTCTTGTAACTGACTTTCGAATAAAAGTATTCAAGCTGTTGGCATAATTTTTCCTGTCAAATAACACGTTAACTTGATGCATATCTCGCAAGTGTAGAAAAAATTTACATATGGTGCCGGTCTGGCATGTTATCGTCATAAAATAACAATAGGCCCGGTAGGGCTTTACCGGTCCGTTAGGGCTTCCTGTCAAATAACACGGTAATGTGATGCATAATATACAAGTGTTGACAAAATGTACGCATATTGCCGGTTTGGCATGTTAACATTATAAAGTGAAAATGGGGCCGCTCAGGCTTTACGGGTCCGTTAGGACTTCCATGGGCCGCTAAGGCCTTGGGTGGGAATGTCTTTCTATAACACGGTATTTTTCCCTGTAAAATAACACGTTAAACTGATGCATAATTTGCAAGTGTGACAATTCACATATATAGTGCCGGTTTGGCATGTAAATAACAATAGCGCCGCTAGGGCTTTACGGGTCCGTTAGGACTTCCAACCCGATGCATAACCTGTAAGTGTTAACAAATTTCACATATAATGCCAGTTTGGCATATAAATAAAGATAGTGCCGCTAGGGCTTTATGGGTTCATAAGGACTTTCAACCCGATGCACAACCTGCAAGTGTTGACAAAATTCACACATATAATGCCGGTTAGGCATATAAATAAAGATAGTGCCGCTAGGGCTTTACGGGTCCATAAGGACTTTCAAGGGCCGCTAGGGCTTTCCCGGGCCCGTTAGGATTTCCAAGGGCTTCCTGCCAAATAACACGGTAATCTGATGCAAAATATGCAAATGTTGACAATTTATACATAATGCCGGTTTGGCATGTGAATAAAAATAGGGCCGCTAAGGCTGTACGGGTCCGCTAGGACTCAAAGACTGAAATAAGGCCGTGAAAGGCTTGCAATATTTCAAGTTAAGGAGATTACCAGAGATTATCGGAGATTTCTGAGTTTGACAGTGAAATAAGGCCTTTAAGGCTTGCAATATTTCACGTCATGTAGACCGGAGATTATCGGAGATTTATCGGAGCTTGCCGAGTTTTGACCATGAAATAAGGCCGTGTAAGGCTTGCAATATTTCATGTCAAATGGAGATTACCGGAGATTATCGGAGATTTATCGGAGCTTGCCAAGTTTTGACCATGAAATAAGGCCGTGAAAGGCTTGCAATATTTCATGTCAAATGGAGATTACCGGAGATTATCGGAGATTTATCGGAGCTTGCCAAGTTTTGACCATGAAATAAGGCCGTGAAAGGCTTGCAATATTTCATGTCAAATGGAGATTACCGGAGATTATCGGAGATTTATCGGAGCTTGCCAAGTTTTGACCATGAAATAAGGCCGTGAAAGGCTTGCAATATTTCATGTCAAATGGAGATCGCCTGCATTCACTCAACAAACTGATTTGATAGACATAACCCGGCCGGGTTTTATGTGGGCCTGAAAGGCTTTATATATATAACATCAAAATATAATAAACTTGGACAGTTGTAGATAACTTTTGTACCTACTTGGGATGTACGCACTGTCAAAATTTCGCGGGTTTCCATAACCCGGAGGATTCCATCATTGTTCTTCAAAATATTAAGCGGGAGGTCCTGAGTTCGACTCTCAACGAGAGCACCAATTGTTTCCGGGTGGCTCGTGGTCCCTTTGGCGGGTGGCACGGCTCCAGAAATAGCGAACTTCCCTGTACTCCGAGTTTTCCTGTGCAAAGAACAAACACGTCAAAGAGGCGTCCCCGGGTTTACCGAGGGAAGCCACTCCGATGCTTAAGTTAGACACTGTCAGCTAAGCATAAAACTCGGGAATAGTCAAGAAGTTTCATCGTACCTTTATGGGGAGGCATGTGCCGGTATTTATAGTAGCATTGAAGGCAGCATTCCTGTCCCTTTCCAATGTGGGAGTAGTTTCCCTTGCTTTACTTAGCTTTATGGCGAATTGGGCCCAGACAAAGGGCCCAGAGTGGCTTCACATTTAATTGTAACCCGGTAAAGGTGAAATATTAGGTTCCACCTATAAACACTGGACTTGTTCAGTTTGGTTGTAGTTCAATGAAGCTTCAATTGGATCACGGATGATGAGTGTCTTTTGGGAATGTAGTTCAAGGAAACGAACATTACATTTTCTGATCAGTCTATTAGCAATGTTTTATCAACAAGGTTTAGCTAATTTGGGTAGGAACACATATGGTGATTTCCTGGTGAAATAGAAGGTGCAAATTAACAAGCCTGTGTATGATTTCTTGAACCATTAAATAAAAGACAATTGATCAGCTCAAACAAATTTTCTTCTTGAAGTAACAGAATCAGACATAAATACCAATGTGGTTACAATGACAAATCAACCCACCGCAACAATTCTCGAAACAAATCACACAAACTTAAACGAAAATTCAACTTCTTTTTGGACTTAAATTTAGATAGCTCCATCTTGGAGTCTAGAACTTGGACTGGAAAACATAAATAGTCTCCTTGTCAACCTGGAATGCCTTTGCAAGAACATCAGCAGAAACGGCAGGCTTTGATCCAAACACTGCATTGGCAATGCTAATAACACCTGGATTTTGGCTGCTCAAAGCTGCAATGGCGACTGCGTTAACATTTCCAACATTGTACTGGAAATGCACAAGTCCTACTGGGAACACAAACACATCTCCCTTCTGAAGCACCTTTGTGATAAGTTTGTTTTCGGGGTTGGAAGTGACAAAACCCACCTGGAGGCTCCCTTCAAGGACTGTCAAGATCTCGGTAGCTCTAGGATGAGTGTGTGGAGCATTGATACCCCATGGTGCATAGTCTATACGAACAAGGGAGATTCCAAAAGTATTGAGTCCTGGAATTTGGACTACATTAGCAGGGGTCACCTTTGAACCAGCAGGGTTTGATGTGTTCCCTGCTAGGTGAAGTCCACTGAAGAAGAAATCATCGGCGAAAACAAGCTTGGGATCCTTGCACACATGTCCATTCACTAGTACTGAAATAAAAATTCATGAGAGAAATGCATCAGAAACATATATAAATAACAGTATAGCTTAATTTTTAATTGAAAATTACAGTCACATTGATATATGGAAATGATTCTAGCTTGCTAGCTACCTGAGCCTGTTGGATCAGCAACACAGAAATCCTGAAGAGAACTTGGATCAGAAGCCAAAGCAACGGAACAAACACTTACGGCAAGGAATGCCAATAACAGAAACTTAGAAGCCATTAGAAATTAACGTTAACTCTCTCAAGATTAATGTCACACTACGATCTAGGATGGAAACACTAAGCAGAGAGATGAACCAAGTTAAATCTTCTCAACTCTGGATTGGGTAAGATACAAATATGTGTCTGCTTTTATAGTGAGAGCTATGAAGCTTATATTTGCATGCTTTCTCATTCATTGAAAAGGTCTAGTTTAGGTTACCGTGTTGACAAATTAAGTTGTGGATAAAGAACGTAATGTGCTGCCTCTGCACTAAAGCTTGTCATCTTTTGCCTTATGCTTTTCCCAGGCGCCGGCGTTGAATTGATTCCTTTCATGTATGATAAGAAAGTGATGAGAATGGCCAGGTCAGAGTGAATCACTGTGTATTGCTCATAGCACTATTAAGGAGGAGAGTATTCCATGTACCGTTAAAAGACAAAAAAAAACAGAAAAAACAAAAGTAAACAGTGCATACATCTAACGGTGATGAGATGATCAGAGGGTGTGAATTGAGCGGGTCACGGACAGTGATGGTGCATCAAATAATTTTCGTAAAGCTGTTCCCATTACTTGCCTTACTGCTGGTACTTGTGAACCTGTTGGGAAGGCTTAATATCTACTGAGAAAATCATCTCACTTTTGGATTTAATGCACAAGGAGAGTTCAAGACAGATGAGAAACTGTTCACGTCTATTGTTATTTCTAGTTTAGTGTTGCATTCCTTAAAATAACTAGTTGCTATGCCATTGGTTTTAACCATCAAATAAGTGTTGTCAAAAGCTTTACCATATTCCTGCAAATTTATATGTTCTAGATAATACTACAACAGATATATGTACTTTATTAACCATTTGAAGTACTTGAGATTCCATTTCTTCATGGAGCTATGCTGATCCACAACATTCTCAGATTCTCTGCCGTCTCTCAGGCTTTGGAGCCTAGTACCTGTATTCAAGGTTTTAAGCACCAGTCTTTGACTTTGCAAGATTGAAACATGGGATTTTACACTGAGTTTGTACAAAAGTAAGGAAAAAAATCACCTATTTTGACTGGTTTTTTCTTCCATGTTAGAAAAACATCTTAAAAATCTCCTGCAGAAATCAATTAAACTTTTCAGTTTCATGATAGCCAAACATAAAATGGTAACAAAAATGAAGAAGAAATAAACAGATTCATCTCATCAAGGACTATTTAAAATGTTTCATACTATTTAGTCACCCTAATCACCATCAGATTTCATATCCTATATGGATGCAGCGGTCCCAAACTGTTACTGAAAGATCAAGGTTGAAATTACCTAAAAAGAGTTGGTTTATTTCATTTCAAGAATTATAATATCAACAAGAGCAACAATGATGCTACTGCAGCAAAAAGGTATGCACTATACAGAATGGAGAGGAAGAAAAACAAAGGCCAAAATGCCCTGTATACAAAACTATAAGGCAATCTAACTCCACAAAAGAACTAATGCAAGCCAGGTATACACCTTGTTCCTTGACAAAAATTATGAAAATAGTGCCAGCTAATTAAACCAGACAAAACTTACACACAAATAACATACAGCCACAGTTAACGTACCGTTGTTCATTTCAAAAGCAACATCAAACTTCAGCAAGTAAAGAAATAGACCAAAAGTCCATTTTACTGGTATTAATTAATGATACCGGCCTGTTGTATTCAATAATTAGTCTGTTGATGTATAACTGTCAAAGAAACCTGGAAATTTTGGCAAAAAAAAGAAACCTGGAAATCAAAAAGAACAACTGCAATGCTGTACTGTAAACAATACCTCAAACAGAATACGTATATAAATAACATAATAGTACCAGATATATGAGTAATGGTTAAGTATACCATATCCCTATTTGGAATGAGCAATGGTCATTTGAAGAGCAACCACATATATAATAATTAGAGTCCGAAAGCAATGGTCATTTGAGGACGGAAACTCGATTTTATGTGTTGATAAACTCTGATATTGGTCGGCATGACCATATTTGCCACGAAACCAATTTTATCTGTCCCCATTGATCAACATAGGGCACAGACAGGCTGCTCGTCCCAATTAGTCTGTGCCTAAAGGTCGATTCGCTAGTAGTGTAGTGTAAACTGTTAGTCTGATCAAAAGATTAGTTCATTTTCTTTCTCTGAACTTTTCAGGTAAGCTCAAGTGCTCAATTTTATGTTGATCAACAACGGTAACATGTTGGTTAGCTGATCTAACTGAGACCGTGGAGATCATGAGTACAAATCTCATATTAGTTTATATTATGTATCTCTATAAAGCGAAACCGCTTTTTTACTGTTTCTATAAATAATAAAATGACGGTTTTGCCTTTCTTTTCTTTACTTTTTTATAAAAAAACAATAAAATGACGGTTTTACTCCTCTTTCCTTTGCTTTTTTATAACGAACAGTAAAATGGTAGTTTTGCCCCCTCTTTCTCTACATTTTTACAAATCAACCCATCAATTATTAAATTGACAGTTTTACCCTCATTTTCAATATAATTACATTTCTGTCACTACTTTTGTTTTTAATAATTTTTTTAAAAAATTGAATTGCATGAAAAAAAGACATTTTTAATAACAATAATATTAATGATAATGATAGTATTCATAATACTAATATTAATGATACTAATAATATTCATAATACTAATATTAATGAAGGTTTTGCCCCTCTTTTTTTGCATTTTTACAAGCCAATTTTGATATTTATTGATAACTTACTACATGTAATTTTGAAATTTTCGTTGTTAATTATTGCTCAGCTTTCTTCCAAAATGAAATTTACATTTGTGGTCAAATTGCACATAATTGATCAATTAGCAAAAATTACACAATAATTGAATCAAATAGCAAAAAATAGACAATAACTAATCAAACTGACGAAAACCGCACGATTAAGTATTATCATACTGAGATGAAAATATATCAACTGTAAGTTATTTTAAAAAGAAAAAAATCAAATCAACTGCGCCTAGAAGGCACGGGCACCAATGCTAGTATTGTATAATGAGAAGACATATCCAATCAATTGGAGCCATTAGCTGAAGGTACGTGGTTCATCAACTGCTTGGGAGTTAGGGCTACATATTGTAGATTATCAAGGAATACATAATTTAAAAAAAAAACTTTTTTATTAATAACTCACACAAATTACATATGTCTAAGATTTGAACTCGTAACCTTAAAGTTGTTAGTTAAACACCTTAATCAACCAAGTTACGGTTCAATTATCAATGAATACATAATTGATTAGTAGGAAGGAAAAACATGCTACATTAACGTGACTTTTAAACATTCAAATCGTAAAAGACATCAGGATTGAAACTTCCAGCAGGGACAAACTTGGAGTTGCATTGCAGAGCTTGCTTCAGATGCAAATTCAAGCCATAGTTGGTAGTCTCAAGTGCTCTCAGTTGCTCTTGTTGATGAGCTCCTTCAGATGCATCACTTCTCAGCTTATATTCTGCCTTTAACTCTTTCCGCCATTTGAGAGGCACACAGACAGCACGCTTGAGCACCATATTCTCCTTCTATTCTCCAAGCTTGCACCGATCGATTTCTCGAAACCCTTCAACACTTTTGCAGCCTTTACCCTAGCATCTTCTACACCTGTACAAGTCATCATTTCTCTGATAACCAATTCTTAAAGTATAAAAATAGACATGCTCTTGTTTCAAGTTCTTAAAACAATAAAAATTGCAAGAATTAAAGAACACAAGAATTGTTCACTACAGTGTAAACCTATCTCGGGAAAACATCTCTGTGATACTTTATAATAGTCAACACTTACATTCAATCCACTATGAATAATCAATACAGTTCATCAAACAATTTTCATTATCATGTTTACTAGCACAAACTAATTTGATCTATTACAACTAAATCACCTAATCTACTCACATTAGGAATTGAAAGACAGAATGATCTAACTAGACTTCAACTTATGCAACACTGATCCGTTTCACTATCGATAATGAACACAGTGTGAAGAAACAAATGACAACTATGAGTTCTGGTATTGAATCTGCATAAGACTAGAACACATATTGTTGTAACGGACGGAAGAAAGAAGACAGATTTACGTGGTTCACTAACGACGTGTTAGCTACGTCCACGACCAGAAGAGAACAGTTTTATTATCTTGAGGAAACACAACCACCGAGTACTCCGAGAGTACTGAATACAGAGTGCGGAGCATACAGAGTGCTTAATACAATTAGGTTTAGGTCGTTTATATACTAAACCCTAAACCCTATATACTAAACCCAATAGGAAACCATAGCCCAGTATAACAGGGACTCTAAACCCTATATACTAAACCCAATAGGAAACCCTAACCCAGCATAACAGGGACTCTAAACCCTATATACTAGATCCAATAGGAAACCATAACCCAGCATAACAGGGACTCGTGGGCCTTGGGGGCGTTGCCCTTCGATGACACTGGTTGAACAATCTTGCTCGCGTGACTGTTGTTCGCGAGACTCTCGTTCGCGCGACTGTCGCTCGCGGGGCAGTTTCGGTCGCGAGAGAAATATCCTTCGCGCGACTTTCGCTCGCGGGAATAATTCCGCTCGCGCCCCCGAACCCCCAATCCAGGGCGCGTTGCCCCTGGACCCCAAATCGCTGACCGGACAGCGAGATCCCAGAATAGCTGGTACCTCCAGATGGCTGATTCAAGGCATACATTAACAAATCTCCACCTTGACTTGAATCCTCCCCGAATGGCTGGTTCCTCCAGATGGCTGATTCAAGGCATATATTAACAAATCTCCACCTTGACTTGAATCCTCCCCGAATGGCTGGTTCCTCTCACAGATAACAGATGTACCAGATGCATCACCCCGAATAGCTGGTACCCCCAGATGGATGGTTCAAGGCATATATTAACAAATCTCCACCTTGACTTGAATCCTCTACAGATAACAGATGTACCAGCTAACAGATGTACAAATAACTTCTCTACCAGATAACAGATATACCAGATGTACTCCTCTGCCTCAGATGTTACACGGATGTACCAGATGCACCACAATAGTGCCAGATGTACCAGATGGCTCCTCAGCCTCAGATGTAACACGGATGTACCAGATGCACAACAATAGTGCCAGATGTACCAGATGGCTCCTCTGCCTCAGATGTACTAACAGATGTACCAGATGCACCACAACAGTGCCAGATGTACCAGATAGCTCCTCTACCTCAGATGTACTAACAGATGTACCAGATGCACTCCAATAGTGCCAGATGACTCCTTTGTCTCACAGATGTACCAGATGCACCACAACAGTGCCAGATGTACCAGATGTACCAGATGACTCCTCACAGATGTACCAGATGCACCACAACCGTGCCAGATGTACCAGATGCACCACAACAGTGCCAGATGTACCAGATGTACCAGATGACTCCTCACAGATGTACCAGATGCACCACAACCGTGCCAGATGTACCAGATGCACCGCAATAGTGCCAGATGTACCAGATGGCTCCTCAGCCTCAGATGTTCTAACAGATGTACCAGATGCACCACAACAGTGCCAGATGTACCAGATGTACCAGATGACTCCTCACAGATGTACCAGATGCACCACAACCGTGCCAGATGTACCAGATGCACCACAACAGTGCCAGATGTACCAGATGTACCAGATGACTCCTCACAGATGTACCAGATGCACCACAACCGTGCCAGATGTACCAGATGCACCGCAATAGTGCCAGATGTACCAGATGGCTCCTCAGCCTCAGATGTTCTAACAGATGTACCAGATGCACCACAACAGTGCCAGATGTACCAGATGCACCACAACAGTGCCAGATGAACCAGATGACCACTCTGCCTCAGATGTACCAGATGCACCACAATAGTGCCAGATGTACCAGATGCACCATAACAGTGCCAGATGAACCAGATGCACCACAACAGTGTCAGATGAACCAGATGCACCACAACAGTGCCAGATGTACCAGATGGCTCCTCTGCCTCAGATGTACATAACAGATGTACCAGATGCACCACAACAGTGCCAGATGTACCAGATGCACCACAACAGTGCCAGATGAACCAGATGCACCACAACAGTGCCAGATGTACCAGATGGCTCCTTTGCCTCACAGATGTTCATAACAGATGTACCAGATGCACCACAACAGTGCCAGATGTACCAGATGCACCACAACAGTGCCAGATGTACCAGATGCACCACAACAGTGCCAGATGTACCAGATGACTCCTTTGCCTCACAGATGTTCATAACAGATGTACCAGATGCACCACAACAGTGCCAGATGTATGTTAGCTCAAAAGCCACCCTCAAGTATAAGGGCCAAGTTATAGTATGATGGATTAGGAGTAGGGGATATCGTACCCAAGGGATTGGAAAACCCACACTAGCTAGGAAAACTTAAAGGATGCTAAAAGATTATGCAAATGTACAAGTCACAAACAATGGCTCACAAGTGAACCAAAATTCATGGTGGATATATGCAAGATGTGGTAGATTTGATTTTTGGTTTTGGATGTATTTCAATCCGAACTTGATAAGTGAAATGCTTCGAATGTAAACTAGGCTAAACTAAAGTAGATGTGATGATATGGAGTGGAGTTGGGACTTAGGGTTTTCACCTCTAGCCTCTCTTGCAAACAATGATGCTTCTAAAGTGAATGATGCCATTTTAATTAGCCAATTTCTCTCCTTGCATCCCTCTCGGGTATGACAAGGGACAATCTCCTTTGTCGATATCAAGCAACCCCTCTCGGGTGTAATACTTAACTACCTAAGTCATGCATTTCAATCCGGTTAAGTATGAAATGCATTACCCTAAGTGCATAAAGCTTGGAGATTAAGAAATCATGCAAACCAACCATGCTTATCTCTAAGTGATTGTAGTTCACAACGTTCACATGCACATATGATATGCTATCATGCTTCAAACAACTAAGGTTAATCAAGCCCTAATCATCCTTCATGTCATGGCAAACAAACACACCCAAAGTGATTAGATTCAAGCATGAGTGTTCAACTCTTGAAATAGCATATGAAAGTGCTAATGAAAAGTGCATCAAACATAATATTCACATCAATGTCATACAAGATTGGCTAGGGATTCAACCCTAGCCCCAACAAGCTAACTACTCACTCATAATCACATATACAAGCTTCAACAATCTCATAAACATCAAATGAAAGAGTAAGGGAAGAGAAGTGACTAATTCTCAAG
Organism: Comarum palustre; assembly: GCA_951800085.1. NCBI lineage: Eukaryota > Viridiplantae > Streptophyta > Magnoliopsida > Rosales > Rosaceae > Comarum > Comarum palustre. Next base: position 1,477,585 of record OX637587.1, read on the forward strand.
ATGAGGATGGAGTGGGTGAGCTCATGAAACTCATGTCATGGTGATGGTGGAGGTGATGAACTAGCTCTTCTTCCTTCTTCTTGCTTGATGATGAGGATGGAATGGAATCAATGGCAAAATGATGAAGCTTTGTGTATATGATTTGAGATGGTAGAGATGAAAAGTGATGAACTTGGTGGTGGTGGTAATGGAGGATATGGATTGAAGGTGGTGGTGATGGAGGTGGAAAATGAGGGAAAAAATGAGAGAGAAAAGTGAGGTAGTGTGTAGAGAGGAAGAAGGTGGTATGGGTTAGAGTGATGAAGTAGATATATATGAAATGATGGAGCAAAAGAGGGAAGAGAAAGCCCCAAAACAGCTCCTTCTCCTCTCTCTTCCGATTTTCTCCCAAAAATGAGTGTCATAGTTGCCATAATTTCCCCAAAAACAAAGCCAAAAAATGAGGGGATGTAGGGAGTAGGAAGAAAATGTAATGATGAAGAGAAAAGGGAGTGGGAAAAAGGGGTGATAATCACCCAAAAACATGATGGGATATAGGGTAATGATGGTGGACTTTAGGTGTGATAATTGTGGTGTGGGAAAGAGAAGATGGTGGTTTAGTTCAAATTGAACTAAAAGTTAGGACTTGGTTGTGTATGAACACAAAAATGCTCCACCCTTCCTCCTCCATGAAGATGACCGGAAAATGCATGGCACCACCAAAAGTGGTGGTGCGTCGCTACTTGTGCCGCCAAAAGTGGCGGTGCTTGGAAAATTGCCGGAATTTCACCAAGTTCTTCTCTTGTCAAAATTTCCTAAAAAACATGGAAATGAATTAGTTGCTAATAAATTAGACACTAAAACAAGTAAGTTTCAAGATTTTAGGGAACAAAACGATATAAGAATTATGATCCAACAAATTCCCCCACACTTGAACTTTGCTTGTCCTCAAGCAAACCAATCCAAACCCGACACAACAACAAAGACTAAATAACTAATCCTTCCAACAATTTCCTCAAAGAACATCATTAGCTTAGGGCAAGAAAAACATGCAATGTCTCAAAAGTGTTGAAGTTATGGGTCACATGCTAGAGTGATACTTATGTCATGCCATGATTGTCACTTTGATGCATCAAAACCAAGCATTTGCATAATAAAACCGTGCTAACCATAAAACTCACAAGATAATCACTCTAATTTTCACACAAGTGTTTATGGGCTAGCTACACTATCACTCAAACAATTTCATGTAAAAGCCGCCATATGCTTGATCTTCAATCTCATCTCCACGGGGTCATGCACAAATCATTATAGACAAAGAGGACTGTTATTGGGTTGTAATGAGGCTTCGGGAGAGGGTAAAAGAAATGAAGTGGATAGGAAAACACAAATTCCAAGCAACTTAGCAAGCAACTCTCTTGTTAAGAGTTATGAACTTAAGAACCTAAGATGCTCAATATAGTTCACTCCTTTGATCACTCCCCCAAACTTGAACTAAAAACTAATTATTGAACTAAAATACTTTCTTTTGGATTTTCTTTCTTGCTTCTTTTTTTTACTTTTTTTTTTTTTTTTGGTAATGAAAGTAAATAACCTACAATTGCACAATACAAACAACTCCCCCACACTTATCTCTTTCCAGGTACCCCCACACTTTGTTTCTTTAAGCATCTTGACATATACAATCTCACATTGCTCACTAAGATAACTTGGAAAGGGTAAGGATGGTGTTTAAGCTAGTGGGTAAGACATTTGTGGTGCAATGAAATAAAAGGCTAACATAAGGCACAAAATGGCTATCTAAGGGTCATCATCTTTTTGGGGTCAAAAGCTCATTTGGCCATGGTGGATTCCTAATGCCTCAAACAATCCATAATGACACATGCATGACAAAAGTCTTGAGAGATATGAATCAAGTTCTAGAGATACAATTCACATGAAATTGACACACATGAAGAACAAAGTGCTAACAGATATATCATGCACTTTTCAATAGGCTCAAACTCACATTTGTGGTGCAAATAGCTCTCACAAATCTCATTATGCAAACTCTTTCTCAATGCATCAACTTGGCAACACGAGTACAAGTAAAATCAAGCACAACCCACAACATTTATTTTGAAAGAATTAAGCCCACATGACAAACTCATGCTTTCTTGCCCAAATCGAAATTTAGCTCAAGCTTCATCATTGGAGTTGGAAGGAACTTAAAAGAAGCTAATAAATACTAGAAAAGAAAAACAAATTTTTTTTTTTTTTTTTTTTAGACACTTAAGACATACACATTGTCGTCCCCCCACACTTGAACTTAACATTGTCCCCAATGTTAAAAGAATTTTCTTTGAAAGCAGTTTCAATGAAAGTCCAAGAATGAGAGAAAACAAGCTACCATAATATATACAAGGACAAAATCAAGAGAAGAGTTAGAGATTTCTCCCCCTTGAAGACCATGAAATCCAAGCATCACCATCACATCTCACCATCACCATTAAGCTCATCCTCAACTACATTGTCACTCTCATTATGCACATGAGCAGGAGGTGGATGTCCCATAGCAGATAGATGACTCCAAAGTGAGTCATAACGGGCATCCAAAGAGTTGAGATGAGCAACGATAGCACCAAGTTTGCCCGCAAGTTCCTCAAAGCGAAAGTTGATGAATCTTGCCATATCTGGATTGAGACCCGTGATATCATAAGGGGCAAGGATGGAAGTGGAGGATGTGGTATTGGGGTCATGAATAGGGGAAGTTGCTTTCGCTTGCACTTTACTCTTAGACACAGCAACCTCATTGAGTTCACCAAATGGTTTACTCCAAGCACTAGTAGCATTAATCTTTGGAATCTTCTTGCTTTGGCAAAGTCGAGTGATGAGGCAAGGAAAAACCAACTTGCTTGAGGGCTTCCCACAAGCACTTGCAATGATAGTATTAAAGATAATGATATGAAATGGAATGACACGATCATTGGCTACCATAGGCATGAGAACATGGAAACCACTCACCGGAATCTCGGTGTTTTGGGTGCTAGGATGGAGATTATGGCGAACAAATTGCCAAAATGTGCGGTATGGAGACTTGAGGGTTCCGTGGTGTGTTTTCTTGCGAGCCTTGAGGTCACGTCCAGTGGTCTGGTATTGTTGATAGGCACCGATATAAGCATTGCTCAAGACATGAGGGAGGTCTATACATTTGATGTGCTCGAAGAAACTTGTACTCTCCTCATTTGAAATGGTAGGTAGCTTAAGCAACAACCGAATAGCCTCAGGGGAAAACTTGATGGTCTTGTTGCGGATTCCAATATTAACCTCACGACCTTGACACCCAATTTTAGCAAGCTCATCATAAAACTCCCTAACCAACTCCTCATCATAGCCTAGATTGTCCGAGGCTAAGTGTTTCAAATGATGCTCCACAATGTACTCTCTAAGGGTTGCAAATGATTCATCTTCCGTTTCGGATTCCAAATCCACATTCCGCTCAGGGAGAATGGCCCTAAGAGAATCATATTTAGCCTTTTTAGTCGGAGGAGAAGAGTGGGGGGTGCCCTTTGTATCTTTAGTTCTCGATTTTGTCATCTCACTGCAAGGAAATAGACCGACAACATAAGCACCAATTAAAAAGGAAAGTAAAAGAAAGAACCACTATGATAATTTTTTTTTTTTTTTTCAGGCCAACTGGTTGCCCCAGTGAGCAACCTGTTGGTGAGAATCTGTGACTTAAGCTTCTCTTTTTTTTTCTTCGGACCAACCGGTTGCCCAAGTGAGCAACCAGTTGGTGAGAACCTGAGACTTAAGCTAAACTCCACCGATGGGTTGGGCAATTGAGCCAACTCGTTGGTGAGCCTCTGTGTTAAGAAAGCAAAGACAGCCAAAATTCCAACCCATCGGCTGAAACTACCAACCCGTTGGGTGACTAAAACCCAACAACAAAACTTCAAATTCAATGAACAAATCACCAGAACAAGAAGATTAACAAGCACCCATGAACAACTACTCACAAAACAAGAAGATTAGGGTACAATGTGATGAAATTGAAGCAAAATCAAACATTAATCAAGCAACCCATGAGTGGAGACACTAAGATTCGCTAGAAACTACACCACAATCAACAAATTTCATCCAAATCATAGCAAAAATGACAATTTTCAGAAGTGGGCAAATCATCATACCTTGAGATTTAGACAATGAACAATGAATTTTTGCAAGAGATCGAGTTGGATTAGAGCAAATAAGGAAGTAGATGAATTTCGTGGTCTTTTGGATTTGAAAAGGTAGAGATTAGAAGAGACAAGGGGGAGGCCATGCTACTGGGAAGAGAGAAGAAAAGAGAGAAAAGAAAGAGACGGGGTGGGAGGAGAGAAAAGAAAGAAAGAAAAGAGAGAGAGAAGAAAAGAGAGAGAAGAAAAAGAAAAAGGAGAAGAAAAGAAATAGATTTTTTTTTTTAGCATCTAAAACTACAAACAAGTAATTAACAAACAATCTAAAATGTAAAATTGAAATGCAAGATAGAGATTTAGAAATGCTCCCCCTCGAAGATCAACATCACCATGAGCGCATTCAATTTCCGAGAAATAAGACAAAGGTCTTGCAATCCAAACTTGTCATTGGTGTTGTTGCTCCAAAAATTCTCATTCTCCATCTTGTAACAAGCATGGGTACCTCCAAGTAGGGCTTTGCTTTAAGGACTTCTTGCCGGTCCGTTGGCCTCTCCAAATCATTGAAGAGGAACAAGAGGAGCATCCATGAAGTAAAGGACCTCCTCTACATCTCCCACACTTGCTAGCAAATATGGCTTCAACCGGTGGCCATTAACCTTGAAAGTGCTCTCATCTCTTGGATTCTTGATCTCTATGGCGCCATGGGGAAAAACTCGTACAACTTCAAAAGGGCCACTCCACCTTGATCTAAGCTTTCCGGGAAACAATTTGAGTCTTGAGTTGTAAAGAAGAACAAGTTGTCCCTCATAGAATTGCTTTTTCACCAACTTCTTGTCATGGTAGAGCTTGCTCCTCTCCTTGTACAACTTGGCATTTTCATATGCCTCCATCCGGATTTCATCAAGCTCACATAAATCAAGCTTCCTTTTCTCTCCCGCCTTGTCAAGATCAAAATTGAGCATTTTAATTGCCCAACTTGCTTTGTGCTCCAATTCCACCGGTAAGTGACATGCTTTACCATAAACCAACCGATAAGGTGACATACCAATTGGAGTCTTGTATGCGGTCCGATAAGCCCATAGTGCATCTCCAAGCTTGGTACTCCAATCTTTTCTTGTAATCCCGACAACCTTCTCTAGAATGCTCTTGATCTCCCGGTTTGAGATTTCAACTTGACCACTAGTTTGTGGATGGTATGGAGTGCCAACTTTGTGCTTGATGTCATACTTCTTGCATAGAGCTTCAAATTGCTTGTTGACAAAATGAGATCCTCCATCACTTATGATAGCTCTTGGAGTGCCATACCGTTGAAAAATGTTCTCCTTGAGAAACTTGAGCACCACATTGTGATCATTCTTGGCACATGCAATGGCTTCTACCCACTTAGAGACATAGTCAACTCCAACAAGGATGTATTTGTTACCATAAGAACTTGGGAGTGGTCCCATGAAGTCAATCCCCCAACAATCAAAAAGTTCTACTTCCATGGAGTTGGTGAGTGGCATTTGATTCCTTGATCCAATGTTACCACTTCTTTGGCATTGATCACAAGAGCTCACATAGGCATAAGCATCTTTAAAAAGAGTAGGCCAATAAAAACCACAACTAAGTACCTTGAATGCCGTTTTCTTCCCTCCAAAATGGCCTCCACAAGCAAGTGTATGGCAATGAGAAAGGATACTAGGAACCTCCTCTTGGGGTATACATCTTCTCAATATTTGATCCTTGCCAAATTTGAACAAATATGGGTCATCCCACAAGTATTGGCGTGCTTCCCTAAGAAACCGCTTTCTTCCTTGATAATCAAGCTCACTTGGAATGCACTTCCCTTCACTTGCATGGTAGTTCACCAAATTAGCGAACCAAGGGAGCTCCTTAACATTGACATTGAACAATTGCTCATCCGGAAAAGTATCCTTCAAAGGTATGGATGAGTCATCACCCCCCTCACTCAACCTTGACAAATGATCCGCCACTTGGTTTTCCTTGCCCGGCTTGTCCTTGATCTCAATATCAAACTCTTGTAACAACAAGATCCATCTTATCAACCTTGGCTTTGCCTCCTTCTTTGACAAGAGATACTTCAAAGCACTATGATCCGTGTGCACAACAACTTTGGTACCAAGCAAATAGCTTCTAAACTTCTCGAGAGCAAAGATAATTGCAAGAAGTTCTTTCTCCGTTGTGGTGTAGTTGACTTGTGCATCATTCAAAGTACGACTAGCATAGTAAATAGCATGAAGTACCTTGTCTTTCTTTTGAGCCAAGACCGCTCCCATAGCGTAATCCGAAGCATCACACATCAATTCAAATGGAAGAGACCAATCCGGTGCCATCATGATAGGAGCTTGAGTGAGCAACTCCTTGATTTTCTCAAATGCATCCATGCAATGCTCATCAAACATGAAAGGAGCATCTTTTGCTAGCAAATCACAAAGGGGCTTGGAGATCTTGGAGAAATCTTTAATGTATCTTCTATAGAAACCGGCATGTCCAAGAAAACTTCTAATTCCCTTGACATTGTGTGGAGGAGGTAGCTTGGAAATGAGATCCACCTTGGCTTTGTCAACTTCTATTCCTCTAACACTAACCACATGCCCAAGAACAATTCCTTCTTTCACCATAAAGTGACACTTCTCCCAATTCAAGACTAGGTTGCACTCTTCACATCTTTGGAGCACAAGAGCCAAATGGTGTAGGCATTGGTCAAATGAATCCCCAAACACACTAAAATCATCCATGAACACTTCAATGAACTTCTCCACCATATCACTAAAAATGGAAATCATGCACCTTTGGAAAGTTGCCGGTGCATTGCATAACCCAAATGGCATTCTTCTATAAGCAAATGTGCCATATGGACAAGTGAAGGTGGTCTTCTCTTGGTCTTCCGGTGCAATAGGGATTTGATTGTAGCCACTATACCCATCAAGAAAGCAATAATACTCATGGCCGGCAAGTCTCTCTAGCATTTGATCAATGAATGGCAATGGAAAATGATCCTTCCTTGTGGCACTATTGAGCTTCCGGTAGTCAATACACACTCTCCATCCGCTTGCTACTCTTTGAGGGATAAGCTCTCCTTCATCATTGGCAACAACCGTCATACCACTCTTCTTGGAAACCACATGGATCGGTGATACCCACTTAGAGTCCGAAATAGGGTAGATAACACCAACATCAAGCAACTTTATGATTTCCTTCCTCACAACTTCTTGCATTGGAACATTGAGCCTCCTTTGAGAATCCCTTCTAGGCTTCATATCATCTTCAAGAAGGATCTTATGCATGCACATACTTGGACTTATGCCTTTGATATCGGCAATAGTCCACCCAATGGCCTCCTTGTGATCATCCAACACCCTAAGTAGCTTTTGTTCTTGCAAATCACTCAAACATGAAGAGATGATTACGGGCAACTTGTGGTTTTCACCAATATAAGCATACTTTAAATTTGAAGGAAGTGGTTTCAATTCAAGAGTAGGAGGACATTTAATTGAAGGAAGTAAAGGAGTAGAGTTAGTAAGAGGTACCTCAAGCTTTGGTTGCAAATGTGGAATACATGGCCTTAAAGCCTCAAGTGAAAGCTCCGCTTCTTTGGTAGCTTCTTCCAAGAACTCCATACCATTGTGATGCAAACATGTCTCCAATGGATCTTGAGAAGCATTCTCAATGAAAGTATTCTCTACCATCTTGTCAATACCATCCACAACTTCAATCCGAAAACAATCGTAGGCATATGATGGCTTGCTCATTGCATCAAAAATTCGAAAGCCAATGGTAGTATCATGAACGGTCATGGTCATTAAACCCTCCTTCACATCAATCTTAGTGCCGGCGGTTGCCATAAATGCTCTTCCAAGAATGATAGGCAACTCCTTGTCATGGAGAGGAGCCTCTTCCATATCTAGAATGACAAAATCCGCCGGTAGGATTAAATCTTGCACCTTCACAAGAACATCTTCCACAACCCCTCTTGGGTACTTAAGACTCCTATCCGCCATTTGCAAAGAGATAGAAATGGGAAGGATTTCACCGATGCCAAGAGACACATAGACACTATAAGGCATTAAGTTGATACTAGCACCCAAATCCATCAAAGCTTTATCAAAGTAATTATTTCCAATCTTGCAAGGAATTGTGAATGAACCCGGATCTTTCAACTTGGGAGGAAGCTTCCTTTGCAACACCGCACTAACTTCTTCACTTAAGCATACTTTCTCATTCTTCTCAAACTTCCTCTTGTGAATACAAAGCTCCTTGAGAAACTTGGCATACGAAGGAATGGTTTTGATTGCATCCAAAAGAGGGATGTTAATCTCCACCTTCCTAAATAAGTCAAGAAACTCCTTCTTCACCTTCTCATTCTTTTGCTTCAATGCTTCATTTCTTTGAAATTGAGGATAAGGAAGGGGAACTTCTTTCTCTTGGACTATCTCCAAAGGAGGATTAAATTTGATACCTCTTTTGAATGGTGCTTCATTTGGAGTAGATGTAGATGCCTCTTTGTCATGCGTTCCGGCCTTGGCATTAAGATTGTTCTTCAAGGCTCCTTCTTGGACTTCATCTTCTTCTAAAGCTACTCTCAAACCAATAGGCTTGTCCTTCTCAAAAGCCTTCATTTTCTCCTTCATAGCTTCTTCTTCACCATCATTAAACCCCAAGATGACTTCTCCATGTCCCAACTCTCTTGCCTTACCCTTTGATTTCTTTTCAAAACCGGGTGGCACCCTTGGGGGTGCATCTTCTTCATTGGTAGGCATATACACATTATTCTCCACTTGTCTACCACTTCTCAAAGTAGTGATAGCCTTGGCTTCATGCCTTGGATTATTCTCCACTTGGCTTGGAAACACACCTTGTTTCCTTTGGCTTAGCTCATTAGCTAGTTGCCCCATTTGTACCTCAAGCTTGCTCATACCTTGGGTAAGGATATTGATCTTCTCATCTTGCTTAGCTTGATTACCAACAAAGGCCGTCATCATTTCTTCAAGCGTAGGTGTCTTCCTTGCTTCTTGATTTGGCACTTGGTGTTGATGAAGAGGTAGGGGATGTTGAGGAGGTGCTTGGTATGGTTGTCTTGGAGCATGATAGGCATTGTTTGCTCCTTGATTGTTGTAGATTGAGGAACTTGCACCTTGAAAGCCACCACTAGACCTTTGGAAACCTAAACCTTGACCATGATCACGGTTTTGGTTTCCACCCCATCCAACATTAGAATTGTTTCTCCATCCGGGATTGTAGGAATTCCCATAAGAATCATTTCTCGGCTTCATCGGATAACCAAGAAGATTGCATTGCTCTATCAACTCCGGGTACATATCACTTTGAGAACACTCCCTAGTGTCATGAAAAGCACTCTCACAAATCAAACACACTTGCTCCATGGATTTAGCTCCCATTGAAGGCTCCCGAATTTGGCCTTGAGGTCTTCCTTGAGCTTCAAGAATCATGTCAAGCTTCTTTTGCATTTCTCCTTCTATCCTCTTCAACTCTTGTTGCATATTAATATTTGGGACATCAACATTGTACATACCTCTTCTTGGCTCTAGGTCCTTCATAGGCACTTGGGCACTCTTCACCACCATTGGCTTTCTATCCGAGACACAATCATAGAGTTGAGAAGACTCACTCAACTCATCTAGGATTTGAGTTGCTTCCTCTTCGGTCTTGTTCATGAAACATCCCCCACAAGCATTATCAACTCTTCTTCTTGACTCTTGTGAAAGTCCGGTGTAGAAAGAACTTAGAACCGAAACCCTTGAGAGACCATGGTTAGGAACACCACTTTCTAGATCCTTAAATCTCTCCCATGTCTCATAGAAAGAGTCACTTGGTAGCTCCCGAAAATTCAACAATTCATTCCTCATTGAGTTAGACTTGTGTGGAGGAAAGTAAAATTTGAGGAAGACTCTTTGCATCTCTTCCCAAGAGTTGATACTGTTTGGTGGTAGCTTGTACAACCACTTCTTGGCCTTGTCCTTCAATGAAAATGGAAAGAGCCGAAGACGCAAATTGCCTTCATCAATTCCCAAGAGTTGGACGGTGGAACATGCCTCATTGAACTCTCGGAGGTGTAGATATGGCTCATTGTTTGGCAACCCAAAGAAGAGAGGTAAATTGGCAATGGTACCCGGCTTGATGTCAAAGGCAACCGCACATGGTGGAAGCACAATGCAACTTGGATGATTGGAGAGAGTCGGCAATGTATACTCCTTCATAGGACGTGGTTCCCCCTCATCCGTCATATTTGAAACTTGCTCGTTCGGTTCTTCTAAGAAAGTAGCTTGCAACCTTTCCGCAATTCCCTTTAACTTGTCTAGACTTGCTCTAGATACCCAAACTCCTTCACCACTTGGATCAAGAGTGTCAACAAATGCTTCTTCACTTGATGAACTTGGAGATGATGGAGAAGGACAAGTTGGTTGTATTGCAAGGTCACTTGGTCCTTCCCCAAAATTCATAAACACCTATAAGAATTCAAAGCAAAGGTAAGAACACAAATATAGACACTAATAAAGATTATAAATGTACAAGTAAAAATTTCTAGCTTCTCCCAAATGTGAACCGAGCTAGGGAAAAAGATTTTACTCCAATCCCCGGCAACGGCGCCAAAAACTTGTTAGCTCAAAAGCCACCCTCAAGTATAAGGGCCAAGTTATAGTATGATGGATTAGGAGTAGGGGATATCGTACCCAAGGGATTGGAAAACCCACACTAGCTAGGAAAACTTAAAGGATGCTAAAAGATTATGCAAATGTACAAGTCACAAACAATGGCTCACAAGTGAACCAAAATTCATGGTGGATATATGCAAGATGTGGTAGATTTGATTTTTGGTTTTGGATGTATTTCAATCCGAACTTGATAAGTGAAATGCTTCGAATGTAAACTAGGCTAAACTAAAGTAGATGTGATGATATGGAGTGGAGTTGGGACTTAGGGTTTTCACCTCTAGCCTCTCTTGCAAACAATGATGCTTCTAAAGTGAATGATGCCATTTTAATTAGCCAATTTCTCTCCTTGCATCCCTCTCGGGTATGACAAGGGACAATCTCCTTTGTCGATATCAAGCAACCCCTCTCGGGTGTAATACTTAACTACCTAAGTCATGCATTTCAATCCGGTTAAGTATGAAATGCATTACCCTAAGTGCATAAAGCTTGGAGATTAAGAAATCATGCAAACCAACCATGCTTATCTCTAAGTGATTGTAGTTCACAACGTTCACATGCACATATGATATGCTATCATGCTTCAAACAACTAAGGTTAATCAAGCCCTAATCATCCTTCATGTCATGGCAAACAAACACACCCAAAGTGATTAGATTCAAGCATGAGTGTTCAACTCTTGAAATAGCATATGAAAGTGCTAATGAAAAGTGCATCAAACATAATATTCACATCAATGTCATACAAGATTGGCTAGGGATTCAACCCTAGCCCCAACAAGCTAACTACTCACTCATAATCACATATACAAGCTTCAACAATCTCATAAACATCAAATGAAAGAGTAAGGGAAGAGAAGTGACTAATTCTCAAGATGAGGATGGAGTGGGTGAGCTCATGAAACTCATGTCATGGTGATGGTGGAGGTGATGAACTAGCTCTTCTTCCTTCTTCTTGCTTGATGATGAGGATGGAATGGAATCAATGGCAAAATGATGAAGCTTTGTGTATATGATTTGAGATGGTAGAGATGAAAAGTGATGAACTTGGTGGTGGTGGTAATGGAGGATATGGATTGAAGGTGGTGGTGATGGAGGTGGAAAATGAGGAAAAAATGAGAGAGAAAAGTGAGGTAGTGTGTAGAGAGGAAGAAGGTGGTATGGGTTAGAGTGATGAAGTAGATATATATGAAATGATGGAGCAAAAGAGGGAAGAGAAAGCCCCAAAACAGCTCCTTCTCCTCTCTCTTCCGATTTTCTCCCAAAAATGAGTGTCATAGTTGCCATAATTTCCCCAAAAACAAAGCCAAAAAATGAGGGGATGTAGGGAGTAGGAAGAAAATGTAATGATGAAGAGAAAAGGGAGTGGGAAAAAGGGGTGATAATCACCCAAAAACATGATGGGATATAGGGTAATGATGGTGGACTTTAGGTGTGATAATTGTGGTGTGGGAAAGAGAAGATGGTGGTTTAGTTCAAATTGAACTAAAAGTTAGGACTTGGTTGTGTATGAACACAAAAATGCTCCACCCTTCCTCCTCCATGAAGATGACCGGAAAATGCATGGCACCACCAAAAGTGGTGGTGCGTCGCTACTTGTGCCGCCAAAAGTGGCGGTGCTTGGAAAATTGCCGGAATTTCACCAAGTTCTTCTCTTGTCAAAATTTCCTAAAAAACATGGAAATGAATTAGTTGCTAATAAATTAGACACTAAAACAAGTAAGTTTCAAGATTTTAGGGAACAAAACGATATAAGAATTATGATCCAACAATGTACCAGATGCACCACAACAGTGCCAGATGAACCAGATGACCACTCTGCCTCAGATGTACCAGATGTACCAGATGCACCACAATAGTGCCAGATGTACCAGATGGCTCCTCAGCCTCAGATGTTGCCCCCAAAGGGCAACTAACAGCTTGCATCTGCACCCAAGGCCAAATCCTCTTCAGAATTGATGTCATCTTCTGCTACAACAGCAGTACCTGATGCTTTCTCATGCTGCTCTTTCTTCTTTGGACATTCGTTTTTCCAATGTCCCTTTTCTTTACAGTAGTTACAGACATCATTAAATTTGGAACTCTTTGAAACTTGTTTCTTGAATTTCTTCTCACCCAAGCTTCCCTGTCCCATCCTTCCGCTGGCTACCAACCCAGCAGCCTGACTGTCTGAACTTGTACCGGTGGCCTTATGACGCATCTCTCTAGTATGAAGAGATGATCTAACCTCCTCCAGAGTCACTGTATCTCTCCCACCAATAAAAGAATCCACAAAATTCTCATACGACAAAGGTAGAGATACCAGCAGAATTAGAGCAGCATCTTCATCATCAACTTTGACATCAATATTACGCAACTCTAATAGAATTGTGTTTAACCGATCTAAGTGGTCTCTTAGAGTCATGCCAGATTCCATTCGCAGACTGAACAGACGTCGCTTTAGAAGCAACTTGTTGGTTAAAGACTTCGTCATGTATAGACTCTCAAGCTTCAACCACAGACCAGCCGCAGTTTCCTCCTCTGCGACCTCGGTGATTATGTCATCTGCAAGACACAACAAAATTGTCGAGTGTGCCTTCTCCTCCAGACTGGCCATCTCAGCGATTTCTGGATCCCCCGGCTTCTTTACCAGCGGCGCCCACATCCCTTGTTGTTTTAACAAGGCTCGCATCTTGATCTGCCATAAACTGAAACTGTTTCTCCCCGTGAATTTATCGATCTTCACGGTCAAGCCAGACATCTTTCTTCCCAGAATTCGAACCCCTCCTGGGCTCTGATACCAGTTTGTTGTAACGGATGGAAGAAAGAACACAGATTTACGTGGTTCACTAACGACGTGTTAGCTACGTCCACGACCAGAAGAGAACAGTTTTATTATCTTGAGGAAACACAACCACCGAGTACTCCGAGAGTACTGAATACAGAGTGCGGAGCATACAGAGTGCTTAATACAATTAGGTTTAGGTCGTTTATATACTAAACCCTAAACCCTATATACTAAACCCAATAGGAAACCATAGCCCAGTATAACAGGGACTCTAAACCCTATATACTAAACCCAATAGGAAACCCTAACCCAGCATAACAGGGACTCTAAACCCTATATACTAGATCCAATAGGAAACCATAACCCAGCATAACAGGGACTCGTGGGCCTTGGGGGCGTTGCCCTTCGATGACACTGGTTGAACAATCTTGCTCGCGTGACTGTTGTTCGCGAGACTCTCGTTCGCGCGACTGTCGCTCGCGGGGCAGTTTCGGTCGCGAGAGAAATATCCTTCGCGCGACTTTCGCTCGCGGGAATAATTCCGCTCGCGCCCCCGAACCTCCAATCCAGGGCGCGTTGCCCCTGGACCCCAAATCGCTGACCGGACAGCGAGATCCCAGAATAGCTGGTACCTCCAGATGGCTGATTCAAGGCATACATTAACACATATGAATATCAAACTATGACAAGGTTTACTTGGTTTTGCATTCAGAATGGAAGAGTTAAAATAAAGGGAAGGCTTGACTGGTGTTTTGCTAATCCGGCTTGGAATGTGGCTTTTCCTCTCTCCCAAGTGCTGCACCTTCCTAAATTTTCTTCGTACCACAGACCAAATTTATTGGACACGAGTCTGCCTGCTTCTATTATGCCTAAGATATTCAGGTTTGAACACATGTAGATTTCACACCCTCAATGCTTTGAGATTGTATTTAAAAGATGGAAGCTTGTGCTAATGGGGTCGGCTTGGGCTGGTTGATTAAGGAATTTGTCAAGATGTAAAGATGCATTGGGCTGGTTGGTTGAGGAATTTGTCAAGATGTAAAGATGCATTGAGTATCTGGTCAAAGGATGTCTTCCCAAATTTTGGGAAAGAGGTATCGACAAACATAATGCATATACAAGCACTCTCAGAGGATGAAAAAGAGAATATTGGCCACCAGATTAGCTCGACAACAAATCAGATAACTTCTTACTAGGTAATGGAGGAGATGTATTGGAAACAGAAAGCAAGAGTCAACTGGTTAGCTCATGATGATTTGAATACTCATTTTTTCCATCAGACGACAACTTCAAACAGAAGGTGAAACACAATCTTGCAGATTAAAGATGACAATGGGATCTGGATCATGACTGAGCCGGAGATAGTTGCTCACTTCTCTAATTACTTCCAACATTTATATACAGCCACTGAATTAACCAATGTGGATGAGGTGATGTATTTTGTGGAATCAAAAGTCACTACTGAGATCAATGACTCTCTTATGCTTCAGGTTTCAATGAAATTCTCTGCCTCTTTCTATCAGACACACTAGGAGATAGTCAAGGAGATTATGTTTGCAGCAACTTCCTAATGTTGCGTAACGACCAAGATGTCTCCTCACTTTAACTGTACTTATGTTTGCTAAAAAATGGTCTCGACCAAAACAAGGTCGAGGTTCTTAGCTACAATGTCCTTCTGATGTGCGCGGGCGTGTCAACTCGCGGCTGAACGACCAAGCGAGATTTTAATTGATGTAGAGCGTCTGATCTGACTTCTTCAAGTGATTGTAGGCTGAGTGCAAACCAAGTTTCAATTCAGCGTGTGTGGTTGATAACCACATGATGTATATACCAACATATAGTCATATATTAATATGTAAATAATGTGTGTATAATTGGTTAACACATGGATTTGCACACGTGATTACCTTGTTTGACTTGAACTCCTTTTTAAAATAGCAAAGGGAGGTTCCATATCTTACTGGCTTCAGTTCTTCTCTTTCAATAGGAAACTAAAAACCCACCTTTCAATTTTAAATTCTCATCGAGCTTCATTTTTTGAATAAGATATATATGTTTTTCCTATATTCCTCTCGATCTTCAAGGTAGGAGTATAAACCTCATCTTCTAATAAATCTCTCCTCAATTTCAACTCGAACCCTATCCCACGTTCCAATTTAACCGTATATCCCATATCTTTCTGTACTTAATGATCCTTTTAATGTTTAATGATTTTCTGCTTGCTTGTTTACTTATAAAATGCTTCTATCACTTTGCTTATGCATTTTGTTGTTGACTGATTGATTTGATTCGGCGCAATGATCTGGTATATATATATATATATATATATATATATATATATATCACTTTGCTTATGCATTTTGTTGTTGACTGATTGATTTGATTCGGCGCAATGATCTGGTGTGTGTATATATATATATATATATACACATATATATATATATATATATATATATATATACAGTCTGGATCAGGAGCGGAAGTACGTTTCTAAGCTTAGGAACAGATTTCATCATTTGACCAACTTTCCGATCGAATTTCCTCAAACTTCCTTCTAGACATATCTATATCATCTTGTGTAGATCATCTCTACAAAATTTCAGCCAATTTGGTGATCATAAAGGCCTTCAAACTTGCGTTACAAAACTGACGGACAGAATTCTGTCCAGTTTGTCCATCTTTTTTGTAACATAAGTTTGAAGGTCTTCCTGATCACCAAATTGGCTGAAATTTTGCAGAGATGATCTACACAAGATGATATAGATATGTCTAGAAGGAAGTTTGAGGAAATTTGATCGGGAAGTGGGTCAAAATGATGAAATCCGTTCCTAAGCTTAGGAACGGACCTCCGCTCCTGATCCGCACTGAATATATATATATATATATATATATATATATATATATATATATATATATACTTAGATTTCATTCAAAAGTGTATATATATATATATATATATATACTTGGATTTCATTCAAAAGTGTGACACTTCGAGCTGGTCGAAATAGATGCTAGAAGCTCCACCTTCAGGGCTATATATATATATATATATACTTAGATTTCATTCAAAAGTGTATATATATATATATATATATATATATATATATATATATATATATATATATACTTGGATTTCATTCAAAAGTGTGACACTTCGAGCTGGTCGAAATAGATGCTAGAAGCTCCACCTTCAGGGCTCAAAGCTTAACAGGACCCTTTGCACCTTCTTCGACTGATAGATACTTGGATTTCATTCAAAAGTGTGACACTTCAAGCTAGTCAAAGTAGATGCCAGAAGCTCCACCTTCAGGGCTCAAAGCTTAACAGGACTTTTTGCACCTTCTTCGACTGAGTGCCCGCCGACGTTGAGGGTCATATCAGTGTTGGTGTAGCAAAGAGCAGCTGCAATTGATTGCAACTTCAGGGCTATTATTTGCTAAAAGAGTAAAATCCAGGCATTGTCTTCAACCAAATTCTCCCTCACATCCTTCAGAAAATCCTCCATAACCTTGTCCACTTTCTCTTCTGTGAGGCCTTCGATGTCTCCTAGCTCATTGATCCCTTGCTTTTTGATGCCTAAACTCGAACGTAACAAGGAACGATGCATATTCTGCAGTTGTATGTTTGAAACCTTCCCCTGCATCCATCTTAAATTGTTGAACTCCAAAACAAACTCGATTCAGTCAATCCATCTTAATGTTAAACGGTGACAAACGTGGCTCATGGATCATCCGTGTATCGATAGTGTCCCAACTTAACCACTTTAAGGTGTTAGGTTTTAACCACAAAAGGCATCGGTACAATTAAGAATGATCCACCCACTTATTAGTTATATTTTATTTGTCACTTTTCTGATGTGGGATATATTACTCTCTAATACTCTCAACACGCCCCTTCACGTGCAACCTGACTCAAGGCTTGCACGTGATGAAATGGGACGGAACAAACCAAGGGACACTTGGTGACAATCCAATCAAAACTTTCCGATGGCGATATACCCATGCCAGACGAAGATAAGGAACCCACATCGGACCCATAAAAGAACTGAGCGAGACATATACCCAGGAGAATCGGATAAGTAATTGAAGAGGGACCCGCTCTGATACCATGTTAAACGGTGACAAGCGTGGCTCGTGGATCATCCGTGTACCGATACTGTCTCAACTTAACCACCTTTAAGGTGCATGTTGGGTTTTAACCACAAAAGACATCAGTAGAATTATAAATGATCCACCCACTTATTAGTTATATTTTATTTGTCACTTCTGATGTGGGATCTATTACTCTCTAATACTCTCAATACTTAAACCGCTTCACTGAAGTTATGACCAATATGTGCGCCTAAGTATAGAGGTGAAAATTTTCATTATTTTGAAGACTAACTTTGTTGAAGTTGCGAAACAAATCTTTCCAAAAGTTCATTCTCCTGAAATCCAAGTTGTCTTGATTGGTTCGGGCGGAGATTTCCGGTCAAGTTTTGGAACAACGTCGAGGTCGGGATGGTGGGTAAGCATTTTATGTGGGCCAAAGCCCAATTCGATTTTGAAAGATAAATAATGCGGGCTAACAGAAACGAGGCGGTCAACTTGACATGGGTCTTAGCGGGTAATGTGGCCCATCATCTAATAAAAAAATAAAATAAGTCCGGCCCAAGTTGACACGTGCTAGGGTTTAGCAGCCCACCTTAAAAAATAGTAAACTATATTTTAGTTAGTAATTAAATTTCAATTTACAAATAGGACTATTAGAGATGTTTCTACACATAAAGAAAAAATTTTACAACTAAAAACAACTGGATGTGCAACTACCATCTGTCATCACTCAATTGACTTTTGAACCCTTCATCACCATGACACAGTAGTAGAACCACTCAGTAGCAGAACGACATATTAACAGCACCTCTCAGTAGCATAATGCAACAAACGACGCGGTAGCAGGCTTAAACACAATCGCGTAGTAACAGCGCGCAACACCACCCCGAAATAGCAATACCACTCAGTAGCATAACACAATAATAAGACACAGTAGCAAAACCACTCAGTAGCAAAAAGACGTAATATTAGAACGCAGCAATACGACCGCGCAGTAGCAGGCTTAAGCATGACAGGGCAGTAGCAACATGCCTCACCACCGTGCAGTATGCCTACTCTGATGTTAGGGCACTGCCAACTCTGATGCTAAGGCTAGGATGTTGCTACTGTCAAAAATTAGAAGTTCAATTTTACAGGTGAAACTTTAAATCCATAAAAAATGAAGTAGATTTGCAATAATCAAACCACAAAGACACAAAACCGATTCAATCCCAATAATCAACCTAAATTACCTCAGATGCAAAAATTGAATCGTGACCGACGAGGTTGGTGAAGCCCAGAGCTTCTTGACACCGACGGACGTCGCGAGGACACTATGGCCGGTGAAGGACAAAGATCTTTGTGGATTTGCTGGAGAAGAAGAAAGACGAGGTGAGATCTGGGGTTACACACACATAGAGAGAGAGAGAGAGAGAGGAGAGAGAGTTTGGGACTGGGTGAGAGAAAGAAGAAGATTTGAGATGATGTGAAGTGAAAGAATGATAAGTGACATGGATGCATAATTTTGTTGTGAAGTTGGATATTTTGGTCTTTTGAAAGCGTAATTTTTGACAGAGCTTAGTATAATAGATTATAGACATCAAACTCATGTTCTAATTTATATAAGAAATAGTAAATTTGATTTATTCTTTACATGTAATTCTCTCTAAAAAACAAGTGGAACTGGTTTAGCCTGGACGGCTTTGGCTGACACTGTCCCGTCCGGTGAATCCCGCCTCCCTTTTATTCCGGGCATTATTGGAAACCGGCGGATGCAGAGAGAGAGTAGAAAGGAGGCAATGATCAGTTTTGTTTTTGTTTTTTCGAACGTTAGTCTATGTGATCAAGGACTTGATGCGATGGGGTGTGACAATCATTTCTTTTTAGCTTACACGGATTCCATTTTCAATAATTTTTTTGCTTGTTCAATTAGACAAGAACGGCCACAGTTCCCCAATAATGCACAAGCTAGACACTTGGAAAAGAGAGCATAGCAAGATTCATCGTCATCTGATCAGGAGCTTATTGGGTAGTCTTATATACTGTGTCAGATCATCCATAAAATAAGCCTCAAATCTTTGAAAGGTTCGAGTGGGGATGATATACTAATACTATCGCATATACAGACGTGACCAGTCGTGAGTAGGTGACATGATTGTTTGGTGGCGAGCACCAATCAGTCAAACTATTTCGACACCAGAAAAGTTAGACAGACAAGAGCGTGTGTATGATTGATATTAATCAAAACAAGTAACAGAACTGGCTGTTGCTTTCAATCCGTTTTTGTGGCTTGCTTGATCTGCTAACTAGTTAAGTGGCAACAAGACTTGCCTAACTTTCTTTGGCCTGGCAAAATGTGGTGGAGGTTTATAAATGCTTCAAGTACGTAGGATCTAGATATCATATATCTTTGGAGGGATAGAGAGATGAAAGAAACAGAAGAAGATCAGCAGTCACCATTGCTTCCTTCAACAATGGAACCAAGTGAATCTATCAAAAGAACTGGTAACTTTTTATATAGGAAGCATATTATTTCCAGTTCTTGGTTTCAGTTTTGGCATTCTCCAGTTGAGATATTAGATTTCATTCTTTCATTGTTTTGGTTTCCTTGATAAGTTAATTTTGAATATATAGTCAGGTGTTCTCGTTCTTCTCTCTGGCTTTTTCCTTTTTCCCCCTGTAATTCTGAATATAAGGTTCTTGTTTGAGGGACAAGTTCATGTTTTTGGTTAACTGTGAATTTGAATGGCATCTGAGCAAGTGCATTGGTCCTTTGTTTGTGATTGTTTTCTTCTTGACTCTGCATTTCCACAATCTTGTCTTCAGAGTTCATACATCAACAAAAATGTATTGTGTATTTGTGTTACTATTTTTCATTTTCCCATCAAATCTGGACTTGGATAATATGCTACTGTTCAATTTCCTATCTGTAATAACCAAACTTAGAATCATTCACAAACAACTTGGTGTCTTTCATTTTATAAAGGCCTTTCCCTCAAATGTGGATTGCAATTGAGAAATTTGGTCCCAGAATAACTCAAATCTGGACCCTTTAAAGACAATTAACCAACTTTTTTCCGACTTGTTAAAATATAACTATTCGAAACCTCTCAAGAAGCACTCGAAATCTTCTAAATTGATCAATGTTTTAGTTGGTTTAAAGCAATGCTACTAGTATTGAAAAGATCCCCTATTGTAATAGAACATTAGAACCTGCAGAATTTATTAACAGATTTGGGGGCTAATGTTTCATGTGAAATCTTGTGTATATAGGAACCATATGGACGGCAATAGTACATATAATAACAGGTGTGATAGGGGCAGGGGTGTTATCCTTGGCCTGGAGTGTGGCTCAGCTAGGGTGGATTGCCGGTCCATTGCTTATGATAGTCTTTGCTTCAGTCACCATTGTCTCCAACAACATCCTCTCTGACTGTTACAGATACCCGGATCCATATGCCCCAACTCGAAACAGGTCTTATTTGGAAGCTGTGAAGCTGTACTTAGGTTGTCATTTCTGACCTCTACTGATATAATCTCTATAACTAGCTGGACATTTCCTTAACCTCTCATAACTTGGACATTTGTTTGATGAATTTTAGGTGACAAGCTGCAAACAGTGTCTGCCGTATTTGTACATGAGAGCTTGTATGGCTGTGGAATTGCCTATACCATTACAGCTGCTAGCAGTGTCAAGTATGAAATCCTTACCAACCCTCACTCTGCTTTTGAGATAAATAGATTGTGTTTACTGAAGTGCCTAGCTTGGCTCTATTTTATATACTTAGTAGTCTTTTGAAATTGCCTGCTGATAGACAAACGGAGAATTCCAATGACTTGGTGAGGAGAAATAAATTAGGATCAATGGGAACCCCAAGGTAATAGAATACTTATTAGGTAATCTGATTCAGCATAGTCAGATTATGTTAAGAGAAAAAACTTAATCACATAATTACAACTTTGCAAGAGTCAGAGTTGCAGGTGTATCCAACTCCTTGGGAAAAATGAATAGAAAGGTGGCCATGACAGCCATTCTTCTACTATTGGAAAGATCCAAATAAGAGTATACATGTACCCTCTCACAGACATGTTTAAGCATCCTAAAGGCATGCATAGCTGTAATGTTTTAATCAAGGTCTCCGAAGCCCATTGCAGCCATAAATTTGTATTCCATTGCCTAGTAGTTTAGTTGAGTACAGGCTTCTTTGTTCCTTAATTTCACCATTATCACTTGGTAGTTTCAAGCTCTCAATAGGACCTGAAATGCTTTAGTTGAAGTAGACTTTTGTTCTTGCCGTTCCGGGAAGAAACATAGACAAATAAAATTAGGATACGAATGATCAAACAGCCTTTAGGAATCTCATCAGAGGGATACAAGGCTAAGTGATATATAAATAGATAGAAATGGAGATTAAAACAAGTACTATGCAGTGCATTGTGCTTAGCTGCATGAATGCATGTTTGGTACTATAGTCTTCTTCATTATAGTATTTCCTATGCATGTCTAAAGCTTCTTAAGCTACTATTAGTTGAACAAAATGGTAGATCAAAACCCTCTTGAAGTAGCCTATTGCATCATGTGGTGACCATGGAAATCCTCGTATAAGAACCGGTAAATAATCACAAATCTTTTAGCAGTCTGAATTAGTAACTATGGTCTTGAATTTATTGAGTTCTAGTGGGAAAATCTGTTCATGATCAATCAGGAAACTTATGGAGTTGTGTGGCTCATATCATTACTGCTGTTCTTGGATCTGGCGTTCTGTCTTTGGGATGGAGTATTGCACAGCATGGATGAATTGGAGGCCCTATTTCATTGCTTTTATAGCAATCATCACCTACATTTCTTCATACCTCCTTTCAGATTGTTACAGGTCTGCTGACCCTGTAACAGGAACTCGAAACCACTCTTACATGGAAGCTGTGAGAGTGAATCTCAATAATTAAAACACCCAACACCCCACCTTTTTTTCGGCTTGGTTTTCTTTAGGATCTGTCTTCTGGATTGGTTTAAGTGATGGTTCAGGTAGAAAACAGTCCTGGTTGTGTGGTTTCCTTCTATGTTTCATCATGTACGGAATTGGTATTGCTTATGTGGTGACTACTGCAAATAGTTTGAGGTACTTATAGCTCATGATGTTTTTATCAGTGTAATGAGATTTTGGGAACTATTGTTCCCTTGTCTTGTAAACTCTCATTTTGTAAGTTCATTTATCGATTCTGAAAAGTTTAATGTTTGTCTTCTGTTAATTCAGAGCGATTCAGAAGTCAAACTGTTATCACAAGGAAGGGCATCAGGCTCCATGTACATATGGAGATACTCTTTACATGCTGATATTCGGAGCCGTCCAGATTGTTGTGTCACAAATACCAGATTTCCATAACATGCAATGGCTTTCGGCTATTGCAGCAATCATGTCCTTTGCCTACTCATTTATTGGACTTGGCCTTGGATTAGCCAAAGTAATAGGTAATTCTGCCATTAGAAAGCAGTGATGCTCTAACAGATTATAAATCTTGGATGCTGTTTTCTAAAGGTGCGATTATAATTGCAGAAAATGGGAGTATTAAAGGGAGCTTGTCAGGAGTTACAACCACCACTGTTTCTGCTAAATTATGGTTAGCCTTCCAAGCACTTGGGGACATTGCTTTTGCCTATCCATACTCTATCATTGTTCTTGAGATTCAGGTTTTCTTTATAACCTTTTCGACAAACAATATTGTGATCAACACCATATGAAGAAACAAGCTTAACTTAGCAGCTGATATTGAATTGTGACATCTTTTGTACCATCTAGGATACCTTAAAGTCCCCTCCACCAGAAAACTATATGATGAAGAAGGCCTCTTTAATTGCCATTAGTGTCACAACCTTCTTCTACCTCTGCTGTGGTTGCTTTGGATATGCAGCCTTTGGGGATGACACACCAGGGAATCTCTTGACCGGATTTGGATTTTACGAGCCATACTGGCTCATTGATTTCGCCAATGCTTGCATTGTTCTTCATTTGGTGGGTGGATATCAGGTACTACTACTCTACCAACTTTATGACATTGAAATTCTCAAGTTCGATTCATCATTGGGAGTTTATTTAGTCATGCTCTTTTCTTCACATGTTTAACTTTCCAGGTCTATAGCCAGCCAGTATTTGCAGTTGCTGAAAGATGGTTTAGCAAGAAGTATCCAAACAGTGCATTTGTGAATAACTTTTACAGCTTCAAAATCCCACTGTTTCCTAGATTTCAAGTGAATCCATTCAGGGTATGTTTCCGGACTGTTTATGTCATTTCAACTACAGGAATTGCAATGCTCTTTCCTTATTTCAACCAAGTTTTGGGAGTGTTAGGCGCCTTGAACTTTTGGCCTTTGACTATATATTTTCCAGTAGAAATGTACTTTGTACAAAAGAAAATTGGGACATGGACCAAGAAATGGATGGCATTACAGGCATTCAGTTTTGTTTGCTTTCTTGTGACAGTTGTAGGTGTTATTGGATCAATTGAAGGACTGATAAGTGCCAAACTTAGCTAGGGGATTCATGTAATTTCTTCATAAATAAATAAATCAATCATTTTATTATTATATTTATTTTCATTGAAAATCATCCTAGTGAAATTTCATTGACCACAGAACGCCTATGAAGCAAATGCAGTTCAGGTTTTCATAGCTAAAATATCTCTCTTTTTTCTTTATATATTTTTACATTTTTTCACCACTCATACCAGGCATATCAAGTACATGATCAGATCCCACAGGGTTTTATATTAGAACTGCTGTTGTTATTTAAACTTGATCACAAATGGGATGTTCAAGGTTTACATCATGGAGGTGTTTTAGGCCATGTTGTCCATGGAGGTGTTTCACTGAGTTGATCAGCTTTGTTTAACAAGCTGATGAGGCATCAGGCATGCACTGTGATTCATAATCAAAACTGCATAAAGCAACACATATGCATCATCAACATAGGACCTCCCAGACAGGCAACCACATAGCAAAGCTCTGACTAGGACGAAATGCATAATGTTTGTGACCCGTACGTGCAACCAACACGGATATGTGAAGCTTCTGCTACCAACTCCGTCGCTCGAGCTCGGAGTTCTTCAGTGTCTAGTGTTGTTCAGTGTTTGTTTACTTTTGATCATGGACTCCTTTTGTGATTTAAGGTACATCTAACTGGTTATGTAAGCAGGGGCACATAACCTGTTTGTGAAAATGCCAGAATGAGATTGGTAATGAATCTGCTGGTCGGAAGCACTTTGTTGATGCTAGCATTGCCCATTACTAGGATCTTGCTGTCAACTTTGCAGATGATGATTGGTAAGAAGTGGCTGCAGTGGTGGATGTACTTTGGAGTGCTTTTACTGAATCATTGACATTATGGTCGTTAAACTAGCTGTTTGTTGTATTGGGATCATACAACAATTTTAATATTCCGGTCATATATTATTTCACGATTTTTTTAGTGTGAAGGTTCTAGGCTGAGTTTGTTTTTAAAACAAAACATTTATTTAAAACTTAGTAACTAAGTTATACAACATTAGTGGGCATGTCATGATTCCGATGATCCAAATTCACAAACGAAAATCTGACCGTCTGATATGATCATCATGATGAAATACATGTATCAGAACCAACAAAATTAGAGATTTTTAAAACCATACTGATCTTACCACTTCCACATGGTTTTTTAGTCGTTCGAATATTACCATCATTGAAATTGTGATGCACCGCACAAATAGAGTTATGCAAAAGTTTAACCCTCCAATCATTGTGGCCATTTAATTCACGAACATCATTCTCAGCATCTCTTCTATCATTAAAATCGATAAAAGCAAAACCTGATGGTCTTTTTGCAACTCATATCCTCCTTATAATCCCAAATTTGTGGAACTCAACTTTGAGCTCTTCTTAAAAACCGAGGAATTCAAATTTTCAACGTACACACGAGTCATTTTTTCTTCTCCTAGTCACAAATCTTCGGATCAGGTCAGATGAGCTGGATCGGGTCGGGTCGGATCATGGGC
This sequence comes from Comarum palustre, assembly GCA_951800085.1. Taxonomy (NCBI): domain Eukaryota; kingdom Viridiplantae; phylum Streptophyta; class Magnoliopsida; order Rosales; family Rosaceae; genus Comarum; species Comarum palustre. Next base: position 1,503,256 of record OX637587.1, read on the forward strand.
CGGTCTATCAGGTCGAATCTGCTAGCTTGGTCGGTCTGAGTCAGGTCGGGTCGGATCTGAGACTGGGTCATGTCAAGTCGGGTCGAATCTTCTGGGCAGGTCGGCTCCCTGATTTGGGTCGAAAAACAGAATTCGGGTCGAAAAAACTAATCGGAGGTGAGCGCTGGGCGGGGTTGGCTCAGTTCGGGGCTGGGAAGGCATGGTCGGGCTCGAGGATGTGTGCTCCGTTCTGGGTTTTGGGCACTTGAGGTCGGATGATCTCAACGGTGGAGTTTTTGATTTGGTGGTCGAACTTCCGGCGGACAGCCTTGGCCAGATTCTAGAGAGTCCGACGGCAACAACAGTGGAGTTTTTTTTGATTTGGTGATCTCAACTGAGGAGAATAATATTGAGGATGATCTTAATGCCGAGGGATGGCAACTCATACAACAACAAAGTGGAGAAGCCGAGAAGAATATTGTGGGTGATCTCAACTGGGCACCCAAAAATTGGTCTCTACACCTTGGCTGGTGTTTTGAAGAAGGCAATGAAGATGGAGGCAACCAACTGAGCTTTGAAGGAGAAAGCGGCGGCGACCTAGGCTTTGCAGAAGAAGGCAATATTGTCTGGGAATAAATCCAAGTTAAAAAGCGGAAGACTTGATGTAGACGAACTGACAAGAAAACTCTAACCAACTCCTCAAATTGAAAAAAAAAACACAACAAGAGACAAAGTTATTTCAGATCTTTGCTTTGATATCAAGTCAAATATAATGAAGATGGAAGAATGAATTCTCAGATATACTATTCATCTTACAGTGATGATTTATATAAGAAATTACAAAAAATATAATTAATAAGTATAAACCTACGATATAATTACAATATTCTATTCCTAATAGAGTCCGCGTCACCGCATGTGCTCAACTCAATAGAGTCCTCCAATGAAGCAGGTGGGAGTTCAAGTCCCCTGTGGAGATGCTGCAGTTCTTCCGATTTTGGTCATGCTGGATTTGATGAATCAGGTGAGTGCAGGGCATTTAATTATCTTGCACATTTCTACTCTCCTACCTATTGTTTTCATCTTAACTTGGTAAAACAGGCTTAGTACATTCTCCAAAATTATGCTACTGCGATTCAAGGCATTTATTTATTTTGGTGAACTGGTATATTAGCATGTTCTGTTGTGACCCATTTCACGGTTTTCAACTGCCTATATCATGGGATGAACAAAATGTTATATGTTTGCATGAGTTATGATCGTGTTTTGTGTAATCAAACCTTGTTTTCTTGTCCATTATCTTTTGTGTTAACTATGACTTCTCATCATGTGCAGCTAATGAATATGCTAGGAGAATTTCAAAAGCAGATGACAATGATGGTTACTGTCCCAATTACAAAGGAAGGAGAGATTAGGAGAAGAAGCTGAGAATAAAAAGGAGAAGAAAATTGCACAAGATGAAGTATCTTGTGTGCTCTATCCTCGCATCATATTCAAACATCCAACCCATCCAATAGTCCCTCAGGAGATTTTAATGGCTACTTCTCCCTTTGAAAGTACAAGTACTGTTGACAACAACTTCATTACATGGGCAGCTAATGGAACTGGTTGGTGGTAAACCTGAACTGCTTGAGGGGATGCGGGAATCCAAGATGTGCGTGTTAACAGTGATGCGGGCAATCCAAGTACTAATTTATTGATGACAGTTTAGAATTTCTAGACATTCATGATCATTTACTTGGCAAAAAAATGCAGCAGTATTATTTCACATAAGCGCACACGATAAATTATCGTATATCCTAGCTATGATTGGAGATCAGCTTGACATATGCTCATATTTTCTAGATATGCGCATATTTAGGAAGGAAAAAGTTAGTTGCTGGAAGAGAAGAATTCAGCATTGATGCCAAACTTTACTGGTTGTAGAATTCAGCATACAACAGCGAACTTGAAACCCAGCAATCACCCCAATTAAAACTTGAGATTTGGAACATGCAAAAGCTGAAAATTCCAACCCGAATTCGGGCTCTGATTGCCTTTCTATACAAGAGACAGTTCTACTGATGCTTGCATCTATCCGATAAATATTCTATTCCACCATAAACACACATAGATTGCATCACTGTAAACTCTCTTCAGAAGAAGTGGGTGTGGTTTGTATCAACTTTGTTTATTTTTTATTTAACTATGCTAAAAGTGCTGCTTTCCCAGGAAAACCAAGAGATTGCAACCTGTCAGTGGGTCAGCATTGTTAGTCAAGTACTGTGACAATGAGGAAAGGTATTCCATGGGTTCCTCCCATGGAACCACAATTATATGGTTCCGCTTTGAGAAGATGAGATACTAGTTGCTGTTGATTCTAAAAACCCTACACGCAAATGTATAGGGTTGATTCTTCTTTTGAGTATCAACAGCAACTTGTATCTCGAACCCATATAATTGTGGTTACATGGGAGGAACCCATGGAATACCTTTCCTCATTGTTAGGGTACTTGACTAACAATGCTGACCCACTGACAGGTTGCAATCTCTTGGTTTTCCTGGGAAAGCAGCATAACACTTTGAAATAAACAAAGTCGATACAAACCACACATATATCCACTTCCTCTGCTAGAAAAAGAGAAAGTTTACCATGATGCAATCTATGGGTATTTTTGCGGCATCTAACTTCTCAAGCATTTTTGTTTATGAGAGCAACCCAAATAAAAGTGATCGCCTGTCGGATTTATAGCGTGCAGTTCGGCCAACTCTGTGTATACATGATGCAACATCTCGACAATCCGCCTGCAAATGGGGAGAATATAAAGAACCGATTACAAAACAAAACACAAGGAATCAATTTTTCTTAGAAAATAAATTAAGGGCAATCAAGAAGTAATAACAAAAAGTCAATATCTTCAATTACCTTCCACCTAGCTCTTCTGAATAGTACAACGTCAGAATTAAGCAAATCATCTAGTTGGTCGAACTGTTTCTTCACTTGTAGTATGGCCTTGACTCTACTTCAGCCGCCTCATGAAGACCCAGTTTGAAGAAACTCCCAAATGGCAATAGCAGTAGTCATCCGAAACAATCCGACGCATAAGCATCTTTCTATTCAAAGAGATGAGTGCTATCTGAAAAGCTGCGTGAAGATTTGATTGAAAGGGATAATTGAATTGAGGAGGGTTTGAGGGTTTCAGCCACGATTTGGCTGAAGCAGGCAACATGAGGCAGAGGGTGAAGCATTTGATGCTCCACATCAGGGTTTGAGGATTGAGAATGAAACAAGTTTACAACAACAGCAGGAGCAGAGTGAAGGAAAGGGGTACCCAAGAAGAAGAGAGAGCCAGATCTGATCTGCGCATTCAGACTGAGAGCTTTTAGCGGAGACGAGACACGTCTTGGTTGTTGGGCCATGGTGGGTTTTAAGTGGCTTTGATCACAAGCGCAATATACGGTCCAAGTGCTTTTTTTATCTGATTTACTCCAACATTTCATGCATTTTTTTATTAAAAAACTTATTAATAACTCACATCCTTATATATATATATAGTGATGTTTGAAGCTATAACCTTAAAATTGTTAATTAAATACCTTAACTAACTAAATCATGGCTCACCTACATACCTACATTTCATGCATTGTTTCTACCAATCGCATATGCCAATAATAATTTTCATTTTTCAGTTTGTTTATTTCCTAAAACAGATGTAATATATATATGTTTAGCTGCTTTTCGTAATAGGTGCAATCTCCATATCCATAAAAAATCACAACACAATATAGCAGCTTCTCCATTGATTGAGCTACGAGTAGTCAGGGGGAGCAATGGAAGTTCCAAGTTATAGAGATAAGAAAATGGCAATACTAAAACAATAGGAATTGACAATACTAATACATAACGTATGTATTACATCCAATGTCTCACATTTCCTTCACATCGAAAAATCCAAGTAAACTTTGATAATGAAGCTATCAATGGCAATTAAGGGGTCAATTGTCCCCTCTCAATTTTTTTTTAAATAATTACTCTTAATTTGTATCGGATATTAAAAGAAATTAAACATAAATTGACTCTTCTCCTTTAAGAAATCTTTAATCAGTCTTTAATATTCTTTTTCAATAATAATAAAATGAAATAAAAATTTATACTATTTTAAATACTTAATCCAATTAATACAAACCGTGTCAAGGATTTCTTACATTATTGATCCCTACTAATATATAATTTAATGCTTTAAATTTCATTTATGATTTTTTTATAAATAAGCTAAATGAAAACAACACATTGATGTTTACCATACATTGACGTACAGTATATATGTCTCAAAAATAATATATTGAAATTATGAAAATCTAAAGTTTATTGGAGATGAATTAATGGTTTGTTCGAGAGCACGTTTTCATTTTGAATTGGTATAAAGAACATTGTTGAAATTAAGTTTGTGTCACTTTTTTTAAGTATAATCGTGTTGTTGCTAAAGAGTAACTGAATATCATTTAATTTTTTCGTTAATCAAATTTGACCCTTCTAAATGAAATGTCTGGCTACGCAACTGATGACAATGAGCTACAACTCTCATGACAAAGTTGCAGAGGCGGGTTTGTGTGAAAGTTAAAATGCGGCCCTCAAAGTTTCACTGTTATATGAAATAGATATTTGAACATACGCATAATATAAAACCTAATAATTAACAATATACGATCAGTAAAAATTCAACTGATGAGCCTGCAAAAGAGGCTAAATATTGACAAAATTAAAGCAACTACAAAATGATAATGCGTTTCTTCATAAATCACTTTGACGAAATGTACCCGGCCAAGTCAATGAGTGGATGACTACTGAAGGGTCTATGAGAAATCGGGTCTGAGAAAGGGAAGAGACATAATGCGAAAAACATAAGATGAGAAAACTATTAATCAGGGAAGAGACATAATGCGAAAAACATAAGATGAGAAAACTATTAATCGGCATAAACTCCCATTTTTAATGTTTGTTTATGTAAGATAAATTCATAAAAAAATAAAATTGGGTCATCTCTTTATTAGAATATGAACTTTGAAAAGTCAAAAAGATCAGAAACAAACGGTTTTTAAGGAGAGAAACAAAACGTTTGAACTTTGAAGGCCCTTATTTTACAGCGAGTATCTGAGTATTGTTAAATCATTTTTTTTTAATTTATCAACTTTTGAAATGAATAAGAGTTTGAGCAGAATGTTTAAAAATTATTAAATCTTAAATTTTATGAACAAAATTGATAAATTTATCAATCTAGTCAAAAATTGTTAGTGAGAAACGTAAGTCTTCACTACTTTTAATTTTTCTCCACGTGTTCGTTTATTATTGATTGAAAATATTATCAAATTATATTTAGCAATAACCGTTGGAGCTAAATACTCATATTAATTGCTAAATCTTATAAATATTGCTAAATTTAACAATAATTTTTATTAGATACAAAACATTAAAAAATTGCGGCTCCTAAGTTTTTTGGGCCATGTGCCATCACTCTGATTGCTCTTGTGCAGAGCGGGGGCTCTGTTAGTTCATTCTTCCTTCTCAAATTTAAAGATACTCCTAAAGCCTGCAAGTGAGGTGCACAATGGTTCACTTACATCAATTTCAAGTCTAATGACATAACAAGGAACCAATTATTTTAAGTTTCAACATCGGCCTATCAATCTTTTTATTTTCTTTTGTTCATTCTTTTTTTGTCTTTTGAATAATGACTTACAATTTATGTTTCTCATAGATTATAAGCTTTGTTAGGCCTTGTCTCTGCTAGGCTCATGTTGACATGAGCGTAAGGTTTCAATGTAATGGTGCTTGATTGTCATTTTTTTCAGGGCTCTTGTCTGACGTCATTCTGGCTTTTGTCTATCAATGAAACCCTATAGTTATATTTCAAAAAAAAAATTTCAACATCGGTTTTTTTAATGACATAACAAGCAGCCAAACCCATTATGAAGCTATGAAAAACATAGTAAAGCACAATGCAAGTTGTCCATTCTTTTTGTCACCCTAAACTGTTTAGGGTTTAAGGTTTATTGTTTATTTTCGAAGATTTTTTTGACATAGAATACGAGTTCGTGGACATGTACCACGCTTAAATCAGTGTTAGTATGAAGTTATGGTCTAAAAACGAAAATATACTATTCTGGTGAGGAGGTATAAATAGACGAACTTACCATTTGGAGTAGATATATCAGAAATTACCGATGTCTCTCTCTACCCCCTCTGATGCGACCTGTAAACCCGGCGACCCGAACCCGACCCGAATTTGTTTTTCGTCGATATCTCCATCGTCCGACGGAGGTTTTCTGCGAGACCGGTGGCATCAGATTTCTCTCTTCCTCCCTGACCTTTCCATACCCACTATGAGAGTTGTTTCGACCCAAGGTGAGAGCAGTATTGCAAGAACTGAAGGAATCGGAGCTCCAGTTGGAACTCCGCCGTGCGGCCACCGATCGTCGTGATTTTTCTTGGTTTTGTAGCCCTCAACCCGCCTAGCAATCCCTCTAAACAGCTTGAACCGATTTGAATTGATGTGAGAGTTTCGAAAAAAAGTGAAATCAAAGTATTTTTATTTTTCTTGAAGATTTCAATTTTTTATGCAATTTCTTGAGTTTTGGGTTCGATCTGAGCTTCGTGTAATATATCATTATGGTCTACTTGACAATAGGAAGATTTTGATATAAATTTCAAAATTTTTGGAAGGATTTGATTCGATGGTGGTGGTTGGCTGCCGCTGCCGGCGGCAGCCACCGTTTGTGGTTAGGGTGTGGTTTTGGAAAGAGATGGCGATTGTGGCAGCTGTTACAAGGGGTTAGAGGTGCTGCAGGTCGACAGTCTGGCAAGGAGGCGGAGAAGCTACTGGTTTGATTTTGGGACAGATTGAAGGTAAGATTCATGTTTTGGGCTACTGTGTTGGACTATGTTAAAGATTTGATGCTGATTTGGTGTTGTTGTGCTGCTACTTATTGAGAACTCGACACTTGGAGTTTACAGGGAGGTCATGCCCATTTTCTGGCAAGTCGCTGGAATTCGACGAAGGTTTCGGTCAGACAAGTTTCTGGTAGAGAGCCGAAGAGGTAGGAATCGATCCCCTTGTTAAATTTGGAGTTGTAGAGTGGTGTCAAACCATAAAGGGAGTAATTACAGAAAACTTACCGTAAATAGGAAGTTTCCATTTATAGAAACTTGAACGTTAAAAAGAAGAAGTCAATATTAGTCAACTCATGAATCTTGGTCAAAAATCGAGTTGATCGTTGTAAATAAATTGGATATCAGATTTTACGATATATCAACTCATAATTAGTAAATTGGTTTAAGCTGCGGTTTGAGTGTCCATAGTTAATCCACTAATTACTATACGATACCTAACGTTAAATGAATTGGTAAGACAAGTCGAGGTGTTAAGGTTGTGTAATCAGAAACTAAATTTTGAGCCGATAATCAGAAATAAATCTAATGGTTGAAAAGTTGTTGAAAAGGAATGAGTTGGTCAATTTCTAGTCAAATTAACACTTCCTAGTCAAACTAGGAAAAGATCAAGTCAACGGTAGTTAAGATTGATATGTCGGATTTATTTTACAGCCTATGGTCGAACGTGGGATTGGACTCGAACATGTGGATATTTCGAGGTGACGCTCGAGGAGTATTCCGAACAATGAGGAAATCATATTAAGTACTATGAGTGGATTTTCGATTTTAATGATATGTGTGCACTAACGTTTTCATTTATTTATAAGCAACATGAATTTATTATTTATATTGAGCCGGTAGGGCTGGAAAGGCGGGTTGCTCCCCTCTCGTAAGTTCTTTGTTTAAATCGGCTAGAAATCGAGATACGTTTACTTTATTAAGAAATTTTTTGGTTATGACCATTATTATAAAGATGGTCGAAGAACCGTGCTTTATGCACAATTTAATTAACGAAAGAAGTGTCTTTTATGACTTTTCGTATTTGTTGATTTTTTTCTTCACCAAGAAAGGTCGTTAATATATATATATATATATATATATATATATGATGACTCCCCACTTTATAGAGTGAAGCGAGGTGAGCCCCCACTTAAGGAAGTGATGTGGGGTGTGTTGAGAGTTATGACCCTCCCCACCTATTTAGGGTGGTATAAGGTGCGTGTAAAGTGATGACACCTACCTAATCAAGCTGGCGTGGGGTGGACCCTTCACTTGAGAAAATAACCATCTTATAGGGTGGCGGGAGGTGACCCCCCACGTAAGGAAGTGGAGTTGGGTGGGCCCCTCACTTAAGAAAGTGGTGCGGGATGCGTGTAATGTGATTACCCTCTATCTAATTAGATTGGAGCGGGGTGGACCCCCACTTAAAGAAGTGACGCGGGATACGATTAGATTGATGACCCCCAGTTTATTAATTAAATAAGGTGGAGCGAGGTGGACCCCTCACTTAATGTAGTGACACATGACATACTTAGAAGTCTTAGGAGGCTCCGTCTCTAGTTTCGAAGGCTCACTGTCATGGTAAAACTTCTTATCCCATTATTTATTGTTGAGAGTTTTGCCTTATTTTGTTTTCAATGATTATTCGGGATTTTTCCCAATGTTGCATGCATGTGTGGTTTTTAAATGAACAAAGTTTTGGGAATGCATAAAAATAAGTTTTCCTTTGAGTAACCGATGATTTTGTCCACTCACTCTAACGTTTATTTTAAATGTCTTCCCCTAGACCCTTCGTTTTCAAATGACCTGTTTTGTAGGGTAGCTGAGAGGAGGTCGTGCGTACATGAGAGGAGGCATAGTCGATTTAATCCGTTAACGCTAGAATTTTATTAGGTTTTTATCTGTTTAGATTGCTATGAGTATCACAGTCTAGGCTAGTTGAATTTGATTGGTGAAGTGTATATAAGATTGGGGAGCAAAATGATTCCAGGTGTCTTGGTTGAATTATATTGTTTATAAAACGTGCTTAGTTGGTTGTAGAAAGGGTTGTCTATTTCAAGAGGATTTTGGTAAATGGGTTGATCCAAGGTGGGTCTTGACAGGGAGAGAGAAATTAGATCTAGCTAAACCATCTCCTATTTAAAAATTTAGCTAAAAAGAAATTACTCCCACAAACAAAAGGAGAAAAAGAATTACTGTGAAGTTACTGTCAGTGTGTGGGTGAAAGTAAAACTAAAGCAGTGTAAAAACTAGTCAGGTATAAAATGAAATCCACCGACGCAATTGAGCTTGACAATTGAGATTCTCGAGAGACGCATCGTCTGGTAGGGAATCGGGATCGTCCCACCAGCCCTCTCCACCACACAGAGCCGCCGACGTCGACGATTGGAGCACCAGAAAGTCCATGACGACGGCGATCGGACGCTGGGCTACTGAGATGGCATCATCATCGGGCGTTGGTGGAAGGTACATGACTTACTCACCGTCGCCGTCGGCGCCTCTTTCCCCTCTCATCTCCGGCCTCCGCTCCTCCTCCGCCGCCGCTCTCATCGCCGAGCAAGAAAAGTAGAACTTTCCTTCGTATTCTGAGATCTAATCGATTTCGAATCAGTAACTGGTGTTCTGTTCAATCCAATAGCGATTGTACGGATGAATCTAACTGTATGAAGTTTTTTACTGTAATTGAGCAACTAAACCTAATCCGGAACTGAATCGTTAACGATCTGGTGCTTGTTGGTTGCAGTATTGTTGATTTCTTGGAGTTTGATTCCTTTCTTGCGTTATTGATTGCTTGATTGGCTCCATTTGTGATGTGATTGTTTTCTTCTGTGTGCAGATATTTATCGGAGCTGCTCGGGGAGCGTCACAAGCTTGGTCCATTTCTTCCTGTGCTGCCGAATTGCTTCAGGTTGTTGAACCAAGGTCAGTTTCGAACTTTCGATTCAGCTTACTATAACTGTTGTTACTAGTGCATGTAAGTGTTCATATGTCGAGATTCAAGCACTGATATAACTTTTAACAACTACGATGAGTAACTATTAACTGAGGACACAATGCACACGGTTTGACTAACTTTACTGGTCAGGAACTTGTTACTATAACATGACTAAGCTAACAAACAGTTCACACAATTTATTGAAAATGTCGACGGTACTATAACATATTGAGAATTTATGGTGAGGATCTCATTATCAGATACATAAATACTACAATATCAAAGCCAACCAGAAGGTATGAGCCTGTGTTTTGTCTATAGTTTTGGCTTGTAGTTGATATAGGGATTCAGTATGAAAAAGCTTGCCAGCTAGTTCCTAGGGTTACGTGATCTAGATGTTTTTTTCTGAAACTGAGCAGAGATATTGTGGGCTTCTTTCTTCCCCTGTTTTATATTCTCTCGTAGAGTAATCCAGGTAGCTGACATTGTTGGTTTACATTTATCATTGATATATGTTTAAGTGCTTAGGTCTGCTAGTGCTACATAAATAGAGGTCCTTGCCAGGTGTGTATTCATATCTGGATTGTCCTTTTCTCTAACAAGTGGGTTCTCTTGTATAAATTACTTGATTCAGTGGCTAATAGGTGTAAATAATTTACCACTATCTTTACAAATAATAGGTTTTTTCGTCAGCAAATTACATTGTTAATTTGGTAGTTCAGCACACTTTAAAGTTAATTTATTGCTTGAGGGAAGCATTGGTTTTAACTGACTCAGAAAAAATCGGTGTTGTCTCTCCATTTTGTCGTGACTGCTAACCTTATAACAAATGCTAACTGGTACATCTTATTCTTGGAAATTGACATTTTTGGAGCAGAAATATTGCGTGTAACTACGCTGTTGGGGAATGCATCAGTTTTAGGTCAAAGTGGTCTTGAACATGCTAGCCCCCTGGCTTCTGGAGGAATGTTTTCAAATGGAGGTGCCGATATGGACGGATGGCCAACACGGTTTCAATCAGAAGTACGGATACTAACCATTAACTTAACATAACCTTATTGTCCATCTAATTTTACTGTTTGTAGAAGCATTCTTGACACAATCTCTTACATCTCATGCTAACTCTTAACATTGTTTAGATGTGCAATTGAATTGCAACTTTGTGACAGGTAGTCTGAAGCTAACAAGGAGATGTAAAGAAATAACCAATTAGCTTTGCTTCTGGATATCTCCATTTTGGATGGTTCTCCATTATTCTGTGTTTTTCTTATTGACAGAGTCAAAGCTGTATTGTTGTTTATCAAGTATGACATATGACATGTGAAAAGGGCTTGCGTGATAGGATATAATGGGAGTCCTGATTCTCTTGTATGGTGCACTATCCCCTCAGTATTACTTGTTCAACTACCATGTTTGGATGCCATTTTTGTCTTAATATAAAATTTTCAAACATCTAAGCTAGTGGATGCCTTTATATGGGTTCAAGGGGAGGGATGTGTGGGGTGGGGGAAAGGGATGCATAATGATGTTATTGTGGTTCTGGTTTATACCTTGAAATTCATCATCTTTTGCATTCTCAGTTCCATTGTGTCTGTTAAAGTAGTTTGAATTATTTTGTCATTATTAATTGTTGCTTTCTGGTTTTTACATATCAGGCTTTATGAGTGTTTGGATCTCAGAGGTTTTTCAAGGATTGTTATTTGTTATTTTAACGCAAAAGGGAACAATAGCACTTGTATCTGTTATTTTTTTTAACATAGTTCTGATGCAATGTCCAGATGCCAGCTTTATTACAGCCCCCGTCAACACAAAATTGGCTTGGTTCTCTAGGTAGCTCATCTGGTCTAATTGTTAAGCGGACAATCAGAGTGGATATTCCTGTTGACAAATATCCTACTGTAAGATGGAATACTAGATACTTTTTATTTTCAGAATGAATTCTCTCCTGCTGCCTAACTCTCCAACATTTTGCAGTATAACTTTGTTGGGCGGTTGTTAGGTCCTAGGGGAAACTCTCTTAAGCGAGTGGAAGTAACCACCGAGTGCCGTGTTCTGATCAGGGGCCGCGGTAGCATAAAGGATCCAGCCAAGGTAATGTACTTTTTTTTAATAATTGCACATTGGCATATCAGTGGGATTGATCTCACATTAATGTATGCAGATGAGTTCTGAAAGGCACTTATGGTGGAGTTCTGTTACTTTTTTTTTGTAAATATAATTTACTTTTCTGTTCAGTTCTGGCTGCTCATATTCTCATATTGTGGATCTAATGCTACTTCACTGTGATATTCTTGTCTTACAGGAAGATATGATGAGAGGTAAACCAGGGTATGAACATTTGAATGAACCCCTTCATATACTAGTGGAGGCAGAACTACCAGTTGAAATTATTGATGCTCGTTTACTGCAAGCACGTGAAGTACTTGAAGATCTGCTCAGGCCCGTGGTCTGTTTTTCCTTTCCCCTGAAAAGAAAAAATTTCTTCATCTCCTATCTAGTAAATTCTGTTTATTCCACCTGCAAGAGATGAAACTTGGCATTATGTCTATGTTAATTGTGTGTTATTGCTGCTGAAATCAATATAGGATGAATCTCAAGATTTCTACAAGAAGCAGCAGCTGCGAGAATTGGCAATGCTCAACGGTACTCTTCGTGATGAGGGTTCTCCCATGTCTGGTTCTGTGTCACCCTTCAACAACAGTCTCGGTGGTATGAAGAGGGCAAAGACCAGAGGGTAGTGGGATTCTCATTATTGCAAAGCTCTTGGAGCTCCTTTTGTAAGTTTCTGAGTAAACAACAGTTCTCGCACCAGAGATGGTGCTTTGTCAGCCAATCCTCCAACTGCCGTCGGGGCACTGGTAACTCCATTGTCTGCCACTTCTAGCTTGGTTCTATCTGAAGTGTGTGTGCCTACTGTTCGAGAGAGCTTAACGTATGGCTTAGAAAGAGGACGGTTTGATTTCAGGGGGTCTGCTTTTGTATGTTGCACTAGACAGTTTGATCAGAGCATTAGCTCTCCTAGGCTGTCGTAAAAACTTTTTTAAGATTGTAATGGCAGTTTTGTTATGGTCATGGGTTTTGTGAACAAGGATGGTTTGTACATGAGTAGTGAGACAGACATATTATGGTCTTAATTTATGGATTGGATTATGTTGTACTATTTTAGATTGTATTCAGTAGTTATTCAAGGCATTCTTTATGATGTTCTGTGATGCTTCATTGCTTCCCATATGCTTGTAGGCTCATTTCTACAAGAACTAATGCTTCAGATTTTCTTGCAAACTCATTTCTACAAGAAACTATGATTCTTCATTGCGCCATAGATGGATTTATTGTTCGATTCCTATTCGCTGGGTTGGAAAGTCGTACTGTAACATTTTTGCATCGTGACATTTTCATTTCGATTGACCATAGTTTGCCTATCTGAGAAATCAAGAAAGACTAAAGAGAAAAACAATGCTCTGAAAATCCTGCTACATATTGCATGTCAGCAAGTATCAACTAAAAGAAGAATTGTTTAGCAGCAAGAGAATTGGAATGGCTCTATCTTCAAACTATTTACTTGGTGATCTCAAAGAATGAATGATTGTATCATTTTACATGGGACATTATTGTTTAAAAGCATAGACCTTATAAGGGAGCTACCCTGACTTGCTCTATAATACCAGCCACGATAAAGTAGAGGAAGCTCCATATATTGGCCAAAAGTTATCAAACCTTCTTCTTCTTCTTCTTCTTCTTCTTCTTCTTCTTCTTCTTCTTCACTCTTCATCCTCATCATCAAGATCGTCAATTCCAATCCATCGAGTGAATGCAAAAAGGAACTCCTTGAAGTTCACCATTCCATTTCTATCCCAGTCCATCTCTTCTGCAACAAATAACTAAAAGGTTCAGTGAATCTGACATCTGACTTCAGATCATTTATCGAACTGAAGTAATTCCTGCAAGTACCATCATAGCTCATGTGGATGTGTACAGATGAACAGTACTTGGCTACTTGATACTAACATCTCTCGATAACGATACTTGTTCAGAATTAATAACAATCTGTACATAATTAAGCATCTACATGACGTAGTATACAAGTATGTGTGTGCTTCAGTATTATTTGCTTGAGATAATTAAAGAAAGAGAGAACAAACCAAATCTTTTCATGGCTATTCGCCCAGAGGAGCGTTCTCCTGTTGTGGTTTCATTAATGGCCTCAACCATCTCACTCTTGCTGACATAACCATCCTTATTCTTATCCAAGAACACAAATGCATCCACCAATGTTTCAAAGGTGGTCTCCAGCTTTGGCATTCCCATATCCACTTTCTAGCATAGTCAAGGAATACAAGCAGAACGAGAAAAAAGATAAAAAGAAACACAATAGTAAATCATAAACTGCTTTGCAGACAACTAGTAGCGTAAAAAGAATCATGTAATCAACTTTTGCGTTCTGGATACTTTTTCACCAGCATCCTGATGATCATCCTTCAGAAGAAAGACGATACAAATAAGAACAATGAACTCATTAAACTTGATTCCCATATCCTCATTAATATCGCATGCTGCAAAGAGATCATCGATTTCCTCCTCTGTAAATGAGACTTCCAGTTTTGAGAAAGCTCTTTTCAACTCTTCATGATCAATTGCGCCATTTGAATCCTCATCTGTATAGAAAATCATGACAGTTAACACCAACATGGGACATTAAGGGGGGAGGGGAGGGGGTATGGAATGGAAACTCACCAAACTGCTGAAAAATATCTTTGCAATTTCTTAAGCTTTCATCAATCTTTGGGAACTTCAAGATTATGCTGTTGAATGATTTCATGACACTTCCTTTAGCTGCTCTTCGCCGCATAGCTTCAACCATTTTGGCCTCCAGCTTTGTCTCAGATATTGAAAGACTTTTGGGGCTTTCGGCCTTTCCCACTACATCCCCCATTTCCAATTAATAAGAAAATATTTGGGAAGCAGTATTGGATTGACTAATGTGCCTGGACAATGAGGTAAATAAAGACTTCAAATAAGGTCCCAACAGCTGATCAATGCTGATAATTGGGAGGAACAAACTACAAGTGATACATGCTCAATAAGCAAATAAGTACAGCTACTATACATACGACTCGGTTCCGGCCTTCCCATATAACATTGAGATAAAAGTAGTCCCAGATAATGCCTTACGTCAGGGATCGTCTAACATGTTAGTCCTTTGAATCTGAAGTTTCACCTATAAAAGTGTGAAGTTTCACCTATAAAAGTGTAAAGTTTCACTGATAGCCGAATATAATCATGTACTTTCTCAAATCTCTGATTAAGGAAGTAGGAGTAAATGCTGACATTAGGCATGAGCAAATGAGTTCAATGTTTTACAAAGGTTGAGATATGTGTCTACAACTGGATGTATAAGTAACATCTACATATACATCAACTACTAGATGCAACACACTCACAAATGATCCGCAAATCACACCAACTACTTTCTCTTTTGCATTCTTGAGAAAATTCTGAACTGGTGAATGGTTCTATGCTTAGTTCATCAACAGAAAATCGATTCAAGAAACATATGAAGAACAACAAGAGAATATAAAAGAAAGTGAAAACTGCAAGTTTTAACCTAATGAAAAAGATCATAACTTGGAAAAAGACAAAGAGGCACACCAGAATTTCACACGCTCTTTGATACTGTAACAAGATCAGAAGCACCAAGATATGCACTTGATCAGGAATGGCTTCTCTTATTATGCCTGAAACTTGATCAAAACCCAAATAAACACAGGAAACCATCTCAGAATGGATCAAAAGGAGAAAGACCCATCAAGCAAAAATCAAAGCTTTGATCAATAAGGTGGTGATGGAAACAGAACAAGCAAATTAGCCAAAGTTAGAAGCATAGAAAGGCATTTGTTTAGACGTTTAGTCACCTTCATGTTTGGCTTCTGAACCAATCTTTGTGCTCAACCCAACACGTATTGTCGTCCCACTCCACCCATCCAGGTGATCCAACTCCCTTCAAATTTACAAGAACCACCTTCGCTGACCTTTCACGAATTATAAATACACCAAAACCTGAAAAACCCAATAAGCAAAACAAAATGGTCTCACTCTAACATTGCCTGCACGTATATGACAAGCGTGATTCATAGGAAGCATCCAAAATCCATATCTGGGTGTGAAAATTTGCTTTGCTCATGTTACAAGTGGCAACCATGCATTAATTCTTGCATTGTTTTGTGGGCCAAAATGTAATTTTCTAAAGGGAATGTGGCTCTTGCATGCAATTTTCCACCTCCTAGGAGGAACCATCTCAACTGCAGCAAGAATACTTGCACTTTTAAATGCAAGCTACACAACACCATCTCAACTGCAAGAATACTTAAGATGATATTAAATTTAAGATGTCTCTGAGATGCCAACCTTGGTTGTTTAATTTATTTGCAAACTACACAACCATCTCAACTGCAAGAATACTTGCTCTCTTAATTGATATTTTTATATTTAAGAACCTTGGTGGTTTAATTTATTTGCAAACTACACAACCATCTCAACTGCAAGAATACTTGCTCTCTTAATTGATATTTTTATATTTAAGATGTCTAATGGTTTATTTTTTTTAATTTTTTTGGGTGCTTGTCTTACAATAATTAATCAAATTTATTATCTTTTATATATGAGAATTAGTAACCTAGTAAAGTAATGAGGTGTATGTTTATCTTGTTTAAGAAAAGGTTAGAAAATAGAAATATTTATCGAATTAATTTCATGAAGTACCTAGCTTATAGCAATTTAGCTTATACGATACAAACATATCATGTAACAATATTTTGTCACATTTTTATTTGAAATTAATTACATAATGCATATATAGTTGGTCTAATAATAGACATTTCTAAAAGATATAAACTTCATGTTATTCTGCAAGTTTTTGTAGTTTTTGTTGAAGTTTTATCGATCTCGATATTTTCTTAATTCCTGTCAAAATTTTTGAGTTTCGAATTAGGGGTATAAAATCTTATATAAATAGATCTTTGAATAAAAATATTAAGAGTGTACTAAAAGTTTTGAGGAAAAATACTTTTTAACAAAAAATTAATATAAGGGGCCCAACTAAAATTTTCAAACCAAACCTTCAATCCTTCAGGACCGCCCTGCATCCTGCTCAAGTTATGCCTTGGATATTCTTCAACACTAGAGTTGTGGAGTACAGTTTACCTTAATGGAGCTTCATTCGAAGGCTAATATTCCTTTTTATTTGAAAACGAAGGTTAATATTCCTTGATTAATTTAGAGTTTCCTTTGCTTATTTACTTGGAGTAAGACTTTTTGAGTTCGTTTACGATAGAATCGTACCGATACATAAACAAGAAGTGTTTGATACAAAGGTAGACAGATTCGATACATAAGTATACTAATTTGACATCAAGTGAAACAAAGGAAGGAAAGAAATGAACGTATGCCAATCTTTGTAAACACTTTTAATGGTTGGTTCTATTCCAAGTTTACACCGAATTTTGAAATCGACAATCCCATCCAGTGGAAAATATCCTTCCATAACTGGTTAGTTCATAATCAAGGTCATGCCGTTGTAGTATAATCTTGCACAATTGATTGAGAGTTTGAGACACCTTTCAATTCAACGTTAGTACTTCAAAAAAACACCTCAAAGACTGGTTTAAAGTTCACAAAATAATTGGCCTCTACATGATCGAATAATACATATATTAAAGGTTCTTTATTATTTTCATATCAGCATATAGTTTTTTTAAATGAACGTTAGGTCGCCAAATATTATTAATTACAACTTTATAGTAAGTACAATAGTAAAACATGATCCGTCACGGTCCGGCTACATAGTTAAGGCTGTTTCATGAGTGTTGGCAATTGGCATAAATATGTATATTTTCTGTAAATTTTACTTTGGGAGAAACAATTGCACTAGTACTTTGGTCCGTGTAATCTTAGATATATAGAGATGGCTTAAGGTACACTAGAAATAATTCTAACCAGCCCCCTTCTCCGCAGGCTGGTATATGTGGTCGAAGTCAATGGCAGAGCTAGAATTTTATAATAGGATGGGTTACAATTTTTTTAATAAACGTGTACTAATTTATGTTAGATACAAACTGAATTTAATAACCTAAATACTAAATTTAAAAATTTGAGGTGGACTAGATTTCAAATTTTAGCTTTTTGAACTAAAATTTAACCAGAAATGAATGATTTTTTAAAATTTAAGATGAATTGTAGCTCAACGGAGCCCTTGTGTAGCTACGTCATTGGTTGAATTCGAAGTATTACCACAATGAAACTATAAGAGGAGTCAATATATAGAGCCATTGCCAATTTCTAACCGCAAAGCAATCTGCCACCAAAGGTAAATGAAATCAAAATATGATCAAATAGTGAACGAATTGTCATACATGACGTTACCCTAATCAACCACAAAAGGATAAAGTTCACAAATCGAAAATCAACTCACCCTAAACTTCTAGGCTCCTAAACACCTAAACCCTAGGAGCGTCGCTGCAGCTGCGTCTCCAAACCCTAACCACTCAATCACAAATCCTACTGCCTCCATAGCCTCCCAATCCCCTTTCGGACTCCCATTCTCCACCTCTATATCATCATCATCGAAGAAAAAAACCAAGTTCTTTGGATCATGTTCTTCGACAACACCATATACATCCATAGATGATGTTACCAAATCTTTTGTTGCATCCATGTCGTTGGCAAGCTCCAACGTGGTTGATCTCTCACAGCGCATCACAACGCCTAAAAGAGGGATTGTGTAGTCTTTCTTGATTACCAAACCCTTGAGGTCGGTGCCTCCAAGTCTGATGGAGCTTAAACGATTATATAGCCGTTTTGGTTATTGGATCGAAAATTTCAGATCCAAGAAAGCCCCAATAACATCTTTATCATTGGCTTTGATCTGAACAAAGATAGGAACAAGTTTCTGCGTGGAGGACCATGGAATCAGCAGGTTCTAATGGTAATTCAACCTTATGATGGAATTAGGGCTATCAAGAACATCCTCATGGATTCGATCTTTTGGTACGTATTCACAATATCCCTTCTAAGTTTGAACTCCATAAGAATTTTTCTACTGTTGGTTCTATTGCTAGAAAATATTTTAGAATATGATGATAGGCTATGACAGAGATCGAAAACTGTTAGGGTTAGGATTGATAGGAAACTCTCTACTCCAATCTTTAGCATGAAATCGATCAAGTTCCCACATAATCTTGAGGAAGACATTGAATTTTTCTTTGAGAATTGTATTGGTTTTTGCTCTGCTTGCAATCTGGTTTTCCATGAAATGGACATTGCATGGCTAGTCCTCCATCTATGTTTGCAGGTACGAAGGATATTTCAACCTCGATCATCATTTTTGCTTAAAAATCCTTGTTCCATGGAATGTTCAAACTCCAAGGATATGCTATTCCAACTATACCTCCCGGTGGTCCTTTGTTTGGCGAGAAAGTTCATCGGAGGCGCCTAATCATCATAAAGAAGCCAACGAGTTCATCCCTTGCAGATGAGCTTATTTTAGTCCCGGTCACAAGCCAACAAAAGGAGATTCCAGATCAGGCTGAAAATGAAAACAATCAGAGCTCTGAAGTGGACTCACACAAAAGTTACCCATAAAAGAAACCGATTAGCAACTCCTGAAACTTCTCCAAAGAAGCTCAAAATTGTGGTTAATCAGTTGATTGATGTAGCAGTTCATTCGAAAAGAATCAAACAACCCGACTTCTTGGCTGGTCTCTCTGCAAAAACCATTGTTATGCTTTCTGAAACATCATAGATAATTTTGGCTGCAACTGAAACAAAGAAGGAGAAAAGAGGACACATTTTCGGCTCCAAAAACAAACTAAAAGATGTACAGATGAAGGAGGATCCAGTTGAAGTTCCCCCTCTTTCAATTGAGATGGTTGGAGTACCTCCTAGTCGTAGCTTGAAGGACAAGGAAGCTCTGTAACTGTCTTTGGTCTTATTTCCCTTCATGTTTTGTTTTATGAACGCATAAAACTATGAGTGATTGTTCAGACGAAACCATAAACAAAACATGAAGGAAAATATGAGTTTTATTTTCATACATTTAGGTAGGAATAAATATCTATAACCTAGAATTTCTAAGATTGTATGTTCACTGTGATACTCTAGTGATCCTTAATGTATAAGAGGATGCAACCCTCATATAAATCACATGATCTTGGTTGTCCTCTGTACGCATAGCAACATATCGATTCGTATTGTACCCTATCTATAAGATTATGAATGACAAAATTGTATTTGATTAAAAAATCAACCACAAAAGGATTTAAAAAAGAAAACATGAACGCATATTTCTTTTCATTGAAACCTGATTGAAAAATAACCAAACTAAAAGAACAACGAGAATCAATTCGGTAAAGTTCGTCAAAAAACTCAATTACAGCTACTAACCTAGCTTAAATAAAACGCATATAGCTCAAATCTACGGCTAAGCATCAATCTCTAAATCTTGTCTATATTTTTAATTTTGTTTTTTCATCTACTCTTTATTCCTAAAAAATATAATATCGAAGTAATCACTTTTTCTTGTTCCTTTTATATATATTTTTTATTTCTTTTTCGCGTCCTCTATATAAACGCAACCAAACCCTTTTCGCGTTTATATTTCTCGCCTTCTCTCTGTCGGAGAGTCCTCTCTCTTAAAACCCTAGCGCCGGTGAGCCACCCTCTCCTCCGCCACCGTCTTTCATCTCGATTCGCTCATTCTCATCTTTATCTCCTCCGGCTTCGCTTCTCCGATTCGTCGGAGAATTCCGAGCCTCGGGAGCTCTTGATTGTCGTTTTATGGCTGTTTGGGTTTTGGATATTATTATACGTTTGGTAATATGAGTTTTGATTTGTTTAATCGACTTAGCGGATTAGAATAATGAATTTTTCTGGTGCTTGTTTATGTATCTGCTTAGATCGCTTTTGATTTTGCGATTTTGGTCCATCAACTTTGTGATGCTCTGTTTTTTAACAAGTGTTTAATTCTGGGTATTATTATTCAAAAGATGAATTTTCCATGTGAAATTTCGTTTGTTTAGCTAGGGTTTTGAAGTGTAATTTGACTGTCTGTCGCGGTTAGCTACTTTTGAGCAGGAATGGCAAAATGTTGTTAGAAAGTGCTTCTACGAGCAGTGCGTGATGAGTTTTATTAAGAATCATTTCTGGATATGCGCAGAACTTTAGAATTCTATTACAGTATGGAATTAGCAAGAAAATGTGATTTCGTTGATATATGTTCCGTTTTGTTGGTTTTAGCTATGAGTTGTATGTCTGAAGAATTTCGTTCTGATTTGGCTGTGTTTAACTCTTTGTAGGGTTCAGGAGTTTGCGATGGCTTCAAAGCGGATCAGCAAGGAATTGAAGGACCTGCAGAAAGACCCACCGTCATCCTGCAGTGCTGGTATTTGCTTCTATCATCTCATTTATTATATCATTTGTTTTCAAATATTCTGGAGTTGTAGCTCTTTGTATTCACTACTGTTTTTCTATTTACTGACAGAAATTTTTGTTGTCGTTTGTGATTGTCTTTCAATTTGTTGCTTGTTAAGCTTTAGATATTGGTGTTCGTCAACACTGTTATTAGTAAATGTCTCGTGTTTCCACCCTGAAAGGATTGGTGTAACTGGTTTATATTGATATGAGTGTTACGTTCTCTTTCATTGGAACTGGTTTATATTGATTTGAGTGTTACCTTCTCTTTGAGTGGAACTGGTTTACATTGATTTTGAGTGTTACCTGCTGTTTCACTGGTTGGATGCATGTAACTGGGATTCTAAATTAGTAAATAAGGTGTTGGATGTAATGTGTATTCTGTCTGAATCTTGTTGTTTATTCAAAGGAGAAAAGAGGCATTAAAGCTTTTGCTAAGATGTTACTATAGGTATGGCATACTACTTACTGATATCACTTTTTACAGGTCCTGTTGCTGAGGATATGTTCCATTGGCAAGCGACGATTATGGGTCCAGGCGACAGCCCATTCGCTGGAGGTGTTTTTCTTGTATCCATTCACTTCCCACCTGATTACCCCTTCAAGCCACCAAAGGTATATATATAGCCTTGCCCTTGAAAATTTTAATTATTGGTACCATTTATGCAACCTAGAGGGCTAAAGCTTTCTTCAGTCTGTTTGTCTTTCAAATTTAACACAAACCTGAAGTTTGTTTTAGGCTTTCGACTTTAACTCAACCTTGAAGTTTGTTTCTTTATTTTTCATTGGGATAACCATGTGTTGCAATCTTCATGCATTGAGCAGGTTGCTTTCCGGACAAAAGTGTACCATCCCAACATTAATAGCAATGGTAGCATCTGCCTTGACATCCTCAAAGAGCAGTGGAGCCCTGCCCTGACCATTTCCAAGGCAATACACAGCTCGCTTTATATGGATTTTTATTTTTGTAATGTCATCACATGTTATTGCATGCCTATAACATCATGATAAAAACGTATATTGTTTCTTTCAGGTCCTCCTCTCCATATGCTCACTGCTGACAGATCCAAACCCAGATGATCCTCTGGTGCCCGAGATTGCTCACATGTACAAGACTGACAGAGTCAAGTATGAGACTACTGCTCGATCCTGGACCCAGAAGTATGCTATGGGTTAGAGGCTCTTCTTCCGGATGATGAATCTATTATGCTTTATGATCGCAATAGTAAGTAAATAAATAGATATAAGTGGAAGCAAGTCTAAGATATTTGTTCAACTACGGGTGTGTGTTATTGTCGTTGCGGGTTCTGGTGGATGTTTATGTAGTCATTAATTAATCCAAAGACATTGTTATTTTCAGTAGGTGGTTTAAAGTTGGCAAAAATTTGGTGGAAGTTTTCTTTTGTTTTGCATATGCTTGTTGCATGAAAAAATGGCAAAAGCTTGGTTTATGCCCAGATTTTGTGGATCCTAGCTAGTTTCCATTTCCATGCCAGATTATTCCATTTTTGTGCCATTAGTCCATTACATTTTTACCAGGTTCCCGGTCTTTTGCTACTATCCATGACCTTTTCACCTTTTTCACCAACCTACTCTTGCCACCTTTGGCATTGTAGAATTGGATTCTTAACTCCATCTGTTTTGGATGTGGTGAATGGCTAATTCTTGCCTTTCAAGTTTCAAAGCGACGTTCTTTATTCACCTCAGCATTAACTTTACTGGATTCAATGTTTTTTTTGCATCACACATTCGTGTGACACCTGAATAATATGATGTCAACATCCTCATGAATTAAATTTGGTGATTGTGAATCTGAACTAAGTGCAGACTGATATATTCAGTCTGTATTTGCGGTCTGCAATTAGATTACTCTGTTTTACTATGCGTTGCCTTCGTTTTGTTCACCCACTAACTAAAGGAATCACGACAGCTACACAGTAGGAGTCCTAAGATTGCAGTATCTGGTGGATGAGTGTTTCTTTCTGTTTTTCTTGGTAAAGCGTGGGTGGTATTGATCTATGTCGAACTCCCAATGTTGATTCCATCAGTGTTAGCATCGTCTGTAGGAGATGTAATCGTAAGGTGGTCGAACACAACAGTAGTGCACTCGGTAACACTAATGTGGAATTTCTTGCTATTGAGTGAAGTTATGTCCTTGATTATGGAGTTTGTGATGGAGGAGAACCTGATGTCCCTGAAATCACCGTGTTTCGAACTATGTGCTCTTTGCCTCCTTGGCAGTCGAAAGTTTCACTTCCCGATCGTGTGAGCATGTTAATGGAGCTAAAAGTCACCCAAACTTCAGTCTTTCGGAGCCTGCAATGCTCCTTGGATGTGAACCTCAATTGTAGCCTTGCAATGTCCTTCAAATATTGCTTCTTTTAACTTGGACGTACCGTTGGGAACAACAACCTTACTTGCTGACTCCGATGAACATGCATCTCTCCATGCATATGCCAGGCCTTAAAGACATTACAACAGAAAATAACAAGTTAATGATGACAAACCTGATCATATCCATGTATGCTATTCCCATTCATTAACAAATTTAGATAATATTGTACCTCAGCAATATCAGAGCCGGTCTTTCCGCCATATATCAAACTAGTCACATCAGCTTGAGCTTGGGATGTAGTTGTAGTTGCAGATGCTAACAATGCGAGCACAAGTATCGACAGGATATTCATCACCAAATTCAGACGCAAATGAATGTGATACCGAATTAAGAGTGCAATGCGCAGATAAGCCATAAGGATTTTTGATCGTTATTCTCACAGCAAGCGGTGCTAAACTCATTCAAGGTCTAGCAATGCCTAAAAAATTGTCACTTTAACTGGTACAAGTCAAGACAGGAACTGGAATTTCCAGTACTATAGCTTAACATTGAAGTACAAGTTTAATCAACTTGAACAGAAGCCAAAAAACCTAAGAACTCAAACTTATTTGCAAGAGGAACACAAAAAAATATGATCCTTCAGGCAATTTTAACTGCTATGCTTTACTGAAAACATCACATCAGAACCTATGCTCCAATTTCTCCTTTTCCTTGTAGTTCTGAACATACCTGCATACATTCCAAGATTCAGCATAACCAGGAAAGATAGTGGCGGAAGTAGTGTTGACTAAAATATAACCCTGGGGCAGAGGTAAGGTGGGAACAGAAAAGAGAGATTTTGACAGCAAATGATAATCAATTGGAAAGCAACAACAACAAAAGGAAGTCATGATCAAATAAGTCCAGAATGCAATGTCCTGAATCCTGATGTATGTATACCCGAACACCAAGTCGTCCAGGTGCGAATAATTTCAAACTTGATAAACAATGAACAAGATCTTTATCACCACACAAGACAAAGATCCTCACAATATCATCAAGTGTCAATATGCCACTATAGGGTGTCATTATACAAACCTACCCTAAGTTTTGCATAAAAAGCTCAAATGTAAAGAGATTATTCTTTTTATACACAACCATTGTTCATAAATACAGTATGCAATTTGTAGAATTGAAGTTCTACATTGTGCACAGCACCATACAAGCTATTGCTTTCCATTGTTTCATTCCACAGCGTTATCCAACAACATACAATAAGACACTAACAAGACAAAAACAAATTTTGGCCTTTGCAACAACAACAAAAAAAACCCATAAATCACACAATCATAACAAAAACAAAAAAGCATCCACCTTTTCTCTTCCTAACTTATTCATAGACAAACTCTAAAATGAAAACAACCAAACGTCCAAATCAATCTCGACCCCCACAAAAGCTTCAAACTTTTCACGATTACTGAACTGGGTATCCACAATACCGTGAGAAATGACTCAACAAATGGCAACAGGCACCATAGTTGTATACAAATTCGATCATTTTTAGACTTCAGGATTAGAAATCAAGAGAATGAAATAAAAGGGTTGGTGAGGATTACGCATAGGTTCCGAGGATGGGTCCGACGGCGAAGATTGCGCTGTGCCAATTCTCGGAGATCTTGTGGTGGATCTTGTTCGGCAGATCTTTCCACAGCCCCGGCATCACCTTCTGCTGAAATGGAGACAGCCCGTAGACCACCGCCTTCATCCTCACCGGTACCTTCCCCATCTTCTTCTCTCAAATTCTATGTCTCTGAGATGTTAAGTCGCCAAAAATGGAAGAGAGGAAGAGTGAATTTTATTTATAGTGATCTGCTGAGCCTGAGACCAAGTCTAATATTTTTATATGTATCGATCTCTATATATAAAGCAAGGTGGGGTGGTTCACTGTTTCTATGAAGTGTCATTCCATTTTATCTCTCAATTTTTACGGTATTTACCGAAGTTTATCATTTTACCTCTCAGTTTTAAATAAATTATAATTTTATCTTCTGTTTTTTTTATTATTTTAATAATATATTTATAATTAATATTATTATAAAATTCTTCTCATTCATTTTGTATTTTTTGCATGAAAACCACTTAAGAGTTTAAGTTTTGCAACTCATTTTTGTTTGGATAAGAGGAATTTTTATATTTTTGAATTGTAAGAGCTAAAAATTATATTTTTAAAAATAATAATATTAATTATTATAATAATCATGCTCTTTGTTCAGAAAAATAATATTCATCATAATACTCAGTAGTTAGTACCTCTCTTTTTTATAGGTAGAAGGTTGTGAATTCGATTCACGAATTTATAATAGTTGATGAAAAATAATAATAATAATAAGATTAATAATCAAAATGAAATCGAGTCTGCTCTAAACCTAAATAATCGTGTTGAACCACATTTAGGGTTTAGGATTTAGGGTTTAATAATAATTAGGGTAATTTACAAAAAATAAAACCATGGTTGTTAATTTAAATATGAGGTTAATATCATTTCAACAAATTGTGTTATTTTTATTTGGGTTTCAAAGAGTTGTTTCACATTATTAATTGAATTATCATAAATTTCATAATAATTAATCAAACGGGCAAGACGCACTTCGACATGCGTGAAGCGCGTGTGAGAGGCTAATATCATATATTGGAAACGAATACACAAACAAAATTTGATGAGACTTATCTAAAACAACATCAAAACCATAATTTTTTGCATAATTTGATTAAACTTATCTAATCAAAGACTATATACAAACAAAAGTTGGGCATGAACAATTCCAATACAGCTTGAAGCAATCGAAAATCCAAAACTAGCATAGCATAACGATTTCAATATTATCAATTAAATCAAGCCAATACAACGAGTAAGACTGAAATAATTGAGAGAGATAGATTGAAAATACCAAAAACCAAAACCAAATCATAATCATATCGTTTAGAATCTTACCGGGAACTGTTGATTTATGGGGGTTTGAATGATCACTGAAGTCTTGATTTGCTGCTGTGTCTCCATTGCAAATCAGAGATATAAATTCCTCTAAAGATGAGTCTAAATTGGCTTATTCTTCCATGATGGCTTCGAAGTTGGTAGGTTTCGAAGGAGAAGAATCATTGGTCTGTGCGAAGTGGGTTTTATTTGAAGTCGATGAGTTTTGATAGAGTAATTACTGTTTCCAAGTGGGTTTAGGATTTCAAGATTCAGTTATTAACTAAGTAGCATAGATACGGGTACGTGTGTCCGTATCTGACACGATATGATACGTGGACAAGCTAAATTTTTTTTTTTATAGTATATGGACACATGGTGGACACGTTATTATTTTAAATATTTAAATATTATAAATATTATTATTTAAATATTAAATATTTTTTTTATTATTTTACATTTATTACCAAGTTCATAGTGTCACAATGGTAGAATAATAAAAAAAACTATCAGAGGTTTGCATGCTGTAGAGTCTTAACCCTAAACCATAATTGAGTTTTTTTTTCTCAATGTCCAATTTACTCCTCGTATCTTGTTTATTTTTGTGTCCTACCCAGATACTCACGTATCCAACTAAAATACGCGCGTGTCCGCAGCGTGTCCAAATAAGATACGCGTGTCCGATAGTATCTCAACGTATCCGAACGTATCGTACGCGTATCCGTATCCGATACGCGATACGGAGGCAAAATGGCGTGTCGGTGCTTCATACGTTATTAAAAAGAAAAAAGAAAAAAAAATTAAATAAGGGGTAGTTTGGACAGTTTATAAACAAAATTGAGTTGGAGTTGTGTTAACAGTAATAAAACTGTGTTAATAGCAGTACCTTTTATTTATTTTTACCTTTTGTTTTTCATCCCTTGCTGGTCTCCACATGCAGTGGCAGACACATGAAGTCACGTTAGTGGAGACAATATTTAAAGCTAAAAAACAACTTAAGAAACAGCTCACTGTTCATTTACATTACTGATTGTTTCACCTGGTTAGTGCTGGTGTCTTAAATGTAAATGTGAATTTTAAAATATATATTGTAGCCCAATGTCTATTAAGAAGCCCAATTTGTTCAAAAAAACGTTTTTATTGTTCAAAAGATGTTGAACTAGTATACATAAAGGGATAGGGGTGTTACTATTCATATGAATAGTAACAGGTGAATAGTAAAAAGACGAAATTGTCTTTTTTTTTTACAATCAAACTATCTATATAAAAATTGACAGATTTGCTCTCAGTTTTAATATTTTTACAGTTTTGCCACTCATTTTAAAAAAATAACAATATTAATAATAATAGGTTAATAGGTGTGTTGATAACAAATACTAGGTGTTGTTAATAACATCTACATAATAATAATAGTCATAATAATAATAGAAAGGAAATTGAATCAGCTCTAAAACTAAATAATTGTGTTCAGCTTATGACATGAACTGATGAGTGTTCCTTATGTGCAATTCTAGATATATATTTTGGTCTTTAAAATAAATTTAGTGTTAACGTCATCTCAATCAATTGTGTAATTTTTATTAGAGTTTCAGATAATTGTTACATAATATTGATCGAACTACAAAATTCACGTGTATAGTGTATCAATTTGTTATTCAAATTATATGCGTCTCAATGTAAATATATAATTAATATGATTAGTAAGTCTTAAGAGTGAGATACATTATCTACTGAGGGTAATATGCAGTGACATAAAAACCAAATATTTTACAGGCGCGAACAAAGTCCTTCTACACGCGCGAAGCGCGTGTTTGAAGACTAGTATATATAAAGCGGATTGGGGTTAACTGTTCACATGAACAATCCTTCCTTATGTTATTTTTTGCTGCGAACGTTTTTTTCCTGCCAACATTTTTTCTACTGCCAGTTTTTTTGTGTGAATCTAGCTTCAGTTTTTTTCTTTCGTTATGGTTTCAGTTTTTCCCTCTATATATATTAAGTTTTGTCTCTCAATTTAATTTGTGATTAAATCTAATAGGTTTGAAAAACATATTAACAAATATATGACTAAATCTCAAACACATTGGATTTAAGGTTTAAGAGTTAGAGATTTAAGGTTTAGGAGTTCGGATTTAAGGTAAGCATAACAAATATATGACCAAATCTCAAACATATTGAATTTAACGTTTAAGGGTTATGGATTTAGGGTTTAGGGTTAGGAGTTCGGATTTAAGGTTTAGAAGTTACGCTATTTTATTTGAGTTTCAAAGAGTTGTTATACAATATTAACCGAATTAACAAAAAGACACTTCGGCTAGACAATCAATATCAGGGCTAACTCCAACTCAATTAAATGCGTTTATTTTTATTTGAGTTTTCAGAGAGTTGTTACACAATATTGATCGAACTACAGAAAATTACATAACAATAAATTTGTCTCACAAAAACACATTCCGGCTCACACGCAGCGCGTGCGTCAAGGCTAATATATATTAAAAGAAGAGAGGTGGATTATTGTTCACGTGAACAGTGTCTCACCCCTTTTATCTTTTATGTTTTAATTTTTTTACAGGTCAGCTCTTCTAGAATGAATTTTCCGTTATATACTTCAATTTAAATTTATTTTAGTTTTATTATTAAATTTGTTTTTAATGAGAGAATTTTTTTATATATTTTTGTAAATTGAATTGTATGAGAGGAAATTACATTTTCAATAATAATAATAATAATAATCGTAAATTACTCGTACCTTTCACGTACCCAAGTTTGTTGCTAATTTCCTCCATTTCTTCATTATAGAAATGTGGAAAAAAATTACTTGACAGGACCCATCTCTCCATTGATTGGAAATCTTGATAGAACTAAGATCAGTAGGATACTTTAGTTGAGGAACTAAGATCAGTAGAAAGCTTTAGCTGTCAAGCTTATTCATTCGATGAAAAACACTGGCTTTTATAGAGCCATTACAATTGAAAGGAGAGAATCATGGAGCCACACTGGCTTTTATAGAGCCATTACAACTGAAAGGAGAGAATCATGGAGCCATGATCATGGCTGATTCAGAGGAGAAACAAATCAACAGATATCCTATTCCCTAGAGACTAGGATTTATTCAAACGAAAAGCTAACAACCTAACAGACTCAACGGAAGACTTGGTATGCAAGTTATCCAACAATCCCAACAAACTCTCCCTTAAACTGAGCTGTGTTGGAACACTCAGTTTACTGCTTTAAAGCTGTACACACCAAGCTCATCTCTCAACTTCAAGAACACCTCCAACTTCAATGGTTTAGTCATAATGTCAGCCAGTTGATTCTTTGTGCCACAATACACTAACTCAACAGTTCCTTCATTTACCAGCTCTCAAAGAAAATGGAAATGAACGTGTATATGCTTACTTTTACCATGCAAGATAGGATTTTTCAAAAGTTTTATAGTCGAACTGTTATCACAATGGATGATGCACTTACTTTCTTGAACTCTAAGCCTTTCAAGGATTCGCATCATCCATATGCTCTGGCATGCACATGCTGCAGCAGCTATAAATTCAACCTCTGTGGTGGAGAGTGATACCACTGCTTGTGTCACACCCCGAATCTTCTAAAGTTAACAAAAGTTACTTTTCACCGAGGTTTACGAGTTACCGAGGATTTTTAACTACGATCGACAATTCGATAAGTTATCGCTCGAGTTAATTTTCGAGTTTTTAGAAGTACTCCAAATACCTGAATTGATGACTCGATGTTGTAGTACGTGTCGACACGAGTCTCCCGGTATTTTCGGATTATTTTTCGGAGCTTCGGTTTATTTTCTGCGAATTTTTGAAGTTCCTGGTAACTTTTAATTACCAATCCGGTAAATCAATTTTACCATTTAACCTTTTCACTTTTTACCTTTTAATCTGAACCGTTGGATCCTTTCAAGATTGAATCTCAACCGTTGATTTCCCTATAAATAGGGGGTGAGTTTTGACTCGGTCAAAACTCACTAAATCGGTCAACCCCTTCCTCCCCGAGCTCTCTCTCGCCTCCTCCCTGTTCTCCGCCCGGCGCCGGCGAACCCGGCCACCACAGGGCGGCGGACTACCCTCTTTCTTCTCCTCTCTTCCTCCTCTTCTCATCCATGCCCACAGCTCTCCGAGGCGGCGACTGTGGAGGGAGATCGACCGAGGAGAGGCTCGACGGTCAACGGCGATTTCCGGCGAACCAGGCGGCGATTCGACCTCCAACCGGTATGGTTCGTCTTCTCTCTTCTTCCTCTTCCTTCCCCTTGCTTCTGATCAACGATTTGAGCCTTGCTCGAGAGCTCCCTCTTCCACTGTGTATTTACTGTTTCTGGGTTTCGAGGCTTGCAGCTCCGGTGACGTTTTCTGATGAGCTTCTCGAGCTCAGGTGAAGCTAGAAGCAGCAGTTTAGGCTTGAGGAGGAGCTTGGAGGTAGCTGCAGAGGTTTTATGGCTGCTGTGCTCGAGGTAGTGTGCTGCAGCCGTGAAGGAGGAGCTGGACTCGGTTCAGCATGGCTCAGAGGGTGAGGTTTTCTCCCTCTAGATCCTATTTGAATTGCTACTGTGTTATTGATCTGTGGATAATGATGGTGTTCTGATATGTGTTGTGTTGTTTTGTTGTCGTGTTGTCGATAACTTGGTGACGAAGAAAACGGGGAAACTCTGGCGAAATTCCGGCAAGTTCTCGGGATCCGGCGAAAATTCCGGTGACGCCGTAAACCGGCAGAATGCCGAAGAGGTAGGAATCGAATCCTGGTTAAGCTATTAGTCAAAAAGTACGGTTAATTCGTAATTGAGACATTTACGGAGAAAATGGACGTAATTTAGGAAGTTTCCATTTTGGGAAACCTTCCAAGTTTGGAAACCTGTTAATTTGGGAAACTTTCCACTTTTGGAAAGTTTCCATTAAGGGACAGTTCCACTTTGGGAAAGTTGCATTTTCAGGAAAATGGTTAAAGGATTGAAGTCCAATGAATGTGACACCTTTTGGTTAAATGGGTAAAGTGTTAAACTGTTATCGGAAATTAGATAACTGGAATTTATGAGAAAATGTTAAATCGGTATATCGACTCGAGGTTAAGTATATTGATTAAAATGTGACACCCTAATGTAAAGTTTAAGTGATAACGGAAGTTCGGAAGCTGAGTCGGACTTCCGGTAAATTGAGTTAAGAGTCGATAACCGGGAAAGGAAGTCAAAAAGGTAAAAGTGTCATAAAAAGGAACTTGGTCAACTTGTGGTCAAATAGGAATTTCCTGGTCAAACTAGGAAAAGACCAAGTCAACTGTGATTGAATAATTTGATGATTTGTTGTACAGTCTCTGGTCGGACGTGAGACGGGCTCGACTACGCGGGTAGTTCGAGGGTTGCGCTCGAGGAGCTTTCCGAGCGGGAAGGTCACATTAGTACTGTGAGTGGACATATTATTTTAAATAAATGCATGCCTTAATTATTGAGTTAATTGCATGATGTTTATGATTGTTTTCGAGAATTATATATCTCTCGGGTTCTTGAACGTATTTACGTTATTACTCGATTTTCTATTTCTTCCGAAAATGGTTATAGACGGTGAGGGCCGTCCTTCGAATGGATTTGAACCCGAGACTTCGTTGGAAATTGGTTTTATGCATATATGACAAGGAATTGTTTTACTTATTTGTTTTGGGGAAGAGAATTTGATTATTGTCTTGTTATGAATTTTTATTTTAAGGGTTGACCAATAAATATGCTAGTTAGAGTAGCGTGAGGGCGCTACTAGAGCTCTTAGCTCCGACCCTAGCCTGAGAGGTCAGGCAAACTACGTAGTGCACTATGAGGGTTGACCATTTCCACTTTATCTAGAGCTCTTAGCTCCGACCCTGGTCTGAGAGGTCAGACAAGCCTGAGAGGTCAGGTTGATATTATAAGGGTTGACCGTTATCACATATTCTAGAGCTCTTAGCTCCGACCCTGGTCTGAGAGGTCAGACAAACCTGAGAGGTCAGGTTGATATTATAAGGGTTGACCGTATTATTTTATCTAGCTAGCATAGCATAGCGTGAGGGCGCTACTAGAGCTCTTAGCTCCGACCCTAGTCTGAGAGGTCAGACTTATTATGTTTGGTGAACATTTCTCTTCCCATATTCCTTGCTGGTTTATCTTATCATGCATTTGCGGAAATTTAGTAATTGTGGGCATGCATAAATGATTTTTAAATTGATATACTTTTGGGAGAGCATTACAGGAAATGGAGCTTTTATATTTGATTTTCGTCCACTCACTCTAACAGTTTTTAAATGTTTCTCCCCTGGGCCTTTCGTTTTTAAATGCCCAGTGATGCAGGGTTCTTGAGAGGAGGTCGAGCGCGTACGAGAGTCGAGGCATAGTCGACCATTCCGTTGCTGCTCGAAAATTCTTTGGGGTAATCATCTCTGTAGACTGCTCTGACTAAACCGGTTTAGTTAGTTTTGTAGGAAGGGTTGGTCATTTCAAGGGGGTTTCGGTAAGAAGTTCCCTTGAGGTGGTCCCCGCAGGATTTACTTCGGGTTAAAGGGGTTTAACCCGGGGTGGGTCCTGACAATGGTATCAGAGCATTAGGTTATCGTTTCCTGTTACTACCTCATATACTTAGTATCACTTAGTGTCTATAGAGTGATGGTCCGACCGCGGCGGATCCATCGGCATTTTATGCTTGGACGCTTAGTGTTTATTGAGGATATGAGTTAGTACTTCCTGATTGAGATATGGACCGAGTGGTCCTATAAACGATCGAATCTTCAAGACTATGCCTCAGTACGCCGACCTCACTATGAACTCCTGTAAGGAACAAGGTAAGCTCGTTACGTTTATATGTTTATGTGTTCCCCATTGATTTATTGAGATTTGAGTTGGGGATCGAGCGGAAACTCACGTTGTTTAACGTTTGAGCTTTATGTGTGAGTACTCGGTGGTGAAACGGATAATTCACACCTGAAAGGCTGCCATGGTTGTTGGCAGGGATGTTGCAGAAACCTAAGGCGAGGCTTTAGTGTTCGAGTTATGAGACTCTCAGCAGTGAAGAGTCGTACGAGTTAATGAAAGAGATTTCATCCTGCCATGAAAGGATGAAAGGATGAATATTGAGTTTTGACGATTGTCACGACTTTGTTGAGGTTCGTCATTAGTGTGGTTTTGGAGAAACCAACGGACTTATGGAAGTGGAATGACTCAGGGAAAATGAGTGTAGTCATTTTGGGATCAATGGACTTGTTTCGGGTGACGAGTCCATGATGTGACACTGCTGGAAATGTTAAGGACGTACAAGCTGGTTTGGTCCCTCGATGCTTTATGGGACATCCACTGGAACTAATGGCTTGGGTCACCTTTGGTGCTGACATTGTTGTCGTCAGCTACGACTAGAATCTCTTCGCTCCAGCCACCCATGATTGGGGTACTAGAAGGTTTGATTTGTTAGTGAGTCCAAGCGTGATTTGAATTGTTGGTGACAAGGGTCATTGGGCTATGTTTCGTGGAAGCAGAAATTGAATCGTGTCACCAGATCTTGGGACTCATGTCAACCATAAGGTGAGTTATCCACCTATGGTCAGGGTATTCTAATTAGTACACCTGTGGAGGAGACTCCAGGTTGGCTGTGTTAGAGTTCGATTTTCTGATCGAGAAAGTGTTACTAGTGGTAATTAAAGGTAATTGGTTTCGGAATTTAAAGGAACGTGTTGGAAGTGGCAACAAGCCACCGGGTCTCGGACCAAGGGTGCTTGGGGTACCGGAGATAGTGATACGAGCCTTGATGGACTTGGTATTATTGTGGTGTAGGAACCGGTAGTTGTGCAAACGACACTGTTTGACGGCTGAAGATGTACATGGGTATACCCCACATGAGCACGTGTACCCTCCTGTGTAGGGAAGTGATAAAGTTGAAATTTGGGTAGCACATGCTGGTAAGGCATAATTATTGTCAAAATGACACCAGGTAGGTGACTAAGACTAGTGATGACATCATCTTAAGAATTTCTCATGAGAGTTCCATTTAGTGAGAACGGAGATTAGAGACGTTTGGTTGGTAGTTTCTGTACAAAACGTCCAGAAGATGGCCTAACCATTTAAGTATATGTCGGAAGTGGGTTATTGTTAGGGGCTCCGACTTTTATGATGGTTAGCGAGATTATTACATGTCGTTAGTAGGTGGCTGAGTGCATGTTGAGTTAGATGCACGGAAATGGTGAAGGGACAGCAGTGAGGCAAGGTTTACTGGGTCATTAATTTGAGCAAGAATGTTTGTAGTTGCTC
Organism: Comarum palustre; assembly: GCA_951800085.1. Taxonomy (NCBI): domain Eukaryota; kingdom Viridiplantae; phylum Streptophyta; class Magnoliopsida; order Rosales; family Rosaceae; genus Comarum; species Comarum palustre. The sequence goes on from OX637587.1 coordinate 1,538,094, forward strand.
AATCTTGAACCTGCAGTCCCAGTCGTCCGTTATGACACTTGGTTTCTTCGAGGACGGTTAACTGAGCTTGATGGCATGGGAATTTGTGCACTCACTGGCTGTGGTCTAATCTAGTATTGTAACCGAAAGTGTACTTAGACGTGTGTGGGAATCATTAGTCATATCCCCTGCAGTGACAGGCGATAATCTTAATATTGGAATGAGGATTAAGGTCTGGAAGATCAATTATTGAGGTTAATTTAAAGAAATCCTGAGAGGATTAAACTATTGTAGGCATTGCTATGGTCATTGGTCATTTGAGTAGTGACCCTACTTGTTAGGAATGATTGACCTAACGACAATTCTTGGCGCCACGAGTGTAAAGTGGTAGCAAGAAAGATCATTGGAGATGACTTGCGAAATTGTCAACATTTCGGCGAGTATGAAATGCAGTGAAACTGAGGAAAGAGTTTCTTTGATGACCCAAAGGTGTTACGAGTCAAGGTTTTGGAAACCAAATTGTTACAAGAGTAGTAAAGTATGTTGCTAAGTTGTGCAACACTTCATCGGAAACCGTGGAGTGATTATGCCACGTCCAGATTAAGTTATGATCTGAGAGGATGTTAATGTGTGATAGTGGATCTTGTAATCGAGGATCTGAAGTGGTATTGTGAATTTTGAATTTTTACCAAATAAAAGGTGCGGTGGATGGTAAACTAGCAGAGCATGGGGGACAGTTTTGTTAGAAACTGTCCAGTTGTGCGAGTTGACTCTGTGATGTTCACGCGCCCAGTGCAGTGATGACATTGGTTAATTTGTGCCTTGATAACTGGATGCTCGGTGATCAATATGGCTTAGTACGGTGGAATTAATTCCTGATGTTGTGATCAGGGGTTCCTTTGGTTGTGCACCAGTGGCACTAAATTTTATGTAAATGTCCGATCTGGTTAAATGTCTAGATTTGGCGGTTATTACCGGACGATGTGGTAATGGAGGCATCTGGGAATGGAATATACTTGTTGAGCGGGTAAGGCTCTGGAATCCTTTTAATGGTAAGTCTATGCCAGATTGTGATGCGGATAACGTTTATTAGACGCACGGTTGGTTGAAGTGCAAGCTCTGCACTATGCGTCATTCCAGGTTAAGGTAAGAGTAAAGGAGGTCAGTGGCACCTCACCTATGAGTGGTACGGGTATGTGTTACCAGTTGCAAAGTATGCAGTAACCCCACAAGTGATATTTGAGCTAGCGACTCTAATGTTCGACTTGTGGGTAAAAGTCAAGATTTATCCGGTCAGAATAGCTTGGTAGGCAGTGTGAAGCCTGACAATATTGTTATCATGCGAGGAGTCAGTATTGTTGGATCTCGATGTCAGGAGCTTTTGGATCTCCCCGATTTAAAGGCTATGGTTTTGGATTTACGCTAATATTCACGGCAGTTCATGTCCTGTGTGTACAAGTGGTTTGAGTAATGATAGAGTCAGGGAAGACAATTACTCTACAACATGACAGAATAGTTTCTAGAAAGCGTAAACCAGATCAGGGAGCCTGGTTCAAATGAGGTGATGGTTCGTGTAAAACGAGTCGCCATGGTTTTCTCGTGGACTTGTTGTCCGTAGATTTGGCTCCACGTGGTATTGTGTTACCAGAGGATTTAAATCCATTAGTGACATCGAACCCTACTCCTCAGGCGTGATAATCATTACCTGCATAGGGAATGTGTGAGCTGATATTTAAGGTTCCACGAAAGTATACGAGTATTCTTGAAGAATTTATACTCACGACAAGCGAGTGGTTATTGGAATCAGAATGATTGATAGCGGTATAGTGACGACGTCACATGCGGTTGGTAAGGATGATTATTGGATTTTCAAGGATATGGTTATAATCCGGTTTAGGCAACAGGGAATTGTTGCCAAATGATGTTTTCAGCGTGTGACAGAATTTATCATCTTTTGGTGAAAAACAATAGTGATTTTCGCGAGGAATACATATGGTGGATCAGTATAGGCAGTGTCGTATTCCACCTCATAAATGAGATGGAGTACAGTAAGAATTCGGTGATTCAGTTGATCAATGATTCAAGAGGAAATCATTGTGATCCACGGTAAGACTTCAAACGGTTTAGTTTTGACCCGAGAAAAGTGGTCGGGTGTCAGAAAAAGAGAAAGTATGGGAGGTTATCATCCACGTAGGAAGGAGTGCTACGTTGGCTAGTTGTGACACGTGACAAAGTTACATGAGTTTGAGGAATATGTTGGGTATCCTTAGAGTTAATGGATACCTAGTGTCACGTATGTCCATGTTACGTAAATAAGTTTACTACCTTACATCCTATGTCAATAGACTTCTGGGAGCAGGTGTTTAGGTTTTGACAATGCTTTTCGTGAGGCGTCTCAGAAGAGTTCTCAGAAGGAAGTGGATATTGGAGAACAATGTTATTATTTTAAGTGGTACTATCCCCCACAGTATTGGACTTTGAGTATAGAAATTTCGAGGACGAAATTTTTATAAGGTGGGGAGAATTGTCACACCCCGAATCTTCTAAAGTTAACAAAAGTTACTTTTCACCGAGGTTTACGAGTTACCGAGGATTTTTAACTACGATCGACAATTCGATAAGTTATCGCTCGAGTTAATTTTCGAGTTTTTAGAAGTACTCCAAATACCTGAATTGATGACTCGATGTTGTAGTACGTGTCGACACGAGTCTCCCGGTATTTTCGGATTATTTTTCGGAGCTTCGGTTTATTTTCTGCGAATTTTTGAAGTTCCTGGTAACTTTTAATTACCAATCCGGTAAATCAATTTTACCATTTAACCTTTTCACTTTTTACCTTTTAATCTGAACCGTTGGATCCTTTCAAGATTGAATCTCAACCGTTGATTTCCCTATAAATAGGGGGTGAGTTTTGACTCGGTCAAAACTCACTAAATCGGTCAACCCCTTCCTCCCCGAGCTCTCTCTCGCCTCCTCCCTGTTCTCCGCCCGGCGCCGGCGAACCCGGCCACCACAGGGCGGCGGACTACCCTCTTTCTTCTCCTCTCTTCCTCCTCTTCTCATCCATGCCCACAGCTCTCCGAGGCGGCGACTGTGGAGGGAGATCGACCGAGGAGAGGCTCGACGGTCAACGGCGATTTCCGGCGAACCAGGCGGCGATTCGACCTCCAACCGGTATGGTTCGTCTTCTCTCTTCTTCCTCTTCCTTCCCCTTGCTTCTGATCAACGATTTGAGCCTTGCTCGAGAGCTCCCTCTTCCACTGTGTATTTACTGTTTCTGGGTTTCGAGGCTTGCAGCTCCGGTGACGTTTTCTGATGAGCTTCTCGAGCTCAGGTGAAGCTAGAAGCAGCAGTTTAGGCTTGAGGAGGAGCTTGGAGGTAGCTGCAGAGGTTTTATGGCTGCTGTGCTCGAGGTAGTGTGCTGCAGCCGTGAAGGAGGAGCTGGACTCGGTTCAGCATGGCTCAGAGGGTGAGGTTTTCTCCCTCTAGATCCTATTTGAATTGCTACTGTGTTATTGATCTGTGGATAATGATGGTGTTCTGATATGTGTTGTGTTGTTTTGTTGTCGTGTTGTCGATAACTTGGTGACGAAGAAAACGGGGAAACTCTGGCGAAATTCCGGCAAGTTCTCGGGATCCGGCGAAGATTCCGGTGACGCCGTAAACCGGCAGAATGCCGAAGAGGTAGGAATCGAATCCTGGTTAAGCTATTAGTCAAAAAGTACGGTTAATTCGTAATTGAGACATTTACGGAGAAAATGGACGTAATTTAGGAAGTTTCCATTTTGGGAAACCTTCCAAGTTTGGAAACCTGTTAATTTGGGAAACTTTCCACTTTTGGAAAGTTTCCATTAAGGGACAGTTCCACTTTGGGAAAGTTGCATTTTCAGGAAAATGGTTAAAGGATTGAAGTCCAATGAATGTGACACCTTTTGGTTAAATGGGTAAAGTGTTAAACTGTTATCGGAAATTAGATAACTGGAATTTATGAGAAAATGTTAAATCGGTATATCGACTCGAGGTTAAGTATATTGATTAAAATGTGACACCCTAATGTAAAGTTTAAGTGATAACGGAAGTTCGGAAGCTGAGTCGGACTTCCGGTAAATTGAGTTAAGAGTCGATAACCGGGAAAGGAAGTCAAAAAGGTAAAAGTGTCATAAAAAGGAACTTGGTCAACTTGTGGTCAAATAGGAATTTCCTGGTCAAACTAGGAAAAGACCAAGTCAACTGTGATTGAATAATTTGATGATTTGTTGTACAGTCTCTGGTCGGACGTGAGACGGGCTCGACTACGCGGGTAGTTCGAGGGTTGCGCTCGAGGAGCTTTCCGAGCGGGAAGGTCACATTAGTACTGTGAGTGGACATATTATTTTAAATAAATGCATGCCTTAATTATTGAGTTAATTGCATGATGTTTATGATTGTTTTCGAGAATTATATATCTCTCGGGTTCTTGAACGTATTTACGTTATTACTCGATTTTCTATTTCTTCCGAAAATGGTTATAGACGGTGAGGGCCGTCCTTCGAATGGATTTGAACCCGAGACTTCGTTGGAAATTGGTTTTATGCATATATGACAAGGAATTGTTTTACTTATTTGTTTTGGGGAAGAGAATTTGATTATTGTCTTGTTATGAATTTTTATTTTAAGGGTTGACCAATAAATATGCTAGTTAGAGTAGCGTGAGGGCGCTACTAGAGCTCTTAGCTCCGACCCTAGCCTGAGAGGTCAGGCAAACTACGTAGTGCACTATGAGGGTTGACCATTTCCACTTTATCTAGAGCTCTTAGCTCCGACCCTGGTCTGAGAGGTCAGACAAGCCTGAGAGGTCAGGTTGATATTATAAGGGTTGACCGTTATCACATATTCTAGAGCTCTTAGCTCCGACCCTGGTCTGAGAGGTCAGACAAACCTGAGAGGTCAGGTTGATATTATAAGGGTTGACCGTATTATTTTATCTAGCTAGCATAGCGTAGCGTGAGGGCGCTACTAGAGCTCTTAGCTCCGACCCTAGTCTGAGAGGTCAGACTTATTATGTTTGGTGAACATTTCTCTTCCCATATTCCTTGCTGGTTTATCTTATCATGCATTTGCGGAAATTTAGTAATTGTGGGCATGCATAAATGATTTTTAAATTGATATACTTTTGGGAGAGCATTACAGGAAATGGAGCTTTTATATTTGATTTTCGTCCACTCACTCTAACAGTTTTTAAATGTTTCTCCCCTGGGCCTTTCGTTTTTAAATGCCCAGTGATGCAGGGTTCTTGAGAGGAGGTCGAGCGCGTACGAGAGTCGAGGCATAGTCGACCATTCCGTTGCTGCTCGAAAATTCTTTGGGGTAATCATCTCTGTAGACTGCTCTGACTAAACCGGTTTAGTTAGTTTTGTAGGAAGGGTTGGTCATTTCAAGGGGGTTTCGGTAAGAAGTTCCCTTGAGGTGGTCCCCGCAGGATTTACTTCGGGTTAAAGGGGTTTAACCCGGGGTGGGTCCTGTCAGCTTGCTTCTTAGAACTCCAAGCAACAACACCATCATTCAACTTGAAAATGTAACCAGAGGTACTCTTGCGGTCATCAAGATCCCCTGCATAATCACTGTCAGAAAAAGCCCCCAGATCTTCTCTTCCTCCCCTTTTGTAAAACACTCCCAACTCTGTGGTACCCTTCAGATAACGCAGTACCCTTTTCACTGCTTGTCTATGCACTTCTGTTGGTGCTTCCATGAATCGAGCTATCAGGTTTACTACATACATAAGATCAGGTCTAGTGACTGTCAAATACATAAGACTTCCCACCATTTGCTTATATGCAGTGGCATCCACCTTTTCCCCTTCTGTATTTTTGGACAGTCTAGTTCCTGGAACAATGGGATTTTTTACTGGTTTGCAGTGCTGCATACCAAACCTTTCCAATACCTCATTGGCAAACTTCTTCTGACAAATGAAGATCCCTTTTGAACTCTGTGTTACCTCCACCCCAAGAAAGAACTTCATGCATCCCAAGTCAGTCATTTCAAACTTTTCCTTCATCGAACTTTTAAACTCATGAAACATCTTCTCATTATTTCCTGTGAATATCAAGTCATCAACATACAAATTCACTATAAGAACTCCCCCTTCTTCACTCCTTTTTACAAACAAGGTGTGATCGCTGAGATTCTTCTCGAAACCCTCTTCTACAAAATAGGACTCAATTTTGCTAAACCATACTCGAGGCGCTTGCTTGAGTCCATAGAGTGCCTTCTTAAGTTTATAAACTTTGCATGCCTCACCCTTTACCTCATACCCTCTTGGTTGCTCCACAAACACCTCCTCCTGAATCTCACCATGCAGAAAAGCACTCTTGCCATCGAGTTGGTACACTTTCCAACCTCGACTGGCTGTAATTACTAGAGTTAAGCGAACAGTGTCCCAGCGTGCCACAGGTGCAAACACTTCAGTGTAATCAATTCCAGCTTGTTGTGTGTATCCTTTTGCCACAAGTCGAGCCTTGAACCTCTCAATTTCACCTTGCTCATTCATCTTGGTTTTGTAGACCCATTTCACACCTATCTTCTTTGCTCCTTTCGATAGTTCTGTCAATTCCCATGTCCCAGCAGTTTCAATTGCTTGAATCTCACGATTCATTGCTTCTCTCCAAACAGGACTCTTAACTGCTTCCTCGAATGTGTTAGGGTCATTGCTCGCAAACATTGCAAGTCCTTGCATCTCCATAGTGAGTTCTTCAATTCCATCTTCTTCTTCTTCTTCAGATAGCCCTTCTCCAGAAACATAGTCTTTCATCCACACTGGTTCTTTTCTTCTTCTCCCTTGGACTGGAGGTATTGCATCTTCAGTTACATTGTCTTCTCTACTCTCTTCTTCTTCATATTCTTCAGTTGAGTCAATTGCTTCATCCTTTTCCTCATTCTATAATAGCTCCTTGCTGGCATGTGTTTCTCCTGTTTGTTTCCAAATCCACTTCTCATTTTCTTCAAATACTACATCTCGACTGATAATGATTTTTTTCATTCACAGGATCATACATTCGAAAAGCTTTAGACTCCTCACTGACTCCCAAGAAAACACACCTGAAACTCTTCTCATCCAGCTTTTTCCTCTTGGCATCAGGAATGTGGACATGCCCTATATAACCAAAGACCTTGAAGTACTCCACTGAGGGTTTTGTTCTACTCCAAGCTTCTTCAGGTGTCTTGTCTTGTATAGCAGATGTAGGACATCGATTGAGCACATGAGTAGCCCAACTTGCTGCTTCTGGCCAGAACTCTTTAGGTACATCTCTTGTTGCAAGCATACATCTCACCATGTTCATTAGAGTTCGGTTTCTTCTCTCTGTAACTCCATTTTGTTGAGGAGAGTAAGCTGCAGTGAGTTGACGACTGATCTCATTCGAGCTACAATAGTTGTTAAACTCAGAAGAGGTGAACTCTCCACCTCTGTCGGTTCGCAGACAACTAACACAACCTCCTATCTCCTTTTCTACTAAGATTTTGAATCTTTTAAACACCTCTAGAGCTTCTGACTTAGCATGCAAGAAATAAATCCACATTCTTCTACTATAATCATCAACAAAAGTAATGAGATACCTCTTGTGAGAGATGGATTCAGGAGTGATTGGTCCACATATGTCTGAATGGACTAGTTGTAAGGGTCTGGATGCTCTCTATGTACTCTTCTTTGGAAAAGAATCCTGATGCTGCTTCCCTATTACACATCATTGCACAGTTTTGAACTGTTCTTTGGCATATGTAACCCTTTTACCATCTTTCTATAAAACAAGGTCCGTAGTCCCTTCATATTGAGATGACCAAATCTCTGATGCCATAGGTTTGTAATATCATCAGTGCTTGCTTTAAAACATGCTGAACTTGTGGAATTAGTAGGGATAGAAGCTAAGAGAACAAACATGCGATTGGCAGTCATGTCACTTTACATAAGTAAACCCTTCTCATCATGATAAACACGAATACAACCATGCTAAATCAGAATAGCTAGGTTCTTTTCTTGAAATTGTCCGATACGAACCAGGTTATTTTTGAGATCAGGAATGTAGAATACCTCAGTGATGACCATGAACTTTCCTCCTACTTTCATTCCAAAATTGCCTTTGCCCATGACGGCCAACTTCGAATTGTTTCCCAGCTTCACACTCTGCCTGAATGACTGATCAAGCTCTGAGAACCATCTTTTATCCCCACTCATGTGATTACTGCATCCGGAATCCATGAACCACACTTCCTCCCGAGTAGTTCCTTCCATGTTCACATAGGACATGAGTAGCATCTCTTCCCCTTCATCTAGTTCTGTATGTTCAGCGTAATGAGCAAAACTTGGACATTCCCACTGAAAATGTCCTAATTTGTGACATCGATAGCACTCGACTACAGCTTTGTTAAATGCTCTTCCTCTACCTCTTCCTCTGAATCCTCCGTTAAATCCACTGCGTCACCTTCCTCTACCACCAACTCTCTCTTCTTCTCTCATGTCACGTCCATCTCCTCCTGTAACCTTCAAGGCTTGTTCTTCAACATCCTTTCGTTTGAGCTTTTGCTCATGGACTAGCAGTGAGCTTTGCAACTCATCCACAGACATATTGTTGATGTCATTGGATTCTTCTATGGAACACACTATAAAGTTGTATTTCTCTGACAGTGTGGGAAGGATTTTTTCAACAATCTTTGCATCCTCCATTTCTTCTCCTGCACCTCTCATGTCATTGGCAACCATCATGACTCTAGAGAAATAATCATTCACACACTCACCAGATTTCATCTCTAGAATCTCGAAGTCTCTTCTTAATCTCTGAAGTTGAGCTTGCTGCACCCGGATGTTTCCTTGGTATTTTCTCTTCATCGAATCCCACAGAGCTTTGGAGGTGCCTTTTTGTGTGATTGTCTTCAGGATGTTCTTGTCAATTGACTGGAACAAATAATTCTTGGCTCGCAAATCCTTCAGCTTCTGTTCTTCAAAAGCTCTACGTTGTGATGCTGTGAGAGCTTCTTGGTTTTCGGGCTCTTCATATCCATTCTCCACCATGCACCAGTACTCTTTGGAACGTAGCAGATTCTCCATGAGCATGGACCAATGATCATAGTCCCCATCAAACTTAGGAATGCTCAGAAAGCTGTTTCCATCCGCCATCAAACTTATAGAGCCATTACAATTGAAAGGAGAGAATCATGGAGCCACACTGGCTTTTATAGAGCCATTACAACTGAAAGGAGAGAATCATGGAGCCATGATCATGGCTGATTCAGAGGAGAAACAAATCAACAGATATCCTATTCCCTAGATACTAGGATTTATTCAAACGAAAAGCTAACAACCTAACAGACTCAACGGAAGACTTGGTATGCAAGTTATCCAACAATCCCAACAAATCTAAGCAGTGTCACATACTTGTCAGCCAACCAATCCGAATTTTATTAAAGATCATATTCCCTTGGCAGAATGTTATTAACACCTATACTTGTATTTTAATTTTTAGGAACTTGGGACACAACGACTTATCAGGTGAATTACCAAAGGACATTGTAAAACTCAACAATTTGACATTCTTGTAAGTCATCTAATCTTGAAGCTTCAGACAAGCCAATCTGATATTTACCATGTTAAATTTTCTAATGTAACAAACTTGGAGACATTGTGAGTAAGCTTTACTTCTGGATTGTGATAAATAGGCGAGAACTGTGATATCTGTGGTTACCTGTGATTGTTTCAATTGGGCAACAGATACAAACCTCACTGGCAAGCTACCAGACTTCATAGGAGACTGGACAAAGCTTACTACCTTGTGAGAAACTCTAAATCGACACACACACACTCAATCTCGATACTCACACACACACAACACGCACACATATAATATTAATATATAAAATTCCAACCTGAAACCCGCATTTAATATTCAGCAAACCCGCATTTCCCAACCTGAAACCCATTTTTATATCTACTGAAGACCAGCATAACCATTTATTATTCTCACATAATCCAGTCATACGTGATTACTTATTTGGCTAGCTGATGATGATCTGGTTTATAGTGAATCTGGTCAGCTCTGGGTGCATCACAATTTTGTGTTAATACTAAATGGCTGCCTTTGACTAACTGCATTATTGTTCCTTGTCCGCTTCAGGGATTTGAGCTTCAACAATTTGAATGGACAAATACCAATCTGTTGTCCACGTCAACCCTGACTTGTGCTTGAGAGGTTGTTACACGTGTCGAAGCGTGTTGAAATATAATTCCACATCGAGAAAATTGGGACTTGTCTATAGGTTTATAACGGTTTGAGATACTCTCTTTATTACTAATTGGTTTTAGAATTAAACCTCAAACTACTAAAATCAAATATTCTTAGTAATTACACCTGGTACCTCATCAAGTTTGTACATAGATGTCTCAATGCCAAAAGTCAAGAATGGAAAGATTGATTCACATTACTCTTGTCCACCTGTTAAGTCATCTGGCATCTGGTATGGAATGAAAATCTATCTCAAGCATCTACTTTTAACATAATTCTTGTTACTCAATAATACCAACAGCTGCATCATATTTGACTGGGACTAACATCTCGAAGTATACCATATCCTCTTCATCTCCACTGGGAAATACTTCAGACTACGTTATTTCAAAGTGCAAGGATCTCTGCTTCATCACTCAGATACTATGGCTTGGGTCTTGACTCTTGAGAACGGAAATTACACCGTGAAGCTTGAATTTGCAGAATTAGCTATCCTAGATGAGACTACAAGAAAAAGTCTTGCAAGACGTGTGTTATATATATCGAGGTCTGTTTTCTAGATGAAACAGACCTGGATATATATATATATATATTTCATCTCAAATTATATAATTATTTGTTATTAATTAATAAGACCATGCTCTGGATGCATTGAAATCTGGTGGATATTGACAATAACTCAGTGAACACTGGGAAGATCTTATTTCTGGAGATGAAACAGACCTGGATATATATATATATATATATATATATATATATATATATATATATATTTCATGTCAAATTATATAATTATTTGTTATTAATTAATAAGACCATGCTCTGGATGCATTGAAATCTGGTGGATATTGACAATAACTCAGTGAACACTGGGAAGATCTTATTTCTGGAGATGAAACAGACCTGGATATATATATATATATATATATATATATATATATTTCATCTCAAATTATATAATTATTTGTTATTAATTAATAAGACCATGCTCTGGATGCATTGAAATCTGGTGGATATTGACAATAACTCAGTGAACACTGGGAAGATCTTATTTCTGGCTTGTCTGCTACCGCTAACCATCACATTATCTTATTTATACCTGAAAATGTTACGTATATCAGCCGCAAAATGTAAAATGTTCCACATGTATTTATTTTCAGGACGTTCTTGTTGCTAAAGATTTTGATATCCGAAGGGAGACAAATAGGACATCTTTGGTAGCTATTGAAAGGGTATACAACGCTCAGGTGATTTCAGATAATTACCTTGAAATACACCTGGTAAAGTATATGACAATCAAAGTGGGAGTGAAACTCAGATCCACTTTATTGTTTTCTGATGTTTTATTATAATAATGTGCTCCATGCTGTTGACTAAAGATTATTAATTTCTGCAGAATTCAGACCTACCGTCAGCAACAAGCTGCCAAGATTATTTTCAGGTAATGTTTATGAACTTTACTGATATAGGTGACTGGAATATATGTTATAATAGTTTTATGTGGTTAAACTTGGAAATATTGAGAAGAAAACTGGTGACTAATTTTAATTTTAAAAATAAAATCTAAAAAACATGTTAGATGATTTAAATTAGATGTAAATTAAAATGAAACATTAATGAGTTTATTTTAAAAAAGCTCTTTTTGGGTTTTCTTTATACAAGGGGAATAGAATTATGATGCATCAATCTTGATTGTACATGCCAAAATCATAATTTGAATATAAATTCTCCACATAAAATGAAGCCTTGTACAGAACTAGTAATATGAAGGCACCAAGTAGAAAAGCTACCATGCATAAGTTAGCCCATTAAATAGCTAACTAGCTAGGTTACTTCTTATGAGTTAAAAGTGCCTTAAAAATAGCATCAGAAGTCCCATGAGCTTGTGGGAAGAAGTGTCCAGCACCTGGTATCTCATGGTACTTAATCCAGGGAAGTTGTTGCGCAATGTATTGCTGCAGAGTGACGGGAACCATCAGATCTTCTTCTCCATGCCATAAATGAACACAAGCTTCATTATTGTTCGGAAAAGGGTTTTCCAAATCCAGAGGACTAAATTCCCATTTCCCAAATCCAACCTTCAAGTCACGGTGAACCGACTCGGCCTCTCCTTGTTGCGATGGCAGGTCCAAATTATATGGTATTTTCTTGGGAGGAGGCTTGAGGAGGATTTCCTTGTCCTGCGGAGAAAGCACATCTAGGCTGCGAGCAAGAACACTTGAAGCTGGAAACCATTTTTGAGTGTTCCAAAACGAAGTAAGCCAAGGAGTGTAGTGTGAAACCCTAAGTGCCCATTGGTCACGCTGAAACTGTTGGTAGTAGTATGCATGATTACATAGCTTTGCAGGGAAGCCTTTCCACCAGTAATTAACAACTGGAGCTAATAGCGCCGCTCCGGCTAGCCTTCCAGGGATGTACTTTAGGCAGCCCCAAACAGCCTGACCACCCATGGAGAAACCAACCACATAGAATTTGGACTCTAACCCTAGCTTATCAGCCAGCTCTTCTATATCGAAAGCCAAACTCTTGGGTGTTCTGTTTGGATCAGGATCACTTTCTCCGTAACCTGGTCTGTCAAAGGACACCATGTAGACACCACCCAAGTCTTCAGCGGTTTTGGGAGATAGTGTTTCCAAAGCAATAGCAGCATCGTGTCTGCAACCACCGAAGCCATGCACGAAGACGATTTTATTCTGAGCAGTTTGTTTTGACGAACCATGTTCTTGATAGGCAAGGTGCCTTCCATCCCTGAGCTTTATTCTCAGTGCTGTAATAAGAGGGCCGTCCGGAGAGCCACATAGCTTGGGTCGAGGAGGTTGGATGTTCTGATATGCCCATGCCAGAAACCCTAGAAACGATACCGCTAGTGTTGTCAGCAACATTCTGAGCTGTTTTTGCTTTGGAGAAAAAAATACGAGAGAAGAATTTATGGAAGAGATACATTCTCGATCAGTAGTTGGGTTTAAATAGGGAGAACTTACTTGAAGAATAAGGTAGCTTTGTTTGGCGAATACTTCACCTGGGGACCGTTCTTACTTCACAGTGAAAGTAGGATATTTCAAGCCTTTCTTTCTCATCACGTTAATTGTGAATTTCAATTTTATCTGAAACATTTTCGGAACGGTTTTGCACTTCGACTACTATTCTTCTAGTAATCTTACCAGCCACGAAAACGAAGCAAATGAAGAAGTAGAAGACCCAACAAGAGTTGGGCTCTGAATATTGGTCTTGTTGCTATTTCTTCCTCAATAATCCATAGTTTTAATAAATTTATATAGAAAATTTATCTAGACCCGATCATCTACAACCTTGAGTGGGTAGATGTTACAATCTAAACCAATCAATTTCACAATTTTTGAAATCGGGTCTCATCTTGAATTCTTTCTTATCTTAGGAAAAGGATCTAGTGCTTGAACCTGAAGCTAGTATGGGTGTGTAAAGAAACTTATCAACTTCACAATAATAAGATTTCAATTAAGAGACTTTCGATTCACAGCAGACTTGGAGATCAAGGTCACAAAATATCAGGTTGGTATATTTTGATAGAACACACGTACTAAGTAAATAGGGTGTTCTTAATTTTCTTCTTCCCAATGAGTCACTCAATGATTGTTTTATTATGTTTCAATCACCAAACACCGTTGATGAGTCGTGTCGAAATTCACTCGATATTATCATTTGTATTCACCTAGCAAGAGGCGGAGTTGACTTGAGCTCATATACATGATTCACATGTTTGGAGGACATGAGAAGATAGCTTCGAGCTTAATAGTCTTGCATTATGTTATGTGTATGTCCCATTAGTGACTCATAATCATGTTGTTTATTTATGAAATTTTTTACCTTCACTAATCAGTCATTTGTTCCAGACACAACCCTTTTCAAATTTATTTATTTTTACGATTGCTTTCTATAATTCTTGGTTGTTCTATAATTTAATTTAACTTTTCAATGGAATATGGAATTACCGAGGGAGTCAATAGACGTAGGGCATGGTAAGGTAGCTTCCCTGGAATGGGCCAAACCTGGACAATAAATGATGCTGTTCTGAGTTTATCAATGCTGGTGGCCCATTTGGTTTTGGATTCATCACTGTCCTTTTGTTCTTGTTCCTATTCTCATAATTTACCGTTAAGGTAGATACTAGGTAACTCGCATTAACAAATTTACTACAACCAAGTTAATTACTTGGCTGTTTTTTAGAAAGATAAAACTTTATATAATATATCAACCATTACAACTGTGCGAGGTTTCGGTGGTGGACAACAAGTCCTCACACTCCTTCATACCCACATACCAGCGATTACATAATCATGAACCGAAAAATGGTCAAAATGCAACATACTCCAAACCTCATCTAGAAACCTCGATATCTCCTTACAACTAACTTAAAAAAGAAACAATCCCGCCAAACACTATATACCAAAACCGCTAACATATATATAGAGCAACCTCTCCATTATATTGACAACATGAAAACACATATGTCATCAATGATTGTCTCTAGACATAACACAAACCATGGCTTAACCAAAACCACCAACGACACCAAACTAAAATCCTACCCTTTTCACAAAAAAACTAAAACCCTACCACCCTCAAAAGGAGTGAAACCCTCATCAAAAAAGAGGGACAACAAACAAACCAACAAAACTACCAAATAAATCTAAAAAAAAGAAACTAAAAAAACAACTAAACTAAACCCTAACCTAGGCCCAACACACACCCATTCGACCACAAGGATAGCCCACCAAGGAACCAACCCAAAGAAGGCACTACAGCCTGTATGCAGACCTCACCGTCGCGTCGTCGATTCCAGCCACCACCAAAAGAACATCACCTTTGTAATACACCATGGAGAGAAATCCAACCACTCGTCTGCTAAAATCCACAACAAAGCGAGATCAGTATGCACAGTCTATAGTGGAGTCATCAAATAGTACAACCCAGCCGATCCATCTCTCCTCCCCGCAGTTGATCAATCTCTCCTCCTCGTAGCGAGATCACAAAACTGAACTGTTTAACGTCGACTGATCCTCCCCGACTAAACAACAAGGCCCTGCAACATCTAATCGCCACCTAATTAGCCCGCCTCATTGACAGCACCATCATTTCAATCCACCGCCACCACCACCACCATGAACAAGGAACAAACCACTAATTGGTCACCCTCACACACACCCATCCGGCAGATAACCTTAGCCACATCGACGAGGCGAGGGGCCAATGCCGGCATGTAGGCATTGCCGGACAAGCAGTGAATCCAAAACACGAACGTTCTTCCTGTTTTTGAGTCTTCTTTTCTGCGCGAAGTCCAAATCAATCATTCAATTAAACCGACATAGTGGTTTCCTTGGTTTTTAACTACTACTACTCCGCTGTTTTAGAGGGATTTCTTATGAACTTAGAAGTAGCTAGTGAGAAAGTGAGATAAAAGAATTCGTAATCGTTTAGCAAAATGTTTATTGATTAAATTTTTAAATTTTTAAATAAATATTAATATGAGTTATCGATATACTAATAAGTGGTCAACAAAATAAGGTGATACCGTGATACAGTCATGCGATGAGTTTAGTGGTAAGGTTAAAGAGAATGATTAGTTTAGCACCTCAAACTCATGAGATATAAAGATTTGATTACAACACCTACAATTAATTGCCGAAAACAAACCACTAATTGGTCAAATGCAACGTATATCCCGAAAACATATAATTTTTAGTTTCAAATGCAACATTTGTCCCGTTTCGACTCGTTTACTCTGATTCGAGATTCGGGACTGGTCAGGAAAACAGAATTTTAGGGTTATATCCCGATCTGATCCTGTCCCGATCGGAACGGGTCGGGTTCGGTATCAGGATATCGGTACTGAATTCTCAACCCTACCTACAATGCATCTTGCTTAAACAAAACATTTCCAAACATACATACGGGAGCAATGTAATGTGATGTACGTATATAACTATATATATGTAGCATTTCTAGCCAACTACTAGTTATTACTCAAGTTACTACCACTCAACTCCAAAACGGAGGTTGAAATCCAAAGGCTCTAAAATAGATGACGATTATGGTATAATTTCCTTCTAGTCAGCTTCCAAAAATAAAATTTAGTTTGTAACATGATACAGGAATTTACACAAAGTTTGCATGAACTCAGAGGTGCCTAAAATAACAGTTTCTGTATAAAAATACTACAGAAAAAGATAACCAAAAACACACAGCTATACCACAGCGGTTGCTAAGTTCACATCATCATCAATCTCCCAATGAAACCTAAATTATTTAGATTCTCACACAGAAAAATCTGATGTAGCTCTCCAACTCAAGTCTTAGCTGTTTAGGTAATTTCTGATGTTACGGAAAGGAAACTAAACCCTCCACAATCATGTGTGAGTTTTATACCCAGTAGAGTAACACAGAGAACCAGGTAAGTCCTTGAATCCAACTGAATTGCCATTCTAGGGAACCAACAAATAGTACAACTTCTCATCACCATAATTTCCATATTTCTCAATCAATTTAAGAGTGTAATATATCGATTTTACACTACTCAAGAAGCCCAACAAGTGTGTGCAAAGAGCTGACGATAACAAGGATATTTAGGTTAACAATAACAACAATTTCGACCAAAACTATAAAGATTCAGTGAACCAAAACTTAAACATCTGGGATTCAATACGAATAGAGAGCAAAGAGCAAGACAACCACTACCCACCAAACCATATATCATACCTTTAATTAGACTGACCGGTGTAAATCCCCTCGGCAGCGACGAAGAGCTCGTTCTGCTTCTTGTAGCGGAAAGGATGACGGAAGCTGACGCGAGCGAGAGGAGCGCCGCGGCCTGGGTCGTGGATGATGTCGGTGACGATGCCCTTGAGGTAGCCGTTGCGCTCGCCGAAGTTGAGGGAGAGGAAGCGAGGAAGGAGACTGATATGTGAGGACGGAGACGAGTGAGTGAGGGGAGGCTGACAGAGTGAATTAGGTTTAGTGATCACCTAGATCAATCCAACGGTGCATATTAGTTCACATAATTATGGTTTTTTTTTAATTCGGGACGGGCCGGGCCTTAACGGGCTCTATTCAATACGTTCCAATCCCGATCCCGTTTTTTTAAAACGGGACGGGCCGGGTCGGACCTTTAATTTTTAAAATGAAATCTCTTCTCGTCCCGTGAATTTTCGAGACGGAATCAGGACGAGCCTTCGGGACCGGTTTCGGATGCCCAGCCCTACCTTTATTAACAACTTTGTCTGATACTACTGAGAATTTAAAATAAAACAAACTAAAAACACCCAAATCAGAGCTATTAGCAATTACAAGGAATTAACAAAGAAAGAACATGGTTTAAACCCAAAAATGTCCAAACAAGCCTCTTGGGTACTATGAGAATGAGTACAAGACTCTCGGTTCTGAAATTGTGATAGAAAATGAACTAAAAGAAATAAATATTAGAGACCAAAAGTTCTTCTTCCTCTCTATTGTCGTCCTCGTATATTTGGGAAGATGAAAGATCCCCTCTCAACTCTTGTGATTTGATTCTAAATTTGTGATCAAATAGAAAAACCTAAAATCAATATCATATACATGTTATTATGCATTATTAATCAATTTAAATTAACTCATGGGTTATGGCTGATGAATTGGATTTGGGAGGTTTGATATAGAGGGAAGGAGAGTGGGTGTGATGAACAGAGAGGAGAATCTGAGTTTTGCAGACACGAATGTGAGAGGAGAAACAAATAGATCGAAGGTATATATGGAAGAAAAGAAATATAAAGCAGTCATCTTAATTACAAGCATAATTTAATATTTGAAAAGTATAAGAATTTAACAAGTGTGTAAGTGAGTGTGGCCAACATAAATTTACGTGTGTGATTTGAGTGTGTATATAACATTTTTTTTATTATAAAACATTGAATTTATTAAGTTTTACAACTGAATTTTCAATTTATTAAAGAAACTGATCCCTTATTTGACATGAAGTGGATCTAAGAGTATCTGCAGTGGTGCCCGCCTCCTCCTTTTGCTCGTGCTGCTCCTCCTTCTGTTTGTGCTCTCGAGTGAGCAAAGATTGCTCGTGCAAGAGTATTTTAACTCGGTCAACGAGCGGTCACCGCTGCAGGGCCCGTCTCCCTCCTCTTTGCTCGTGCTACAGGGCCTCGCAGCTACATATGCTCTAAAGTCATCTATTTTAGTTCTTGTCATGTGTCATTCGTGGGAGAAATATGATCATTTCAGGCTCATATGATCAGTTTTTACTTTGGTGGACAATCACTCTTTAATTCATATTAAAAAAATAAAAATAAAAGTGAATTGAGATACAGCTAAATTGAGTGGTAGGTTAACACATTCTGAGGTAAAATGTTGACACTCCATGTCTAATTCACGAGATTAATTTCATCCACGACCAGTTTAGATATTAACCAACTGTTAGTCTGTTACAACCAAGTTCAACAGAATTTATTTTATTCAGGTCCTCATCGGAACTCATAATTGTACTGTGAGATGCCATAAGACAGAAAAAAGAAAAATACTAGTTACAAACCATCATCAACTTCAAATATAGAAAAAAAACTATGAACTGAGGTTTGTATCTTCCCTAAACTTTATGCCAGTCCAAAAACAATATCATAGAAAAACAAAGAAACAAAAAGAAAACAAACCAATAAGTAGATTGAAGATCGACGCGGTTAACAAGTTTTCGCATATCCTGCTGTACTCCATTTTCAGACCCAAAACGACTCTTTCTTCAAGTTTTCTAGGTAAGACTAATAACACTTGCCACCATTCTCCATCTTGAGCTTGTGTATTTAAAGCACTATACACTTTTTCTCTATCTATTTTTTCTGGTTTTCTCTCCATAAAAAAGAGCATATAAGAAACTCAGGAACATAAAGTAACAAGCTTGATCTCTCTGTTTGGTTTCTTTATCTGCTCTCCAAGAACCCATCAAGCATGGTGTTGAATCAGAGCTTCAGCTTCAGCTTCTGCTTTGCTGCTCTCTTCTTCTTTGTTTTGTTGCTCCCTGCTTCTTCATCTTCTCCCACTTTCATTTCAGGTATTGTGCTGCTCAGTTGAGCTTACTGGGTTTTGTAAATCTAGTTGGATTGGATTTATATGAGCTTAGATTTATTAAAGGTCTGAACTTTTTCATGTTTTTGTGTGCAAGTGCAGATGGCATCTTTGAATCTCAGGCTTCTATTGGCCGGAACTTACTGCAGGCTAAGCAAGGTTTGATTTCTTTCATACCCTTTTATGCAAAATCTATTTGAGTTGCTTATAGATCATAATAGCCCCGTTCACCTGATCATAAAGTTTGGTTCTTTGATTGAAATGTAGTGCTAGATGGTGTTTAAGGTAATGTTTCGTGTTTCAGTTATGGTGTTTTACTGTATTGGATAATGGAAGTATGTTGCAGTTTTCAGTAGTGATCTGTTATTAAAGAGTTGGTTTGGATGATCAACTTGGTGCTTGTAGCTGATGTTTCAGTTTCTGGTAGAGAAATTTATGTCAAATTGGTTGTAAGATATGATTTGACTAGTGAAAATGAAATTGGGGATCTTGCCCAGAATACTACCAAGGTTTACTTTAGTTTTAACTAGCATGTCGTTGAAAAAGGAAATTAGGGGATTGGATTCAGGCTTTGATTTGAAGCCAAGCAATTGTGTCTGATTGCATCTATTGTATCATTTGAATTGCCCATAAACCATGTGGTTATTGAAAACTGGGGATGCTATCTTGTATTATTTTGGCAATTATATAGTACTAGGAGCTTATCCTTTGGTCCTTTGAGAAAGAAGGAATGCTAGAACTAGAATCAAGCATGTTAGGGTTTGTAGATGGCTTTGCAAAAGATAGAACAGAATAGATATGCACATGATTCAATTAGAGTCTTCTTTGGTTCCTGAACAACAAGCAAGCTTATATTTTTCATCCTAGGTTCTTTCTTTGGCTGGGTTTGCATAAACTCAGTCTTGTATGCATCTTCATTTTGGATATTTATTAGAGATTACCTAGTTTGATGGGATTATATCTTCTGTTATCTCCAGGTTGTCCGGTAAACTTTGAGTTTTTAAACTACACCATCATCACAAGCCAATGCAAAGGACCACGGTACCCTGCTAAACCGTGTTGTGCTTCATTCAAGGAATTGGCCTGCCCTTATACAGATGTATTGAACGACTTGACAAATGAATGTGCTTCTATTATGTTCAGCTACATCAACCTCTATGGAAACTACCCTCCTGGCCTTTTTGCCAATGAGTGTCGCGAGGGGAAATTGGGTCTTGAATGCCCTGCTTTACCGCCTTCGACTGTGGCTGATGATGTAAACGGGGTTCATACCAGCTCCTCTCCATCTCCATTGTTAATGCTCACAGCTGGTTTCCTATTGTTGCTGTTCCGGTTACTGTGAATCCCCAGATTATTTTCCACTGATTAGTATACTCTCAAAACTTGTGAGGGAAATACAATTTTTTTCATTCACCTGGATTCATTCATATTTGTGGTAGGCACCCCTTGTTAATTACCGAGTTACTGAGGTTAAACATCTGTGATTTGTAATATTTAAGCTCCCTTTGTGGATTACCTTGACAGCTACTATATTCTGCTAATTTGTTTAATGCCATAGAGTGACCTTATACGCATTGAAAGATCAAATTTGCAAGCTGTTCATTTACATATTATGTGTCAAAATGAGCTGGAGTTGTGCACTGTGGGGCCTTCGATGCAATAAGCTTCATATCTGTTTTTTCGGTTTGTTGCTTGGACTTCCGTTTTTCTTTGCTCTAGATAATGGCTGCCACTACTCACTGTCCAAATTGAAAAACTAAGAAATTCAGCAGAAACTTATCACTTCCTTTCAAGTTTCAACTGAGCTGCTGTTGCTCCTCCGAGGGCCGGTCCTGACCAATGAAAGGCTTGGTGTGAAAAAATCGTTAGAACTTTGTATTAAATGTGTTTTTTTTAAAAATAAAATAAAAAAGTTATTTTTAAAATAAAAACAAAAAATTATTATTGTAATTGTTGAGTCTAACGAAAAATAATGAATATATTATAAAATATTTGAACAGGCTCATAAAAATAATAAATAAACTTTAAGATTGGTTATATACAAAAAATTGAAATAGTAAGCAACTCTTTGTATGGAAAGAATGGTAATCTTGTTGGTATTCTATCAAACAAACCTGGTTTCGAATCTTGGTGTGAGTTATTTGCTTGATTTTTCTAACTTTGACCAAACTAGGCCTAATTAAATTGAATTGATATTTGATGAAGTTATTGTGCCCCTATTAGACCTGTTGGACCTGGGCCCCGTGTGAGCGCACTGGTTACCCTGGTCTAGAACAAGTCATCATCATTCTCGTCCAGAATTCCGGTTACCAGCCCCTTGGATTTGCTTCAAATGTGTAGCATCTTTCAAGACGTAAGACAAGTTCATGCTCGATTAGTTGTATCAGCACTAATTGAGGGACTTATATAAATGGTGGGAGGCTTCTCCAAGCCTATGTTACAGTGTCAAATATTAAATATGCACCATCAACTTTTGATAGGATATCTGATCATGGTGTGTTTGCCTACAATACGATGATGAGAGGCTTAAAGTTAAGAAGAACTAAATAGATTATGAATTCTGTAATATATTAGCATCCTTCAAGAATGAAGTATATATACAAGATAACATCAATCCTAATAGGAAACTAGTAATACTAAATATTCCTAACAATACATAACCCTAATAGTACATGGATTGACTCATGCCAACACTATCCCTCAAGTTAGCTCAGCTTGTCTAGTGAGTCATAAAATGTCTTATTAGAGATTGTTTTTGTAAGAATATCTGCTAGCTGCTCCTTAGTAGGTACATATGGGAATACAATAATCTGTCGATCCAACTTCTCCTTAATGAAATGTCTATCGACTTCCACATGTTTCATTCTGTCATGCTGAACTAGATTATAAGTAATTTCAACAGCAGTTTTATTATCATAATACAAGAACATCACATTCCTTTGCTTGAATCCTAAATCTCTCAACAAGTGTCCCAACCACAACATCTCACATACTTCAAAAACCATTCCACGATACTCTGCTTCAGCACTAGAGCGAATTGCCAGTTTTTGCTTCTTATTTTTTCAAGTAACCAAATTACCACTTACGAAAGTGAAGTAGTCAGAAGTAGACCTGCGATATGTAATATTACATACCTAGTCTGCGTCAATGTACCTGAAAATATCTAAGTGTCTGTGTTTTGAAAAGATTAATCAATTTCCTGGAACAAACTTCAAATATCGTAAATTACGAAATACAGCTTCCATATGAGTCTCACTGAGATTATGCATAAATTGACTCACAACACTGTCTGCATAGGCTAAATATGGTCTGGTGTGAGACAAATCAATCGGCCAACTAACCTCTGATATTGCGCCTTATTTTTAGGCACCTGATCCAAATATTCTGCCAACCGATAATTCTGTTCAATTGGAGTATCAGCAGGTTTACAATAAAACATACATATTTCTGCAAGCAAGTCTAAAAGATATTTCCTCTGGCTCAACACAATGCAATTCTTAGCACAAGCAATTTCGATTCCTAAAAAATATTTCAAACTACCCAAATCTTTCATCTCAAATTCAGAAGAAAACTGATCTTGTAACTTCTGAATTTTCTCACTGTCATTACCTATCACAACCATATCATCAACATAAATAATTAAAGTTGTCACCTTACCACAACGATGCTTAATGAATAACGTGTGATCTGAATTGCTCTGTGATATCCAATCTTCTTCATAAACATGCAGAAACACCCGAACTACGCTCTTGGTGATTGTTTTAGACCATAGAAATACTTTTTCAATTTGCACACCATCAGTTCCCCAGTTGAAGTACCATAACAAGGAGGAAAATCCATATAGACTTCCTCATGCAAATCACTATGAAAGAAAGCATTCTTGACATCAAATTACTGCAAAGGCCAATCAAGGTTAGCGGTTAACGAAAGAAGTACACGTATTGTATTAATTTTGTTCACTGGTGTAAATGTCACGTCATAATCCACCCGTACTTCTGAATGTAGCATTTAACTACTAACCTTGCCTTGTACCTATCTACCTAACCATCAAGATTATGTTTCACTGTGTACATCCACCTATAACCAACTGTCTTCTTTTCCGGTGGCAATAACATTAACTCCCACGTACAATTTTTCTTAAGAGCATCCATCTCAACTGCCATTGTTTTCATCCATTTCTCATCCTTCATGGCATCAAGCACTTTACTAGAAAGAGACACATAAGACAATTGATTCATAAAGGCTACATATGATTACATAAATACACATGCATACAAACACTTTTAAAATGTCTAATAATGAATGTGTGTATAGCATAAACATGATACACATGAAGGGAAAACTTAATAATTTAAGCTTACAAGAAAATAACAAAATTCTTAATCAAATGTAAGTAATGATAAAACATAAGAAATGAAAGAGTAATTTTACAGACTTTAAGTAAATCATCCGTAAAATAATTTAGGAACCGGGATGTGATAAAAAAGCGCTTCCAAAAGGTGTTCAAAATCCACATTGGTTGAAAAAACAAAGTATTGTAATTTTGGTGCTTTTGATCATTCTTTGTGCAAGTGTGGTAATAGGTGTTCTAGATCAGAAAACAATGATGAATTGAAGTCTCAAGATTATCCACAACTCAGCCTCACGAGTCCTTTATTGGCTGCAACACAAGAATATGTATCATTCACCAAGATTGAAGAAGTGGTTTCAACCCCTGATAACTGACTAATTCCAAGCATATACCAGCCTTTGTTGAGAAGTGTTCTCAAAATTATTCTTCTACTTGTGTTGATAATTCTTATAATACTAATGCCTCTTTTTGTGTTACCTCATCTTACAATCCAGGGCAAGTTTTTGAACGTGTTGAGACAACATGTCTTGCATCGATCACTAATGGATCTATCCAATAAGAGAAGTGATGCATGGTATATAGATGATGAATGCCTAAGGTATATGATTGAAGATAAGAGTTGGCTTGTATAAGTTCATGAGTGGATCAACAACATTTGGAGATGATCGTAAATCAAAGCTATTGGTAAAGGCACTGTAAAGGATCCATGTATACTTCTCTATTATGATCTTTGCGTTGAAGGTCTTCATTCTAAGAGAATCAACAATCTGACGATTATGAGAATGTTGTTGTCAATAAAGTTAGATGTGTTGTTCTTGATAAATATGATAAACTATGAATGGGAGGATTGAGGACTAAAGATAATTGTTATCATGCATTTTCTGCTATATCCATTAATATATACTCTTATTTGAAAACAATGACATTTGATAATGTTCTTGAGCGTTGGTGTAGGTGTTTAGATCATGTAAATTTTCAGGATTTAATGAAACTCTCAAGTATGGATGTTGTAGGAAGGATGCCTTGCTTATGTGAGAAACATAATGGAATGCATAATGGCTGGAAAATAAATTTTCTCACAAAAGCATTGTTGATGACTGCTAGACATCTTGTGAATCCAAGATCGAAACCTCATGATCATCCATGATGAAGAGTTTGCATGTCTGGCTGATGGACTAAAAACTCAAGCGCTTGTTGGGAGGCAAGCTAATTTTCGATGCGTTCTTTGTTTTGTTGTTGTTCGTTTTTATATGTTATATGTGTGTACAGGTTAAAGTTGAGAAAATTTGAAGGAAACTCTAAATTCAACCAAAACAGTGTTATTGCAGAAGCAGTCTGCCAACTTTGGAAAGCCATAGTTTTCAAGATCTGAGAATATATGCCTTATATGTAAAGAAAGATGTTTGAGTCTATCTTCTGTAGGATTTTACAGAATTGGATTTGGACATCCGAGTCATTCCCAATTCGATTTTGAAGACAGGTAGGTCACTACTAGGAAAACAGAAGATGTGCAGTACATTTGAAAAAAAGCCAGAAAAGGGTTACTTTCAGGAACGATGTAGAGGAAAGCCTTATATGTGTGAAAATCTTGTTGAGTTAGCTTCAACTTTTCTTCGAAGCAATTTTATATTCCAGGACCGGAAACCTTCGGAATTCAGGTTTAAATGAGTGCAGGTCATCCCACAAATTTTTCTGTGGATTTTTTGTTGTTGTTGTTCTAACTTTGCAGGGCAGTAACTTCCAAATCACTAAGAGTTAGGCGGTGATCTACATGTGCGCAAAAATCTAGTAATGTCAACTTTTACATCTGATTGGTAGCGTAGTCATCAAACACTAACTCATAAAGTTATGAGGTCTGGAACAT
This sequence comes from Comarum palustre, assembly GCA_951800085.1. Taxonomy (NCBI): domain Eukaryota; kingdom Viridiplantae; phylum Streptophyta; class Magnoliopsida; order Rosales; family Rosaceae; genus Comarum; species Comarum palustre. The sequence continues at coordinate 1,563,610 of OX637587.1, forward strand.
GGATTGATAAAGCAAACTTATAACCTTAAAAGATGATTTCCTCTTTTTAGATCTCGAACACTCCATAGAGGAAGCAAGCTTCTTTCTCATTAGCATTGTTTATCTTTTATTCACTGCATTGATTTTTGATATCATACACATAGAGTAAAATGCAAGTTAGCGTTAGTTCTCTACGTTTCAATCACCCATGCTTCACTGGATCTTTCGTGTAACTTGTTTCAGGGTTAGGTTGTTGCTATTGTCTATGTGATGGTCCAAATTTCTAAGAAGTCCAAGTCATGAAGCACACAGTTGAAGTCTAAAACCTCTTGCTGCATGTTTTTCATGGTTGCCTCTGTTAATATTTATGTTCAACACTGAGGCTCAAAGTCAGAAGGTGGTGATGAGTCCTTAATTCATAAGTATGAGGCCATGGGTTTTGCTTCTACCAAGATGAATTCCGGATAAGAAGAGATTGGAAGAGAAATATTGGGAAGATGAATAATTCTTATGTTGATCAAATCAAAGCTTGGTCAGGTAACTTAGATGCTCAAATTAATTGTGTAAGTGCTTTTACTTCTGATAAGTTAAGCATTGAAACTGAACTTAGAGATTCTCTTGAATTGTTAAGTTCTCAATCTGTTTTGAAATTTTTTTCAGCATCTTTGTGATTAAGATGATTGTGAGTGACAAAAATGGCTGAGGTTTTCTGTATGTATGACTTCTGATTCTAAACGCTCAATTGCAAATAAATGTTGTGAAAGACTTACTCACTAGCGCTAGTTTGTTTCATGGTGTTATATTTGCGTAGTATTGTATTATATCAGACCTGGATGGTTGATGACTTGATGCATATGATAATTTTATATAATCATAGGACTGCACAAAATGAGTGACTAAGAGAGGGTCTAAGAGAGATTAATAAGATTAGAAACATGGTTTCGGTGTCTTTTGTGACTAAATTGTGATACAGGACGAGAATCTAAGGAATCTCAACAAAGAATTCCAAACACGAAGAAGTATCGTCACATTAAGAAGAATGATTTGAATATTCAAAATTGGTATTCAAATAGGCTTCTTAATGACAGTGTTAATCGTAAATTACTCTTCTGGATATATCGGGATTCTCAAACAAAATCCTTGTTGAGATTCTGAATACATATCTGGAGTAATATTCTTTAGTATCTAGTATTTCATATCGTATTAGGTTTCCTAAATTGTAGTCTATTCTAGATTATGTTTTCTGAATGTATTAGGTTTAAGTTCCTAGTTCTAGTATGAATAAGTTTATTTATATGCCTATATAAGACCATTGTTAGATTGTATTCTGGGGATTGAAGTTATCAATAAGAAAACCCAAAAAAATTAGAGTAGTAACTCTTGTGTTTAGTCTTGTGCCTGTAGTGGATTCTAGCCAAATCTTCCATTAAGATTTCGACGTTTGACGAAACCTTGCGACTATCGTGATTACGCTTCAGTTCCGTATCAATTGAAACTTAGTTGGTTAAAGGGATCACTATTTTGCATAAAATGTTTTTGCTCTTGATTTATCTTGTCAAATAACGTGGAATTTACTAATTCTCCTCTTTGTTATCAGAAGTCTATCTTGTGGGTTAGTCTTGTTATGCCACACCATTCTTCATAGGTTTCCTTGTTTGCTGAAGAAAACTTATGGACATCATTATTATCATTCATCTGATAAAGTTTTCCTCAAAACAAAAGAGTTGGTATATGCAGACAAGTGGTTCAAACCACTTCGTGAGTTCATAGAGAAAATCTGAAACAACAACAGGATCAACAACACTTGGAGTTTTCAAAGGCTCGATCACTTTGACAAGCCGTAAGAGTTCATAAGGCTTATGTAGGCAAGACATGTCCTCATTTGAACGAAGATTAATGAGATTGGTAAAAGGCATGAAATCAGTCATAGTTGAAAATCTTCTTCTGTTGGTAAGTTTGGCATTTGGTTTCTGTGCGAAACTAACTAACATGTGTGTTGGTGAAGTTGGTAAACAAAATTCATTCTTAACATATCTCTGCTTCAATATCCACCTGAGAATATTTGAATTTAATACATATGGTTCTAATGGATGTGTTTAGTTGAAGAGCTTGGTTGTTAAATGGTGCATATATACTTGTGGTATTGATGAAATTTTCTAGGTTGAAAATTGAACTGTAAAAAGAAATCTTCTGGTTTTGATAAGGAATAAGTCAATTAAAAATTTCTTGAGTTTATAAAAACTGTTTCCGATGATAATTGACCCAAAATGGGCAAAGAAAAGAAACTTGGCTGATCTACAGATGACCCAAAATGGAAAAATGTAGAAAATACAAGAGAATACGTATCCTATACAGATGGAATTGTATATATATGTAGAGAGAAACGATAAAGAAAAAAGGCAGACGTCGTTTTCGTTTTGATTTTAGATAGAATTATTTTTCCATCTCTGCATCTCAATCAGGCTTTCCTCAATTTCCCAATTTCGGATTTCAGATCCGAAGAGCAAAGGTGAATTCTTTCGTTCTATCTGCGGTTTCTCTTTCAATTTCGGATGGGATTGGATTGTGGGTTTTGTTTGAATTTGATGGGTTTTCTTGGTTCAATTGTGGTTTTGATGATCTCGGTGAGTTTGATCGGCGGCGAGGGAAGGTTGCGAAACGTCGTCGTTTTTCCTGATTTTGAATATTTCCTTGGTTTTTTTTACTTGTTGATTTTGGAAATGTTCAATTTTTTGTGACGTTGTTATGATTTCTGAGTGCAATTGTGAAATGGCGGTTATCTGATTGTAATGGCTGAAATTTTGTGTGCAACGGACTTGGTGTAAGCATGTGAAGCTGTGGATTGTGTTTGCATGTTTAATGTGCTGGTGATAAATTTGCAGTGGACTGGTTAGGTCAGATTGTTTGATTTGTGTGGTGAGGGGAGAAATGGAAATGAATTAAAAAGCTGGGGCTTTCGTTGCGGTTTTAATCTTCGAAATGATAAAGTAACTTGGAGGTGTCATTGTGTTTGTTTTGTTCACTAAGTAGATGAGATGCATGTTTTAGTGCTGGGTGAGTGTTTTTATGAAGAAGTTTATCGCTGATGGATGTGGAAAAGCTTGTCTTTGCAGCTTGCAGAAACTTCATGTTGTAGAATATTCAATGTATATTGAAATTTATGCACTCCTGTTTTATCCTGTTTCATGTTTGACTTATGTGTTGCAGTCAGTTGCACATTTAGATGATTACCATTTTGTGATGAACTTTTTCTGATTACCTTACGGGTAGTGATTAGCAAAATCACAACATGAGTGATGCAGTCATTAAGTTTAGGTATTAGCCTGTAATTCTTTTGACACCTTTCTGTTCATGGTTTAGTTTGATGTATAAGATTTCTTTCTTTGCTGATTGTCAAGTAACTGGTTTGAATATTTTTTTGGCGCTAGTTGTTGATTGTTGGGAAGAATATGTCCCACTACACGGGTTACGCAGAAGACGAATATGAAATGGAAGATGTATATGATTATATGGATGATGAATTTCGTGGAAGAGACCTGGCTGGCTCTGAGTCTGATGTCGATGAATTCGACTACGCGGTTAGTAATATACTTCTATGTTCAATGTGATATGTATAGATAATGACACATTTAAGATAGGTGGCTATCTATATCTTACCAGAGCTTTTTTATGTTCAAATATAATTTTAGTGTGAGCAGCGAATGCTTATCGCTTCTTTGTGGTTACATCTTATCTAATTAGAAATATTTCTGTTGATCTTGTGCAGAATAGTAAAGTAGCTGATACAACTGCTGCTCAAGCAAGAAGAGGAAAAGACATCCAAGGCATTCCTTGGGATAGACTTAGCATTACAAGAGAGAAATACCGGAAAACTAGGTTAGAACAATACAAGAATTATGAAAACATCCCTAATTCCGGAGAAGGGTCTGGGAAGGTAAAAACCATTACCACTTTTATATTGATTGTTATTTATCTTTCATGTTCTTTGATTATGTGGAAATATCAACTTTTTCTTGGATGAGTGATTTGGTCATGATTTTCTTCTATTTGGTAACAGGATTGCAACTTTACTGAGAAGGGATCTGTATATTATGAGTTTAGACGTAATGCAAGATCAGTGAAATCAACCATTCTTCATTTTCAGGTGTGCTGAGTACAAGTATGCTTGCATTTTGGTACTGTAGTGCCTATTGATCTGGTTTGTTTGACTGAATGTTCTTTTTTTTGACTTTTCGATGCAGTTGCGTAACTTGGTCTGGGCTACTTCAAAGCATGATGTCTACCTTATGTCACATTTTTCTGTCATTCATTGGTCTTCGATAAGTTGCAGCAAGTCTGAGGTCTTAAATGTTTCAGGACATGTGGCACCATCAGAGGTGAGTGTTCTTGAGATGGCTGTTTTTTACTTGCCAATGTTTCGTTTCACTGGTAATTGATCCATTATGATCACCATATAGAAACATCCCGGAAGTCTTTTGGAGGGATTTACACAAACTCAAGTTAGTACTCTTGCGGTAAAAGACAAATTGCTAGTTGCTGGAGGATTCCAGGGAGAACTTATTTGTAAGGTTAGTCGCTAACTTGTATATTACTGTTATAACTTTGGATGAGTTATATAATTGCTTCCAAAAAATATTTGTTGCGTTAGAAAAGCAATGTAACTAAGAATGGATGATTGTTCATTCAGTAGTTGAATGCTTCTGTTATACTCTATTGTCATTGCATTGTGCCCAGATGATTCCTTTTATTTTAATTATTTATCATCAAGAGTATATAATTTTCATTGGCATGCAGCATCTTGATCGTCCTGGAGTTAGCTTTTGTTCAAGGACAACATACGATGAAAATGCTATTACGAATGCAGTTGACATTTATTACACTCCTAGGTGCTAGCTCTTTTCCTAGATTGGATTGGGTTTTCATATTTCGAAACATGAGCTTAACTGATATTGTGTCTTTGAATTCAGTGGTGCAGTTCACTTTACAGCATCCAATAATGATTGCGGAGTTAGGGACTTTGACATGGAGAAATTTCAGCTTTCTAAGCATTTCCGTTTTCCTTGGCCAGTTAATGTGAGCTTCCTGCATTCTTATTGTTTTCTTAACATTTTTGTATGTTAAATTATTATAATTTATTGTTGCTCACTTTTAAGGCGGTTTTATGTATATTCCTCTTTTCATAAAGCTTATTAGTTACTTTATTTGAACCCAAGTTTTATGTCTATCCTCATTGTAAGTGTGGTGAACTAGTCGCTAAGTGCTAGCTACTTCCAATTTTACTAAATTGTCGTTCACTAATTCCTATACTGAGTGTACCAAGTCTTTTTTGCCTTCCTCTGTAGCATACTTCTTTGAGTCCCAATGGCAAACTTCTTGTGATTGTTGGTGACAATCCAGATGGGATGTTGGTGGATTCTCAGAGTGGAAAGGTAGTTACTTCTCGTTGTATAAACTGATTATGTATTGATTTTTATCCATTTGGATCCTGGAGTGTACTGATCTGGATGATATTGTTGCAGACTGTGACAGCTTTATCTGGACACTTGGATTTCTCGTTTGCGTCAGCCTGGCATCCTGATGGTATTACCTTTGCTACTGGGAACCAGGACAAAACTTGTCGGGTTTGGGATGTTCGAAATCTATCCAAGTCAGTTGCTGTCCTGAAGGGAAATCTTGGAGCTATTCGGTCAATTCGTTATACTTCTGATGGACGGTATATGATGATGGCAGAGCCAGCAGACTTTGTGCATGTCTATGATGTGAAAAGTGGGTATGAGAAGGAGCAGGAAATTGACTTCTTTGGTGAGATATCTGGCATATCATTCAGTCCAGACACGGAGTCGCTTTTCATTGGAGTTTGGGATCGTACGTATGGGAGTCTTCTCGAGTATGGACGACGTCGGGAGTACTCTTATTTAGATTCTGTTATTTGAGTTGAATGAGCAACCTGCGAATAAGTGTTTTGGTGTTGCTGATTCTTTTTGCAACTGCAAAGCCTAGTAGCATAATTGACGTAGTTGAAGAGGGTGTAGGCGTACATTAGTATCACCGAGTAACTTGAGTGTTGTTTGTTGTTCCAATTATCCTTAAGTGTGTACAAGGGGGGAATGTACTTAAGTGTGTACAAGGGGGGAATGTACAGTAGGCTTTGGCCAGAATGTTCGAAACAAATAGGAAAGACCCGGGTCTTTAGGGTGCAAGTGTTGTCCGTTTAGCTTTAGAAATCTATCCATATGAGACCTGCTATGTGAGAACTGAGATCCTATAAGTCATCTAGGTTTCTTGGATTCTAAACATTGTATTTTACGTTGGATGTAATTTTGAAATCGAAATATCCTCTTAGTTTTGAATCCATGAAGCTTTTTATTTATTCCCGTGAAGCGCTCAATAATAAGCATTTTGTGGCTTGCATGGTGCCTGAGAATGGCTTTCTTTTTTGAAAGGTGCCTGAGAATGGCTTTCTTTTTTGAAAGGTACCTGAGAATGGCTTTCTTTGTATGTGGTAAACAGGAACAGAAGGGTGTTTGCCATGATATTTCAGGTATGAGCTTCTCTTTTCCTATGGTCAAAGTTTTGGTCATCTCACTGTGGACAAGCAATTGTTTGTGTTTATATTCATCAGCTAAATTTACTTGGTTAACAAAGAGATTCAGCCAAAAATCTCTGATCCAGAGGTCACCAATGAGACAATGCCAACTCACCTCCGAAATCTTTCTTTTCTGGTTCACATCCTCACAATCCTTTGCTCTACCTCCTCTCCAATCACAACTAGTGAAGATATGACTGTTTGCACTATTATACAAATCTCATCTCTTCCCAATCCAACTCCTTTTATCATCACATCATATTTCTCCTAACCCCAAACTTCCACCAAGCACACTTCAAGAATGGCAGCTTCTTCCTCCTCCACCTTGTTCCTCTCACCCTCCATCACCAGGCCACAGCTCTCACCAACCCAAATTTCCTTCCAAGGCCTCAGACCCCTCACCAGGTCTGCAGCCCCAAGCACCAAGTTGAGTATCACTGCACCAACCACCAAGAGATCAAGTGGTGTTGTGAGAGCTGAGCTGAGTCCACCTTTGGTCATAAGCCTGAGCACAGGTCTATCCCTATTCTTGGGTAGGTTTGTGTTCTTCAACTTCCAGAGGGAGAATGTTGCCAAACAAGGCTTACCTGAGCAGAATGGAGTGACTCATTTTGAGGCTGGTGACACCAGGGCTAAGGAGTATGTGAGCCTCCTTAAGTCAAATGACCCAGTTGGGTTCAACATTGTGGATGTTCTGGCATGGGGATCAATTGGTCACATAGTGGCTTACTACATCTTGGCAACCTCCAGCAATGGCTATGATCCCAAGTTCTTTGACTGATGTAATTTCATTTTGATCCACCATGTTGTGCTCTTTTCTCTTGCTTGTAATTTGTATAGCCTATCAATGAATCACTAGTTGGAGAGCTTCTGTGTTGTATGGTGTTGCTTATTTACTTTGTTTAATTTCGCTCATTGTATGGCGTATGGACTATGGAGTTTGTTTCAATGCTGTGTTGGAATTTGAAAAGCTTATTCCATGCGTTCTTAATATTATCAAGTTGGGGGACCTTTTTTTTCTTTTTGAGAAAAGTCACTGCCACTTGATATATATTGCTTTCATGAAGTCCACAATTAGTCATTACATGCGTTGTTTACATGCGCTGTTATCATATACCGATAGACAACCAGTTGTGACCCTAGACCAACATTAGTACATATAATAGACTATTTATTAATCATCTCACGCATAGCACTTAGAGGACATAGAAGCACACAGACGTGCTATAGTATCCGAAAGGAACAAAGCCTAAAGAAAATAAAAAGCAAAAAACTAGCTAATCTAACAATTAGAGTAATTAAATAAAGAATTAATTTCAGTTTACTTACCTGATGTTTGAGGTTACATCATTTTACCTCCCCGTACTTTTAATTTTGAAAGTTTACCCCCCTAAAGTTATCAAGTTTCATCAATCATGTTAAACTGTTGAAATTCTATGTAATTTGGGCGTTAATTATAACTTTATAACCCACTTTAAGACAAATATAGTCATCTAACAACAAAAATCTTTTATAACCTTTTTAATAAGACTACATATTAAAATTTAATATCTAAATTGGTCGAAATTTATGTAATTAGGCATGATTGATAACAATTGGAAACTTTAAGGGGTAAACTTTCAAAATTAAAAGTAGGGGGACACCTTCAGGACACCTTCCACCGCCCAATCGAAGACCCAGCAAGCCGAACTCCAGGACACCTTCCACCGCCGCCTCCTTTGCCGTCCCACTCTCCAGTAGCTTTGCCGTCCCACTCTCCCTTCCTTACCTGACTGCACTGTCTTTGTGCAGGCCAGTCTTTTGACGAAACCAGATTGGGTCAATTAGTTGGAGGACCTTCTGGTTTTGTATTTCTGCCAATATATACAGATGATAAAAGAAACACAACACAATAACAAAACTAAGAAATCTAATTCATTTGAAGTTTCACTATTTTGGACTTTATAGTTGTCTTCCCTCAATATGCTTATGAGCTGTTGTCAGAATACCTAGAGTATGAAAGAGAGAGGATTTATTGAGGAACTTCTTGTTAAGGATTAGTTGAAGACTTTTTTTTAATGGTTTATTACACCAACTTTTCAATCACATTTTTCCATCTCAATCGTTCAGTTTATAAGTCTGTATGAGTAGATCACTTCTACAAATTTTCAGTCAAATTGGTGATCGTTAAGACATCAAAATAGATCAAATCAATGGATGGTCCAAATATGTCAAACATGAACCGTTAAATTTTATAATCTGTGAATCACATTTATGAATGCCTTAACGATTTTCAATTTGTATGAAAATTTGTATATATATATATATACAAGCTAGACGGTCGTGATGTGAATATGCGATCGAAAATAGGGTGAAACGAAAACGTGCTCAACAAAAATGTCCTTAATAAAACCTCTTTTCTTAGAGTATATATATTCATTTGTAATGTAATATAAGTATATCACTTGAAATCTTGTGTGAGTTTGACATTTCTGAGTTTTAAGACCAGCCAAAGATGGTTTGTATACTTAATTGACTGTATAAACAGTTAAGGATGGGCAAACGAGAAACTTTCCCCACCCCTGCCCCCGCGCCCCCGTTCCCTTGTGCCCCCATATGGGGATATTCCCAAACAAGGAATCCCCGTACCGTCCTTGCGGGAATTGGGTTCCTCACCCTCCTATTGACATTAATTTTTCCTAAATTTTGTTTGATTATGTGTTTTTTTCTGCTCTTGTATTGATTTTCAGCCAAATAGAGACCTCGTCAAGGAAATGGGGAAACCTCACCCTCGCCCGCGCACCCTCGTTAGGAAAATAATTTGCCTCGCCCCGCCCCCGCATCCTTAACGGGAAATTTCAACCCCGCCCCATGTTTCAAATGGAGAAAACAACCAAGCTTGAGGCGTGTCAGTACTTATGGGTCAGGTACAACCTTGATCTTTGACGCTTGTTCGCCTTCTGACTTCTCTTCAAACGACTGTCATACAGGCGTTGGTCAGGTCTACACTTAGGTTCTGCTTAGACCTAGCTGAAGAATAACTAGGATTTTCCTCCTCTCCTCGCGAAGCGGACGTATCTTACTCAGACCGAAGTGGTTCAGCAGAGCCATAATCAAGGATTGCAGGGTATTTGCTAAAGGATTATTTGACAAACTTGGGATATTTGCTAAGGTTATTCACCCTAACAATGGTTTTACGGGTATTCGCCGACGGATCGGTCTTTATGAAGCGGTGGTGGACTGCTCGCTCACGGATGAGTCTTGGTGAGTAGATGCGGATAGTGCTCACGGATGAGGCTTTGGTGAGGTAGAAGTGGGTAGTGCTCACAGATGAGGCTTTGGTGAGTAGCAGAAGGGAATGCCTACGGATAGGGCTTTGGTAGATAAAACGACCTATGGAATCTTTCTAGTAGAGGTGCTTCGGAGGAGGCTTGTTTTGCAGTGTGCAAAAGTTGTGTTTGATTGATTGAAGATGTCTTTCTTCATATGTCTTGACCTCTTTATATAGTGAACACTAGAATTTGTTCTTACTTGCGGATCAAGGAATATTAAATCTCTTGAAGATTCTCCTTAAGCAACTGCAAATCCTTGCCACGCATAACTTCAAATGGAAAGAAAATATTTACAATTACTTAGACCGTAAGAATCGGTCCAATGGGCTCGAGGAGTCAGCATTCGCCAAGAAATATTATTTTGGCCCAAACATATTTTATATGTAAGACCAAGGTAACATTCTGCTCATTCAAGTTTTGACACAGTTGATGCCAATGTTTCACATCTCATGCACTCCCAATTAAGGTTTGAGGCACCATTGACACGCGCATATAGGTATAAAGTCCTGATGCGTTATTAGTCTCGTGCCTTGATTACTACTGGTTTGACTACGTTGTCAATGATACTTTGTGGCATTGTCTAGAAAAGAGGGGGAGGCATAGACAACCATAGTGGCGGTGCCTCCAGGCCTAGAGCCATAGACACCAAACTTGTCAAAACAAATCATGTCAGCTCCAAAAAAATAATAAAACGGTTATGGATCTTTAGATCAGTGAAAAAGAAAAAGAAAATGGTGGAGCTTATTAAGTCATGAGAGCATACAAACAATGTACAAAGAGTGTACGGTAAAATCAAATTAAAAACAAATATGACATCCTTATGATCGTGGCTTCACAGTTTTCGGATCTAACTTTGGATGCCTCTGACATTGATGTCATTAAGGAACTACATTTGATTTTCTTTCCAAGATATATATAAATAGACGTCGTATCGATGTCTTTATCATTTACAAATTGAGATTTTGATAACATCGTTGGCGCAATGTCGAAGAATTTTTCATGTTGGATTGAATGCATTCTTCCATTGTCTGCTATGATTTTATAAGTGTATTCTCAGAATCCTTAGCATAAGGACATGATAATACAGCTCTAAGTCTATCCAAAAAAGGGATTAGACCGCAGGCATAGTGGCCTAGGATCCCCCTTATAGCATCACTTGAGGTTTTAAAACCCTCTCATGAACAAATTCTGCAAAAACAATTCCTCCAGTATATCTGTACCTACTGGGCAGTAACTTCATCTACGTACTGTGATCAGCTCCTGATGAACTAGAACATAAACTTAATATCACTAGAAATCTCTCTGAGTCTAGTTTGTAACGGTTTTCACGGTTCGTTCATAGCCATCCTGACGAGAGAGTTAAGCCATTTTTAGTGAGAAGAGGTCAAACTGTCTGAGAATATTCTTTTTACTCGAGATTGCATTGTATGATTTACATCCTTGAAACATAGTACCTGTGTGACTTTTGATTCTATATCTACCTTATTTAATAGGTATGGAGATTGAGTGTCATGCTGATAGAAGGATTCCTGATGAGATAAAGGACCACCAACGGTTACTATCATTGTGAGAATGAACTTTTGTGTATATGTCTCATAAGTGCTAATGAAAGAGCATCATGGAGAGAAACATGAGTCAATCTAGTGGACTATATGTCACTATGATGCAATGTTCAAATCCTATGTTGGTAATAGATGGATTTTGGAACATTAACTCAGACAAGCTATGACATTTAGGTCATTACGGAAGTGACATATGAGTCAGAATGTTGGACATCAATTCTTCCTCTTAAAAACGAAAACATTTGGTTGTAAATGGCAACCTTGGGTGACATTTGAGGTCTCCTTTTGCGGTTTCATCGGTCCTCCCTTTCACACGGGTGAGATGCACCGGCCCTCCTCTAATGCGTCATTGGCTTCGGCCAACGATAGCAGTTTCGTTTTGTAAAACTTGTACACTATGACACAAAAGACATTCTTACAATAAATCCAAAGAGGAATTGTGTAGAAAGATACAACTAACGTACGAACACCGTTTATGCTTTTATGGTGTTAGTTGAAGTGTTAAACACACGGTCACGTATTACACCATTGTCTACCAAATGCTGCTTATACTTCTTTGGGCTCAATACCCATTAAAAAAGAAAAAAAATATCTCCTCATAGAGTTCATGACGTATCATTGAGAAGTTTTTATAACCTATTTGGTTTCCCGAAACTCGACTATAATAAAAAGTCTTGAGATAGGTTGATGTGCACCAATACTCCACTAAGGTTATAATGCATACAACATTACTAATTCGTCCACGACTTATCATCATTGAGTTATTGCACGACAACTTGTGCAAGGATTGACATGGAGTTGTAATCCTTGAACTCAACAGGATTGAAACGGATCTCCAAGCCTTGAGCTCTGTAATGTGCCAAATTGCACTACCACAGTGCTTAATGATGAGTCGTATGGGATGAATAAGTTCTTAGGTTGGATATGAGTCTCCACCTAAAGTCCGGTTATGTTTACTCCTTGACAGACGATCTCTTTAACCTCTATATTGCGGATTGTCATTTTGAGACTTTATTCCTGCCGTTAGAGGGAGATATGGACACCAATGTTCAGGTGGAACAACGTGAATTGTCGTGGTTTGTCACCACCAAGTCTTGATCCCAATGGATTAAAGTAAGTGACGAGATCAACACTGTCTATATGTTTGTAAGGAATGATGCTCTATCAAGATGACATGGCGCGACCAGATTGAGATGGTCCTGATGTCATCACATGCCAAGTATTGGGGCTGATTCCGAGTACTTGCTGATGCTGCAGAGTATCAGCCTCCGAGCATTGTGGGTGATGATATGGTGAAGCCATAATGTGGCAACATGGTGTCACAGGCCTTGCGGCTCCCCAAGGGTTAGGGGGAGGCCCTTGGGTTCGGTAATCACTCACACTGGAGAGAAAGCGAGTTTGGCACAACTTGATCCATTGATCAATGACACTCAAATCCGTCTCATGGAAACTGAATTGTGATTATAGTTAGGGGATACCTCAATCCGATTCATATAGAGCTCTACAGACATTACACTAGTGTACATGAGAACGTGGAATGATGAGTTTATCGAACCACATTTTGTTGACGAAACAGAGTTGATTGGCCTAATAGAAAGATACAATCCAGAACAAAGAGATAAGTCCTTGGGCAGGTGATGCCGACACTACAAGTATAAACCCTATCAAATATGTCTTTGTTGGATAGCATAATAAGAAGAAGAGCTTTGACTCACCTTATGGTTCAAGGTTTTCCACTAACACGCACTGTAATCATGTATGATGAGATATGCTCTTGTAATGAACGTCATAGCACTCCAATACTTTGTCAGTTTGGTAGTTTTCGAATACCTGAACATGCAGCTTATGAATGTGGTCATAGAAACATCTATATGTGATCAAAGATATGCATGAAGGTCTTAAAGAGACTTCATCTGCCCAAACCAAGTGACTCCCCACCACAAGAGCGTGTGTTTGCAAGAGAGGTTGGAACACATACTGAGTAACCCCTTAATTTGGAACAGATAGTAACTTCTTGATTTGGAATGGATATGATGAATAATGTCCTTGTGTGATTCCGGATTTACATGGACTCTTCATGGTAAAGAGATGCCAACATCATGTATTGAACATCCGATGTTAGAATGAAAAAGATCTTGAGAAAGACACAGTATTGTAATGAGTCGATAATTGTGTGTTGATGATGTTTTTTCCATCAAACGACATAGGTTCTCTATGAGTCCTACATATACTCTCATGATTAGTCAAGGTCTTTTCTCTAAGAGAGAGTGATCTGTTTCGCCTAATGATAAAGAAAGACCTGACCTCTCATTCGTTGAAAAACAAAGTGTAGACCCACGCAATGCCAATGGAATGGCATAAGGACATCACTTAATTCAACCTTACATTGACAATGGCATGGTAGAATGTATGCTATCTATGTCATCGTTGTAATGCATGAGTAAGGATGCATTGAAAGCGAAATCAGAATCTGCCAAGTTTTCTGGGTCGACTTTCACAGGGCCTACATGAACACTCACTACATGGAATATGGTGAATTGGTACCATTAGAAAGGTTTGTGTGTTTAGTTTCCAGAGTCACCAACCATTTGATCATAGCTATCATATTGAGTGAGTTATGAGCATTCTCGTAAAGTAAGACTGATATGTCCGAGAATCTGATTTTGTCAAACGGTCAGTTAATGTTGACTGGACTTTATGAATAGCTCAGGTTGAACCAGAGAGTGTGACCTATGGTTAGAAAGGTATGGATGTCTACTTTCCAGAGCTGTTTACGGATTGTCCATATCTGTTTCATTTCAAGAAGCTAAAGCTGATTTAGTACTAAAAGGTCATGAGCAACCTTCTCCTCCAGGTCTAAGTAAGAGATCGTGTTGAGGAAAAATATGGCATGATATAGTCATTGTCTAATGCCACATTTGGATACATGTTCAAAGAGCATTGATATGTCAAGTTATCAATAATCTCGTCGTCACTAAGGATCAGGAAACTCCTTATAATTGATGTTAGAATCAGGGGGGATGCAGATTTGTGAGAGAGTCTAGCATATACATGTCATTATCAAATGTGAAGGGTACGGTTGTATTGTGACAACCATGTTGTGCTCTTTTTCCCTTAGACCAAGTCTTTTGTCCCACTGGGTTTTTGCTTGGCAAAGTTTTTAACGAGACAACATTACTTGCACCACTTGAGGTTCATGAAGGATCGCAAATGAGTACGTTGTACCTGAGGCTCTCGACACTAGATAATCACTAGACCATGCTGCCATGACAACCGCTGACGACATCGTAACTGACCAAGGCTCACCATCTTTGCTCATGGCCATACTGCTGTCTCCTATGCTAAAAGTTCAAGACATTCCCAAAAAGCACGTGAAGAACATTGCCTCTCCGACTAAGTTATTCGTCAGGGGGAGTCTCACATGGCGAAATTCTTAATGAAGCAATTGGTACAATTTAACATGAAGACGCATGACACAAGAGAGGTTGTTCTAGGATATTTGGACATAAGTGTGTGTCTTAGGTCCATGCTATATATACGGGCATTAGCCCATGGGCCTTAGTTGTAATAGGAAGTTTGTACTACATTTCATATATGTCTCTTTGTACCACACATAATATATGTACTATATTTTTTTATTAGACTGCATGTAAACCTCTATATAAAGGATATCAAATATTCAATTCAATTATGTTAGAATAGCTGCTTTCTATTAGCCGTTTTTATTTTTATAATAAAGTAGGTTACAGGGACGTTACATTTCGATAAACCCTGTGACTTGGGTTGGCTTCATATATAAAGGCATAAATGAATTATATATATAGTGAGACAGGATTAGAGGGTATGGGTGGGTATATGAGTGTCCCAATATATAACCTTGTCTATGTAATGTTACGATAGAAATAGGGGAAAGGGGTAAATCTACCCCAAACCTATCTTTACCCCTTTTGATTATCTGACTAAACATGTCCGAGGTTCCAACAACACCAATTACAGGAAAGGAGGCTATTACTCCAGCAGCTCCACAACAACACCAACTGCTTACTAATGGGCCCCCTTCTTCATCCCTTACCTCTAGTTCAAGGGTCTACCCTCCACCCTCCGCCGAGTTTGAGGATGTTGCTCAAAGCTCTGACCTTTTCTGGCAAAAGCTGAAGGATTTTCATGGTTCCCTAGGAACCAAATTCATGTGAGTTTCTGGGTTTTGCTCTTATTGTTTTGTTTTGTCTTTTTTTTCATGAGGGTTTGATTTTTGGTGTTATGATGTTGTTTTAATTGGGTCATTTTATTCCCACTTGATGTTGTAGTTGTATTTTTTTCCTTGGCATCTTGCATTCTTCAAATTTCAGAGCTTTGTCGCTTCATTTGAATTAATTGAACTGTGAATGATTCCACCTTTGAAACACTGCTGGTTTGAATGTGCTAGCAAAGTTGGGATCTTTATTGAGGGTTGATATGATGTTGGTTTCAGTAATCACAGAAACTAAAGCATTTGAATTGATTGGCGGCGAACATGAATTTCAAGCTGCATTGCACTGCAAGTTTGAGTTTTTTTGGCAAAGTTCAAATCGTTGGTTTCAATAACAGCATCAACTGTGTTTTCAATAGCTGCATGAATTGCATTGCATATTTCAGTCAATGAGTTTTGAACCACAGCTCTGTATGTGTTTCCTTTCTTTAGAAAATTTGGCAGTAAACATGGGCATTTTGAAAATCTTAAACTGCATTGCACAGCTGGTTTTAGTGTATTAGCAAAGTTAGGATCTTTAGCAGGGGTAATGATGTTGGGATAGCCACATCAACTAAACTGCACTGCATATTCAGTTACAGCTATCTTTGCCCTTTCTTTCAATTGAATTGATTGGTGGTGATGTCAGCAATTTGAAAATGTTAAATTGCATTCCACAGCTAATTTGAGTGTATTAGCAAAGTTGGGATTTTTATCTAGGGTTAATGATGCCATGGTTTCAAATAACATCCAAAAAAGTACATTGCATAATTCAATTAATGATTTTCGATTGACTATTTTGGATCCGAAATATTTTGGGTTTCAAGTACACACATAACTCAAAATTTCGGATTCTATAGAGAAAAATACAGAAGAAATTGAGAAAAAAAGAGTATAAAAAAGAGGAAGCCAAAAGAAAGGAGAAAGTACGTATAGAAATAGCAGAAGCTTGGGATAGTATTTTACTTGCTCAGGTAATAAGAGGTTTTTTGCTAGTAACCCAATCAATTCTTAGAAAATATATTATATTGCCTTCATTGATAATAATTAAAAACCACTCGTATGCTATTGTTTTAATTTCCCGAATGGTCCGAGGATTTTAAAGATTGGAATCGAGAAATGCATGTTAAATGCACCTACAATGGCGTTCAATTATCAGAAAAAGAATTTCCAAAAAACTGGTTAACAGATGGTATTCAGATTAAAATACCTTTTCCTTTTCGTCTGAAACCTTGGCATACCTTTTTCATTTCTTTTCTTTTTTATAGGATCTGGGTGCACATGATAGACTCTATATTATTGTGCTATGATTATTTCTTTCTCTGATTTTTATTTTCTTTTTTTTCACCAGAATTCCTTCGTAACCTGTTGACCGTCAACCTTGTTTTTCTTTGTGTTTTTGGTAATCATTCATAAGAATTGGGAGTGTTGGATATACTTTACTGGCATTCTGTGATACGCTAAAGGCTTCTTTTTTGTAGGATTCCTACTGTTGGAGGAAAAGCTCTGGATCTACATCTCCTTTTCGTAGAAGTCACATCTCGTGGTGGCATTGAAAAGGTTCATTCATTTATCATTATCTGGTTGTTCATATGATGTTTTCGAAGCTAAAACTAAATTTGTAAAGTCATAAAAGTGGTTAATAGCCTCAATAATGTATACTCACTGTGTTTTAAGAAATTCAAACGATGATGAGTGGAGGATGTGGTCACAATTGACTGCATGCCTAACCAATTTGTACCTATTAGTTTTTTTTGAATAATTGTACCTATTAGTATACAAGAAGTCTCAGTTAAGACAAGTAATTCAGGCTTCTGAAAGGGTCCAACGTTACCTATATATATATTTCAGTTCTGTCTTTGACACGGTCACACACCCCGCAGCTTTTTTTTTCTTGTATTTTATTGCCCTTAAATTCTATTTAACTTGTTGCAGGTGATTAGAGATCGCCAATGGAAAGAAGTGATTATGGCCTTCAATTTCCCATCGACTATCACCAGCGCATCTTTTGTCTTACGGAAGTACTACTTTTCTTTGCTCTATGACTTTGAGCAGGTGTATTATTTCCGTAAAGAAGTTCTTAGTTTCCCAGTGCATGGTAAGACATGGCTCCTTGTTGATTTAGTGAGTTCTTTTTTGTTGATTAAAATGACTATGATTTTGTTCTTTTATTTCCGATCTGGAAGGCAAGAAACTTGACAATGGGTCAGCACAGGAGCAAGGTACCATCCGGTTTCAAGTTCAGGGTAAGTGCATCCAACCGACATCTTTTCCAATGTATAAATTGTAACAGCATGTTGATTTTGAACTCGTAATAGTTGTGGAAGTTTCTGGTATCTACTTCAAACTGAATTTTCAAATTTCCTGTAATCAAGTGCTTAGAGTCAAGGATGTATATTATTGTTTCTGTAACTTCTTGAAGTTGGCATTGTTGAGTAAAGAAGTTGATATTAGTTTTCAAGCTTGTGTAACATCTCTTTTCAAAGACAGAGTGGTAGTTCCTAAGAATGATAAACAACATTGGAGGCGTCGTTGGGCAGTCTGTTTAGTTAAATAATGCTGGCTTGCTTTAAAATATTCAATTTTAATCTTTCTAGTTCGTCAGCATTATTTCTGAATTCCTTTAAGCTTACTTGTAGCTTTTAGTTTTTCTGAGCAACTATTCATGAACATTTACAACAATAATCTATTTTGTCTATCTCGGCACAGCCACCCAAATTGTAATGCAACCAGGCAGTTCCATTACGGGAACCATTGACAGAAAATGTGAAGAGGGATATGTCATTACTGTCAACTTAGGTTCTGAAGTTCTGACTGGTGTCTTGTACCATCATCCTGTGGCTGTGTCTCGAAATTTTCTGAGATGCCTACTCAACGGCACCGAAAGAGATCCAGGTTGGCAACACGTGATCCCTCTCGGCCTAAGTCCAACAGGAGTGGCTATAATTTCTTCTTCGCTGAGCACTATGCTAGCTTAAAGCCTTTGTATTATGGCCAAGAGAGAGCCATCAGCAAGCAAATTGGGTATCTATGGAACAACCTTACAGAGGATGAGAAACAGGTAGTGAGTCGGTGACACATCTTTTTCCTATCGCTGCTGCTTTCACTTTTAGCATCATTTAAGCTGATATTCTGATATTTGGGATTTGGTTGATTTTGTGACATTATATGAAAGTCTAAAGAGAGTTTCACATTGCTGAATTTTAGAATTATGTTCTCAAGCTTTTAATTTCTTATATGCGGAATCCAGTTGATTTTGGTACATACCATGGTTTAGGTATGAGGCTTTCTTATATGTTGTTTACTTTGGTTGGCTCTCAACCCGTCTGAGTGCCTCACTGTGTCAATTTACATTATGATGAAGTAGGGGTACATTTGCTCATAATTGGTTGGCTCTCAACCTGTCTGAGTGCCTCACTGTGTCAATTTACATTATGAAGTAGGGGTACATTTACTCATAATAACTCTAGTATATGGTAACCATTTAACAGAAACTAAGTTCATCAGCTCAAAACTTTGGTTGTTTAGTTTGCTTAATTCAAGTAACCATATTTTCCGTTCTTGTATCATATGAAGATTCATTTAACCATTTCTATATACTTATAAAAAATAACTCTCCACCTCCTTTGCTATGTAGGTTTATCAGGAAAAGGGGTTGCAGGACAAGGAGCGATACCAAGCTGAAATGATGGAATATAGAGCACAGCAGTAATAGGCTCTATTTTAGGTAGACACATGTTTCCCTTTGTATGTTCTTGCTGTAGCATTAGGCGGTGTTGTTCCCATGGTTTCAAGTTCAATTCTCTTTGCAAAGGCTACCACCCCAGTGTGCCCCTTTTGCAAATATTATGGAAGGGGTGAAAATCGTAGCTTTGCGACATAACAGTTGAATTCGTGTATCATTTGGGATTTCAGGTAACTTTATGTAGTAATCGGCTGGTATCTAGTTGTAGTACACAGAATCAAAATTTGTTATTGTAACAAATGCCAAATTGCATTTCCTGAACTTGTCTTGATTAGATGATTATGAGGGTTTAATAGTGTATGAAGATTGACTAGTGAAATCTGACAGGTATTATGAATATTGAGATGAAGAAAATTTCTTCTCTAGATTTGTGTGGCCAAGGTGATAAAATTGTTGTCAAAGTCAATCAATGAAACTCAGGCTGAAAAAAAAGTCAATATGTGACTTGGAAATACAATTCCACTGCAAAATGTGGATTTTACTTCATGGTCATAATAATGAAATATATTGTCTACGTGATTGATTCATTTGATTGGACTCGTGAATGACTAATAATCGTTGATGTATTCTAATAGACAATGGTTAGAATTAGCACATAGCAATTAGAAGCTCTTTGTCAGAGGAAAGCCTCCATTACCAAAGGAGCAGACACCAAAGAAAGCTTTCATTTTCACACAGTGCATTAACGGGTATATCAAATTTCTGTGAAGCGAAACTAATTTCAGCGTGCGCATTTGAGTGATTATTTTTAAATTTTTATACAAAAAAGCTATGAATTAAATAATGATAATCAACCCATAATCTATAGTCTTCAAGAGAATTAAAGAGATTTTATTCTACCAGAATCATTAAGAGATAGGCACGCACTTTGAAACTCAAGAGTTTTCATATGGCATGGTTTCCTCCTCTTATGAGAGAATCCCAAACAGATTTTATGAGAGAAAACTAGCAACATTTACTAGTAACCAATAGTAAAAACTAAAATGAGAAATTTTGGGATTGGTCCAAACATTACATTACAAGATTTGAGAGCTTAAGATCGAGAAATTTTCGGGTTCTATTAAATTCATGGAGTAGATCCAAATGAAAAAAATAGAGGTTCTAGCTAGGGTTCTTGTGTGAAACTATGAATTGTCAAGTAATGCCATGAGGTCCTAGTGGGACTGTGGCAGCGGCCAAGTTAACCTCAACCTCAACTTCACAGTGAAAATTACCAACTCGCTTAGCTGATTGGTTAAGGTTGAGGTTAATATTTTTTTCAACTCAAATTAAATTCTGAGAAAAATAAATCAAAAGAGTGGAGGTTTTGCTAATGAGAGTTGGAGATTCTGAAAAGGACAGTGATAGTCAATTTCCCACTAAGCTAGAAACTCTCTCGCACAAAAAGAAAGAGCAGTTATATAAAACTCAACTGCATAGTTTGGAAAGCCTCCATCTACTATTTTTCTCCTTATTCTTCTCACTAGTCTTTATCTTCCTCCCTTTGTTTCTCGTTCTCTCCCTCTCTATCTCTCTCTGCGTTTCTTTTGTCTTTGTCTCTGTTCTGGGTTTCTCCTTAGTTGTATCCTTCAAGCTGCTTTGAGCTGATCATGGTGCTCAGCTAGATGTATATGTATTATAATCTCTGAGCTTTCATTGCCTTATGGGGTACATAATGATTTTATGAGAGAAAAGAGGATTTTTAGGAAGACAATTTTCTGAAAGATCATATTAAGTGAATTTGCTTCTTAGTCAAGCTACGTACCTTATATTATCTCTATCTCCTTAATTAGGGTTGTATTCCTTCTTTTACTCCACACAAAAAACACAGAGCTGGATGTTGTGTCTTTTCTCTGAGCTGGTTTTCATCTTCTCTCTTTTTTAACCTCACATGGATATGGGTCACCAAGAGATCACTACCCCTGAGATGACTGAGAGCAACACCAACAATGGTGGAGGACTACTGATAAAGTTCAAGATGGAAAAGGCTCAAGTACCCTTTTCGGAACAAGGTAATCTAAAACCTGAAACCCTAGCTCCTAGATTCACTAAAATATGTCATATCTGTGAGAAAGGGTTTGAGTCAGGGAAAGCTTTGGGAGGTCACATGAGAATGCATGTCCAAGAGAGCAAGGGACTGATCAAGAGCTCATCGAAATCTCCGAAGCCGAATGGCACTGCGACTGAATTGTTCAGTGCTAGTGCTACTGATTCAGGTGGTGAACATGTTTGCGTAGAGTGCGGTAAGGTTTTTCCGTCGAATAAATCACTCTATGGACACATGAGGTCACACCCGGATAGGCCTTATAGGGGGATTGAGCCTCCTACTCAGTTTTCGAAGAACAGCTCCACCTCAACTTTATCTGATGCCTTGCCTCAAAACCCCAATATAGCTGAGGATCAGCACATTGATTCAGCTGGGACAGCTCGAGTGTGGTTAGGGCCTAATCCGACAGCGGTTCGTGATCTGGTTAAGGTTGTGCTTAGCTGGTCTCAAACTGCGAAAAGAGGTAGGAAAGCTACTAGTCTTGATTCTGAAAGTGATGATATTGATGAATCTGATGATGAGGAGGAGGAGTTGGATATGAGTGAAGCTGTGCATGATCTGATGATGTTAGCTCAAGCCAATCCAAAAGGAGCTGAGGAGGCAACTAACAGCAATTTCAAGACCAAGAATAACCAGGATCATGATGATGTCAAGGACATAAGGGTAGTTGACTATCTGGGTGTAGCCAAGAAGAGGAAGAAGGTTGAAATTGAGGAGGATGGGGATCTAGAGAAGCCTAGGAATCACTTGGAGCTGGGATTGGATGTGAAATATGAAAGGGAAGAGGATTTATCGGATAGTGAAAACTCGGAGAGCATTGTACTTGCAAACATGATGAGGAGGAAGAGGAGAAGGAAGATGAAATTGGAAGACTTGGATGGAGCAGTGGATGTAGATCATCAACATCAAAGCCATCAGCACAAGGTCTATGCTTGCAGTCTTTGCAACAAGTCATTCCAAAGCCACCAAGCATTGGGAGGACATATGTCAAGCCACAACAAGCTCAAGAACAACAACATCCAGCACTCTGCGGAATATGATCATCATCATCATCATCATCATCATCAATCTGGTTCTGAAGATACTTATAATGCAAATGCTAATCTCACAAACACAGCCACTCAATTTGATCATGTTCAAGCTGAAAGTCACCAATGCAAAATCTGCAACAGGACTTTTCTAACAGGTCAAGCATTGGGAGGTCACATGAGGACTCACTGGAACGGTCCAAATGATCAAGCTCAATTAGGCCAGACCGGGCGCAAAGGCCTTGACATTGACCTCAATGAGCTTCCACCTATGGAGTATGAACAAGGTATGGACTACTCTGGAGCAGGTTATGCAACTTCTTATAACTCAGTTACTTTGAGTTAGCACACCACTTCATCAAGCTCTTTCAGTGGCAGCTACTAGCTAGCTAGAGTAGTAGTACCCTTTGGAGTTTCTGATAGTTCAGTATTGGCTTCTTCTTTTTTCTAATCAAGTAAAAGACACTATGGATAGGAATCCCTTTTGCTCTACCTTGTTTGCTCATGTAGGGATCAAATGGGTACCTTGTCCTCTTGTGTTAAATTTCTTCATGGAAAGTAGGATGGTCCTGTGAAAGATTTAAAGATCTTAGAGGTCGTAGTGTTTAACTTTGGGATCATGATGATGTAAAGAATCTGAATATATACATGGGTTTCTGTTGGAATTTCAATTTCTACACTCTTTTCTTTGATAAAGTTCCGTATATATGGTACATTAGTTTGATTCCAAAAGCATCAAAATCCTTGATTCTCTTATGCAGTGTGAAATGCCTTTTAGATTGTTGCAGTTGTGTAGATATTGTGTTGTTGGCATTTGATTGAAGTTTGTTTTATATATAGGTGATGTGAGGCTAATAACATAGCACTAGGTATGTAGTGGAAGTCCATCACAGGGAGTCATCTATTTTACTAAAAGTCAAGAGCTCTGAACACGCAGAAGCTTTTACACATCAACTTAAACTTGAAAGAGTACCCGGTTTGCCTACAATATATGTATGGGAACCGTCCGATTAGATTTTAAAAGATGATCGAACGGTTCACGGTTTGATGTATATACATATTTGTATACTAGAATTTCTTTTATTGTTCGGTTTACTCGCTTGTTTTTCATAAAGACCAATAAAGATTGAGAACACAAAGAGAAGCAATCCACTTAGAGCTTGTTTGCTTAGGTTTTTAGGGGCTTTGCTACAAAGCAAAGCAGCAAATGACGTTTGATAAGCAAAGAAATCTAGTGCTTTGCTTCAAAGCAAAGGCTTTTTCTTGAAAAAAGCTGAAGTCGCGGAGACTGGGCTTTTAAAAGCCAGAAGCGCTTATTAAACTGCTGCGCTAACTAAAGCTCATTAATGAATTTTTCAATATTCCACTTTTAACCCTCGCATAACCCTAACGCACCCACCCCTCACACTTCAGCGTCTCATTTCACTCTTCTCTCCAGCGTCATTCTCTCACAAATCGCTCCTTTCTCCAGCGTCGTTCTCTCATAATTTCGCTCCTCTCTCAACTCTTCCCTGCCTCTGCATTCTCTCTGCCAGCACCGACGTCGTTTTCGGTTTCAGGTGAGTTTTTTCTCTCCCTTCTACATTATCCGCCGGAGCTACGCAAATGGCACCGTTCTCGACCTAATTGAGTCGAGTCTGGAAGCTTCTACAGCTTGAATCTAATTGTCGTTGATTTCAGTTCATGCATCTAAAAGCTTTAGAATTGTTTGATTTCGTATTAGGTTGAGTGTTTCACATCATGTCTTGGTGTACGGTTGAGTCTAACACTGGTAAAATTCCTCAAGAATTTATCAAATTTTGAGTTCTGTATCAGTTGTTTTAGTGCTTTGAATGGTGTTGATGAAAATTTGAGCATGAATGGTTCAGTTGGAAATTTGATATGGTTTGGTTAACTTTGATTTTAGTAAAATTCAAATCGAGATAGTGTAATTGAGTGTGATTTTAGCTACAATATATGATGAATTTTGGATTGCATTGACAACTGGAAAGTGAGGAAATATATGTTGAACTACCGAGCTTCGAACTCCAGGTTATAGCTGGTAACTTGATGTTGAAGGTGAAAATTTTAGAAACAGCATTAAGTTTGGATGTTGAGTGAGAGTGTGGATAGGTTTGAGTTGTGATTAAGATGGAGATGTGTGTGATAAAGTTTTTGAGGAAGGGAAAGATGTTTGGGGACTCTTCATTGTGGGAAATAAAAATAGTTAAGTCATTTAGTTTGTCTCAGGTTGTGCTTTTTGTGTTTCAGGGGTCTTTACGGAGCTTATTCAACAGATGTAAGTGAAAGGTGTGCACGTATTAGTTTTTTGATGCCTCTCTTTTTGGTCCTCTCTGTTTGATGCTGCTAGATCTTAGCTTATAATCATTTTTAGGAACTGTCATTGCTTTTGTTGTGATATCGATATAGGGAATTCTGAGATTAGAAGCTGTATAATGAATCTAGGGTTTGTAGCTAGTAGTATATATTGTGGCAACTTTGACCTGAAGATCGAAATGTATGTGTTTCCATTTCGTATAATCAAAGATCAGTGAGATATCACTAATCCACTTACGAAAGAAATGATGATAGAATATTTGTTCTTGAATAAGAGTTGATCCATAAAGTACTTTTATAGTTAGCGTTATTTGGGAGAAGATGATCTAAATTAGAATCTCATCTGTGTGATGTGAAAGTGTTTCTACTTTCTAGTAATAGAGCACGATGACAAGCTTTCATGCATTACAGAAACTTAACCAGATTTCATATAGATATATAGTTAAAAAAGCAACATATTTTACAGATACCTTATGTATGCAAACAACTTAGCTATATAGATCTTAACTGTCACACTAGATATTATACATTCTTTGCATATCTTATTATATATGCATCATGTATTTAGTTTCCTTATTCATTCATAATAATCTCCTTAGCTTCGTTAGCTTGTAAGGCTGCCGCTTTATAGTTTGGTTGAATGCTTATATGTACAGATTATTATGATAATCTAAGAATTCTGAGATTATTATGATTGCTAGAATCTGTACATATAGGTTGGTTATTTGAAGTAAGTTTCTTCATAAAAGTTGTAATAGACATCCTAAATGATATTCTAGAATTTGAATTACTAAAAAAGAATTTTTCTACATCAAGTTATGATTTTTCAAATTAGAGAGTCTGCAGTAGAAAATTCTACATATCAGATTTTCCGAGTTTTTTACACAGCTGCATTTCTACTAAAATTTTGTGCATTTCAGTTGAGCCTTTGAGGTTTGTGTCTACATGGAAGTTGTAGTACACATATTTAACATCAGTTAGGAGTTTGAATCCTTTTGAAAAAGATTTTTGTAGATTAAGTTATGATTTTTCAAAGTTAAGGTTCTGCATCAACAAGTCCTATGTACCAGTTTTCAAATCAGTTGTCTATTTAGTAAAACCTGTACATTTCAGATGATTATTTACAGCAAGTGCCTTCACAAAAGTTTTAGCATACATCTTAGTGATCATTTCAGAACTGGCCGGTATTTCTTGAAAATAGGTTTTTAGATTAAGATATGCATTTTCATGAAACAGAATGAATTGTGTGGGTATGTTTATTTTTGTTTTTTGTGTGTTAGATGGGAAGAGATTCGGCAGTTTGGAATGAAGAAGAATAGAGAAAGGGTGGGTGGCAATCCAAATGGTGACATAGAGATAGATGAAGAAGAAGAAGAAGAATATCATGATCATAGAGCACAAGAAATGAAAATGAAAATAGTAAGAGATAGGATTGTTCAAAGTTTGATGAGTGCATATAATATCATGAATGTTTGAAAGTAGTATGAAATTTTTGTGGTTACTTCATGACAATGAAAGACTAAAGACCTTGGTAACCATGCTTGGTACCATGATGTAATGTAACTCATATTTATGGAAGTTTTCAATATTATTTCTTTGTTTTCAATATTTCTAATACTTGATGTAACTCATATTTATTGTAGTTTCCAATATCATTCCATTGGTAACAAAACTTATATGGACACATGAGCAATTGTGTTATATTTATGTACCCAAACAAAATAAGGCAAAAACTCATTTTAGGACTAAACTCGTCATTTTATAAAATTAAAGCACTTTTAAAAAGTTAGTTTACCAAACATTTCTATCATTCACAGCACTTGTAGAAAGTCAGTTTGCCAAACACCCAGTAGTTTTGCTTTTTAGCCATTTATTCTCAAAATAAGTAAAAGTCAACTTTTTTTTGAAGCCACAGCTGTACCAAACAGGCCCTTAGTCCCCTAAAGCAACTTGTTAGCTCTCTTAGGAAGTTGGTGTAAGCTTTGAAAAGGTCATATCCTAGTGTACACAACTAATAGAGATGTAGAGTTTCTACCTCAATTACAGTATTAAAATCAACAAGAAAAAACTACATGTCACTTTTAAAACAAAACTATTTTTATAGACAAACAACTAACTAACTAACTAACTAACTAATCGACACCAGAATTTATTTGTATGTGAGCTCTGACTTGGTTGGTTAAGGTGTTTAACCAATAACTTTGAGGTCACAGGTTCAAATCTCACTAGATATATGTAGGGTGTGTGAGTTATTAATAAAAAAAAGTTTAAAAAAACTGTTAATTCCTTCCTCATTCAAGTTTAATTTAGAATCTCTCTTCCTCGTCCACGTCAGAAATATAATAATAATAATAAAAATAAATAAAAAAACATGAAGGGAATAATATGTCCAGATTCAGTTATTAAGAATAGGAAGTGTACATACAACATGCTTGTCAAATTAAATCAAAATGTATATCATAAGTACATACTAACAAAAAGAGCAATATTTATCGATCAATTTGACTAGCATAAATATCATTTGTGCTTGCAGATCGATTCGAAATCCTGTAATTCAGAGAAAAAATGTCTTTCTTTTCTCAGTAACTGTGTTTACATGTAAAATAGCTTTAATGATCAATGTTGAGTGATTAAGTTATGATACCATATATTGGAATGTCATATTTCATCATAGGGTTATATTACTTGTGAAATTGTTGAAATGGTGATTAGAAGAGAGCAGGTAGAGGCTGCATATATATATATATATATATATCAACTGTTTCATGGACAAGTTCTCGTGACCTCAGACATTCTGTATGCAAAATCATTTGACTTTATAAAGACATTACCACCTTCCTCAAGCCATTTTCTTTACTTCCAAGCAGTGTACCAATGTACCCTATTCTGGAACTTGGTACTAGGATGTGAATCTGATTCACATACACTTAGGTTACTTGATTTGTTTCAAGCATCTTTCTCAGCTTTCCTTTCTTTGGTTTGCTTGACTTCATCTGCTGTCTGATTCTGATAATAATGTACAGAAGGGTGGTTGTGTTGTGTTCATATCTTAAATATGAAATGCGATTCCATTAGAGCCTGCTCTAGGGATTACATGCATGCTCAAAATATTCAGTAGTTGGTTTACAAACATATATACAATATTTATTGATATAACATTTCTCAAAAAACCACCAGAATTATGATGTTAATTACAAAAGCCAATTATGATATATTTGATGAAATGAAGAAGTTGATTAGCTTGGATCATGGCCTTAGTTTGGGGATCCTTAGTTTGGCGTGAGCCAACCATAGTTTACATGTATGATTTGAAAGCAATAAAATGCTTCATGAACCTCAGTTATATGATGGATTCGAATCCCACGCAAACAATGATTCGAAATACATGTGGTGCTTAAGTTCATACCATAACAGAACATTTTCTCTAGCCTATCTGGCTATCTGGTTAAACCTCTCTCAAATATAGAAATGGAGCTCATCTTTTGCAAACAGATTCATCACATTTATCGCATCACACTATTAAATCGACTTTGCTATTCTTTTTGGAGTTGTTTGGATTTATTTTGGCTAAGAACGTAGCTGAAACTAGAATATGTATTGCGGGAACTATATATCGTACTTGATTCCAGTTTGGATTTGGAGTTCGAGTTTTATTCACATTATCACTCCCTATGAAATGACAAGAATTATATAAACCATTGGTGAGGTTGTGACCCTGAACTCGCAGTTCAGGATTGGAATGAGAACCTAGGTAGTTGCATTCGATCAGTGACTGGCATAATGTCAGTTGGAATGCAATGTTTTCAGAGGAAAAGAATGTTGGGCACCTGATATATACGGGGCATATTGATCGATACTGAGCTAACTTAAACTCTTTCAAGCATGGGGCTTCACAAGACTTCAAACAACAGATCTAAGTCTGGTTAGGTGTGAACCCCTATGATAATATTGCCTAGAATCCAAGATTGTTTTGTTGTCAATATATGAATCTTAGATAGGGAGATTGAGACCTACTTACGAGCAAATTGAGTATCGTGTGCTCAAGGAGCCAAATGTTGCTGCACTTACATGATTCAATGATGCCTATTATGAGTTGGGTTGAAACTCTTGAGATATAGAAACCACACCACATATCACATGCTATATATGGGTTTGCAGTTTTAGGGACCACTGCATTTAGAAAACATTCCACAACGACCAAAAAAACATTCCACAACAAAAACCAAAATAAAATAATTTGAACGTATATCACCGCCATATGCCATTTGGTTTGGTAAATATCAAACCGACTGAAAATGGATCGAATATTTTTGATTTAATAAATCGAAACTTGTAATCGAAATCGAAATAACCGAAACTAAAAAATATTGAATTTACCGAAATGTTAGTTATTTAAACACTTATATTTGCAAATAAAGTTAACCACTTTGATCTGAGCACACACATTCTACCTTAGCCGTATTTCACTATATTGATCATATCTTATTTCACATGAGTATCGAAAATTTTGTTTCCTCCATACAATTGGTTCACAAAGATCTACACTTGCAAATAACCTGCTAAACAAGTTATACCACATTAGTAGACATGTTATGGTTTCTAACACTGAAATTTATAAAATCAAAATTTGTCCCTTCAATTTGGTCAGTATACTTAAACACGACTATGGAATAAATTTCACCTATTTTCGACAATGTTTAGAACTTGATCACTGCGCTCAACTTTAATATGATATCATTACACGAAAACGCTATTATTTAGCCCTTTATGTCTTATTTTGATCGATATTTCTGCTCATAGCCTCTCGTATGAATGAGAAGTAATGTTTTGATGTAAAAATATTGAAAAATTTACATCCCAATGATATTGCTCCTCATGAAGAATCATAAGAATAAATAATATTGACTGATTTGATCAAGACCCAAACGTTACAGGCAATATGTGATTTTTCTACCATAGTTATTTTTCACCATATTGGTCATATCCTATTTAATAATATTTTTTTTCAGAAATTTTGCATACTCTATGGTTGATTCACAAAGATGTACACTTGTATATAATTAACATACTAAACAAGTTACACCATATTAGTACACTTTCTGGTGTCAATGACTATATTTTCAAAAAATTTGCTTCCTCTATTGTTTCGTTATATTCAGAAAATATATTTGTTGCAAAGTTTGGTAATACCAAAAACCGAAAATACCAAATTTGGTAAGATTTATCTCATACCGAAAAAGTTCGTTTGTTTTTGGTAGTCATATTTCATTACCGAAAACTTTGGTTTTGAAGTTGGTAACACTCATTACCGATTCGAACCGACCGAATGACAGGCCTAATCACAGTTGATTCAATGCCAATCTAAGGCAAGGGAAAACACATCTTCAAGTAGAATTGTCATAGAACATAAGTTACAAATGTTCGACCAAAGAACTAGCCAACTAGTTTACAAAATGAACTCAGGAAAGGGGAGGAAAAATACTGTATGGCTTTGTATCAAGGTTATAATTTCAGGATGAAAGAATTCCCAGAAGAAATAGAGATTTATTACTACTATGTTACAAAAGAAAGGAAAGGGTAAAGCAAATAGAGGAAAAAAATATTCTAATAATAATAAAGTGGTTGAGAA
The DNA here is from genome assembly GCA_951800085.1 of Comarum palustre. NCBI lineage: Eukaryota > Viridiplantae > Streptophyta > Magnoliopsida > Rosales > Rosaceae > Comarum > Comarum palustre. The sequence continues at coordinate 1,594,020 of OX637587.1, forward strand.
TACACAAGAAAAAAGCATTACTATGATTGCAACAAATTAAACCGGACAGCGAGGACCAATAAAAGCAACTGGACAAAAAAACATGAGCTAACCTTAAATAGTTTCTTCGGCAATGGTAAATACGTCATCTGTCCCTAAAACATCTGCACAATACTTTCCCAATTCCACTGTTCGCTCTTTTAGCTTTGCAGCCCTAATTTGTGTTTCCCCAAGCTTGTTCAGTGTCCGTGCTTGCTCTCCAGCAACTGCTTCTTGCTCCTCAATGAGTGCAATTTGGTCACCTGTAGCAAACTTCATCTTCTGTGTTGTTGCTCCAATTACAACATACTCGACCTCCGATTCAATCTTTTTCCTAAACAGGCTTTCAACGTCAGACTCCAGCTCTCTATTGTTCCTCTTGTAACTCTATAGTACTACCTGATTCTTCTTTAAAAGACTTGCTAATGTTAACAATATCCTCCAGTTCAGCAACCCTGGACTCCTTCACCTCAAGCCTAGCCCTAGTCTCATCCAGCCTGTCTTCCATAAGTTTCACATGCTGTTTCAAACTCAATATCTGTGCTTCCAAGGAATTAGAAAAAGTTTTGTCCAATCTTTTCAGAACCCAACTGATCAGATAAATTGGATTCAATAATTTCCGGGTCACTTGAAGAAGGGTCAAAAGGTTTCACTAAATCATCACCACTTGATATAGACTCTTTCCCAATCTCCCCAAATTTCTGAACCTCTGCATCAGTCCACATGATTCGATTAACAAAAGCCATAGCAGAAGTTCCCAAAAATTGAAGCAGATTTCGAATCAAAGAAATTCTCCCCTCCAAAAGGAGTCACAATTAGCTTTTGCAGGAAACAAACACTCTTAATATGGAAGACACTATCAACGATCATTAATGAAAGATAATGATCACTTCTATGAAAAAGCAAAGCATAACCCAACAATCAAAGAACTTGATAAATTTTGCATTTGGGTCTACTTCTGGAGGAGGAAATACATGAACCCCCAAAAGAGATATGATAACCAACATGTGTAGAACAAGAGATAAGAAGAAGGATAATACACCATTGCTTGGAGAGAAAGGAGAAAATATTGACACTTTTCCCTCCATAACAAACAAACAGAGAAATATTAGAAGTGCCATTACTAATAACATGAAAGACTGCCAACTTAAAACTTAATGAGTATGGGGGCATAAATTACCAAAAAGTAAAATTGAGATCTAGGTTCCTGTAAATGTGATTAGCAAAAAACACAGTTCCACATAATGAGGTATCCAGACATCTAAGATGATGTTTTCTAATTCCAATATTTTATGTGATTACTTGTACCTTGTCCTGATCATTTAGAAATGACAAAATCAAATCATTTTAAGGTTGAGAACTAATAACCACCAGAGAAGGAAAACGAAGATTAACAGACTTCACCAAAACAATGTATACTAATAGAAGATAATGTGGTAATGCAAGAACTCCCATAAGAATTTTTTCTGGGTTTATGGTGGACTAACCTTTCTGCAGTGCTTCTTGTACAGTCTGGAAATTGAACATAGATTCAGCTAGAGCATCCATATCTGCAAAGGATCCATGCTTCTTATTTTTGTCTAGATGACCCACCCATGACAAGTCACTATCTAGATCTTGTAGAAATTCTTCAGCTTCTACTGCATTCTCTCTCCGATAACCAGTTTGAACTTCTTCACTGAATTATCGCTCACTTGCATGAGCTTCATCACTATTTTCTCCTTCCTGACTCATTGACCTTCTACTATGCTTCCCGTTACTGGACAGAGGTGCAGCCTGCATAAAGACAAAGTTGGAGCTTCTTGAGTCAGACTCCATGCTGGAATAAGAGTTTTCCTTCTCGATTTTGACCCTGTCTGCTCTATGCTTCTTACTGCTTTCACTTAGTCCCCTCCCCGGTTGAGCACTTTGAGCTGAATTACTCCCACTCCTTACGCTGGCATTCTTTGCCCTATTCCGTGGTTGGCCTGCTAAAGGCACATTGTACTTTCCCCTTGGAAGGCTTGCCGCTGTGGAAGACCTGCTACTCCGATCCACACTGTTCTCAATTAAAAACCCTCCACTGAGGTGCTCACATTTACCAAAGAAATCGAAATAAACAAAAACCCGAAAACTACAATTAACTGAGTAAATCCATAAGACCATTTAAATCACAAAACATGACATGCATTTATTTACGTAAAATAAAAGCTCACTCACAGTACTTAATGCGACCTCCTCATTACTCGGAATGCACCTTGAACGTTACCTCGAAATATCAATGGTCGAGTCCAATCTCACGTTTGACCATTGATTGTAAAATTAATGAGCACATCAGTCGTTTATACTGTTGACTTGTATTTTTCCTAGTTTGACTAGGAAATCTTAATTTGACCAAGAATTGACTAATCAATTCCTTTTCAACTACTTATCAACAAATAGAACTATTTTCGATTATCGACTCAACATTTAGTTTCCGACCATAACCTTAACGTATCGACTTTTCTTAATAATCCGTTTGACGTAAGGTATCGTATAGTAATTTGTGGATTACTATGGACACCCAAACAACAGTTTAACCGATTTACTAATTGTGAGTCGATATATCGATAATGAAATTTACCTAATTATTTTCCACGATCAACTCGATCTTTGACCAAGATTCATGAGTTGGCCATATTCTCATTGAAAGATCCAATTGACTTATTTTAACCGGTTAACTATGATTGATTTTACCTTATTACCAGTCAACTTTCCAAAAATAAAAACTTTTCTAAAAGGGAAAGTTTTCCAAAATGAAAACTTCATATTTATGGCAAGTTTTCTGTAATTAGCCTGATTTACGATTTAATAGAAACTTTACAACCTATCTTAACGAGAGAATTGATTTCTACCACTTCGGCTCTTTGCCGGAAACTTGCTGCTTTGTCAGACTCCGGCAATTCGCCGTAAAAATGGCCAAAGTCCCCCTACTTGCTTCAAATCCCGAGTTATCGACATATTAAATCACAACAACACCAATTCAACGATGGAGCACAACAACAACATTAACATCAACATCCATAACATCAACTATAACAGCCACATCAACAACAACACCACATAATAACTACCTTTGCCTAGAAAAGCTGAAAACACAGCATTCGAACTATGTTTGCCCACTCTACAATTTCATCAATTCTAAAATCATTAAAATCATCAACCCCTCCTCCTGAACAAGAACTAAATCGAGGATGAGCTAAGGAAGCCAGTACTGCCACCAAACACAATGATCGACCTCTGCCTGAAATTTCATTTCCTCCAGTCCTCAAACAATCTCACTTTCAATTATACAAAGAGCACACAATCAACAACATGAAATCCAAAAAACCCGAAATGAATCAAAACACCTCCACCACCTTCGTGCACAGTGACACACACGGTGGTCCTCCCCTTCTCAAACCCAAATTATCCTAAACTCAACCAAACTCAAATCCAATTAAACAGAGAGGTAAAACACGAAGAGTAAATCATCTTTCATATCTTACTTATCTTCGCCGGTGACCGGAAACACCATAAACTCGTCTGGAAAACACCTAACCTTCCTCTAATCGATTCTCCTCCCTCAATGCTCTTTTGACGAAGCTGAGACCATAAGAAGGATCCAGAGACAGAGACGAAGCTATCCATGCTAGTTGGGCTCGCCGTCGTGGCCTGAAACGTCGAGAATCACCTGAAATCCGCCGCTCTTCCTCTCGGTTGAAACCCCTCCACAGTGGTTGTATGCGTGAACAAAGAACTGGGCTTAGAAAACTTATCTTCGCCGGTGACCGGAAACACCATAAACTCGTCTGGAAAACACCTAACCTTCCTCTAATCGATTCTCCTCCCTCAATGCTCTTTTGACGAAGCTGAGACCATAAGAAGGATCCAGAGACAGAGACGAAGCTATCCATGCTAGTTGGGCTCGCCGTCGTGGCCTGAAACGTCGAGAATCACCTGAAATCCGCCGCTCTTCCTCTCGGTTGAAACCCCTCCACAGTGGTTGTATGCGTGAACAAAGAACTGGGCTTCGTAGAGTGGAAGAAATGGATTGAGTTGGTGGTGGTTTGGTGGGCTACGGTGGTTGGACAGTGAAGCACCGCTGTGGGACGCCGAAGCGGACGAGCAAGTTAAGAGGGAGAAGAGAGACTCGGTTGACCCGAGTTTGGTGTCTTTGACCGGTCTCCTTCCTTAAATAGGAAAATGAACGGTCTTGATCAGATCTTGAAAATGATCAACGACCCAGATTTAAACAAGATAAAAAGTAAATGGTAGAAATTATATACTGATAAACCTCTGTAAAAAGGTAACTTTTAGGTACGGGGTGTTACAATCTCCCCACCTTATAAAATTTCGTCATCGAAATTCCAACTGCACAATTCGATAACTTCGACCAATAACCGACTACGTTTCATTCTTTGTTTTAACAAAAAATCAGCTACTTGCCTCTACTAATCACGCATGACAACATCACCCTAAAGCCATTAGTTACTGATTCACCAAACTCTTGCTTACCGCAAGGAAGATTCTTTCAATAATACCTAAATTATTTCTTTGAACCCTTAAATATCAACACACACGCTTCCTATACAGGAAAGCGACTACCAAGCCTGAGGAGTAAGGTTCGATGTCATTAATGGATTTAAATCCTCTGGTATCATGATACAATGTGGAGTCAAAGCTCCTGATAACGTGTCCACGAGAAAACCATAACAACTTGTGATACACGAACCATTACCTCATTTGAACTAGGCGTCCTGATCTGGTTTACACTTTCTATAAATTAGTCTGTCGATTTGTCCTGTTGTGGAGTAATTGTCTTCCTTTAACCAATCATTACTCCATCCACTTGCACCTATTAGACATGACTTGCCAAGAATTTTAGCGTAAAACAAAAATCATAGTCCTTAAATCTGGAAGATACAAATCTCCAGATATCGAGCTCTAACATTACTTACTCCTCGCATGTAGACAAATTGTCAGGCTACGCACTGCTCACATAGCTATGCTAGCAAGATAAAACTTGACTTTTTTACCAACAAGCCGATCATTAGAATCGCTACTCAATTATCACTTTAAGAGATTACAACGTAATTGATATCTGGTAATACATACCACACGTACTACACATAGATGAGGTGCCACCGACCTCCATATCCCTTACCTTAACCTTGAATGGCACATAGTGCACAACCCGTACTTCAACCATAACTGTGCGTCAATTACACATTATCCGCATCACGATCTGGTAGAAACCTTATCATTACAAAAACCCCAGAGTCTTAACCGCTCATCAAAATCATTTCACTTCACTTATTTCTTCATTACCAAATTATCTGGAAACAACTAACAAATTTGAAATTCTTACATGATCGAACATTTACACAACTTTAGTGTCACTAACTCGCATCCAAAACAACCATCGATCAATGCACCTGAATTTAATTGCACACCAAAATTATTCGTATTGGTCATCATGAACGAAGTCATCAAGACACCACATTTATAGATTACCCTCACCGCACTGTGCGCGTGATCATCACCGAGTTCCCTCGCATAACTAGACAATTTCTAACAAAACTGCCTCATGCTCTGAATGTTTACCATCCACCGCATCTTATATTCAGTAAGATTCAAAATACACATGCACTTACCATTCTAACTGTTGAGGAAAATAACTTGCGTGAACAAGGAATCAAATTTACCACTACCATACCTAACAATCCATCTGAACACAATTTAATCTGAACATGGCTTTAACACACCACGATTTCTAATATGACATCGTTCGGCTTAGCAACATACCTTACCATTCTCAGTAATAGTTATTACCAAACTTTGACTCATAATACTTCTCGAGTCATCAAGGAAACTCTTTCCTCAGTTTCACCACATTTCGTACTCATTGAAATGCTGGCAATTTTATAAACCATATATTATGATTTTCTTGCTACCACACTACACTCGTGGTGCAAGATTTGTCGCTAGATCATAATTCATAACAAGTAGGGTCACTGCTCATATAACCCATGACCATGGCCATGCCAACAATTCTTCAATCCCTGCCAGGATTTCAATAAATTAGCACCAATAATTGTTCTCTCGGATCCCAATCATCACTCAGTTAAAAATTGAGGATATTGTCCATCCCTGCAGTAAATGTAATTCATGAATCCTTTGACACGTCAAGGATACCTTCGATTATACAAATTGATTAAACAACGGTCAGTGAGTGAACAGATTTCCACGTCAACAAGGTCAGTTAATCACCCACTAGGAGTCAGGTGTCCTTAACAAACAACTTTGGTTGCAAATTGAGGCTTGAGCAACTAGAGACATTCTCACACTCTTATTCAATGAATCAGCAGGCTTTGCTACACCACTACCACTTCACCATTCTCTTGCATCTATCTCAGCATGCATTCGACCACCTACTAACAATATTTAATAATTTTCCTAACCATCTTAAAAATCAGAGCCACCACAACTAATTCACTTCCGACCTGTTCTTAAATGGTTAGACCATCTACTTGATGTTTTGCACAAAACTTTTGATATAACGTCCTTAACCTCTGTCTTCAAATTATGGAATTCTCACAATACATTCTTGAAATATGAGAATGCCTCATTTTGACCACACACAGCTGCAACAAATTAATTATGTATTGCCAACAAGTGTTACCTAGACTCCAATGTATCAAGTCTCTGCTATGGAAGGTAACACGTGCTCATATGGCGTATTAACATAGTGAAAGCTATGGGTTGAATAGGTGGAAACGGTAGACAAGCGTCAAACCGAAATATAGGATAATAATGAGAATAATCTGTGGGTTTTGAAATATTATTGAATTGTTGAATGCCTAATACAACATAGAGGGTGCCTATTTACAGGCTCTAACTCAAGACTAAATCCTTTTTAGAATAAGACCAGGAAATAACAAAACCTATTGAAACTAGAAATTCCTATTGAATTATAAATCATAATCCTAAGAATAATAGAAAACTTTTTCCAGCTGCTCCTCGAACTCCTCTACGAGTCGTTCTACATCAGTCTCCCCCACTTGAGAAAAACTCGTCCTCGAGTTGATATCAGGATACGAAGCATGGTCATCTGCACGAAATTCATGAATATTACTTACATTGAAAGTCTTTGAGATTCCCATCGATTCAGGCAAGTCAATGACGTAGACATTATCATTGATCTTTTGTGGCACTTTGTATGGACCATATTTGCACGGTTGAAGCTTGTTGTAAGTGCCAGCAGGAAACCTTTCTTTGCGCAAGTAGATCATAACATAATCTCCTTCATTGAACACCATCTCCCACCTATGAGAATCTGCATGTGCTTTATATTTTGCATTGCTAGTCTCTAGCTTTTTCTTGACTTCTTCTTGAACCCCATGCATATCCTTAGCCATAGATTCTGCTACCACACTAAAGTCGTTCTCTTTTGATATTCTTGTTAGATCAACAACATGCTTAGGTGGAGAAACATACACCACAGAAAACGGAGTCCTCCCAATGGATCGATGAACGGAATTGTTGTAGACGAACTCAACTTGTGGTAAAACATAATCCCATTGCTTTGGTTTTTCTCCACAAGTACTCCGAATCATATTCCCCAATGTACGATTTGTAACCTCGGTTTGACCATCAGTTTGGGGATGAGTAGTGCTACTATGATTCAAAGAAGTTCCGAACATCTTCCACAACGTAATCCAAAAGTGACTTAGGAACTTAGTATCACGATCGGAAGTGATGCTACGAGGCACTCCATGCAGACGAACAATTTCTTGAAAGAACGGCCGGGCAATGTGAGATGCATCGGAGGTCTTTCGGCAAGGAATGAAATAAGCCATTTTAGAAAACCTATCAATCACCACAAAGACGGAGTCGACTCCACGTTGTGTTCGAGGTAACCCCAAGATGAAATCCATGCTAAATCTTACCAAATGCTGTCAGAAATTGGTAAAGGCATATAAAGACCGGTGCTTTGCGATTGGTCTTTCGATGTTTGGCATATGTAGCACTTTCGAATAATGTTGCCCACATCTTTCTTTAACTGAGTCCAGTGGTACATTTTCTCCAAACTCGCAATTGTTTTGTCTCTACCAAGATGACCACTTAACCCACCACCATGCAAATCATGTACCAACATCTCTCTTAATGAAGATTGTGGTATGCAAAGCTTGTTGCCACGGAAGAGATATCCATCTTTTAGAAAGTAGTCATTGCATGGTTCATATCTCATGCACTTGCTCCAAATTTCTTTAAAGTCGTCATCCACCTCATATAGTTCCTTCAAAAATCAAACCCTATAACTTCTTGGGATAACATCACCAATAATTGGCTTCTTCGACTTAACGCATCGGCCACTCGATTTAGGGTCCCGGACTTGTACTTAATCACGAAAGGAAACTTCTGTAAGAATGAAACCCAAGGTACATGCATCTTGCTCACACTTTTCTGGCTGTTAAGGTACTTCAAGGCTTGATGATTTGTGTACAGAACAAATTCACGTTGTACCAAATAATGCTCCCACTGTTTTAATGCTCGCACCACGGCATAAAATTCTTGATCATAGGTACTCCACTTTTGTCGAGCATCGCTAAGCTTTTCACTAAAATATGCGACGGCTCTCCTTTCTTCAGATAAAACTGCACCAACTTCTACGCCACAAGCATCACACTCTACCTCAAAAACTTTATTGAAATCTAGTAAAGCTAATACTGGAACTGTGCATAATTTATGCTTGATCAAAGCAAAAATTTTCTCTTGCTCTTCTTCCCATTGAAATTTCCCCTTCTTTAGACACTCGGTAAGAGGTGCGATAATGGCACTAAAGTTTGGAACAAGCCGTTGATAAAATTTCGCTAAACCATGAAAACTTCGCACATCATTAACGGTTTTCAGAGTAAACAATTCTTAATTGCCTTCACTTTGTCTTCGTCCACATGTATTCCTTCTGAGCTTACTACATACCCCAAGAATAACAGTTTGTCAGTGAGGAAAGAACACTTCTTCAAGTTGATATATAATTTATTTTCTTGAAGAATCTCAAGGACTTGTCTAATATGATCCAGGTGCTCTTCTTCAGATATGCTATAGATGAGAATGTCGTCGAAGTAGACGACCACGCATTTGCCAATCAAACGATGCAGCACTTGGGTCATGAGATGCACAAAAGTGCTCGGTGCGTTGGAAGAGCCAAACGACATCACTAACCACTCGTATAAACCATCCTTGCTCTTAAAGGCGGTTTTCCACTCGTCGCCAGACCTAATTCGAATTTGGTGGTACCCGCTCCGCAAATCAATTTTAGTGAAAAACTTTGATCCTCCAAGGACATCGAGCATATCTTCTAAACGGGGAATTGAAAACCTGTACCGAACGGTGATCTTATTAATGACACGACAATCAACACACATACGTCAGCTACCATCTTTCTTTGGCACCAATAGCACAGGAACTACACAAGGACTTTTGCTTTCACGAATGAACCCCTTTTGTAACAAATCTTCGATCTTCTCCCTTAAAATTCCATTCTCTTTCGGACTCATGCGGTAGGGAGGGAGATTACGCAAGCTAGCTCCTGATATTAAATCTATCCGATGTTGGATATTTCTCATCAGTGGTAACTCATTAGGTAAGTCATCAGCCATCAAATTTTAGAAGTCATTAATTATAAGCTTCACCTTTTCTGAAATTTTTGCCTCCATTGCTTCCTTCTTGGTGGTGAAGAGACCTTTCATCACAATAGGACAACACACTAGTGTCTCCTTGATTCCTTCTTCAAGCTCACATTCACAATTTGATATAGTGTGAAAGTTTGTTGTCTTCTTCTTCCCAACATTAAAAATCTCACGTGGACTACTAGGCTTTAAGACAATCTTGTTCTTCACCCACAAAAAAACTTTAGGTATTTTTGTACCCATCAAATAACACTCTTACGTCATACTACCACGGCCATCCAAGTAGAATATGAGAAGCGTCCATGTCTACAACGTCACACACAACCTCGTCCTTATATGGTCCTATGGTAATAGGAACTTTGCACGTTTCTGTCACTGGCTCCGAATGATCCTTCTTAATCCAACCAACAGAATAAGGCGTTGGATGCTTCGCTGTTGGCAACTTGAAACGGTCAACCACCCTCTTGCATACAAAATTCTCACGACTACCGGTGTCAATAATTAGGTTGCATGTCATGCCTCCGATGATACACTTAGTGTGAAATAAGTTATGCCTTTGTGTGTCGGGTCCTTGCTTTGCTAATAGAAGTCGTTGGCAAACTAGGAACTGTGGAATATCATCAAAATCTTCACATTCGTTTTCAATAGTGACAACCTCATCCTGCTTTTCAACATCCTCATATTCTTCCACATAATGCAGTCCCCTTAGCTTTGGACATATGTTGGAAGGATGACCAGGCAAATTACATCGATTACACTTTTCTCTCCTTGGTTTGGCATATTCCCCTAAGCTTCCAGGTGGTTTTTGTCTTCGAAATGAGATAATAGATTTTCCTTGGTCTCTGCTACTTGTTTTGTCCTCACCGGTTGCTCTTTCGTGGGCTCTTTGATTTGCAACCCTCTTGAAGTAGATGACTCGCCCCAATTTTTGCAGTAACTCATGGCAGTCTGCTGCTAACTTTACTGCTTGCTAGTAATGCTTCAGCTCTTAGAGCTACGTTCATGGCTTCTGCGAGAGACCATATTGCCTGCAACCCTATCTTCTCTCGGATTTCTGTCTTCAAACCACGTAGATATATTGCAACATTCTGAGTCTCTCTTTCTTCAAGTCTGTTTCGCTTACTAAGTCGCATAAACTCATGGTTATAATCAAATACAGACCGATTATTTTGAGCACAGTCATAATATTTTTCAAACAAAGTCTGCTCATAATCTCGAGGTAGGAAACGCCCCCTGAGTAGAGCTTTCATCTTTCGCCAAGTCTTGACAGGTTCTTTTCCTTGTCGAATGCGGTACTCTTGCAAATCATCCTACCAACAAGCAGCTGTGCTTTTTAGCTTCCAAACAACTGCCTTCACCTGCTTGTTTTCTGGAACATCCATTAAACTGAAGAACATTTCCACTTCTGAAAGCCAATCTAGAAACTCTTCAATTTGTAAGTTTCCATAGAAGAAAAATATGTCTGCTTTCATCCTAAAATTGTCTTCATGGCGATTCTGTTGATGATTGTTTGGTGGGCCCCTTTCTTCTTCTTCCTTAAAATCATAGTTTTGTTCTTGATGACGGCGTTGGCCTCAAGCAACTCCTTCGGCTCGTACCTCCATCATAAGCTGCTGCATAAGAGTAGTCAAGTTTGCCAAAGCATTGTTGGTGTCTTGACGAAAATTCTGAATATCCTGTTTAATAGCAGCAATCTCCCGACCAGAGTCGACGAGTGTGATAGGAACCTCCTCTCTATCTTTTGACATCGATCCAGGCGAAACAAGGCTCTGATGTCACCTAACGCAGTGAAAGCTATGGGTTGAATATGTGGAAATGGTAGACAAACGTTAAACCGAAATATAGGATAATAATGAGAATAATCTCTAGGTTTTGAAATATTATTGAATTGTTGAATAATAATGAGAATAATCTCTAGGTTTTGAAATATTATTGAATTGTTGAATGCCTAATACAACATAGAGGGTGCCTATTTATAGGCTCTAACTCAAGACTAAATCCTTTTTAGAATAAGAGTAGGAAATAACAAAACCTATTGAAACTAGAAATTCCTATTGAATCATAAATCATAATCCTAAGAATAATAGAAAACTTATACTTGCTTACAACGTTGACTTTCCAGCTGCTCCTCGAACTCCTCTGCGAGTCGTTCTACATCAGGTATGCTCATGTAAAATCTCCAGCCGTCGAAACAGTGACGTTAGCACACCAACTTCATTCCTACGTCACACTAATACCAAGTCAACCAAGAATCGTATTACTATCTCCAGTACCCCAAGCACTCTTGCCCCATGACTCGGTGGCTTGCTGCCTCTTCCAACATCTCCATTAATTTCCAAAACCAATTACCTTTAATTAAAACTCGAAACGCTAACTCGATCCGAAAACCGAACTCCAACCCGGAGACCCCTCCACAGGCGTATTAATTAATATACTTCGACCAACCGATGCACAACACACTTTAATGTTGACCAGAGCTCCAAATCATCTCGTGACACAATTTAATTTCTATCTTTACGATTTACGGCCCAATGACCAGTTGTCACCAACAATTCAAATCTTGCTACAACTCCAATCTTGGGTGGCTAGGGCGATGAGGACCCAATCGTAGCTGATAACGACAATGCCTGCACCGTGGAATAACCCGAGCCAGTAGTCCCAGTGGGTGTCCCATAAAGCATTTAAGTGGCTAATCAAAACTATCAAGTCTTTAATTACGTCACATCAAGGCTCGTCTCCATACCAAGTCCAATGACCATAATATGTCAACACTCAATTCCTTGAGTCATTCTACTTTTATATGTTCGCTGGTTTCCCTGAAACCACACTTAAGGCGAACATTAATAAAATCTTGACAAACATCAATTTTTATAATTCATCTTCTCTGAAAATCACGCTATGCCACTCCAACTACCTTTCCCAGCATAGAACACAATCGCTTTCAATATCCTTGACGACTCTTCACTTCTAAGAGTCTCATAACTCAAACACCAAGGCCTCTCCTTAGGCTTCAACAACTACATCCTTGCCACTTTCACAACAGCCTCCCAGGCGTGAATCAAATGTTTTGCTATCTGGGCATTTACACAAGATGCCTAACATGAAATAATATGAGTTCCCAACTCATAACTCTATTCCAAATCTCAAATAGTCCCGCAAAGGCACAAAAGAAAAATAACCAATTACTTACCTTTTTCGTTTCGGGAACTCTCTGAGAGGTCGGCATACTGAGGCATAGTCTTGAAGATGCAGACATTTATGGAACCACCCGGTCCATAAATAGAATAGAAACTACTAACTCAAATCCCTAATAACACTGAGCGTCTCAAGCATAAAATACGGATGAATCCACCGCGGCCGGACCATCACTCTATAGACACTAAGTGCTACCAAGTATATAGACACTAATTTACCATCTGGAGCAGAGTTACTTACAGTGACTACAAAAGTCTCTCAATTATCCGGTAACGACCCCAACAACAGCAGTGCTTGTAATTCATCATCAATCGTCTTGCCCATTGTGGTTAATTGATTAATTGAACTTTGAAAATTATTCAAGTGCTCAGTGACCCTCACGCCATCACTATACTTCATATTGACAAGCTCTTTGATTAGAAAGACTTTCTTAGCGGCGGTTTTCTTCTCGAATAATGACTCCAACTTTGTCCACAACTCATGCACATCGGTCTCATTCGCCACATAGTGGAACACACTATCATCCATCCACTCTCGAATATGACCGATTGCCTTGCGGTTCATCTTCGTCCAATCTGCAACTGAGGTGTCTTCTGGTTTTGCCTCAGCTCCTTCGATAGGCTCATGCAGATCTTTGCAATAGGGGATGTCCTCCATTCGCGGTTTTCATGTGATCCAATTTATGTGGTTGAGTCGAACCATGGTACTTCCTAAGCCTTCCATTTTCTCCCACGCCCTATAAACAGGGCTCTGATACCACTGTTGGGGAAGAATAATACAATGAAAGTGACAAACTCAAACCAACAAATCACAAATATGCAAAGATATAAAGGATAAAGGAAAGTAAACACCGGATATAATGTGGTTCGACAATGTGCCTACGTCCACGGGGCAGCAATAACAAGAACTTCCACTATCAAATAATGGGTACACAAGAGATACACAACTTCAAGAACACCACTTGAAGGAAACACTCTCTCACACTTGTTTTGCTAGACTACACTACACTCTCAACTTGGATGAAGATGCTTAAGATGGATGAGATGATCGATGTGATGAAATGAGCAAATGACCTCTCATTTTATAGGCTTAAGGAGGAACCCTCATTAGTACTCTCTCATAATGGTGCTCCATGTAACTCTCATAACTCATGACACCATAATCATCCATATTTTTGTGTAACCTAAGTCTTTATACCTTGTAACTTAAGAGCCACTAACTTCTAAGACCACTAACTTATAACTCATGAACTTTTAACATTTTTATCTTGAATTAGTGGTGTAACTTATAGGTCTGGATATTATAACAGAAATGTGGCTTAAACTATATACAAAATTTAATCTTACGAAATAATTTTACTATGGGTGAGATCCACAAAAAACAAAAAAACACAAAAAACAACTGTTCTGGTCATTGGAGAATCCTCTTCACTGAGATTTCACTCCACAATGACAGTCCTGTTCTTCCACAGTCCACAGTTGGCCTGGTCTTTGGTCCAATTTCCCATACAAATATATTCAAACTCTGCACACGGAGAGATGAATCCAACCCTGCATTGCCAATTATATAGTTTATGGGCAAATAACATTTTAGTTTCTTCTTTTTTGGTGCAAGAAATTATATACAATTATTTCCATCCTCAGTTCAATTATATACAAGCTCTGAGCTATGGTTCCTCTCCCCAATGTCTTTTTCTCCAAGTGCTTTCTGACCAATCTTTGGCTTCTGTGACAACAAATGAGAGAGCCTCATGTAAATTACGTTAACAATTAGTGAGAGATTAATCTGTCCAGCACATAAAACAAAAAGAAATTGGCAAACCCCAGAACAAATTATTAGATTATTTAGACTGGTATTAATATAGTAATCCTATCCATTTAACCCTCATCCGCAACTTCTTTTTAAGCACCATTTTTTATTGATTCAAAAAACTATACATATCAAACCCATACATTAATGCATTAGATTCCTCCTCCATCTCTGGATAGCTTGTTCATTACACAAGGAGAACACACAAGGAGATGGGCTTCTGAGGATTTTTGTGTTGCAGCAAAAGTAGGACCTTGATCTTAGCTAGCCTCTTATCTAAGGTAAATGATTCTTTTGATTCAATGTTGCATCAGTTTGGACTGTTATATATTGATCTGCTTGTGATTCTGCTTTATTCTCTCCATTATTTCTGGGCAAGAACTTAAATGATTGAAATCTTACACAGCCTTCACAACTCACAGGCATATAAATGCATGAAAGAAGAAGCAAAGCTTAAAAATACCCATCATTCATTTCACAATCTGCAGGATAAAAACAAGTTTGTGGCTCTGACCCAAAGGAGAGACAGAGGCCCACTATGTTGGACATCAATGGCTTGGTTATTTCTCGTGTTCTGAGCTTACTGTTGCATCAATCTTCTGCTACCACAGTCTGTAATTGCATCTTTCAAGTTTTCAAAGTAAAAAGGCTGAGTGATACTGATTCTTTGACGCTCACAATGTTCAAACACAAACATTGCAGAGAAACCCAGCAAGAATCTTGAGTACTGAAAGTGAAGAACATAGATCTTAGTCTCCTCAACTAGACACCATGGTCTCCAATGGCCTCACTATCAAAACCTCCTCAAACACTTCCACAACCAAAACAACATCAACAGGTAAAGACAGTTCCTTGCCTTCTCCAAACATCCAATCCTCCCCTATCTACTCTCCTTCTCTAGTCTCCCCACCTTCCTCAGCATTTGTCTCAGCTCTTCAATCCCCATATATCTCTCCAAGAGTCTTAAGCCCAAAACCCCAAGAAAGCCCAACTCAACAACAACCAATCTCAGATGACATCCCAAGCAGTTCATACACACCCCCATCAGACCAGTATGAGTACTCAGACAATGACCCAATGAAGCTCAAGTTTGACTCTTCAGCCCCTCCGAGAATCTCGTTCTCATTTCCTGTCCCTCGTATCTCATTTGCCAAAGGAGGCTCTGTTTCCCCTGCTCGAACCTCAAACGCCAAGCTGAGAAGCTGTGACGTCTACATTGGGTTCCATGGTCAGAACCCAAATCTGGTTCGATTCTGCAAGTGGCTTAAGTCCGAGCTCGAGCTTCAGGGCATTGCTTGTTTCGTTGCTGACAGGGCTAAGTACTCAGACACTCAGAGCCAGGAGATTGCTGACAGAGTCATCTGCTCTGTTACTTATGGAGTTGTGGTTGTTACTAGGTCCAGTTTTCTTAACCACTTGAGCTTGGGGGAAGTGAGGTTCTTTGCACAGAAGAAGAATTTGTTTCCTATTTTTTTCGACACTGGGCCTGGGGAGATCATGGGTTTGTTGAACTACAATTCGATTGATAAGGAGTGTAAGGAGGCCATTGAAGGGTTGATGAGGTGTAGTGAATTTAAGCTGGAGGCTAATGAGGGTAATTGGAAGAGCATTGTGTCGAAAGCCGCCGGGGTTTTGAGGGGGAAGCTTGGGAGGAAGAGTGTGTCTTTGAGTGAGATTGAGGCTGTTGATGAGCTGCCTTTTCCGAGGAACAGGTTTTTCGTGGGGAGGGAGAAGGAGATGATGGAAATGGAGACGGCTTTGTTTGGTTCTTGTGGGGAATATTTGGAGCAGGAATGCAATGTGGTTAAGGGAGAACCTAGTGGACAATCTGAAGGTTTGGCTGATGAGGAGAGTGAGGTGGTAACGACTAGAGGGAGGTACATTAATTTGGAGATGGGGAAATGCAAAGAGCCTAATTTGGAGGCTTGGATTGAGCCTGTTGTGGGGAGGAATTCGTTCAAGAGGTTGAAGCACAAGAAGTCGAAAAGTGGGAATTGCAAGAGCTTGGGGAGCAGTGTGATATGCATAAATGGTGTTCCTGGCATTGGGAAGACTGAGCTTGCATTGGAGTTTGCATACAGGTATTCGCAACGGTACAGGATGGTGTTCTGGATTGGGGGTGAAGCTAGGTATTTTAGGCAGAACATATTGAATATGTCTCAGAATTTGGGATTGGATGTGAGTGCTGATCGGGAGAAGGATCGGGGTAGAATTCGGAACTTTGAGGAGCAAGAGTTTGAGGCATTCAAGAGGGTGAAGAGGGAGTTGTTTAGGGAGATGCCTTATTTGATTGTGATTGATAATCTAGAGACTGAAAGGGAGTGGTGGGAAGGGAAGGATTTACATGACTTGATCCCAAGGAACACAGGAGGGTCTCATGTGATCATCACTAGTAGATTGTCCAAGGTAATGAATTTCGACACAATGCAGCTCTCTCCATTGCCGGTTTCAGATGCAATGGTTTTGATTAGAGGGAGGAAAAAGAAAGAGTACTCTTCTGAGGAGTTGGAGTATCTAATGAAGTTTGATGACAAATTAGGGAGGCTGAGCTTTGGTTTGTGGCTGGTTGGATCACTGCTCTCTGAACTAGCTATTGCTCCTTCTGCTCTAATTGAAGCTATCAACCAAATTCAACTTGATGATGGATCACCTTGTCCTTACTTGAGCATCACTGAAGAGCAGTACTGCAAAAACAATAGTTTCCTGATGAAAGTCTTGTCTTTTTGCTTCGCCCTGTTACAAGAATCGAAGGGGAAAGCAAACGTTCTTGCCTCAAGAATGCTTCTTGTTGGTGCCTGGTTTGCCCCAACGCCTATTTCCTTGACTCTTCTTACCACTGCGGCTAAGAATATGACTGCCACTAAAAGCCGGCTCAGGAAGTGGACTAATTGCATGAGTGTCACATTTGGTTGCTTCACACCTCAAACATGGAAGAACACTGAAGAAGATTCGGCCCTTCTTCTTGTAAAGTTAGGACTAGCGCGAACAGCCAAGAAACCTTTCGGAAATTGGATTCAGTTTCATCCCATAACTCAGGTGTATATAAAGCGAAAAGAAGGTTTAGTAGCTGCCAAGGCAACAGTTCAGGGAATAAGGAAAATTGGCAATCCATTGGTGAACTTAGACCATCTATGGGCCACTGCATTCCTTGTTTTCGGGTTCAAATCCGAGCCTCCTCTTGTCCAACTCAAGGCAATCGACATGGTTCTATACATAAAAAAGACAGCCCTCCCACTCGCAATCAGGGCCTTCACAACCTTCTCCAGATGCAACTCAGCATTGGAACTCTTAAAGGTATGCACAAATGTACTTGAGGAAGTAGAGAAGTCATTCGTCTCCCAAATACAAGATTGGTGCCATGATTCGCTGTGCTGGAAGAACAAGCTGCAAAGTAACCAGAGAGTGGACGAGTATGTGTGGCAAGATGTGACGTTGCTCAAGGCTACATTGCTGGAGACTAGAGCTAAACTGCTTCTTCGGGGCGGTCATTTTGACAGTGGGGAAGAGCTGTGCAGAACTTGCATTAGCATCAGAACAGTAATGTTGGGTCATAACCACACTCAAACCTTGGCAGCTCAAGAGACTTTGGCAAAGCTAGTAAGAATGAGGAGCAAGATATAATGAAATAATGAATCCCTCTGCAAAACTTTTGTCACAAACAATCTCCTTTGTTGTAAGGAACTCGGTTTTGTTACCAGTGTAATCAATCTAGTTAGTTCGTAATGTTTCTTCCCTGGCTTGTGCAATTTGCACTGAAATTGCATCAAAGGACCAATTTTGCACATAAGGGAGCGCAGTGAAAAAGAGAGATAGTTTGGACCTTTGGGGACAGTTATATCCCAAGTGCTCAAAACCAAGGGTCCCATGATGATAGATAAAGCCATAGGAGGCTGTCTGGTATGGAGTGACAATGGTCCATAGCAGATATTCAATATCCAAGTAGTGACAGGTGAGACTAGGACTGATGAGTTTCTATCTCGTTGTATACAGATACAAAAGCAATACTGTTAAGATAGAAATTTTTTAGTCCACGGGATGAAATTTCACCAAACTGACGTGACAGCCTCATAACCACTCATTTCAGTTTGATTTTTGAGTTTGACTAAAACGGGTGGCTATGATATTTTCACATCAGCTAGATGAAATTTCAATTTGCATCTGTCTTTTTATTTGGCTACTAGTGCTACATCATTCATTGTCAATGAAAGCAAAGCTTTGAGCTTGAACCAAGTAACCCAACAAGTGAATCAAATAGTTTTCATTCCAGGCAAAGTTGTAAGAACACACAAATGAATGAAACACAAGGGAAAAGCCATATTACACCCTCAATCACTTAACCCAAGTTCATTACATAAACACCCATAAATTAGATGAAAAATATGGAAATATTTGTTTGTTTTCCAGGTCATAAAACCTAACAAGCACCACCAAACCCAAACCGACAAAAAACAAAAAAATAGAGGTCACAAATTCCGACACAATAACAAATCAGACCGGTGTATATGTGGGCCCGATCAACCTGGCCGAGGCGGCGTCACTCGTCAAGATACAGGCCTTCGGGATCCCGAACAAGACCATGAAGCCCACAAACGATCAGCCCAACTCCAAGGCCGAACACTACATTCCCAAGCCCACGGCCCAGCCACGCAACCGCAAGCGAAACCAAACCTAGGCCGACGAACACGGCCCAATCACTAAAGTGGTGACCAAACACCACAAGTGGGTCCTCCCTGAAGAAGTAGATCACCAGCCAAAGCCAGACGACGGCCGCCGTGGCCAGAAACCACCCGGGGCTTCCGATGAGGGAGAGGAACCCGCAGGCACCGACGAGGAGAATGTAGTTGGTGCGGAAGTGGCGGGCGTTGAATTGGAGTCGGGCGAGGACGAAGGAAAACGAGTCGGGTCGGGTTAGGGAGGATACGAATTCAGGCCAGGGGCGGTGGCGGGAGACGGCGGCGAGAAGGTTCTGGATGGATCGGGAGATGACGTCAGAGGCGGGAATGGTGATGGGGATGCTGGTGTAGGTCGCAGTGGCGGGTTGCGACAGAGACATTTTTAAGGTTGGTGTTTGTTGTGTTTTGGGGAGTAACTGCTGTTCAACACACTTGAACTTCAAACTTGGGCTTTGATTGGTCGGTACTAAAAAAACACCATGTTTCCCAACTTACCCTTACAGCTAGAGAATCGAAAAATCAGATTTTTTGGCAAAAGAAAAATCAGTATTTGGAGATGCTAGTGTAGCGCTCTAAATTTGTTGCTGTAAAAAAGCCGGGAAGCTTCTCCTCATCTCCTTTTTACAAATGCAACAAAAACATTTAGCTATTAGACAAAAGACTTTTCAATCATAATTAGAAAACTCTTATTCTGTTCGAAGAAAACTGAACTGTATTATTGATATGATAAGAGTCTTTTATATAGAGAGCTACATGGATTAGAGTTTACATAATACATATGCTCTATCTCTACTTAGGCCCACAAGCCCGTATACATAGCATGGACCTAAGACACACACATGCTCAAATATCCTGGAACACTCCCCCTTGTACCGTGCGTCTTCATGCTATATGGTGTTTCTAGTGTTACATCATTAAAAACCTTGCCAAGTACAAAACCCTGTGGAAAAAAGTGAACCTTAAACGAAGGACAAAAAGAGTGCAATGCACCATGCTACTTCAACGAGATGTGAGGCTCCTCCTGATGAATAACTCAGTCGGAGAGGCTTGACATCTTGCGTAGTCCAATGCTCTTCACATGCTTGTCGAAAGTAGACTTAGACAGAGACTTCGTGAATAGGTCTGCAACATTAGCTTCTGAACTCACTTGAATGTTGAGGAATGCTTGTTGTTGCAGGTTGTAGAAGAACTTCGGTGATATATGTTTTGTGTTGTCACCCTTGATGTAGCCTAGCTTCATCTGCTCTATGCATGCTGCATTGTCTTCATAGATGCATGTAGGCTTCTCGGTGGTAGAACACAATCCACTTGTTCCTCTAACATGCTTAATGATAGACCTTAACCACACATTCACGAGTGGCCTCATGAAGGGCAATGATCTCTGCATGATTTGAAAATGTCGCCACTAGAGTCTGTTTAATAGATCTTCATGATATCGTCTTATTACCCATGGTAAATACATAACCAGTTTGAGATCTTCCTTTATGCGGATCAGATAGGTATCCTGCATCTACGAAACCAACCAAATCATTGTTCGGTGTTTCAACATAGGAGGCTACAACGGTGCCGGGAGTATAGGGGGAGGTGTGCTCTACTACGGCACCTATGGCGCTGGCGGCATTGGCACGGTCATGTGACCTACCGAGGCCCTTAGGGACACCGTGCTCACTCACGGCCCTTCTTGGGTCTTCATAAGGAAATAACAGGCCCATGTCAATGGTTCATTTGAGATACCGGAAGAGTCTTTACACCGGTCCAATGACGTTGCGTTGGCGCAGAACTATATCAAGCTAACAAGTTCACTTAGAAAGCAATGTTTGGTCATGTGCATTGAGCCAAGTATAATAGCGCACCTATTGCACTGAGGTAAGGGACCTCCTCTCCAAGTACCTCTTCATCGTCATCTCCAGGACGGAATGGATCCTTGTTTATATCCAAACTTCGACCGACCATGGAGGTGCTAACTGGATGCATTTTGTCCATGTTAAATCGCCTGAGCATCTTATGGACATATGCAGACTGATGAATCAGTATTCCACAGGCTCGATGATCTAGCTCAATACCTAGGCAGAACCGTGTTTTCCCTAAGTCTTTCATCTCAAACTCGGATTTCAAGTAATCCGCGGTTTCTCTTATCTCATCTAGAGTACCGATCAAATTCATATCATAAACATGTACGGCTACTATCGCAAATTCAGAACTTGTTTTCTTTATGAATACGCAAGGGCATAACTCATCGTTCTTATATCCCTTCCTAATCAAGTAGTCACTTAGACGAGTATACCATATTCTTCAGGATTGCTTCAATCCATTAAGTGAGCGTTGCAACTTAATAGCATACGCACTCCATGGTTTAGAGTCTCTTGACTTAATTAGGCAATGAGAAACCATCAGGTAATCTCATGTATATCTTTGTATCTAGATCCCCATAAAGATACGCAGTAACCACATTCATAAGCTGCATGTCAAGTTTTTCGGACACTACCAAACTGACTAAGTAGCGGAAAGTTATAATGTCCATCACGGGAGAATATGTCTCCTCATAGTCTATTCCAGGGCATTGTGAGAAACCTTGCGCCACAATGTGAGCTTTGTACCTAAGTACCTCATTCTTCTCATTACGCTTTCTAACAAAGATCCATTTATGTCCTACAGACTTTACACTCGACGGGGTTAGCACAACCGGCCCGAACACCTGTCTCTTTGTTAGGGAATCTAATTCTACCTAGATAGCTTCTTTCCATTTAGGCCAATCTGATCTACGTTCACATTCGGTAACAAAGCGTGGTTCGGTGTCATCATGCTCTATGATCTCCTGAGCTACGGAATACGCAAATACATCATCGACATGCATGGATGATCGATCCAGCAACTCAAAGGTGTTTTCACAGCACATTGAGATTTCCATGTTTTCCGACACCGATGAAGTTCCTGAGGCGTCCCCCAGTGATACCGACATCGATTCAAGGACATAAGTATAGTTGGAAACAATCTCATGAAAAGGGTTCTTAGTGTCGATGTGTAAAGGATTAGTTTGTGCCTTTGGTGTCCTCTTCTTTCTAGAACGCGTATCAATCAAACCAAATGGTCTCCCCTTTTCCTCTGAGGAGTCACGGCTTCTACCCTTCCACTTGGGTCAGCCGAGCCGTCATTAGCGGCAGTCATGCTCAGAACCTTACCAGATTTAAAGTGGTCAAATAATTAAATTCCATTTTTCTGAAAATGTTAACAATACAAGTTAATATTGATTCATATCAACAATATTCGCAATTGGTAACACAAAATAAAGGCAACATCAATATTAATTTGGCTACTCCTCAATCCGTTCGGTAATTCCAGTCAGACACGACTAGGTAAGAATATGAAGCTTTAGTGGAGCGTGGCTCTCTTAAGAACATTGACTTAATGGTTCTAGCCTAGACATCATGCCAAACTGAGTACGCCTAGTTAGAAAGATTCATAAACCAAAGCAAAATTAATTTGTCTTAAGATTGTTAGAAAATATGTAAAATATTGCAAATATATAATAACATAAATTCATTATAATTAAATAAATAATTATAACTAAAAGCTCATAATACAAACATGATGATGACCACCAATGTTACCAACTCGGATTCAAGGATAGGAGGATGTTGAAGAAAGTCGAGTCGTGTGTCTCACACACTTTCCTTAAGACAAATTATGCCTCCTCTTTGGTGCAAAGTTTTGATGGCATTTGTCTCCCAGGATACAACGACTGTTTGTCCCTTGAAACTGCACTGCTACTAAGGACACTGAACGAACTTGAGTCCTTCGTCTATCACTAGAACACAACTTAGAGAGGGAGAACTCAAGTATGGAGTGATGCTTTGAGTTGGTGTGTTTAGAATGAGGGATGGAGTCACCTATTTATATTGGTGGGATTGGAGGAAAACTTGAATGTCATAAATAAGGTTACAACATTTCATTAGACCACTACCATGTCATTGATTCATGTTGTTACAAAAAAACAAAAGACAAGGATGTTGAAAGATCAACCATTACATTCGTTACTTTGGTGACTAATTTCATTCACCTTTAACTATCAAAATGATGACAAAAAATCTTTTATTTCTATCATTTTTCCAATATTACATTACATGCATTCCCAGCTAGTTAATATGGTTTCTTTCTTGGTTGGAATAATCGCTGATCGATCACTATCTGCAACCATACATGCATGAATTATGTTCATCAGCCATGACATCACCTGGTAGTGGTTTCTGATTATTAGACTACAGTGGAGTACTGTAATTTCATTAAATTTACTGCAAATTGCAGACAGATATATTTATCATCATCGAGGCAAGAACAATAAAGCCATGCTTAAGCATATCAAGAATTACTTAATTTGCTTTTGGAACTGTATCAGTAATTTAACGTCGGTCAAATCTGATTTATGTTAGTAGCAGCTCCCATGAATAAAAGAACAATGCCTAACACAGCCTATACAGATGCTAGATATTTAAGTTGCAAAATTCTTAGAGAACATAACAGAATCAAAACACTTCTTTCATTTAGATCGAAATGCTAGACACTGTATATTGATCAATTTTTTAGGCTTTGAGCCAAGCTATTATGTCAACATTATTCCTTGATATTGCCTATACACTGTCTAAACTCTTCTGGGTTTAGCCAAAAGAATATGCAAGCCTAAGCAGAAGTCTGAAAAAGCTGCATAGCTTTCAACTAGCATCACCTGGTACAGTAAGACTATATACCCCCTCTCTATGATCAGCCCGGCTGCCTTTTCTTGGCATTACCAGAAGTTTCCGGAAATCAGTAACTTGGAGCCTTTTTACGATCAGTACGAGTTTGGTTAAATGAAAGCCTGGCTGCACTCAACCAGGAGAGAAAACATCCACTTTCAAACACAACTTTTGTACTATGACAAGCTTGGAGGATTATAAAGTGTAGATCTCATATGAAGACCTATCGCAGGTGTTGATGTCACATGAAAAGGACCCTGCTGCAGCATGCCGGAACCATCTGTAGTACAGTTCCAGCTAACAGGACTTGCATTAGCTCGCCTGGATGGAATTGCATGAAAGCTTGTGTTGTAAAAAACTGGTGATCCACAAAGTAGAGATGGTTGCTCCAGTGACTGATACAACGGCGGATTTGGTCGTTTTGAGTTATAACTTGATGCTGCTGGAATCAAAATTCCAGAAGAAGCTGCCTGGCTTTCCCTCAACCGATCAGAGTAGTTTACAGCATTCAAATGATCAGCTTCACAATCATCAATGACAATTATTTCTTTATTGCCATTTGAAGCAGAATTTGCATTCTTGTGAAATGTAGATGCTCCAATGGGTTTGCACGCAGGATTGTGCAGCGGAATTGGGAAATGGTAATCACCTTTATACTCCTGAGATTCCACGGATGCAAAAAAACCACCATCTGAATGCTGTTTTGGAAACAAGCTTGGAGGTCCTCTTGCAAGCACTGGTGGCATCTTTGGATTTATATAGCTTCTAAAACTCATCGAGGGCATTCCATCAAAACATTCCCCCATTTGGTTATATGGATGCTGGCCTACGATTACTGAACCATGAGCCTGATTATGATGGAAGGAAGGGCAGACCTGATTCTGGAGGCTTCCAGGAGAAACTCCTGATGAGAATGTCGGAAACTGTGAAGTTATATGGTTCATTTGGGAATTTGGTTTGACCTGGCCAGGTGGCACCGGTGATGCATCTTCATCTTTGTTAACCACCATCAAATTCTTTCCCATTAGCCTGAGTATGGAATTAGAAGCAGATGGACTAACAGAAGAACCAGAATCACTGTGACTGGAAAACTTCCCTTTTCCATCAGGAGAACCCTTCAAAGGAACCGGAACATAAGCCGACTTTGCGACTGGGATGGACACCTGTTCAGGTCTTGAGGTTGGACAACCATTCAGAAAAAACGTTTCTGTTGTGTCAGACCTTAACTCTGCATTGTTGGTTCTGGTTATTGGACAGCCCATTTGCTTTTCCATGGTTGCTGGTATCACTGAAGCCATTGCTCGTCGCCTTAATAGCGGTGATTCTTGATAATTTAAAGTAAGACTCTCAGAATTTCTCTCCTTTCTTTGACAACAGCAAGGCTGATCATCTTTACTTTTGTAGCCGAGAGGTCCCCTCTCAAGCGATATCTTGTTGACTCTGAAGCTTTCTCTGTCAAAAGTACGTCTTTCTGCAAGATTACCAGTAAACCGTTGAAGTGCAGCAGCATTGGTTTCTACAGAGGCATCACTAGCTGCACCTGATGACACACCTGATAGAATCTTCTCTTGAACAGATTGAGAACCCTTGGATGATAATGGTTCAGAAAATTTCCGATCCTCGTATGTGCCTGTAGAATGAGAGATGGTCGATGTTGTAGAGATAGGTGAATCTGAAGTATCCCCATCAACGAAATCAAGCTGATCTTGAGATGATTGAACCCGACTTGTGCTTAATGACGAGTTCCCTTGAAATTCATTTGAATCCATATCCCTAGGACTTGGCAAAAATGATCCAGGTGGTCCAGGTATAGGTATTGGATCAACCTCAGTAAAATAGCTTCCCTGCCCGACTTCAGAGTCCATTTCCTCTGCACTATGTGCAACAGTGCCATCTTCAACTTCATCAACACAAAACATGTCTTGTTCATTATTAATTCCTGGATCAGTCGAACTTGTCAGTGCTTCGGTTTCAGATAAAGATCCTTTGTATTGAAAACAACTGGATTTGGCTTTGGAATGACGACCTGGCACATTAAGTTCAGGAACCACTGGATTAAAGTATCTAGTAACAGTCTTCCCAACACCTATTAGGGAAGACGATTCAGTAAATATGTCATCACCAGAGATTTGATCCTCTTTCTGAGTAAGTCCGAAGCCATCAACCTTGGTCACAAATTCATCACCATCTGTACCAGAAGTATGCATCTCTTTCCCTTCGGACGCTAATTGGGAACTCTCAGAGGCCATGGGTTCCCTCCTCCTCAAGTAACTTATGGAGCTTCTGTTTCGTCTCATTTGTAACTCGATGCTTCTGCCAGGAGATGCTTCATTAGTATTAGCTCCTCTTCTTGACTGCTTTCCAGCACAATTGTACATGAAATCATACCCTTGATCATCCTCATCCTCAGAATCCCAGTCCCCATCTCTATCAATTTCTGACCTTTCAAGCAGTTGAGACTTCTTAGCAGCTGAATTTTTCTTAGAAAAAGCAGCATCATTTTCAGTCACAGATAACTGATGACCAACAGACAATGCAATTTTCTTTGGTGAGGGAAACTTCATGTGATTTGATCTGGAGGCTCCACGACCCTTAGATGGTTGGGCACTAGCATCAGGAGGACTACCATAACCTTCAGAGGGACTTGCAGCAGTACCAACTGCAGTGTTTCTAAACATAGGTTCACAGTCCCCATCATGAGCAAAATTTCTGTGGTTGCTGAACTGGTGAGAATTGCGCTTATTCTCAATATTGTCCCTCATACCAGCCTCAGATAAGGGACTTCCTGCTCTCTTTCTCTGAGGAGAGCAGTCACTCTTGTCACTGGCTTCAGAGTCAGAAAATTCGTTCTCAGTGCTTGAATTTCTTTCATGAGAATAAATTGGATTTCCAGAAAAATTAAGAACACATTTCCACTCCACAGGCAAACATGTTTGATTCCTCTCAACCAGAAGGTTACGAGAGTTGTTCCATTTACTTTCCACAGCTTGATGGTCATCCTTCCGATGCAATTTCTTTCCAACTCCCGTGCGTTTGGAGCATGCCCATGGTCTTAAAGCTAAGGGATTATAGCGATTGACCTGCTTCTCCAATTGGTGTCTTCCCTCTCTGCAGCTTTCTTTCACTCCATAGCTTTCTTCATCCTCACAAAACTGTTCATAACATTCTTTTTTTGTGTTATGTTGATTAATTTGAAACCATCATAATTTAAATTCAAAGGATGCAAAATAAGAATAAATGGGGTCAGTAAAAAAATGTCCAGTTACTGGTTTTGTTCTAGCATTTAGTAAATATTTGGCTTCAGTGTTAACACAACAAAGACATTAAAGGAAAAGCAGTTCCACCCAAGCATATTGAGAGCATGTAATACAGTTGTCATTCCTTTATTCACTGTCTTCTTTTATGGTATCAAATTAGTAGTCTTCGTTAACCTAGTAAGAGCTTAAGACCATCAGGAGGAAAAGAAAGCAGTGGTGTACATATAAATCTACAAGACGGAAAAAACACAATAAAATGACCAAGTGTACCTCAGAAGAATGAGCCTTGGGAGAGAAAAGATTTCTGCTTTGAGGAGCAAGTTTAAGGTACTTGTGGTGCTTTTTCTTTTTGGCAGAAAGGAATTTGCTTCCTTTACCCCCTTTCAAACGTTTAATTGGTCGAAGATGCTCTACAACTTTAGAAGGTGGTGGAGATGG
This sequence comes from Comarum palustre, assembly GCA_951800085.1. Lineage (NCBI taxonomy): Eukaryota > Viridiplantae > Streptophyta > Magnoliopsida > Rosales > Rosaceae > Comarum > Comarum palustre. The sequence goes on from OX637587.1 coordinate 1,621,832, forward strand.
TTTATCATCAAACTTGGACAAAATTCTAACTTTGGTGCCACTGGCATCGACATAAACTGCACCAACATCAATGTCATCCGGCTCAGGATAAACTGAGGACACTCGTTGCCTTTTCACCTCAGCAGGCATCTGATCAGACTTCTCTAAATCCTGATTAGTAGGAAAACTTGCAATAGTAGTGGCCCAGCTTGAACCATTTCTTCTAGCAAGATCTTCTAGCGTGCAATGTTGAGCAGTAATACATATATCCACCATCATTTTTGTCTTCCTTGGCTTAATTCTATGCTGTGTTGTTACCTTAAACTCCTCTGCGGTCCACTTAGGGGCTGACTCCCCAGAAAGACATTGATCGATATGAGCATTCAAGGTGGTGTTAGAAGATGATGAGAAGGTTTTACAAACAGGACAAACTTTCGAAGTCATTGTTTTCGAAATGGCAGAACAATTAGAAGCAATATCTTCCTTCAAGTTTCTGTCCGAGTGGTTTTTGTATTTCACTACCAATCTGCACTTCTTGCCCACGGGTGGTCCGGTTGTTCTTCCGGACTTGCTGGCAACTGTAAGAGGACCCGCAGCTTTTACTTCAACTGAAGCAGCTTCCAAGGCAGTATCAGTTTCTATCGCTGAGCTTGATGGCCTGTTGACAGGAACTGACTCTTCTATTTCAGATTGAGAGACGCTGGTAATTGTTGATGGGAAATCATTTTCACCTTCAGACCTGCATGAAATGGTTGTGTCTGTGCAAGCTTCTGCTTGCTTTGTCTCCTTCAGTTTTGCAGTGTTGGATGAGTCTAATACCGCATGATCATGATTGATATGCTCAGAAGGTGCTGCAAAATTAAGATTGCTTCGGTTTTCATCATCTTCAACCGTACGTCTGATCTTAGGGGGTTGCTTCCTCACTGAGTCGAGACTCTGAAATGGTGGCAACACATCCTTCACGCCATGTCTCAAACAACGTTGCAAATTTTTCTGAGAAAAAGGCCAGTTGGTCTTGAGATCCTTGCTCCGGGCAGTAAAAACATAATCTCTGCAGATCAAACAATCATATCATATTATTAACAACAGTCAAATTACAACAAGCTAAGCTTTAACGCCATACATGACCCATCTAAGCCACCTTTAGACTCAGTCCTAACAAACCTAACAGGTTACTGTTCTACACCCCTTTATTGTATGCTGATCATAGAAAAAGGAAAACCATACACACAACAGTAGACACCTTCAAGATATCCAGATATGGTAACTAAAACTGAACATGGAGAAGGTGACATGAAATCACAAGCAACTCGGGTGGAAGAAAAGCAAGTTGGATTGCAGTAAATCCAGTTGCGTGGATTAGTAGCACGAATTAGGGAACAAAACACATCAAGAAACCGTGTGGGGTGTTTGGATTAAGAGCCGTGAAGGAGTTCATAATTAACCAAAGCAAGCAAGAACCCCCTAACACTGAAAATAGAGACATGAATTAGGCCCCATGTTGGACTAAGCCACAAGCAACATGTATGTATCTATCTCAATGGATCTGATCCAACACGCTCTTAGAAGATGATAGGATAACTTGAAGATCACAGAGAGAAAGAGAAGAAGTTAGACAAAGGGAAGAAAGGAACCAAAGATCATCAATAATTATTCACAGTTTTAGAGTAAAGAGATTCATTTTACCTTATGGAGAATTTGGGAAGTGGGGTGTTGCTGTTATCATCATCAAGAAGGGTTTGCTTTGATAGATCTACCACTTTGATCAGCTGTGGAGGAGGACATGGGGGATCTGGTGGAAGTTTTTCAGCGGATAACATCTGAAGAAAAGCTTCTCGGATCTTCTTGTGCTGTTTCCCCAACAGTCACAAGCTCGACGACTAGTACTGTCTTTACTAGATTTCAGCATATATGATAATACACCAGAATCCAACTAGCTCTCTCTCTCTCTTACTCTTCACATGAACTAGTAGCATAGAAAGCAGCAAGCAACTTCAAACAACCCAACAACAATCTTCATCCATTTCTACCAGCCTGCAATAGAGAAATGAATGAGATCATGTGTTTTTGGTAGAAAATCATATGAACACGGCAGACTAAGAGATTGGAGACGTTATTTTATGTGATGGGCATGAGTGAAACCAAAGCATCTGAACACACACAACAGTAAGACTAAGAACCCAAATGAGCAAGCAAAGGACAAAACAAGCAAACACGGATATATAAGTTGATGGAGTGGTGATATTTTATGTACGTGGGTGAACCCGTGCTCAAAATCAAGGCTTTAAACTCAACAATCGGACTAGCTAACAGCATAGGTATACGGAATCGATCGAATTGAATTCCTTGTTCGAAAGCAGCGAAATAAAGCACAGATTTTGCAAGGTTGAGACTAGCTTGAGAGAGGTAGAGGAAGTCATGAAGAGTTGGCCTGACCTCAAAGACATGATCAACTAAGTGAAGACACGCCCAGAAACTCAAACACACATGAAAAGCCAGCTCTTTTCCATTCCAAGCCATAAAACACATGAAAAGACTCGGTCTTTGAGAAAGAGAGCACAGACCCAAGATCAAAGAAACCCCAGAGCAGACGATTCTACAGAGTTTTGAAGTTGGGAAATGAGAAAGAAGGAAAAGATACGGAGGTCCTTGAAGCAAAGAGAGAGTAGTAGTAGCTAGTAGTGAGAAGAAACAGAACCACCCACTCACACATCAAAAGGGCATCAGGTTCTCTTTCTCTCCAAAAAGCAGCAGGTTTAACACACACCACGATTCACCTCCCATCTGTGAATATGCGTTAAGAGACCAAAGGCTTTGAAAGAGAAAGAGGAAGTGTGTGTGTTTTTCTTTTCTCTCCTTTCAAAAAACAATCAACTACAAAGACAAAGCTGTCCTATCCTATACCTACCCTACAACTTCATCTCCCTCTCTCTAAAATTGTGCCATTTTTTTCTTTTTCATATTAATTAAATCCTTGATTTTTTTTTGGCTTTGGGAGGATGGGGACTTGCCCTCCTGTATCAGTTGTCTTCCTCTTTAAATTTCAATCTGAGACGCCCATCATGTCTCACTAGGCGACAAGCTCGCCCTGTTGACGACTATCACCACTATCGAATATCACTTTTTTTTACCCGCCTCTGCTTTGTTGGGTTTTTAAATAATAGGAAATGAAAATTTCTTAAGAAAAATAAAAATATTTAAAAAATACATATACATCAAATTCTGTATAAAAAATATTAGATATCACCACCATACAGAAAAACTTCAATATTTTTTGATTCTTTTAAAATATATATATATATATGGATTGCTTCTTCTTGAAACCCCAGTACAGAACTTAGTCTTCTGCATGTATTATTATTAGCTTTAGGTCCCTCCGCTCCTCTGTTTACCCATTATCGTATCGGTTACGTTCACCCATTTTTTCCAACATCATCATTAATATCGTTGTTGTTTTTGTTTAATGCTCACAATTATTGTTCTTATTTGGTTAGCTAAATTCTCTCTCTAGGACGTAAATTTTGAATTATGATTGGAATCTTCATGATTTTTCTTTTTTTTTATTGAAAAAAAAAATCTTGAATCTGAAAATGGCCAACATGCATGTTTCTAAGTGAAGGAGTCGTTTCAGTGATCTCGTTTCATTTTCTGTTATTTGGATAATCTTTATTTTCAAACATTGAACTTTAATTTCTCGATTATGTTTTTTGTATGTAAGATTTAGAAAGAAGGGTATGTTTGATCTTGTTGCATTTGTTGTTAATTGGATAAGTTTTATCTTCTAACTCAGATATTGATGTTGTTATGATAACAACAAATCAACAATGATTCTTATATAAATTAGGGTTTTGCATTACTTGGTAAATTTTAACAGTGCTTGTGATACCCTAGCCAGTCAATAACAATCGATGATACCAATAACAATTGAGGTACCTCATTTTCTTTACAACTATTTCTGCTTTCTGATTCTTTTTCTTCTTTTTTTGTATACATGTGACATCGCATTCCTCCAATAGTCTAAGAACGAAAAATAACAAAATCTAATTTTGGACAACAACCACGCACATATATATATACTCTAATTTTTGTTTACAGTACGTATTAACGATAATATTTTAATGTAAGCTTTGTTCAAGAATTATCGGCTTCAAAAGTCATTAAGAAAGAGAGCTAAATTAGTATCATAATCGTATTATAGAGTTAATAATGATCTCCGGCCGTTCTCGGTTGAAATAGACCGAAAAACGTTTCAATCCAATATAATGTTAAACTAGAAAGTGTGCTTGTGTGATGAAAAAGAATCTATTTAAGAAAAGAAGACAATTACAATTGAAAACTAGCTAAATCTTGCATGCTTTACGATACATGTTATTAAGGTGCCTAATAAAAAAACCATATAGACATGAAATTGATGTTTATCAATTATCATACAAGTTGAGTTTCACCTAAATTATAACCTCAAACCAAAACTTCTTCTCCTTGCTTGCTAATCCCAAGTGCAGGAGTCGCGTAGTAGTTTAGACTCGAAATACGAGTGTCGTTTCCACCGAGAGTAATGAAAAAGTACACAAAATTGTAAGTACTAAAATAGAAAACAAATGAATGAGTTTAATTTGAGAGATAGTTCAATTATGAGAAACACTAAGATGGTGTTTAATTTGAGATATAATTCTACCGAAATTATCAATCAACCTGCTCAATACTATATATCGAAAGCATGAATATTTTTACTAAACAATAGAAAAAAACATGACTGAATCTATGAAATAGATTATCAAATACTCATCAATCAAACTCAAAAGTAAAAGCAGAAATTAAAAAAGACCCTTGTGAGAGGATGTCACAAACATCAGATTATATGAAATATATCTGGCCCGGTAATTATGAGATAAATCAGTTTTCCCACTAACATCTGATTATAACTCAAATTAAATAGAGAATCATCATCGGTATCCAGTTGCAGCTTGCTTCCAAGAGGAGTGTGAGCAAGTTTGCACTCTAAAACCTTCGCTTCTGCAAGAAAATCTAGAATATATTTTATTTGGCTAAAAAAGACTCTTATGAGAGGATGTCATTTCAATTCCCATAAAGTATTTGAGAGCACCAAGGTCCTTCATAAAAAACATAGTTTGAAGAGATTGCTTAAGGGACATGATCTCATCATTATTGTCACCAGTAATGATCAGATCATCCACATATATGAGAAGCACTAGCTTTCCACAACTTCCATTTGTCACAAATAAAGAAGAGTCTACATTGCTCCAACAAAATCTGACTTTTTCAAGCACTGAGTTGAACTTCGCATACCATGCTCTAGGTGACTGTTTTATGTCAAAGATGGCTTTATGCAGCATGCACACCATATCAGAATTATCAAACTACCAGAAAGGAATGTCATATACACTTCTTTTTGAAGTTCTCCATGTAAGAAGACATTCTTTACATCCATTTTATGCAAAGACCAATTTTGGTTAACAACAACAGACAATAGTACCCTCAAAGTGTTCATCTTTCTAACAGGGGCAAAAGTTTCTTTGTAGTCCACTCCATCAGTTTGAGTGAATCCATGAGGCACCAAACCGAGCCTTATGTCTCTCAATAGTCTCATATGCATTAAAATTTGTTTTATATATCCATCGAATTCTAACAACTTTCTTCCCTTTAGGAAGCTTCATCACACTCAAGTCTTATTCTCATTTAGAGCTGCAAGTTCATTTTTCATTGCTTGTTTCCCAACTTCATGCTGCTTTCCCTCTTGAAAACTTTAAGGTTCATGCGAATTATCAATAGCACTAAGATAAGCATTATGAGTAGATGAAAGTTTTTGATAACTCACATATTTATTGATGGGATACTTAGAGGTATAAACAACATCCTGAAACCTGACAGGAGGATTCCTTGCTCGAGTATGATGTCTCCTAGGTGAGGCTGATGGTTAAACATATTCAACTTTCTCATTTGAAACAGATGATTCATCTTGAGCCTTATGCATATCATTTTCTACAATATCACTTCTTGAATGACAACATACTCAAGGTTGGAAAATGGAGTACTAGCTCTAGACAGAAGGTTAGAAATGGAGTATTAGCTCTAGACAAAAGAGTTAAAAGGTAATCTAACAAATTTGGAGAGATGACATACTTCACAATGCTTGCTTTCTTGACTCAGATTTGAAAACAAAATGGTCAACACATTTTTTGAGGGATGAGCTAAGCGTTGGTGCCAAAGATGGTGGTTTGGTGTACTACATCAGCTAACTTGAAAGGTCTTAGACTTCGTAGACATGTAATAAATGTCATTCAGAAAGAAACCTTTACTAATCTTCTTCATGGTGGTGATATCCTGAAAAATCACATTGTGAGGAGAGAAAGTCGCTAGACAATTTAGGGTTCTTGTAATTTTGCCAATGAATAATAATTGAAATGGAAATGAAGGAACATACAGGGCATTAGATAGTTTTTGAGAAAAGATTTATTTTTCCTAAAGCAAAAACACGCTTCCCATTTGCTACAAACACATGATATGATATTTTTTCAAAATTATGCAAGTTTTTGATATCATTAGTCATGTGATATATGACTCCAGAATCTATAATTCAATAGTCATGCTCAATATCAAGTGCAGTTTCGAAAGCATTGAGAATACCTCGATATCACCATCAATCACTGTTTCATAATCAGTAAGAAAGCCTAGCTACAAACTTTCCCAACATTGCAGTATGTTGGCTTGTACAAGATTGTTGCTCGTTTTCCCCTTGTCTTTGTTCTAGGTAAGCTACAAACTCTTTGATCAAAGCAGCTGGATCGGCAGTAAAGTCTAAAATACCTCCAGATGAAGAAGACGAAGAAGTAGCAATATCAATAGCACTAAGGTTTGCTTTGTGAGGATTCTTGCTCCAGCATTTCACTGTGTTCTTGTTTTCTCTTGCTCTTTGAAACCTTAGTTTCAACTCTGGATGTAGAATCCAACTTCTCTCTAGTGTGGCAAACATCATTGCAGTAACTGCATTTTAAATCAGGGGCGCTTTCCCTTGTAAATTTTCCTTCAGTGAACAACGTACTTGTGCTCTGATGCCATAAACAAATTCAAGAACAAGAAAAGACGGAAGACTTTGGAGAATTTTTCTTTATATTTCTTGATGCATATACAAGATATTACAATATGTATATATAGATACAAAAGAGCTAACAGTAAAACGTATATGAGAAGCTAACAGTAAAACGTATAAGAGAAACTAATAATCTTAGCACATCATGTTGTTATAAAAGGGGAGACCAGTAACACATTATACAAATCAAGCTGTCACACAGTAGCAACCTATTCACACCCTATAAGCAATTGAACTAGATTAGTTCAATTAAAACTAACATTAAACACAACCAAACTGCACAAGCTTACTGTGCAGTTCACCGTACTTCAATAAATACTGTACTGAAACAACACGCACTCGAGTATAAAACCAATAACATCCGTACACAATTATGGACTCCCAGGCCAGAACCACGGTGGTCGACGCTGATCGAAGTAGCATACAGTTTGGTGCGGTGCTATTATTGAATGAATTAATTTTCGTAGTTTTCTGTTCTTGATTTCGTCAAATATCTTGGCAACGAATCCAAATGATATTTCACAGGGATAATCTCGAAACAAGTAATAGAAACATTCACAGACCCTGTTCCTCTTTTAATTTGGTGTTGTAAAATCTGTTTGAATATGTTCCAGTCGGGAGTATTACCTATTTCTGGATTATGAGTTCTTGAAACAAGAGTAAATGAGATAGATAAGTTGTTAGAGTAAGAATCATATGGTTGAGAGTTTCAACAGTTGCCTATATTATAAGGCAGATCTATAAGCCACAAAGTAATTAAGCAGTTAAAATGACTAAGGGTCAAAATTCCATTCACAGTATGCCACTATGGTCACAGCTCACAAGTACATGTTCTCACAACCCAATACATATCAGAGAACATCAGAGCAATCCTTCACAACTAAGATAATGCTCAACAGTTTTAAAACCTAGAACATAGGAATATTTGGACAGTTTTGTACATGGAAACTTGCAGATGAACAAGCTTGAATGGACTACAATGATGTATGCAGATTCAAAAGGATTAATAACTTTTACAACTAGTTTAACCACACAAAAATTGATTATTACTGTGTAAAACCTCAGACTAATTGTTAGCATCTTATAAAAGTGAATGTTGGTGGACAAGCAAACTGTTCTTCAACCATTTCTCCCAATCAACATGATTAACATATTCAATGTAAGAACTAGGTGCAAAATCTGCATGGAGTCAATGAGGAGTTGAGGATAGAGAAGTAACAAATGGATTCTTCAACCATTTCTGCCAGTCAACATGATTACAATTTCCATTTTAGAACAAAGTGAAACAGAAAATTAAAAGCATACAACATTCTTGACCCTCCTAACTGATGAAGATCTCTACTTGCACCCTCTACAAGCAAATCAAACAAATCAAAGGAAGATAACCACTTGATAGAGCTAAAATGGGTAAAAAGGAGCCCCAGTGACCAATTCTAAGCATACCCATCTGAGAAGTCCTATAGTTAGCTGGATTAAAAGGGCTTCCCATACTCTTGCATGGGTGGCTGCTCCCATGGACTCATGAAGGCTGCGCAGGTAAATTTATATAGTATTAGGTACTAATGGTGTTAAAGAAATATCCAAGAAACAGATAGCAACAAATCAAACCTATGAAAGTCAAAAATTGTAGGACACTCATCAAAACAACCCCATTAATGTAAATGCATGATACTAATAAGTTCAGTACTCATTCCTGTATCCATTGCAAATTTACAGGTCACCACAATGTTTCATGACACTTCAGTGAACAGCAGTTACCTTTCACTCTCGGTTATTCTAGATACCGACTAACTTATAAAGAACTCCATCAAGCCGATGTTGTGCTGCTAGTGATCAGCACCTAGTTTCAACTTTCTTAACAGTCACCCTTTACTAGCTAAACCAACATGCAAGGTCTTATGCCGGATACTGTATATTACAAATTTGTGATCCTTCAGGTCATAATTGCAATATATTTTTTTGACCCACAGGGGAATGCATCTAGCTTCATCAATTTACTAATCCATATCAGATTTCATACATAACATTCAAAACATATAAAGAACTGAAAGCGGCACCAAAAAACTTCAGACTATGATTTGCATACTGGAATTCATTAGCAAACAGTATGGAAACAGTTCTAAATGCCTGAGCAAGATGGGTACTAATTACGCATTTTTGTTGTTGTTGTTTTCACTCATTCTAGATCCAGCAGATCAATAGCTATTGAATGGCTTAAGTTCAGTATGATGTGTACCAACAGGAAGGTACTTGGGCAAGGCAATAACTAAACACCAAACAATAAATGTTCAAAAACAAAAGTAAATCCTTGAAATTTCATTAGAAAACAAACCACTGAACTCAAATTGCGACTTACTCAATGGTATTTCGCCGAGAGCCATATATATTGAATCATCATCTGCAAGAGTCCCCTGATAATAGTGAAAGCACATCGAAACATCAGTTGTTTATGACATCATGCATTTATTTTGCAAATATTTCCCATCTAAGCACATGAGGAGAAAACAACCAAATGAGCAGAATTATGCAATACACAGCATCCAAATGAGCACAATCATGCAACTAACGACCATGCTGAACAGACAACTTAATTCAAGTGATCAACCAGTACCTCTGCATTAGGAAGACCAATATCGTTAGGCATTGGAGTAGGATTCTGTGGTACTGAAGAACAAGTTGGGAGATCATTTCCCAACAGTTCTGAGATCATTAGCCCATAACCATCTTGGGCATTGGGGATACCGCTAGAGTTCTTTGGTTGGTTGGAAAAGCCATCTAGAGGTACAAATTCAGTCCCTGTCCTGCTGATCAGAATAACATTTAAAATCACATGCCAAAGAAACTAAGGAAAATGAAAAGTCACGTAATTTTATGGTATTGACATTAAGGCTGCAGTAAAATGTTGGGAGGGGGAGACCAAAACAACAAATCTAGTTCAAGGCTTCACTACATTCTACATTACATCAAAAAAGCATCTAAATCTATAGACTCATAAAAAAGGAATGTTAAAGACCAAAACAACAAATCTAGTTCAAGGCTTCACTACATTCTACATTACATCAAAAAAGCATCTAAATCAATAGACTCATAAAAAAGGAATGTTAATAATAAAACGTACTTTCTTTCTGCATTATTGAAGGCATTGTCTTCAGGAATAGAGTCATTTTCTAAATCAATTACTTCAATCTCTTTGACATCCACAGTGCGTCTATGGCTTTCATGGGACATATTGCAGTTACTCATTGACAAGTCAATATAAACTGGTGCTCCTTCTTTCTTCACTCCAGAGACATCTGGGTAGTTTATTACACGATTATTATCACGATTCTCATGTGCATCGCTAACCTCCATGAGATTAAGGTCAAATGAATTCAGAAAAAGCTGCTTCTCTTGCATATAGTCAATACAAATTTCAGCTCCATCTTTCCGGAACTGAGGATCATTTCCCATAGAGCTGTCATGATCAACAGCAACAATCACTTTTTCAGCAGGAGAAGTGTTGTCCTCCAATGGACTTGCTTTCTTTTCGCTCAAATTGGAAATTTGGAAGCAATCATCTGACTCTGCATAGGGAAGCCATTCTCTTGGTTTTTTTGCTTCCATCTGCTTATCATAGTCTTCTAAAGCTCTCTTTTCACCTCTGTCATTAACTACAAAGCTAAAACTCCTAAGCCCTGCTGGCCCTTTTTGCTCATTCTCACACATAAAAGCTCTATCTGGTAATGACTGGGACCTCTCAAACTTATTATGTTCAATACCGAATCCAGAACCTGATTCTACCAAATTCTCAACAGATTGACTGGACTCAACTTTAGAAGTTTCAGGATCAACACAACTTGCATAATGAGAGTTATCCCATACTGGGGTACCTGAGGAGACATCAAGAGCACTGTTTTCGACCAGACCTTGAGATGTTCCTCCCAGTTGCAGACCAATGCCAGACGCCGTGCTTCCCTCTTGGATACTTGGAAGTGGATCAACCTTCAAACTCCTAGCGGTCAATGCCGAACGAATTCTAGTGGGCACCTTAGCAAATTTACATAACTTCAACAAATCAGTGCCCTCCCCCTCGGCTTTAACCTGAACCAGCAAGCCCTCCACAACACTCGGTTTCTCGGTTTCATCATTGCTTCCAATATCCTTCATCTCTACATCACTCAACTTCTTGGGTTCCACATTAACTTGAGCAACTCCGTCACTCCCATTTGCACCAGAAGAACTCGGCTTTGAGCCCATATCCTCCTTCTCCAAATCCACAGCATCCTCACTCTCCCTAGCATTATGCTGCCTCGCATTCCCAACATCTCTTCCCACCTTGTGCTCCTCATGTCTCCCCGAAGCAGAGCCATCCTCAGAAGAAGCCCGGCTATGCCTATCCGAAAACGACCCACTCCTCCTCCTCCCCTTATTATTCCTCGCGTTACTACTACTCAACTCATCCACACCAAACCTTCCTCTTCGGTAACCTCCGTCCGAAACATTTCCTAATCGGGAAAGCGCCGACGTCCGGCCATCCTCTCTCATTTGATCACCCTCAAACTCCGCCTGCTGCTTCTTCTGCCACTTCCCGGACAGCACGCTCGGCGGCAGCAGCCCCTGGGCGACCAGATACTCCGCCGCCATCCGGCCGGCGTCCATAAAAACATCACCTTTCCGCGGCGGCTGGAAAGATTTCGATCGGCCGAAGCCGCGGTTGAAGGTGGCGGCGTTGTTGCTGTTCCGGTGAGGCGGTTCGTTGCTGTGGTGGTTGTAATAGCCGTGGCCGCGGAGTGAAGTCTCCGGCGAGATCCGACCCGTTCCGATTCGGTCCATACCCATGGAATTAGACCGGTACCCATTTCCTGGATTGCGGTGACGAGCGTGCATGTTTGTTATTTCGGGAAGGTTCCAGCAATGAAATAATGGGGTTTGTCACCTACTCACCATGAACACAAAGAACTGATCTTTCCTTCTTTTCTTCCAGATTTCCATCTAAAGATTCGAAATTTGCAGGACCCAGATCAACAACAGCTCCAAGATTCTTGACTTTCTTAGGGATATTTTTGATGGGCTTCAGCTTTGAAAGTCCAATCAGTACCTAGTGTCTTTGCTTTTCGATGGCAAATCTAACAGGAGTGAAGAAATCCGAATCTGAGAGAACCCTAGATGCGTCCATTTAAATTATAAAGTGTTGATACTTAGACCCCTTCCTCTTTATTGTCAAAATCTTCAAGTTTTACCCTCTTTCTTTTTTGCTACATATTCTCTGTTTTGCAGAATTATTAGTCTTACCTGGATCGGTGACGATAATTGTTTCAGGGAGGTGTAGTTGGGAATATATACTATTGCCCAACGAAAACTATGTAGGAGTGTCACAAAAACATTTGTTACTCTAATAGCTATTTGGAACTACTTGAATTCCAATTTTTTTTTTAAAAACCCAACATTCTTTGCTCTCTCTCAATCTTTGATAACTACTTGTCTTGGAAAAACGAAAGTTGAACCACAATAGTGATTCAGATGATATTAGTGGACTCTCATGACGGGTATCAATAATGGAGGACGCACTGATTTCTTTTGAATTGCAAATGTAGTCAGGAAAAGGTTGTAATGCTCCCTTTGCCAAACGGGGCACCAGAAGAGAATAGTCCTTGAGCCTAGGAAGCCTTTAGGATACCCCTTTGATCAAACCAAGGGAAGGCAATAGTCCTTACTGTTGGAGAGGAAAGATCCCACATCAGAAAAAAGACAAATAAAATATAACTTATAAGTGGATGAATTGTATCCAATTGTACCGAGGCATTTTGTGATTAAAACTCAACACCTTAAAGGTGGTTAAGTTAGGACAATATCGGTACAATGGTGATCCACGAGCCACACTTGTCCAAGTTCAAGTTGGTATCAGAGCGGGTCTCTCTTCAATTACTTCTCCCAACGTAACGGGAGAAAGTCTCCCATCATAATGAGCTCAAATTTGGGTTCATCGAATCAAATTGCCGTCGGAAAAATTTTGATTGGCCCATACCATACCAAGTGCCTACAATGGGTCTTGGATCGCATACCCCAATTTCCAAAATGGGAATTGGACCGCATGAATGTACCGATTTCCGATGTGGGAATTGGACTGAATGAATTTCACGAGTCAACCTAAAAAGTTAGGTTGCACGTGAGGGGGAGTGTTGGAGAGGAAAGATCCAACATCAGAAAAGGGACAAATAAAATATAACTTATAAGTGGATGAATTGTATCCAATTGTACCGAGGCCTTTTGTGATTAAAACCCAACACCTTAAAGGTGGTTAAGTTGGGACAATATCGGTACAATGGTGATCCACAGGCCACACTTGTCCCAGTTCAAGTCTTACGCCTTGGGGAGGGGGTTGTCAAAAAAATGAAAGTTGGAGTTCATGTTGGGAAAACTAATATGCAAAGATATAACGGGGCTGCAACAACCGTCACTGCCAAATGTACCACTGCCACTTCCATATCACATGAGGAATGTGAGGTTCTTTGTCTTGATGGTGAATGCCTACATGTTGATGATTCTTCCAGTTTTGATGTTGCATGGATCATTGATTCCAGTGTCTCTTTCCATGCCACTCCATATATGGAGTTCTTTACTACATACAAAGGTGGTGACCTTGATATTGTGAAGATGAGCAACGAGGGTTATGCTAAGATTGCAAGAATTGGAGATACTTGTTTTGAAACCAATGTGGGCTGCAAGCTTTTGTTGAAAGATGTTAGACATGTTCGTGGTCTACGTCTCAATTTAATGTCAATGTGCTTGATCGGGAAGGATATCATCATCATGAAGGTGATCAAAAGTAGAGGCTTACCAGGGAATCATTAGTGGTGGCTAGAGGAAAGTTGTGTTATACCATCTACAAGACTTATGGCAGAATATGCAAAGGGGAGTTGAATGTCGTGAAAGATTCTTTCTCAAGTCTATGACACAGGAGGTTAGGCAACGTGAGTGAGAAGGGGTAGCAAGTTCTGACAAATAAATCTCGCATTCTCCTTGCCAAAGGTACTTCTCTTGACTCTTGTGATTATTGTTTGTTTGGTAAGCAACATAAGGTTAGCTTTGCTAATACATTCGCCAAGAAGGAAAACATCTTAGACCTAGTACACTCAAATATGTGCGGCCCCATGGAAGTTGACTCACTTGGTCATAACAAGTATTTTGTTACTTTCATTGATGATGTTTCACGAAAGATATGGGTTTATTTGTTAAAATCATAAGACCAGGTGTTCCAAACCTTCAAGGAGTTTCATGTCATGGCTGAGAGGGAAACAGAGCGAACCCTCAAGTGTCTCCGCAGTGATAATGGTGGAGAGTACACTTCGAACGAGTTCAGAGATTATTGTTCGAAATATGGCACACATGAAGACAGTACCTGGCACCCCACAACATAATGGTGTAGCGGAGAGGATGAACCGCACCATTATGGAGAAAGTGAGAAATATGTTGAAGACATCGAACCTAACAAAGAAGTTTTGGGGCGAAGCTGTAACAACCGCATGTTATCTAATCAACCGAACACCATGTATACCACTGAGCTTGAAGACCCTTGAGAGTGTATGGACCGATAGGAGCTCTTCATACTCACACTTGAGAGTGTTTGGGTGAAGTATTTGCACATGTCTCAAATAAAGGACATATTGAAGCTAGATGACAAGGTCATACCATGTATCTTTCTAGGGTATGGTAATGCAGAGATGAGCTACCGGCTATGAAATCTGATAACGAAGAAGTTGTTCAGAAGCAGAGATGTGGTGTTCCATGAGGATCAGAATGTTGCAGATTTTGACAATAAGACACCTGATAATGTAGACAACCTCACTTATTCATCACCACTTCAAGCTGCAGGTGCCGCGAATGATATCGTGAATGAAGCTGCAGGTGCTACGAATGAAGCTGCAAATGCAGCGAATGATGAAGCTGAAGTTGCAGAGACCATGAATGATGTCTAGGAGGTTGCGAATGATGATCAGGCTGCCGCGAATGATGATCAGATTCAAGATGATCATATTCAGGGGAGCCAAATCAAGAGCAGCCTAACTAAGAGGAGCAGCAAAAAATTCTCAACCAGTTCGAAGATCAAATAGAGCACGAAAGCTGAATACCAAGTATCCTTCTTCACAGTATATATATTGTTGACCAGTGATGGAGATAATCCATATTCCAAATTCATTATGTAGACTGGTGATGGAGAGCCTGAATGTTTTGAGGAAGCAATGACTCATGCAAACAATGACAAGTGGATGTTGGCAATGAAGTCTGAAATGAAGTCTTTATTGAAGAATGACACTTACGAGTTGGTGGATCTTCCTAAAAGGAAGAAAAGCATTCAAAAATAAAATGGGTGTTTAAGGTGAAGAGGGACGAGAATGAACAATTGACAAAGTTCAAGGCTCTCCTTGGTTGTCAAAGGTTTCAGACAGAAGGAAGGAGTAGATTTTGACGAGATCTTCTCACCAGTTGTCAAGATGACATCTATCAAAGTTATTTTGGGCATGACAGCTAGCATGGATCTTGATGTGGAGCAGTTAGATGTGAAAATGGCATTTCTGCATGGTGACTTGAAGGAAGAAATATATATATGGACCAACCAGAAGGTTTTGAGGTCAAAATTAAGGAACACATGGTGTGCAAGCTGAAGAAAAGTTTGTATGGGCTTAAGCAAGCGTCAAGACAATGATACAAGAGAACTGATGCAGATCCATGTGTGTATATCGAGCGGTTCAGTGAAGGTAACTTCATAGTTTTATTGCTCTATGTTGATGACATGTTGATTGTGGGGCAAGATGTTTCTATGATTTGCAAGCTGAAAGCAGATTTATCAAAGTCATTTGATATGAAAGACTTAGGGTCAACTAAGTAGATATTGGGCATGAAGATTACACGTGATAAGAAAACAAAGAAATTATGGTTGTCACGAGAGCATTGGTAGATATTTATCTAATCCTAACAGAGAGCATTGAGAAGCTGTCAAGAGGATACTCAAATACTTGAGCGGTATCTCAAAGTTGTGTTTGTCTTTTAGTGATTCTGAACCCATTTTGGAGGGTTTTATAGATGTAGATTTAGCTGAGGACCTTGATAACAGAAAGTCCACTTTTGGGTATTTATTTATATTTTATGGGGGAGCTGTGTCATTGCAGCTCAAGTTATAGAAGTGTGTTGCCTTATCTACCACGGAAGCTGATTACATAGCGGAGAATGAAGCGGGCGAGGAAATGATTTGGTTGCCAAGGTTCATTCACGAGTTGGATGTGAAGCAAGGAAGGCATATGGTGCATTGTGATAGTCAAAGTGCTATTCATTTAATCAAGAATTCAGTTTATCATCCTCGCACCAAACACATTGATCTCTGCTACCATTGGATAAGAGATGTAATGTCGAAGAAGCTCTTGCAGTTGAGGAAAATTCACACCAATAAGAATACTTCTGATATGTTGACAAAAGTTGTGCCACAACAGAAGTTGGAGTATTGCAGCAAGTCTGTTAGGATAGACTTCAAGTAGAAGTCTCATATCATATTACCTCGGGTTAGTCTGGAAGGGAAGATTGTTATAATATCCAGACTAATAACTTACACTAACTTAAATGTTTATGAGTTAGCGATTGCATAAGTTACAGGAGTTAGTAGCTCTTCGATTACAAGATATTTAGACGGGAGTTACACAAATGAATGTGGATGTTTATTTGGAGTATGTTATCGTGTCATGAGTTACGAGAGTTACATGAAACACCATTATAGGAAAGTACTAATGATGGTTCCTCCTTAGGTCTATAAAAAAGAGCTCATTTGCTCATTCCTTAACACATCGAATCAATCTGACCCATCACAGTATCATCTTCCAAGTTAAGAGGAGTGTCCACTCCAAGTTGAGAGTATAGTGTAATTGATAGCAAAACAAGTACGAGAGAGTGTTTCCTTCAAGTAGTGTTCTTGAAGTTGTGTATCTCTTATATAGCCATTCTTATAGTGGAAGTTCTTGTTGTTGTTGCCCCGTTATATCCGGTGTTCACTTTCCTATAACCTTTATACACTACCAGAATAAGTATCATAGCCGACGAAAAAAAAATTAGCAGGCCGACGAAATTTTTTTTCGTCGGCTAAAGTCCATTTTAGCCGACGAAAAATAATTTCGTCGCCTAAGTGAAATTTTCGTCGGCTAAAGTGGACTTTTAGCCGACGAAAAAAAATTTCGTCGCCTAAGTGAAATTTTCGTCGGCTAAAAGTCTACTTTAGCCGGCGAAATGTTGTGTCGTCGGCTAAAATAGTTTTTTTCGTCGGCTATAGTCTGTGAACTATAGCCGACGAAATTTTAAAACTTTAGCCGACGATATATATAATTTCGTCGGCTAAAAGTCTTTATATTTCTAGATCTAGACAGTAGCTGATGTGAAAGAAAAAACGGGAGAAAAAGTTTTGGGGTTGGCGAAATTGTTGGGTGTTGTCGAAATCTGTCCGAAATTAGTTTGTGACGCTATATATAGGTACATATATGTGTATATATCTTGTTTTTGAGTTGATTTAAGAGTTTTATTTTCGTTATGCATTGATTTTGAGTTTTAATTAGAGTTGATTATATTGTGTTTTAATTAGAGTTGATTATATTGTGTTTTGAGTGTGATTGAGTTGATCGATTTGGGTTTGATAATATATATGAAGTTGTTGATATATATATATATATATATATTAATTAGTAATTATTATATATATTAATTGTACGTTAACTCAGATATAATATAAATTGAATGATTCGTAAATTTAATTAATTAGCGTTTATACATATATATTATGTTATTTTCTCAGGATATGGATAAGAGTTGGATTTCGCTTCTAAAATGGGACAAAAGATATGCTAAAGGAGTTGTTAGTTTTATTGAATATGTGATCAATAATGCTAAAGGGAATACAATTTTCTATTGTCCGTGCACTAAATGTCAGTGTCGCAGCGATATGTATCAATTTCCAATTGACAAGGTTTGGCAGCACCTTCAAAGTAATGGGTTTTGGGAGAAGTACACATGTTGGATATATCATGGTGAAACATCATCAAGTGGTCCGCATGATCATGGGCAATTTTCTGAGACGGGCAGTACATCCAACGATCCAACAACGGCCTTCATCAACGATATGTTTCCTTATGAGAGGGGTGTATGCTCTGAAGGACCGTATATGTCTGACCCGGTGCAGCCCTTCCCTAGAGTTGTCAACACTGCTGGTATTGACAGGTACAACAAACTACTTGCTTTCCAACAGACCCCTGTGTACCCCGGTTGTCAGAAAACGGTTCTTGAAAGTGTGATGGACGTTATGAAGATTAAAGTTGAGACAAAATCGACTGTGAAGGTTGTTGATGAGTATCTACAGTACACTGCTTCGATGCTGCCCCACGGTCATCGTCTTCCTACCACTCATCATAAGGTCCGATGTATACTGAAAGATCTTGGGCTTTCCTACATCAAGATCCATGCATGCAGATATGATTGTGTTTTCTTCTGGGGTAAAGATCCAGAAGGGAATGACCTTGGTGACCTTGACACATGTCCAGTATGTCAGAGTGACAGGTATAAGTTGACTCCTGCAGGCAATAGGAAACCTATGAAGATACTTCGGTATTTCCCGTTGAGGGATAGGCTGGAACGGTTGTACATGTCATTGGTTTGAGTTTGTCATTTCCATTATATTATTTTTCCCAACAGTTCAGTACCATGTTTTTTTAGGTTTTGGCTACGAATTACTTGCAGGTTCAAGTTTTCATCAAAATTTTGTGTTGTAAACTGTTCATAAGTTGGGAATTCCTTGTAATTGCATTCATAAACACTCATAAAGTACTAGTTAACTAAGCCTCTTAGCAGCGGATGATCAACAACAGTAACAAAATACATGGAAATTGAGGTTGAAGAGGAGAACCAAAAACAACAAAATTAAAGATGCATGCATCTGCCAACCAGACATTGAGGCAAATACAGTGGTAAAATAAATGACACTTGAAAATGAAAACAAGCAGTCATTTTTCGCAGTGATGAAAATCCTACAATATTAAACCATACTCGTGGATCTCTGAGTAGTAAAGAAGGATCATCAAAACAACCTCGCATCAAAGATTTGCACAGTCAAAAACAAGCTCCTCGGAGATTCTCTGCACTTACAAAAGCATTTAGTCATTTAGAAGATTTGCCACCCTTCAACAAGTATTACTGAACTCGATAACCTTCAACGCATGCAGAGCAAAACCAATAACTCAATAAGGTATGTATGAACCTGAACTTCCATAACTATCGAACACACGCATAAGAAATGTCCAACTTTTAAAGAAACTTACCTGAAAGCTTGGCACGCCTGAAATTAGTACGTACAAGATTTGCACCAATAAATGAGACTCCGACAATTTTTGCATCAGTAAAAATAGCTTCCAGCATATGTGAACCAGAAAATGTGCCACCCCGATATTTGCATTGTGAAATTTAGCCCTTGCAAGGTTCGCATTCCAGAACGATACATTTCGGAGACGAGCATAACTGAAATCCATATCTTCCAAGTCCAGTTTTGATAGATCAATGCCAGCAAGAGTAACACCTCTAAACCTTCTTGACGATGGCATACTTTTTATGACCTCAAATCGAGTAAAGTCACTGATCTGTGTTCCCTCCATCGGACCTCGCAACTGAAAGTAATCTACGTCTTTTAAAAGTTGTTTGTTCTGATGAGCTTCTAAAGCAGCAGGAACATGACCATCTCTTAACCGGTTCAGAATATACCCGAAATAATCACCATCTCTGTCAATCAAAACACAACCATCTTCATGGTTCAAAGGGTGACGACCACTAAACATTGCAGCAAGCAATGATTCAGGATCGTGGAGAGCAAGTGTAGCAGTAGTAGTCCAGAAAACCTTTCCTCCAACATTGAGGCGAACCCATGATGAGGAACGATCACCCTCCATCAATTATTTCTTCAAAACTTGGAGGAATCAAGAAGCAAGTCTTAGCTAGCATCGAACCCTTGGTCATTGTTTTGAAACTCAAAGATTGGAACCAAGGATCTTATAACCTGAAAATGTAATATATGAAGAGTTAAAAACGTATCACATGAATATATAATAAAGAAAATGTTGGAGAGCAGAGATTTTATATCAGAAAAGTGATAAATAAAATACAACATATCTGTGGGTGAATTATTCTTATTGTACCGAGACCTTTTGTAGATAAAACTCAACACCTTTAAGGTGATTAAGTTAGGACAATATCAGTATAAGGATGATCCACGAACAACGCTTGTCTCTCACACTTTGACATAAAATGATCTACACCCAAACAAGGACGAAATAGAAGAACACGCAAATGATCTAAATCACTAACCATAATTAACACAAATCTACAATAATAAATTTTATTATTTTCTTACTACATTTTAAATTAATCTGTTCCAAAAAGAAAACAATTTCATGATTTCTGACAAAACCTTTCAACTCCCACAAGTCCACAACCACCACTGCCAATACCAAGCTTATACTCCTCCACCTCTAGACCTGTAAATGGATCGAATCCGGATGGATCAGATTGACCAGAATCCAGATCCGTAATAGAAACTTTAGATATGGATCTGACCCGTTATCTGCCGGATCTTTAATAGCTCGATCCAAATTCAGATCCGGCAGGTTAATGGATACCCGACCCGTTAATCTGATCCATAATAAATATTTCAACTTTTGATAATAATTTATAGTTTTATCATAAAACATTGATGGAATTTTATAAGAAAATAAAGGTTTACATCAAAAGTTAAATTACATGCCTAAAATACTCATTAATGGTACACTAATATAATTAAAATACTTGATCTCTAATGTTTTTACCATAGATACATAGGTATTAACAACCTTCAACTTTATCAAATCATACTTTAGAGACAATTTAGATATGAATGTTTAGATTATCTAGATAATTATCATATTACTTAATATTTATTGCAAGATTTACAATAATTTCTTGCAAGATTTCCAATAATTTCTTGCAAGATTTACTTCTTACCTTGCATGGTTAGTCCAATTAAGACAGACATTAGCCTAGATTGTTACTATGCATGCATCATAAACATTTTGAGACTTATAGACTAATTATATAATGGTCCAAATTTACTATAAATCTCAAGTCTACTTTATTTATTGTTGAAATTTTTTGTGGATACTGATAAAGTAGTATGAGGTTCAACTCCAAAACTAATTGGCAATGGAAAGAGTAGCTCAAACCCTTATAAACCCACAGACGAGGTCTTATATTTCTGATGTGTGATATATATCTCAACACGTCCCCGCGCGTGTGGCGAATCTTTAAGCCTAACACGTGGACAACAACTTGGGTGGCTGTGGAGTTTGTGTGGTATTTGAGCTTCACACGTATACGTAGGTAACCCGCTCTGATACCATGATAAAGTAGTCTGAGTTCAATTACAAAACCAATCGGCAATGGAAATAGTAGCCTAAACTCTTATAAATCCACATGTGAGGTCTTATATTCATGATGTGAGATTTATATCTCAACAGATACGTTTAAGAAATTTGACCCTCCTATATAAAGTTTCTGGTTACACCACTAGGACAAGACCAATATTTTTCTAGTTGAGAAGATCTGTAGTGACGAGTTTCTTTGACCGGAAAACTTGATGGTTAGAGACTGAATTTGTTCTGCATTTTGTCGGCATTTTGTGTAAATCATCAGGGAATGAAGACGGTGATGATGAAGATGATTAAATTTAGATGTCTTCTTTTCATTTTGCAAGTTATATATAAGTTTCCTTACAACAAATTTGCTGGGTTTTTGAAGAAGTGGGTTACTGGGTTTGAAGTGTTCGAAAACAAGGGGTGTTTGACATGCCATCTTTTAATATGAATCAGATTCAAAACAAATTTTATTTAAGTTTTTATTAGAATTCAATAAGAAATAAAAAAATTGTTACTAAAAATAGTATAATTTTGGTATTATTCTATGAGTGTTATTAATCATGGTTAGATTGATTTAACATAATGGGTGTGTGTCAGTTTTTTAGATGGGTGGGACTGGGAATGAAGGTGGGAAAATAAGTGCATCTTTCTTTCCTAATACTAATTAAGACAGTGTTAAACAAGGAGTGCAAAACAACTACTCCCATGTTTAATATCAGTAATAAAATAAATGGACTTACGTTAGACCGTGTTTTTCAGTTTGTCCGGTGCTAGTGTGAATACTCCATTTTGACGCCCCTAGCTAACACCATATCTCTCATCATTCCTCTCTCAGTTTCTCTCTACTATTTTTCGGATCTCAGCTTTGTGGTAGCTATTTTGTTCAGTTTCAAAGCCTTGTACACTGAAATGCAACCAGTACAAATATAATTGCGTAGACTGATCAATTTTAATTTCTTCTCCCCACAACTTTTAAAAATCTGATTTTGTTTATCAATCATCTATTGCAGATTATGCTTCATCTGGTAAGAAATGCAGTAGTTATGTAGAAATGCAGTAGTCATGTTGCTGAAAAGTGCCTCAAGCAGTGCATTAGCAAACATGAAAGATCACTATTTTGATTTTAATCTCATCTAACACCACAGTATTAATATAAATTAAGACAGTCCATGAGGCCAGTACAGTTTTAAAAATTTATGAGGTGTACTCGTGTCCTGCGCTGGGTTTGGTGCAGCTGGGCTTATAAGATATAAACTGATTTTACTTTTTTGCAGAGTGTTTGCAGCTTCTCCTTTTTTCCTCAACACCTTATACTTTTTTAAAAAGTAGCTTATTTTTGGACTTACCAAACATCAAAACCTTTGATGCTTAAAAGTAAAGGAGTTTATAAGCTCTCCCGAACCCAGCCTAAAGGGTGGAAAACCGAAAAATTAGCAAGTCCGGGTCTCTTTGTAGTTTGTACTGGTCCGGGTCATGTAGCAAACCCGGCCCATGAATTGACCCGAACCGTCCTCGTCCCAAATTATGTAAAACGAGCGTAGTAACCAACGCAGAGACTAGAGACGGACAGGGAACCGAAATGACGAGATTACCCTCGAGAAGTTCTTTAAGCAAAAAGAAGGGGATGCGTGTAATGCACAGAACAGAATCACAGTGAAATCGAAGGAGAAGAAGAATGGTTGGAATTCTGGATTTTTGAGGAGGAAGAAGAGGGGCAGATTCGTAATTTCGTTTGGCAGAGGAGGGGGAAGATGTCAGGAGAGGAGTACAGCGATGACACTCATCTGCTGAGATCCTCGAACGACGAGAACGGCGCCGTTTCGGCGGAGGACGACGGCGACTTGGAAGCGCAGGAGGGGAGAGTTAGCCGGAGAAGTAGCACCAGTCCGAGCAGTAGAGGCGGAGGAGTCGGTGCGTTTAAGGATCTGCTGCTGAAGCATTTGGACGGCGCCGGAGGGCTTTCCGGTCGCCAGAACAGCTTCAAGCGCCTCGATAGGGATAGGGAGAGTAATCGGAGAGGAGAAAGTAGAGAGCGGCGATCGCCGGCGCCGGTGGATCAGCTCAGGCATAGAAGTAATCATGACGCGTCGTCGGCCGGAATCGATGAGAACGATGAACTTGCCGATAGTGCTCCGCCGGAGTGGGCTTTGCTTCTGCTCGGATGCATTCTCGGCCTCGCCACCGGTCTCTTTGTTGCCGCATTTAACAAAGGGGTGAGCTTCACATTCACATTTCCCAAATCTCAGCAAAATTATGATCTTGCTTCGAATTTTATGATTATATGAAAATATGTTGATTGTTTCTGCAACACTGTATAACGGGATTGGTAGTTATGGTTAAGAAGCATGATGGTGCTTTTTGGTTGCCAAATTTCAAACGTTTTACGAAGTTTTGTATATGATAACTGTGGTTAATAGTTCAGAGTTGGAATAGGTTTTGATAGTTTGGTATTGGAAATAAAAGATTAAAGGATGGTGCTCCAATTCCCCTAAATTTTGAGTTTCTTAAGAATGACGTCTACTTCTCGGATGTTTGAAACTGTCTATTAGAGTGAAATGTAGTTGATCATTTGGACATTCTGTCGATCAATCTGGGTTTGGTATTTATGTTTGGAAGCAACAGATGAAAGATGCTGGTTTGTAGTTGCCAAACTTGTTAGTTTATGAAAAAGTGAACTTTTTTCTTGGCTTTTACCGCTTACTGTGTCTTTAGCATTCTCTAGATGAGACGTGATGATGTCAGTCACTGTAAAGGATGGTGCTTTAAGCTCTAGATTCCAGAGTATATAAGAATATGTCATATTTTTAGTTAATTCTATTCACATTTGTTGACAGCATAGTGCTCCTTTAGGTACATGTTATACATGAATGGGCCTGGGCTGGCACTCCAAATGAAGGTGCTGCGTGGCTCCGTCTGCAGAGACTGGGCGATACCTGGCATCGAATACTCTTAATACCCGTCACTGGTGGGGTTATAGTTGGCATGATGCATGGTTTACTTGAAATATTAGATCAAATAAGGCAATCCAGTTCCTCTCAGGGGCAAGGATTTGATTTACTAGCTGGAGTCTTTCCCACAATAAAGGCCGTCCAGGCAGCTATCACATTAGGTACTGGTTGTTCTTTAGGTCCTGAAGGCCCTAGTGTAGATATTGGAAAATCATGTGCCAACGGGTTCTCATTAATGATGGAAAACAACCGAGAAAGGAAGATTGCACTAGTTGCAGCAGGTGCTGCTGCTGGAATTTCTTCAGGTAACCAGGATTCCTTGTGCTGTAGTTGTTTCCAAAGATTTCATCAGTTGGTTCTGTTTATTTGTTTCTTTGTTTGCTCATACTGCACAATATTTATCAAGAAAAATCTAGTGCTGTATCACCTTCATTCCTTCAACAATAGATCTAATCCATACCTATTAAAGAAAGAAGAGTAATTTATGCTCTTCCAATATATGGAAGTATGGAACTGTTGGAATCATGAACTTCATTAGTAAATGCAATTATTTTGTCTTATGAGTCTCAGGAAAGACTTGTTATATCCATGCAATTTCAGTATAAGCACAAAAGTAGTGCATCTCAAAAGTAGTGCACAAAAGTAGTCTCGGCATTATTTGTTAGCAGTTGCTTCTGTGTAATAGTATTCAGATCATCAATTACAAGCATGATGGTTCTGAGTTGGAAATTCTTTAATAGGTATCTCATACTGTGATTCTAAGTTAGAGTAAAATGACAATGGAATCAATGTAACAAACTCCTAATCAGTATCACTATAACATGCATGGCTGAATGAATGGCATGAATACTTGCTGTGTTTTGCTACAATAACAGGGTGATAATAAGTATTTAATATTGTCTCTTTGTGTAGTTCTGCTTCTTCAATTTATGTTAACAATGGCACCAAGAGATGCAACGTTTTAGGATTTCGTTCTTCTCTTCAGGATTTAATGCGGCAGTTGCTGGTTGTTTCTTTGCTATTGAAACGGTGCTAAGGCCACTTCGAGCAGAGAACTCGCCTCCTTTTACTACCGCAATGATTATATTGGCTTCTGTTGTATCCTCCACAGTATCTAATGTTTTACTTGGGACACAATCAGCCTTTACGGTGCCCATTTACGATTTGAAATCTGCTGCTGGTAATGAACCTTGCCTCTCTGTTTTATTTAAGCCCCCGTCTTTAGTAAATGTACACTTTATGTTCAATCTATTTGTATATGCAACATTTGATTGTATCCCAAAGTGGCAACCTGATGGTGGGGGAGAATCACCTTGAATAATATTTGGTAATTTGGTTCAGCTACTTCTTAATTATGAAGTTGAATTATCCAAAAAGCAGGACAACTATGCTTTCCAACTGTTGTCTTGCACAACATTTTGTAGGTTGTAATAAATTATTTGTGGACGTATCTATTTTACAGTAGTTTTATCTGTTCTATTTTATGTTACCATGCAGAATTACCCCTCTACCTTATATTGGGCATGCTATGTGGTGCTGTGAGTGTAGTCTTCAATCGCCTGGTTGCTTGGTTCACAAAGTTTTTTGATTATATCAAGGAAAGATTTGGCCTTCCTGCAGTTGCATGCCCTGCTTTAGGTGGATTAGGAGCTGGGTTGATTGCTCTCAGGTATCCGGGAATTCTGTACTGGGGTTTCACAAATGTTGAAGAAATCCTGCATACTGGAAAGACTGCTTCGGCTCCTGGAATCTGGCTGTTAACTCAATTAGCAGCAGCCAAAGTCGTAGCAACAGCTTTATGCAAGGGTTCTGGGCTTGTAGGTGGACTTTATGCACCAAGCTTGATGATTGGGGCTGCAGTTGGTGCTGTATTTGGGGGTTCAGCGGCAGAATTGATTAATTCAGCAATTCCAGGAAATGCTGCTGTTGCTCAGCCACAGGCATATGCACTGGTATAGTTCATTGTAACAAGCTCCTTTTGTAGTAATGGTCAACGGATTCTGAGATGACTAACATGCTCTAAAATTTTGGCAGGTGGGAATGGCTGCTATGCTGGCTTCAGTTTGTTCAGTCCCACTGACGTCAGTTCTCCTTCTGTTTGAACTGACAAAAGACTACCGAATATTGCTTCCTCTCATGGTAATTCTTCTATTGTTTTGCTTCGGCATTACTGGATTTATTTGCAATATTGCTTGAACAGTTTAAAATAGTTAGAGTCAGTTAAAGTGCATTACTCAAATCATTTCCCAGTTTTGAATGGGGGAAAGTGGGCACATTGTCTAGACTTGTGAAGCTTTGCATGCTTATGTTGTTTATCTTCGTGTGCAAGTAGGGGGCTGTTGGATTGGCAATATGGGTTCCCTCTGTAGTAAACCAGGGCAAGGAGACTGACGTGTCTGATACACGGAATTCTGCAAGAGGTTACTCTTCTGTTTCAGCTGCTGAAGAGAAAGATGAAGGTATTTGGAGACAACATGATAGTGGAGATGATCTGGAACTGTCTGTAATGGGAAACACTTCTGATTCTGAATTAACTGAAGAAATGCTTCTGGAAAATCTGAAGGTTTCCCACTCTCTCTCTCTCTCTCTCACACACACACACATACAGATTTCTTTATACAATTGCAGGCTCTCTTGTCAGCTTTTGATTGATTTCTCTTAACCTGTCTTATTCAATTTTTGCACTGTTAGGTTTCGCGGGCCATGTCAACAAATTATGTTAAAGTTTCTCTGACCGTAACTATACAAGAGGCAATTAAATCCATGCATGATAATCATCGGAATTGTGTGTTAGTAGTTGATGATGAAGATTTTCTAGGGGGAATATTGACATATGGCGATATTAGACGGTTTCAATCAAGAACGTCACCTGATACGTTGGAGAGCGAATCTAGATTTCTGGATGTACGTGATGACATATATGCATATCCATGACCATATATCATCTACTTCTAGTACTCTGCTTTAGTATAATTTGTTGCATATAATTTCTAGTATAACAGCTCATAGTTTCCTAATGATAATTTGTTTCTTTACAGGACAATGCCTGTCTTGTTTCCTCTATATGTACTCGAGAAATCAGCTTTCACGGGCGAACCCGAGGTCTATTAACCTGTTATCCAGACACAGGTTTATTAATGGCAAAGGAGCTAATGGAGGCCAAAGATATCAAGCAGTTGCCTGTGGTTAAGCGTGGCAGACAACCACCGAAAGAAATAAGGCGGAGACTTATTGCTATTCTACATTATGATTCAATCTTGAAGTGTCTCAGGTCAGGTTTGCATTAAATTATCGATTATATTTGTTGCCTGTCTCTGGTCTCTAACCGTACTGAGAATCTTCCTGTTAACCTCATTGAAGTAGAAAAATCCTTAATTGTAGAATATAACGCCTTAATCACATATTATTAAACTTGATTGAATCCCTATTTGCCAATTCGCTCTATATTTTCTAGTCTTTTTTGTATTTTGCTCATAGAACTAATAGAAGTGTATCCTTATGAGATGTAATTTGAATTTCCTTCCTCTTTATCTTATTTCTTTCTTTAACTAAATGCAAGTTACCCTCTATTACTAGTTCAGATACGTCTTTGTTGGACTTAACTCTCATTTAGGATGATATTCGTTGTTTATACAGGGAGGAGATAAATCACAGGAAATCAATTCATCAGCATAGAAAAGAGAATCTTGACGACATAACAAATGGCCATTAATTTCAGCAGCAGAGCTGTCACCAAACCTTAATGTGTGACGGCCACTGCAAAAGAGAAACCGAAATCTGCCAACAGTGGAGAGCTCTCTGAGTTGTTTTTCTTTTTCGATGTTTGGATTATGACTTGCAAATGAGGTTGATAATGAAGTATATATTCCCAGGCCCTTCATTTGAAGGTTCGAGTTTCTTCATGGGTTTTTTCTGGTACCACATTCTTTTGGGCAACCAAGTAAATTAATTTGCTTTTTGGTCAGACCTGGCAAATCAAGTATTGTGTATGGAAGATGCAATTGATATGGATTGTAACTCACGGTGAAAAATGCAAAATACAAATTATAGGTTGAATCAAAAGAATTCCAATCACTTGTTTAAATTGTCCTGTGTTTTAAATCTATTATGAGTATGATCTTTACATAGATTTACATATTACTGACAGGATCTGAAAGCAACTATACTACCAAGTGAGATCACCTAGCTATGACTAACCTGTCTTTGATGCCTATGAATGGTCTAGTCTTGAAATTTCTATTCTCTGGTTTCTTGAAGGAGCCTCTACTTTTGTTTAGTGATGGCTGTCGATAACCTTGATTAGTTTTATGCCATGTTTTTGGATACTGTGTATCACAATATTCTTCAAACTGTGTTCTTTTACGGTATCCATTTGGATTTGCTGATGCTTTATTCTGGTTAATAGTTATGATTGACCTCTTCTCATCAAACTCTCTGACGCCTAAGAATGGTCTGGTCTTGAAATTTCTATTCTGTGGTTCCTTGAAGGAGCCTGTACTTTTACGTAGGGATGGCTGTCGATAACCTTGATCATCTTTGTGCCATTTCTCTGGATACTGTGTACCACAAACTTCAAACTTTTCTTTTACGGTATCCGCCATTTGGGTCTGCTGATGCTTGATTCTGGTTATTGAAAGAAAGAATATGTCGAATAATTTGTTTTGCTCAAGTTATTCAGGTTTTGTGTTTCATAGTGTTGTCTTCTTTGATGGTGGTCATTAGGGTTTGCTAATGCGTCACTAAGTTTCTCAATTAATGGATTGAAACCCTTAAACGACATCCTACCTCTAACAGCTGCTGGTTTGGGGCCACCTTCTATTACGACCATGCCAGATATCTGCTTGGTTGGATAGGAACAGCAGAGGGCAAAGCAAAGCCCCCAACACCACCAGCATCAATTTTGACTTCTTCGCCTTGCTTCTTCACCATCTCCTCTCTCTGAATTGCCCTCTACATGAACGTCAAGTTCATCAAACAGCTAGAAAGCTGTATCGTCGCCATTGCACTTCTGGGTTTTCTCTAGAAGCTGACTGAAGGATAGCTGAACTGTGAATGAAAGAAGTCAAAGAATGCTTGTATAAGGTGTAGGATTAGAATTCCTGGACCCATGTGGATTCCTATATTAGCATTTGGACCCTAGTACCTCATCGTAATCCTCTTAATATTGAGACTCATTTTTCTTTTGTTCTTTTTTCCTTTTTTACGGTAAGATTTTTTTTTGAATTAAGGGCTGGTGCGCCTGTTCTTAAATCTTGATTAATGAAACTATCGAATACAAGGAGTGACATTAAGCTTAAACCTCTGATTGCAAAGACCTGAAATAATATCAGAAATCTCTAGAATACACTTGCACTCAACTAGGCACCAACTAGCAAATAAGAGTACTGCTCTAATGACGGCTACCTTTGCTTTCAGAAAATGGTGACATCTTGGAAAGTTTAGTAGATATGTAACACACTTACACATCTAATCAGCTTCTCAGCTATGTTGTCGTCAGAAGATAAATCCGACGACACTCAGCTTCATCCTGCCACTAGGCAACAACGACCATTTGACGAAGTAAGAAGCTCACCGCCTACCTAGAGCAGACAAGGCACATTGAGTGCCAACACCGAAGCACACTTACCCCTACAACACTATTGCAGGAGCTTATTCCTCCCCTGAGGCGCCAAATAACTAAACAACAAAATGAAAACTCAACAAAAAAAAGACCAATGCAGGTGCCAAAAAATGATCCCAACTCCTTATTCCAGCCTAATACAGGCCAACTGACATCACCCAAACATAAAAACATAGACCAGTCGATCTATCTCCTCCGGCCCAAGGTAGAAACCGAGCCACTCCGCCATCATCACCCCCATCTCGCCGGCAATGAGCCGCCCTGAAACCGCCATCTCAGCAGAGCAATGTAGTTCTTATTCCACAGAGCAATGCAAAATGCTATTGGATCAGCTGTGGATACATTTTCCTTAAGATTCCTGAGTGTTGGCAGTGTATCTATGTTTACAAATGGACCTCTCTTCACATAGGGTGTCAATTTCTCTCCGCCTTAGTTTTAGTTTCCAAGTCAGAATAGTCTGAGGAATAGCCCTCTATAAATAAATACACCCTCTAGTTAATTGCTATAGTATTCTTCATTCATTCACAATCATCAATCAACCTTAAGTACCTCATGGCTGCCAGTGACCATAATGGCTTAGTCTGGACATCATCAATTTCGAAGAAACCTCCAAAACTCTACAGACTAAGCATCAAATCGTTTTCAAGTCTAACATCAGAGGAGAAGTATGAGTCGAGCGAGTTTGAGGCCGGAGGATACAAGTGGAAGCTAGTGCTCTTCCCCAATGTAAACAAGAACCGTGTTGTGAAAGATCACATCTCTCTCTAGAAAATGGGTGGACGAAAAGCAATAAAACCCAGCAAGATTGTAACAACTGGTTACAAGTTGATTTTTCTTGATCGGCACAAGGGGGAAAAGAGCTACCTTGTTTCTGAAGATTACTATGAGGAGGAGAAGTACTGTTTTTATCGGACAATTGTTGGTGGCGTGGCGGGCTTTGATAGATTCATCCCTCTTAAAGAATTTAGTGATGCATCCAATGGTAATCTCATCGACGACAAATGTGAGTTTGGAGCAGAGGTCTTTGTTTCTGAAACGTCAAGAAAAAGCAAAGGCCGGAGAGTGTGTATTCATGAACCTCAACACTACTATGGCCAAGCATGTTTGGTATGTTACCTCTAAATGATAGCCGATGGATCTAATAAGTCGAAACCATTCACTCTTGAAACCTCAATGCTTGGAAAGGTTTGCTGAAGAAGAGTGGTGTCATCAATATACATAATGGAGGCGAAAGTTACTTATGAAGTCACAAAAGAAATGGATGAAGAACAGAACAAATTTCCATCTTAATGGGAAAAAGGAATCTTCTCGTAAGTGTGGTACCTAGATTGTCTAAATTTTAGTAGTCACATCAGTAAACCTAACATGCACGCATACCAATGTTTCAAAAGATTAAGACGTAACCGAGACTTTATCGGGAGAGCCTCCTCAAGGCGTAAGCCTTACAACATATGAGACATACAACTCTACATGCAGTTTCTATACTAACTACAACCAAAACTAGAGCATTCTAGGTTTGTTTTCTGCACAAGTAAGCCTATAATTGGATCAGCTTCACATAATAATTTGGTTCATACCTTACTTGTTCAGCAAACAATCTCATATGACATGTGCTGAGCCTTGAAAACCTTTTGTGAATTCTATAATCATCCCCGAATCTATAAATCAAATATACTAAACAAAAACCAATCAACAATCTTTATACATGAAACTCCAACTAAAACTAGCTATATTATATCCTTTGCGATCCTTTATACATATTCTATATAAATCAGAATTTGAACTGAGCTAAAACTCAAGCGGCACTTATCGACTTAATAGGAACATATATATCTTTTCTTATATAAGAAAGGATATGTATAATACTTATCCAATTAGTTTTAAACGCCAAAGTCAACTCCAACTTGGAGTTTAGCTATCTCAATAGTTTAATTGGCATAGTTGCTTTGTTCTTCATTCTCTTCTTTTCTCATCTTTATCATGTATCTGCACGGAATGCCCTCCTTGGCTCTGATCAAGCCAAGATTGAGTGAGATGACGAGAAAACTGCTGAGATGAAAAAACGACTGTAAAGGTGACTCTTTTTTCTGTGCGCCTCGAGCTTTTTGAGCCTCAAGGCTCGCCTAGGACGCGCTTTTTAATACATTGATGCATACTTCTGAGCTGAAAAAGAAAATACGTATAGACAATGACACTACCTTGCTTGTTGGACTAAGAAAGAAAGACCCTGATTCGCCAAGAGGCTTGAAAGCAAATGAGGAAGTCATGTCCTCAAATAAATTAGCTTTATCAGCAGCCTCTGTCATCAATGTGGAATTCCTGCCATGACCATTTGAGACAAATGGAAATTTTCCAGTTGTTGGAGAAGACAGGAGAGTCCAGCAGTGTGGTTGGACTGAGACCAGGGGGTATTGCCAGATATGGAGATCGAAAATCAGAATTAAGTGAAAGCTCGGAAGATCTCATGCTTTCTGTATTCAACCGGGGAGCATTAAAACCAGCTCTGGCTGCAATCCTTTCCACAAGTCCCCCACGTATTCTGAAATGAACCCATTTCAGCTATTTCATCACTGGTACCATTTCCTTGCAACGGATTCTTTCCGTTGGTACTTCCTTCTCGAGACCCCAGGAACAAATCCTCAGCTCTATTACTGATAGGAGATTCCAAGAATGGCCATGAGCCAAAGCCATCAACTAACATTGAAGAGACGAAGTCTCTTGGGCTTGGACTCAGAGGCACCCAGTCTCTGATTGTAGCAACATTATCATCCATACCAGCCATGAATCTTAAGCCCGTCAGCTGCTACCAGCTCAATAGCTGCTCAACTCGATGCACCAAGATCAAAAACCTGAACGCTTTACGATAAATGCAGATTAAAACAAATCCATTTTAGATCCACATGATTTGCAAAGAGCATGCATAATTTTTTTTAGGAAACCAATACCAAAAATGAACAATCTGAGTCGAACTTCTATTTCCCCGCAGAGGAACATCACAAGCCGAAAAAAGAACAAAACCTTCGGTTTTAGCTTTCAATTATACAAGCATCTAAGTTTCTCTTTTGGAAAAACAAAAACAAAAGAAGCATAATACACTTTGTCCTTTTCTATCATTTCTCATGGGCTGGCAATTCTCAAGTATAAACTCGAGTTTCATATCAAATTCAGACGCCACCACAATTATTATCAGAATAATTATCATTGGGGGAGACAACCAAACAACATTTTTGTTCTCAGGATACATTTAACACGAAAAGTAGGGAGAAACGAAAACAGACAACTCTTAATTCATCTCCATAATTGGTAATGAATAAGATTAATAAGGCCACTCATAAAATTCCAACCAAGAAGGCAGGTTCATATTTTTAACTGGAGAAACGTTACAAAAACACATTTTCAAATTCAATGAATTACCAAAAAGGGAATTACATTTCACTCATTGAACATGAATCAGATAAGACCCAGTTTGTTTGATCTTGACATCCATGAAGATCCAAGCATGAGAAAAACTGAAAACTGATGAGCACCCTCAATTCCCAAAATAGGAAAAAGGTCATGAATTTACGTGGCATTCATTGAGGAAAAAAACCCGTGTTACAGAATTCAGAGAAGGGTATAGGGGTCACAGCAATTATCATTATCCTTATTTGGAGAAGAACATAAATAAAAAAAAAGTGAGGTACCTGAAGTTTTTAGCAGGGAAGAGGCATTAGTGTCAGACACATAAGAAATCCTCAAAATTGAGTTGAGAGACACAATATAGAAATAGTGCAAAAAAGCAAAGCTTGGACATGGAGAAAGGAAAAAATAACAAATGATTAGAAGATGATTACCTGAGTGATTAAGAGTCAAGGCCCAGATGATATTGAAGAAGGCCAAAGACCAAAAACTCCTCCTTTGACCACCACGACTACCCACTAACCTCCCAAACCCACCCCTCTACCCCTCAAACACCCAAAGATCTCTTTTTTATGTCAAATTTTATATCTTTCTATTCAATCAGACGAACCCTAGAAAAGGATACCAATGAATTGACGGTTTCAGTCACTATAATACGCAATTCGTATACAGTATGAATAAAAGTACACACATTTTTCATTGCATAAATCAAATTTTACAAGGAAACCATGTTTTAGCTTAGACTACGTAATGACCAAAAGACATTCCTTTGAAGCTTTTCTGAAGTTTTAAGTTTAAGATTTGGTTCAATTTAAGTTTTCATACCAAAATTTAGAACTTAGAATCGATAAGTTTTTGTCACCAATCAAAATATTAAACTTGAAGAAGAGGCTCAAAACAAAAGAAAATTGATACAAATCGGTCCAAAGATTCCACGTTTTATGTTGATTACATCATAAGACAAGGGTTAGTGTATATATGAACAAGAAATTTTATGATTGCAAATTTCATAGGAAGAAGACAATTAGCAAGCACAACATTGTAACGTCTCGCACCTAAAAGTTACATTTTCACAGTGGTTTATGAGTTACCGAGAGCTTTTAACGGTGACGGTAATTTAATAAGTTATCGCTCGAGTTTATTTTTTCAAGTTTTCTAAACTCTTCAAATTTCTCATTTAATGACTCGATGTTGTAGTAGGTGTCGACACGAGTCTCCCGGTATTTTCAGATTATTTTTCAGAGCTTTCGGCTATTTTCTATGAATTTTCGAAGTTTCTAGTAATTTTTAATTACCATTCTGGTAAATAAATTTTACCATTTAACTAATTACTTTTAACATCCATAAATCTAGACCCTTGGATCTTTCCCAGATTTAATCAGGACCTTCTAATCCTCTATAAATAGAGGGTGAGTTTTGACTCTGTCAAAACTCCCCTACTCGGCCACCATCGATCGGCACACCACCTCTAAAACACTTCTCTCACTCTCCTCTACAAAACCCAGTCACTCAATCCGAGATTCATCAATCGACGACGGAGATCAGCCGAGGAGAAGCTCGGCTGTGTTCGCCGTTTTCCAGTGACTCAGGCGGCGATTCGACAGTTGGAGGTGATTTTCTTGTTTCTCCTCTCTTCTTCTTATTTCCTTGTACCTGATTCTCTGATTTGAAGCCTTAATCGAAAATCCCTCTTTTACTATTTTTTTTGGGTTTTCGCTCGGGCTTCTCCGCTACCTTCTCTTCGGCTTCTAACGATTTCGGCGAGTTCAAGGGTTCCTTTAAGTGTTCTGGTGGATCTCCGAACATGTGTTGGTGACATTTGGGTGGCAGCTACACGTGTCCTCCAACTAGGCAGGTTACTGCAGGTTGTAATCTCGGCCAAGGCTATTTAAGGGTTATTGGGAGTGTTATATGATTGCTGGTGTGTGGTCTGAATCAATGGAAGATTGAGTGGTTCTCTGATGAAGCAGTTTTTGTGATTCTAAGCCGAGACAGAGGGGTTGCTGATGAGGAGAGGATCCACTATTCTTTTGATAGTCTTCTGGTTTGGGATTCGGTCAAGTGATGAAGAGCTTTGGCCTTCGTCTAGTTCCTTGTCTTTGGAAGCGAAAGGAAGGACAAGCTGCAGTGATTGTGTTTAGACAAATTGGAGGTGAAGATCTTGGTTCACTTTTCTATTCTGTTATAGTATTTTCCGAGTTGTGGGTTGTGGAGTTGTTGTTGTTGTTTGTTTGCTGATATGTCGATAACTTGGTAAAATTAATGGAGCTACGGCGAAGCCATGACCATTTTCTGACAAGATTGCCGGAATCCGGCGGAATATTCCGGCAACTTGCCGAAATCTGACGAATCAGCAGTTTTTCCGGCCGTGAGTCGAAGAGGTAGAAATCATTTTCCCCGATAACCTTAAATTAGTAAAGTGTCCGTTAATTCGTGAATCAGGCTAATTACGGAAAACTTGCCTTAAATAGGAAGTTTTCATTTTGGGAAACTTCCCTTTTTGGAAAGTTTCCATTTTTGGAAGTTGACCGTTAAAAAGAAAAGTCAACCTTAGTTAACCGGTAAAAATAAGCCAATCGAATCTTTAAACGAGAATCTGGTCAACTCAGGAATCTTGATCAAAAATTGAGTTGATCTTGTTAATTAATTGGATAATTTCTTACCTGTTATATTGACTCACAATCCGTAAATTGGTTAAGAGGTTGATTGGGTGTCTATAGTACATCCACAAATTACTATGTGTTACCTAACGTCAAATGATTTATTAAAGAAAATACATGTGTTAAGGTGGCTGAATCGGAAACCAAATTTCGAGTCCATAATCGGAAATAAGCTTATTAGTAGAAAAGTTGTTAAAAATAAAGGATTTTGGTCAACTCCTGGTCAAGCTATGAATTCCTAGTCAAACTAGGAAAAGTACAAGTCAACGGTATTAAAGACTGATATGTTGGATTAATTGTACATTTTTTGGTCGAACGTGAGACGGACTCGACCATGTGGGTATTTAGAAGTTGCGCTCGAGGGGCTTTCCAAGCAGTGAGGATGTCGCATTAAGTACTGTGAGTGGACCTTTGTTTTGAATTAATGCACGTCATGTCTTTATGCTAAACAATATGATTTTTATTAACTTAATTAGCCGGTGGGGCTAGGAATGAGGGTTGCTCCTCTTCCGTAAGCCCCTATGTTATGTTGGCTGAAATCAGTGTTTTATTGTTCAAATTTGGAATGCATTGTTTTATGGCCATAGATTTGAGGACGGTCGGGGAACCGTGCCTTATGCATGAGATGCACGTTTTAATTTACTGGGGAGCAGTCATATAATAATGACTTTTCGTACTTGCTTGTTTTTATCACCAAGAAGGGTCGTCATATATATAAAGATGCTAGCTAGAAAACGATGGAAGGGAGATGAAGATAACATGCTAATATATATTTTGTTCTTATTAGGCTGGGTTGGGAAGAGCTTATAAGCTCCTTTGCTTTTAAGCACCAAAGGTTTTGGTGTTTGGTAAGTCCAAAAATAAGCTACTTCTTAAAAAAGTATAAAGTGTTTTGAGGGAAAAAGAAGAAGCTGCAAACACTCACCTTTTGCTTATAAGCTAAAAATCAGCTTATATCTTATAAGCTCAGCTGCACCAAACTCAGCCTTAGTCTATCATTAGCCATCTTTTATTTATTGATATTGTGTATATTGCAAATGAATGAATATGAATTTAAAATTAAATATAAAATTGAATAGAATGAACAAGACAAATATGAAATTGTAAAAAAAATATGTAGGATGAGAAGAGAATGTAGTTTGAACAAAGTAAAAATGAAATAAACAAATAAATTGAGGATGAATAAAGTAGAATTAAGAAAAAGGTATTTTAGGTGTTGTAAATAAATGAACAAAGTAGACTAACAATAAATAATTTATAAATGGGGTGTGAAGAGAATGTAAGGTGAATAAAGTGAATTGTGGAGTGACAATAGACGCACCCTTCAAGTTATATAACAAATTGTTTTTAGTACATGCATGAAATAAAAACAGAGAAGAAACCATCAATGAACTATGATTAGCTGATAACGGTCATTATACCGTTAGTTTTACATAATCAAACTAAATTGTGTATTCATTAAAACATAGTTCATTGATGGCTCCTTCTCTATTTTTATTTTATGCATGTACTAAAACTCAATTTGTTGAATAACTTGAATTTGAGTGATTTTTTAAACCAAACATTCAAATGTTTAACTCCCTTCTCTCTACCAGTTTCTTCAGATCCAATCTGATCCTCATTCCCCTCTCTCTACCTGGATCTTGATCAGTTCTTGATCCAGATTTAGCTGGTGAGTAGAGGAAGATCCTCCTCTACCCTTCTGGTAGAACCTCCTACCCTAGAGATACTTTGACCTAGTCTCCTTCACATTTGTTGTTCATTTATCACTCACTCCCTCACCTGCTCTCACTTCCATGTACGTTACTTTTATACTTCGCCCCCCCTTCCCATCAATCATTCAAACTGGTACCACAATATCCAGGCTCATACGAACCCTTGCATTCATGTGAGTTGAACATATCAAGAACACATGCACACTAACCACATGTAAGCACACTAACGAATTCAAATGATTCCGTTCTTCGTTTCGAAACCAAAATTTTAGGTTTTGATTCATCCTTTAATGTCGTTCTTTATTTAATTCGTGAGTTTTTATCTTGGTGTTTGATTCTTACGGTTGTTAGAGAATATAAAAGTTACATAATCTTGCTAGGTAAAGTTCAAGTCGTCCTGTTAAACATGCTCTTAGCTTCATATATACAATTGGTCTTGCCGTATTGGTGATGTGTTTGTCACATAATATCAAAGGAACTAAAGTATGAGTTATCAAGAATGAACTCATGATAATGAATTGATGAACCTCAGAATCAAGAGGACAACCTGACAACCTTGATTGATGTTGATCCCCATAACATATAGAACTCATGCCAAACATTTCTTGATTACGTAAGTGTATGTGTTTAGCTAGCTAGCTGATGCAAGACAAGATTGCCAAAATTAAAAAAAAATCTTAAAAAGAAAGAAACGTCATTTTATGAAGGATGAAATTCTAGCCAAAATCACTAGCACATATAGGAGATACTAAATTGAAGCTTAGGACTCAGAGTCATCTAACACATGATCTGCATAAGTCAGGGTCACACAGAAGGAGTTGCATGGATTAACAAATGGGGTAAAATCCAAGTTAACCAACTGAGTCAGAAGAACACAGTTGGTCAGTTGGGGGAGAAAACCTGTGTTCTTGTCAGGCCAGTATGAAGCTCTCTGTGTCTACTCAAATACTAATGAGTGAGTTAACAGTAGTACTAGTCAGTAGTGGACCTCTGCACATATGTTGCAATTTAGTTTCTTCCTGCTAAAGCAGAGCCTACCGCTCAAAGGCCAGTCACAATCTCTTGCTACTTTGAGAAATTTTATCCTCCCGGAGGAACATCTCTCAATTCTCAACTGCTGTTTTGGGCTGAGATATCACAAACTCTTGAAGACCCAGCTGCTGCTTTGGGTTCTGGCACTGTCCCTATATCAATTACAATTTTCGGTTTTTAGTTTTCTACTTCTTCTCTTCAGAGTCGAAATGGTTCTAATTACCAAAAACGACCTTAGTGCTCCGAGTGCATCCATGCACCAGATTGTCTTGCTCCATAGAGAAAGCTCTAGTCATCTAGTGTTTGACAGGAAGCATGGAACTGGTATAAACATTGAGATCACAGATGCAGAATGGATAAGTCAAGACTATATTATGAGCTATTGTAGTAACCATTTATGCATTTGTTAAACAGTAACTACTGGTCCCTAATCTTCTTTTTTATATAGTTTGAATTGAGAAGTGTATTTAAGGAGCAGAAACCGACAAGGAAATCTGCAGAAAATCCTCCAGGAAATAAGTACATGCTTAGAGAGAGCTACTAGATTCCCCAAAGTAATTAAGCTCCATGATTAAGGTAAAGTATGCCAACATCAGAAAACAATCGGATCTTGGTGATGTGATTCCCTTTTTTCGTCTCGCGAAGGCGGAAGGAAGACAAGAGGGTATGGCGAGGCCGTGGTGCTGGTGGGAGTTGGTTTCCGACAGCACGACAGTGATTACGGCGGTGGTGCGGCAGAACCGATGCAGTAGAAGGTGATGTTTTGGACCTGGCCTTGGGCCACCTCTGCTAAAGGGCTTCGGCCTAATGTTCCCATAGCTTGGGCATGGGCTTCTGCGTGGATTATACGTGCTTTTCTCTGGATTATACTCGTTTGTCGACTGGGAGGCTGTTCCTCGTATTGGTGTCAATCACCCCCTTTTTTCTTCAGATATATGGTCACTCCATACTTGAAAAATAGTTCAATTATCACCATGTACCCTAATGAGAGCTTGTGCGTCTGTACGCTTAATGTGCAGTTTGGCACTTACCAATTCGATTATGGGTGGTCACGCGTCTACAGTTATGATTTTTGTTTTGCGGTGTGGTTCTTTGTCCTCTCTCGGCAGCCACAGCTTATTCATGGTTTGGGTTTCAGTGGTAGAATGTACGATGTTGGTTTATGGAAGCTTCTCCTATGGGTTATGGGTCTCCATATGATTCGGGGATTGGGATTTAGTTGGCATCAGTCTTTCGGTCATCAATACTCTGATTTAACACTCTTTACTATCTCACAGTTACTGGCAGCGTTAGTGATAGCAATGTTAGCGAGTATAAGTGATGGATATGGTAGATTTGTTAATATTGTTGCATCTATATTTTCAGGACTTTATGTCTAAATTAATGAGCTATTGGTTTCCTATCACTCTTTCAATTTTAATCGAGTTGAGGACATATGCTCTTAGTTATTAGGATCTTTTCGGCCTTGCGTTTGCTTTTTTCCTCCCTCTTCAAAACTATCTGGTAACAACAAACAAATTGATGAAAACACGATACAAATGAATATAGTGAAATTTCACTTAAACTTCTCTGCTTCATGAAATTTGTTAGACTAAACACAACTAAACTTCAAGAAAACTATCATGTTTAGAGGCCTAATACAATAGCTATCTACTAACATGGCAGTTCAAGTTCTCACCCAAATCACCAAGTCATGTTAGAATCATAGATAGTCACTCATTAAATATGAATGCTGTGCTGATATGTTATATAGAAGGAAGCAGTTACTTAGTATAAGGATACAGAAGAGAAAGATTGCAACACCAAGGACCATTCCTGAAGCCATAGACGGCTTCTTTCCCCTAACTCTCTCTGCTGAATGTCTCTGAGAACCACACGGTGGCAGGGGTAACCCACAAAGGCCCGAGTTGTTCTCATATCTGGATGCTGGGAAAGTGGTAAGCTGACCTCCGGAAGGGATGAGGCCAGTGAGGTTGTTATTAGACACATCAAGGTCACTCAAGAAAGAGAGAGTCCCCAAAGATCCTGGGACAAAACCTTGAAGATTATTGTGCGAGAGATCCAGGACTCCAACTGCTTTCAATCCTCCAAAGCTTTCTGGAATATTTCCACCTAACATATTGTGTCCTAGATTGAAGACTTGCAAATAGGACAGTGTACCTAAGTTTGCAGGAATAGTCCCAGACAATGAATTGTAGGAAATGTCAAGGAAGATCATGCTTCCATTGCTGGTGAATGTGTAAACTGTCAACCCTGTGTAAATTCTGGTTGATGGGCAGGAATGAACCATAGGTAAACTTTCGAGTCTCTGAGGTTGGACTCCCTCAAATTCAACTAGTCCTCCTGCACCCCTGCAAGCTGTACCACCCTCATTTCTAACAAATGCAAACTGCTTCCCAGAAACAACTCCAGGAATGACTAGGCCGGCCTGGTTAGCAAGCTCTGAAGGAATAGAACCATTTAGGTTATTGCTGTTTAGGTCAAGCCAAATGAGGCTTTGACACTGGCCAAGCTCAGGTGGAATCTGACCAGACAGTGAATTATTACCCAACTGGAGTATAGCAAGCTTAAGGAGATTTCCAATACCTGAAGGGATTGCTCCTGTAAGCCGGTTGCTAGATAGAGACACCCAAATCATATTGGTACAGCTGCCAATGGACTGAGGAATGGCTCCAGAAATGAGATTATTGTTGAGAATCAGGGTTTCCAGGTTTCCTCCATTGACACAAATGCCTTCTGGGATTTCACCAGTGAGATTGTTTGCCCACATAACCAAGTCTGAAAGATTTGGCAAGGTCCAAATTTCTGAAGGAATTGCACCACTCAAACTGTTGAAACTCAGATCAATAGCTCTTAGGTTCTTGCAGTTTCCAAGTTCTGATGGGACAGTCCCGGAGAGGAAATTGTTGGCTAGAAGTATCTTTATCAAAGCTGAGGGAGCATTGGAGGAACAAAACCCTGAAGGAACATTCCCTGTGAAGAGATTAGCGCTGAGATCGAGCACTTGAAGCCGAGTACCATTGGTAATAGAGGGTGGCACTGGACCAGTTATGTTGTTGAAGGGTACATACAGATATCTCAAACTAGGAAGCTTACTCACAACAGTATTGAGGAAATTTCCTGATAGCTGGTTGCGACCAAGATTGAGAGTAACCAAAGAAGAGCATGACACAAAACTTAAAGGTAATTCACCAGTAAGAAAGTTATCAGAAAGATCAAGCTCCTGAAGTGTCCCACAGGCCTTTCCTAGATCAGCTGGAATTACACCCGAAAACTGATTACGACCCAGAAAGAGTTGCCTCAACTTCCTGAGATTTCCCAACAAAGCACCTGGAATCTTATCCTGCAACTTGTTATTAGTCAGGTTCAGTGTCTCCAAAGCTTGACAGCTGGCGAGGCTTGAAGGAAACTCATCCCCATAGAGATTATTGTGTGATAGCTTCAGCATAGTGAGGCTGCTGCACTGCCCCAAATCAAGGCTTGCAAACTGTCCAGTGAAATTGTTGCTTGAGAGATCCAAATACTTGAGAGATGCTGAGGCGCTTTCCAGGAAAGTGTTTGGTATCTCCCCAGACAAAGCATTGTATGAAAGGTCAAGTGATGTCAGATTCTTGCAAGACAAGATTGAACGACTCAGTTTTCCTGTGAGCTTGTTACCAGAAACATTGAGCAGATTCAGATTCTGGCAAGGCAACAAGGACAAATCCGAAATCCGGTTTCTAGAGATGTCAAGCTGAAGCAAAGAAGCACCGAAGCGGAAACTCCCTCCTGGGATTGAATTGCCAGAGAGGTTGACCAAGGCCAGATAATCACAACCCTCAAGAAAAGACAGAACCGGAAGAGGGGTTGTGATGTTGTTGGAGGACAAGTCAACTGTTACAAGACTACATGAGGTAATGTTGGAAACAGAAAGATCAGAAGCAGAGAAAGAATTGCCTTGCAAGTTCAGATTTTGAAGACTCGGCAAGGCTGTGAGAGTTGGAAGGTGAAGCCTTCCAATGAGACCAAAATAGGAGAGGTCAAGGGTGACAACATGGCCACCAGAGCAAGTCAGCGCGGTGGTGCGGCAGAACGGATGCAGCAGAAGTCACAAGAAACAGAAGCTATGAATTGTGTGTTGTGTATTAAACTATTCTAATAATAGGGTATTTATACAAGATACATATATTCCTAATAGGAAATTAGTAGAGAATATTACAATAATCCTTATAATATTCACAATTCTAATAACACATAGAGTGACTCATTCCAACACTCCCCCTCAAGTTGGTGCATACAGATCACAAATGCCCAACTTGCTAAGTGAGTCATGAAAAACTTTACTTGAGAGAGCTTTTGTAAGGATATCAGCCAACTGCTCCTCAGTAGGGACAAAGAGAAAGTAAATAATCTGACCATCCAACTTCTCTTTAATGAAATGCCGATCTACTTCAACGTGCTTCGTGCGATCATGTTGAACAGGATTATGAGTAATCTCAATGGCAGCCTTATTATCACAATAAAGCGGCATAGCCTTCTTTTGCCGAAACCCCAAATCCCTCAACAGGTGTCTCAACCATAACATTTCACAAAGTCCTCGAGCCATGCCTCTATACTCTGCTTCTGCGCTAGACCGAGCAACCACATTCTGCTTTTTACTTTTCCAAGTGACTAAGTTACCACCGAAAAAAGTGAAGTAACCTGAAGTAGACCTGCGGTCTGTAATATTACCAGCCCAGTCTGCATCTGTGTATCCGAAAACATCTAAATGCCAATGTCTAGAGAAAACCAATCCCTTACCAGGAGCCGACTTCAAATATCGTAGAATACGAAACACAGCTTCCATATGAGCTTCACTGGGATTATGCATAAAT
Organism: Comarum palustre; assembly: GCA_951800085.1. NCBI lineage: Eukaryota > Viridiplantae > Streptophyta > Magnoliopsida > Rosales > Rosaceae > Comarum > Comarum palustre. Next base: position 1,665,587 of record OX637587.1, read on the forward strand.
TGACTCACCACACTAACTGCATATGCCAAATCAGGTCTAGTGTGGGACAAATAAATTAACCGCCCAACCAACCTTTGATATCTCGCTTTATTCGTGGGTACATGATCCAAATACTCCGCCAACCGATGATTTTGCTCAATAGGAGTATCAGCAGGTTTACAATCAAGCATACCTGTTTCTGCTAACAAGTCTAAAACATACTTTCTCTGACTTAACACAATACAATCTTTCCCACGAGCAACTTCGATTCCCAAAAAATATTTCAAGCTGCCCAAATCTTTCATCTCAAATTCAGAAGACAACTGACCTTGCAACCTTTTAATCTCCTCAAGGTCATCACCTGTCACAACCATGTCATCTACATAAATGATCAAAGCAGTCACCTTGCCACACCGATGTTTCAGAAACAAAGTATGATCAGAATTACTCTGCCGGTAACCAATTTCCTTCATAAACTTGGTGAATCGACCAAACCACGCTCTCGGAGACTGTTTCAAGCCGTAGAGACTCTTCTTCAATTTACAGACCACCTGCTCTCCTGTAGATGTTACATATCTTGGAGGCAAATCCATATAAACTTCTTCATTCAAATCACCATGCAAGAATGCATTCTTAACATCAAATTGTTGCAAAGGCCAATCAAGGTTAGCGGCTAACGAAAGAAGTACCCGAATGGTGTTAATCTTGGCTACCGGCGCAAACGTCTCATCATAATCCACCCCATACTTCTGAGTGTAGCCTTTAGCTACTAACCTTGCTTTATACCTGTCTACCGACCCATCCAAGTTATGTTTCACAGTGTACACCCATCTACAACCAACTGTTTTCTTTCCAAAAAGGTAACGGTACCAGCTCCCATGTACAATTTTTCTCGAGTGCATCCATCTCAACTTTCATTGCGTGCGTCCACCTCTCATCGCGCATTGCATCCTGTACTTTACTAGGAAGTGATACAGAAGATAATTGATTCACAAATGCAGCATATGGTTTAGACAATCTATGAGTGGACACATAATTAGCAACATGATACTTGGCTTTTGCATTTAGTGTAGGTTCATAATGTTTGGGAGGCTGACCACGAGTTGTACGAGTGGGTAACTGTTTAATAGATACAGGACTAGACAACGAAGAAGATTCAGAAATTACCTCGGGTAATTCACGAGCTGGAGAGACCTGTGAGGGAGTGGGGAAACTGTTCACAATGTGTCCTTGATCAAACAACGGTCGATCTGGATGGAAGCTCTGGGAATTGCTCAACAGATCAACCACAAACTGTTCTTGACTAGAAACCGGATTTATGCTCTCACCAGTGACTCCCCGTGCTCTACCTTCACCAGAATGAGACAAATCGGTGCCCAGTTCTCTACCTTCACCGGAATCCATGCTCTCTGACCGGTTGCTGTGGGTCGAACAGTTGCCGAGACGAGGGCGTCCGGTCGCCTGAGTTTCTGCCCGATCCAATTGCTCGGCCGTGCGTCTATGGGTCGCCGGAATCTCTGCCCGATCTAGCTGCTCAGCCACGGGTCTATGGGTCAGTCGTCTCGGGTCAAGATCCAACTGCACGGCTACGGGTCTGCTGCTTTCTCTCGGGTCGCCGGACGTCGGTGCATCGACGGACGTGTCATCGGAAGGGGATCGGCCTGTATGTCGTGGACGGGCGGGTGCAGATGCTGACCAGTCCATAGAGGCAGAGTCAGTCGTGTTCAACTTAGTGTCTTTGTTTAACGCAGTGTTTACCAATTCTGACCTTGTTTCCTCGACCGTGGGCTTTTCAGAGGGCCCACTGAACAAATCTTCGTAATAGCATGTTTTCTCCCCCTGACAAGGAGTTGCGGGAGGTAGAAAATAGCATGTATCTTCGCTAAACGTGACATCCATGGTAGTATAGAACCTTTGAGATGGAGGGTGGTAACATTTGTAACATTTCTGTTGAGAGTCATACCCGACAAAGACACACTTAAGAGCTCTAGCATCTAACTTTGTCGTCTGATTCTTATATAGATGAACATAAGCCACACAACCAAAGACACGAGCTGAGAGAGTATTTGATGATGGAATGGAGACATATTCAGACAAAACATCAAACGGAACACGACCTTGAAGAGGAACGGATGGAAGACGATTAATTAGATGTGACGCACACAACACTGCCTCTCCCCAAAGATACTTAGGCATATTAGCACTTAAGAGGAGAAACCGAGCAATGTCCAAGAGATGCCGATTTTTCCGTTCAGACACCCCATTTTGTTCAGGGGTTTGTGGACATGAAGTCTGATGAACTATGCCATGATTTTGGAAATACTCATGAAAACGATGATTGACAAACTCCCCCCATTATCAAAACGAAAGATTTTAACACAGGCTTCATACTGAGTACGTATAAGATTATGAAATGTTGTAAAGGCTGAAAAAACACAATCTTTGGATTTAAGTAGCACAACCCAAGTTAATCGAGTAAAATCATCAATGAATAACACAAAGTATCGCATTCCAGAAAGAGTAGAGTATTTGAAAGGACCCCAGACATCCGAATGAATTAACTCAAATGGCATAGTACTAGAATGAAAACTCAAAGGATAACTAGACCTATGACGCTTAGCCAAAGCACAAGTCTCACAATGCAAGCTAGACTCACGGATTCCAAGAAACAAAGATGGCATAGACTTCTTCATAACTCCAAAAGACGGGTGACCCAAACGTCTGTGCCACAACCATAATTCACTTAAGCGGTCAGAATTCAATGTCAGGGCTAAAGGCTGTGCTGGTGCTTGTGTTGGTTCTACGTACATGTAATCCAAGTGAAACAGTCTCCCCCTCAGGTCTCCCTTGCCAATGATTACCCTGGTGCACAGATTCTGGAAAACAACATACATTGGGTAAAAGGTTACAGAACACTTATTTTGAGCACATAACTGTGATACAGACAAAAGATGATGAGATAAGGAAGGCACATAAAGCAATCATGCAGAACCATGGACGATGTAACTCGAACATACCCAATACCTAAGACTGGGAACGACGCACCATTAGCATTAGAAACATGGGATATCCGAGGGGAAGACATAGACACAAAAAATGATTTATCATAGGTCATATGGTCGGATGCTCCAGAATCAATTATCCATGTATCACTACCCATAAAGTCAGAAACATGTGAAGCAATACCAATTTTACCTCGAATTTCTTTACCTTCGACCATCTTTTCTCCCTTTTTTTTCCTTCCTTCAAATATTCAAACTACAAAAAACAAGCAGCAACCTTCTTGAGGCAATACACGGCTCCACACAACCTTGATCAATATAATCAAGATCAAGGCTCCTTCACATACACTACAAAACACCAAAGAATATAGCAAACCCCAAACAACAACAAGAACTTCAACGGATCAAACAAATCCCAACTACCAAAGAACCAACCAAACAAACAATTTTTTTGCAGCGGAAAAACAAACAACAGAGTCCCGAATGGATCTCGGCTCTGATACCAAGTCACAAGAAACAGAGGCGATGAATTGTGTGTTGTGTATTAAACTCCTCCAACAATGAGGTATTTATACAGATACATATATTCCTAATAGGAAATTAGTAGAGAATATTACAATAATCTTAATAATATTCACAGTCCTAATAACACATAGAGTGACTCATTCCAACAGTAGAAGGTGATGTTCTAGACCTGGCCTTGGGTCACCTCTGCTAAAGGGCTTTGGCCTATGTTCTCATGGCTTGGGCATGGTCTACGTGGGATTGAATTTTGGGACTGATTGAGGTATCTATGTTATATTTCTATGTTTTTTTACTGCTATCTCAGTCCGGGTACCAGTTTATGGGCCTATATCACCCACGTGGTGTACTTTTCTCTGTGGATTATACTCGTTTGTCTAGACTGGGAGGACTGTTCCTCGTATTGGTGTCAATCACCCCTTTTTTCTTCAGATATATGGTCACTCCATACTTAAACAATAGTTCAATTATCACCATATACCCTAACGAGAGCTTGTGTGTCTATACGCTTAATGTGCAGTTTGGCACTTATCAATTTGATTATGGGTACCGGTGCTCACGCGTGGATTCATCACCTCCATTTTCTACAGTTATGGTTTTTGTTTTGCGGTGTGGTTCTTTGTCCTCTCTCGCCAGCCACAGTTTATTCATGGTTTGGGTTTCAGTGGTGGAATGTACGATGTTGGTTTATGGGAGCTTCTCCTATGGGTTATGGGTCTCCATATGATTCGGGGATTGGGATTTAGTTGGCATCAGTCTTTCGGTCATCAATGCTCTGATTTAACACTCTTCACTATCTCATGGCTACTGGCAGCGTTAGTGATAGCAATGTTAGTGAGTATGAGTGATGGATATGGTAGATTTGTTTATATTGTTGCATCTATATTTTCAGATAAGGACTTCATGTTCATAAATTAATGAGCTATTGGTTTCCTATCACTCTTTCAATTTTAATCCAGTTGAGGACATATGCTCTTAGTTATTAGGATCTTTTCGGCCTTGCGTTTGCTTTTTTCCTCCCTATTCAAAACTATAGGGTAACAACAAACAAATTGATGAAAACACGATACAAATGAATATAGTGAAATTTCACTTAAACTTCTCTGCCTCATGAAATTTGTTAAAGACTAAACACAACTAAACTTCAAGAAAACTACTTTCATGTTTAGAGGCCTAATACAATAGCTATCTACTAACATGGCAGTTCAAGTTCTCACCCAAATCACCAAGTCATGTTAGAATCATAGATAGTCACTCATTAAATATGAATACTGTGCTGATATGTTATATAGAAGGAAGCAGTTACTTAGTATGCATTTCAAGCAAGAAACGTCAAGGTGATATAATATAAACAAGTCGATGTTGTAATAAGCTAACAGCTGCATGGTATGACTGATTCTGGGTAAATTATGTGGAAATGAACTACAGAATCAATGAATCAGTAAGCAAATTAAAAGACCGCCAGCACCATGGACTATAACTTGAGAAAAGAAATGAAAAGACTACGATTTCAAATTCTCAATGGTGCTATTACTACAACTTTATAAAATGTTTGATCCCACAGATCCAGCTTTCTATGAACACCAAACCAATTGTGATGGACAGTGGTAAAGCAGAAGTTAGCAAAACTGTGAGGAACATAAGCAAAAATGGAGAGGAACAAAGTTTCTTTTCAGTGAAGTCCTAGTTATAGCTAGACATGATTTCCGAAAATGAAAGAATATGTACTTTACCCAGTAGAGCTAAAAACAAGACTTCAATTACTTTGTTCTCTTCATGCCTTTCTTCAACCTTGCTGCCTGATTCGTGTTCTATTATATACAGTCCACACAATGTGAAGGATTGATCCACTGTCAGGATTTCCAAGATTCATTGTTTTCATGGTTCCTCAGCAACAGTGTCTTTCAGTGAAAAGCCATCCAGGACATCACTTTCGGAATCAACCTGAAGCTCTTTAAACATAGCCATAACCATAATCATTGTAGGTCGCCGGAATGGCCGGTCGTCTAGGCACTCAAAGGCAATATTCAGATACTGGTACAGTTCAGCCTCACCAGATGTATGTGTCAATAACTCAGCGTCAAGTATCTCATCCCATCTCTTTTCTCTTTGAAGCTGCTTTGCCCATCCAACAAGGTTGTTGTCATCACCAAAAGCTGATGGGTCTATAGGCCGTCTTCCTGAGAGAAGCTCTAGCAGTATAACACCATAACTATAGACATCTCCTTTTGTTGTGCATCGAAAACTCTGGTAGTACTCAGGGGGCACGTAACCTGGAGTTCCTGCTAGGGTGCTCACACTGAGATGAGTATCAAGGGCATTAACCAATCTTGCCATGCCAAAATCTGATACTCTGGCCTCAAAATTTTCATCTATAAGAACATTGCTAGACTTCATGTCGCGGTGGATAATATGAGGTATGCAGCTATGATGAAGGAATGCTAAACCTCTAGCAGACCCTATGGCGATCTTCTTTCGTGTTGCCCAGTCAAGCCTCCAGCCCCCTCCCTTAATTTTGTCATGAAAAACACTCTCCAGACTTCCCCATTTCATGTACTCGTACACGAGAAGTCTCTCCTCTCCAACCTTGCAGTACCCCAGTAAAGGAACCAGGTTTCGGTGCTTGATTTTCCCAATAGTTTCCATTTCTGCCATAAACTCTCGGTCTCCTTGTCCTGTGACTTCAATAAGCTTCTTGATTGCAACAAGACAGCCATCTCCCAATTGTGCCTTATACACCTCACCAAATCCTCCAGAACCAATCAAGCTATCTGCACTGAAACCATTGGTGGCTTCGAGTAAATGGGCAAAGGTCAGCTTCCGCAAAGGTTTCTCAAATGTGGCTACATTGATGCTGAGAGGCTCAGCAACACAGGAAAGTTTCCAGCTGCTGCTACCTGAAGTCGGAAGGCTTTCAATATATTTTTCTCTCTTTGCCTCTTTCTGCTGGTACTTCTTCATTCGATATAGAGCTAAAGCAAGTATAAGGATACAGAAGAGAAAGAATGCAATACCAATGACCATTCCTGAAGCCATAGACGGCTTCTTTCCCCTAACTCTCTCTGCTGAATGTCTCTGAGAACCACACGGTGGCAGGGGTAACCCACAAAGGCCCGAGTTGTTCTCATATCTGGATGCTGGGAAAGTGGTAAGCTGACCTCCGGAAGGGATGAGGCCAGTGAGGTTGTTATTAGACACATCAAGGTCACTCAAGAAAGAGAGAGTCCCCAAAGATCCTGGGACAAAACCTTGAAGATTATTGTGCGAGAGATCCAGGACTCCAACTGCTTTCAATCCTCCAAAGCTTTCTGGAATATTTCCACCTAACATATTGTGTCCTAGATTGAAGACTTGCAAATAGGACAGTGTACCTAAGTTTGCAGGAATAGTCCCAGACAATGAATTGTAGGAAATGTCAAGGAAGATCATGCTTCCATTGCTGGTGAATGTGTAAACTGTCAACCCTGTGTAAATTCTGGTTGATGGGCAGGAATGAACCATAGGTAAACTTTCGAGTCTCTGAGGTTGGACTCCCTCAAATTCAACTAGTCCTCCTGCACCCCTGCAAGCTGTACCACCCTCATTTCTAACAAATGCAAACTGCTTCCCAGAAACAACTCCAGGAATGACTAGGCCGGCCTGGTTAGCAAGCTCGGAAGGAATAGAACCATTTAGGTTATTGCTGTTTAGGTCAAGCCAAATGAGGCTTTGACACTGGCCAAGCTCAGGTGGAATCTGACCAGACAGTGAATTATTACCCAACTGGAGTATAGCAAGCTTAAGGAGATTTCCAATACCTGAAGGGATTGCTCCTGTAAGCCGGTTGCTAGATAGAGACACCCAAATCATATTGGTACAGCTGCCAATGGACCGAGGAATGGCTCCAGAAATGAGATTATTGTTGAGAATCAGGGTTTCCAGGTTTCCTCCATTGACACAAATGCCTTCTGGGATTTCACCAGTGAGATTGTTTGCCCACATAACCAAGTCTGAAAGATTTGGCAAGGTCCAAATTTCTGAAGGAATTGCACCACTCAAACTGTTGAAACTCAGATCAATAGCTCTTAGGTTCTTGCAGTTTCCAAGTTCTGATGGGACAGTCCCGGAGAGGAAATTGTTGGCTAGAAGTATCTTTATCAAAGCTGAGGGAGCATTGGAGGAACAAAACCCTGAAGGAACATTCCCTGTGAAGAGATTAGCGCTGAGATCGAGCACTTGAAGCCGAGTACCATTGGTAATAGAGGGTGGCACTGGACCAGTTATGTTGTTGAAGGGTACATACAGATATCTCAAACTAGGAAGCTTACTCACAACAGTATTGAGGAAATTTCCTGATAGCTGGTTGCGACCAAGATTGAGAGTAACCAAAGAAGAGCATGACACAAAACTTAAAGGTAATTCACCAGTAAGAAAGTTATCAGAAAGATCAAGCTCCTGAAGTGTCCCACAGGCCTTTCCTAGATCAGCTGGAATTACACCCGAAAACTGATTACGACCCAGAAAGAGTTGCCTCAACTTCTTGAGATTTCCCAACAAAGCACCTGGAATCTTATCCTGCAACTTGTTATTAGTCAGGTTCAGTGTCTCCAAAGCTTGACAGCTGGCAAGGCTTGAAGGAAACTCATCCCCATAGAGATTATTGTGTGATAGCTTCAGCAAAGTGAGGCTGCTGCACTGCCCCAAATCAAGGCTTGCAAACTGTCCAGTGAAATTGTTGCTTGAGAGATCCAAATACTTGAGAGATGCTGAGGCGCTTTCCAGGAAAGTGTTTGGTATCTCCCCAGACAAAGCATTGTATGAAAGGTCAAGTGATGTCAGATTCTTGCAAGACAAGATTGAACGACTCAGTTTTCCTGTGAGCTTGTTACCAGAAACATTGAGCAGATTCAGATTCTGGCAAGGCAACAAGGACAAATCCGAAATCCGGTTTCTAGAGATGTCAAGCTGAAGCAAAGAAGCACCGAAGCGGAAACTCCCTCCTGGGATTGAATTGCCAGAGAGGTTGACCAAGGCCAGATATTCACAACCCTCAAGAAAAGACAGAACCGGAAGAGGGGTTGTGATGTTGTTGGAGGACAAGTCAACTGTTACAAGACTACATGAGGTAATGTTGGAAACAGAAAGATCAGAAGCAGAGAAAGAATTGCCTTGCAAGTTCAGATTTTGAAGACTCGGCAAGGCTGTGAGAGTTGGAAGGTGAAGACTTCCAATGAGACCAAAATAGGAGAGGTCAAGGGTGACAACATGGCCACCAGAGCAAGTCAGGCCTGTCCATGAACACAGAGCAGTTGAAGAATCAGATTTCCAGTTAGATAAGAAACCATGAGGGTCGGATTGAACAGAGGATTGCTTGAACTCCAACAAAAGCTTCTTCACCACATCCTCATTAGAAGCAGCTAAACCCAAACTTAAAGAGTGAAAAAGAAGCAGAACAAGAAAACAGAACAAACCCATTATGCTTCTGATCTATACCCTCTTCATTTTTGCTTCAATAAGGAAATCTCTCTGGGGACTATTCACAAACACCTAGGCTGCACAACTCATTCATCTGAATCAAAAGCTCTCATCTTTCAGATCTGGGCTAACTAAAGCTTCAATCTTTCCACCCATTTTTGATTGGAAGCTGCAATAGAAATTTCCCAACAGGAATTAAACTAAATAAATTAGTAAAACGGGTTGGAGGTGCCTTGATGGTGGAAATCACTATCAAAACATAGTAATAAAATCAACAAACTTGAAAGTAACTAATCAAGAACAAACATTTAAGAGCTATAGCTACCAAATATTAATGAAAGAGAAAGCTGTTTCATTTATATAAAGTAGCAGAGTGGAGGGGCTTAATGGGCAACCAGATAGATTATGTTAAGGTAAGAACAGAGGGAGGAAGATACCTCGGAGTGTGACAGAGTACTATGTTCAGAGATGTCGGCTATGCATATGATTATAATCGAAACAAAATAGCCAGCATTCAGTTTCCTTAGATTTCTGTCTCTGATGGGACTGACTGAAAAATACTAGGAACCCAGAAGAGAGGGCACAGACAGAAGGGACTGAAACTTCAACTGTTTTATGTGAATGTGACAAGTCACAAGTCTGTAGACTGCAAAATCAGAAGGGGGGAAGAAGAAGGTGCCTCACGGAACAGAGAAGAAAAGAAAGAAACAAAAAAAAGAAAAAAGCGTTTATAGAGAGAGAGGGAGCTGATGATGCTTTTTAGAGGAGGAAGCAAAAGTGAGACAGAAATTACCGAAGAATATAGAATACAAGGACAAGTTGGTGGAGAAGAGAGAGTGGGGAGTGAGTGATGTCTCTCTTTTCTCAAATTTCGGGTCCAGTCAAACTTTGGATATGATTCCTTTTCCTCTGTGTCTCTGTCTCACTCTGTCCCTCAAAAACTCTGACAATTTTTTGGGTGGTGGTTTGGATGGATTATCCCGCACACGTACGTCTCTAACTACGTGATATTTTTCTTCCCAACTTTATTATTGTTTGTAAGTAAATTATGGATCTTTTTTTTGTTAAAAAATTAAAAGAAAAGTTAAACTTGAGAATGAAAAAAAAAACATAAGAATTTGCACTAGGAAACCTTTACTCTTAAGGATTTTCTTCTTGACTAGGTTGAAATATGGATGCCACGTATGTTTACATTGTGCATGCTTATAAATCTATTTCTTGGACTTGATTACTTGAGCATCTTTCAATTTGTATGAGCTAGTGAAAAGGGATTGCTCATACTTTCTGTACAATGATCAAGTCTCTAGGATTCAAGTCACAGTATCTAGCCATTGCTTATTCGATCTGCATTTAAATGGTAAGTTGCCTGATGCATGAGCGATTACAGGAATAATTTAGATGTAAAATACTGAGTAAATGAGGGCTAGCTGCGCATATGATTTGCATGATGAACCTCTCTTATACTGTTAGTGCCTATTACCAAGTTATTTCCATCCTGTCTTGGAATGTCATATATTTAGAATCAATCGTACATGGATTGAACCTGGATGAATGGTCTAAATAATAAGTTTAGAAGACCTAAAACTTAATTAGTAAATGGCAAAGAAGAACAAATCTAATTACGCTGGTGGGGATGAATGTGTACTGTGAATGAGGGAAGAGAAGATCAGTGAAAACTAGTACATTTTTAGTTTTCGATCACGTGAAATCTAGTACATTGGATACGCAGGTTTCAGGGTTGTCTACGGTACTGTGATGTATACCATACATCCATTTATCATTAATTGAACAAAAATAAGTAGTTAAATTAGTAAAATTTACAATATTCACAATAAAATTTACAACATTCGCAACAAAATTACTACATTTATTTTATACATTTACATATAATTGTACCAAGTTACTACAATGACAACAAATTATATATAAGCTTTTAAATTATCTTAAATTGAGTAATTACCTTTAATATAACAAATATTATCCAAGTTACTACAATGACAACAAATTATATATAAGCTTTTAAATTATCTTAAATTGAGTAATTACCTTTAATATAATAAATATTATCTAAATAATAACTGCATTTATTAAAATGACAATAAATTTATTGTTATATGTGTAAATATATAAGTAGTACAAACACACAAGTACCCTATAAAATTCTCGCATGTTTGTGTACCCTACAAACAGATATGTTTAATTATAGCAAACGAGTGCATGTTGAGCACACTAAGCTTTTGTCCCAGAAAAACTGCTCCTCAAACTGAGATTCAATTATTAAATCTTTTCCCAAGATTAGAGGCAAGAGCCAACTCTGACTGACCCTTCCCCCTTCAATTTTTTTAATTGTTTATTTAAAAAATAAATTAATAAATTTTGAGGTTCTTTACAGTGTAACTAAAACTGTTAAGCTCGTTTAAGAGATTAGATGTCTAAGGACAAGAAGCCAAGTTACCGTTCGAATAGTATCTAACGAGTTTTTGACTCTTAGTTACATGTAGCATTCTAAAACAAGGTGTTTAGCGTACCTAAAACCACCCCTAGGCGTTATAAGCCAACCAACCACCCGAGTAGCGCCTAATAAGTTTTCAAACTTCAATTTTTTTATTGAAGGGATCAATTTTAGTTTTCATTTCCAAAAAATTTCCAAACATATATACGTATATTCTCGTTTATTTCACCTTAAGATAAGAAGTAAAGATTTAAAATTTTCCACACAAACATCTAGAACCTCGTCTAATCATGCTTCACTATTAAACTAACCGAACCCTATTCCCAAATTACCAACTAGTAATTATAATAACCAAGATGGTTGCGTGTTAAGGTGAATTAAGTTCTATAAATATAAGTAAAACTTCTCAAATCTAGCAGTACTGGGCTAAAACTTCTCAAAGTCCCCACAAAATCCTAATCCTGCCAAAAAAATGTTGCAGTTGTTTCAACCTTGTAGGGCTCTTAGGGCTTCATATTTTGTCATTTTATGCTTCCTTCACACGTGTTGGCTGCATCGTTTTCCAAAAGACCACCCCAGATTCGCACCCTACGCCCCAAATCCAACAAATAAATCCAAATAAAACTATATACTATACAACAAAAACTATAATTATACTACCAAAATAGCCACCCCAAAAAATACATATATGTTCTACAATGTTATGTTTTCTGTCAGAGTAAAATTTTGTATTTCTTTATATAAAGAGGTTTTTATTAATAAAAAAATAATTTTTCATTCTCTTTGTAATCTCTCATTCTCTACCTTATCTACTTATTCACGCTATCAACAACTCATGAGTTGATAGACACCTCAAATTTTTGAAGAAAAAACAGAAGTCCAATCGTTTCTCGCTCGATATCGACATGCAGGCCTAGCTCCACAACAATCACTTCGTCTATAAACTCGCCCTGACACACGCACGGAACACCAGTGATCTCAATTTTTCGGGATTTGCTCGACCCGGTTCGGAGGATCCCACCCGCTTCGACTTTCAAAACATACTGAATATGTAGAGGGGTAAAATGGTAAAATTTCCCCTCCAGGTAAAAAGTTTTTAACCTAGGAGTAAAACTAGTTATTTATCATAGTAATTCTTTCATAAGTTACTGTTTACATTTATGGTGAATATGACTGACCATATGTTTTGTTTTTCATGTTTCATATTAAATTAAAATTAAAATGGAATTACGAGAGTAACTCTGCCGCACACGCGTGACATTAAGCATTGAATTGACAAAAGTAGCTACTTATAAATGTTTAAATGCAATCTATTTGACAGACTAGTAAGTAAGCATTTATATACAAGTTATTTTCAATGTTCAAATAACTCGGGGGGGGGATAAAATCCTTTCCCCCTTCTCATACTCTTTTCTCCTGTTTTGTTTTGTGTACTTTGCAGGATTTGAAATCTCTGAATCCAATATTCGCAGGGTCGCCGTATTGGCTTACATCAAAACACGGTTTTGAGAAGCCCGGATACTTAATCCTTAAGGATTCTATTAAAATCACTGAATCTCGTATTCGCAGGGAAGCTCTTTTGACTTGCCTCAAATTCCTGTTTAATCGGCTTTTGAGAAGCTCATATAAAATATTTTTGAGAATATTGGATCGTGTTTGACCGATCCTTGAGAAATAGACAAATCTTATAAAGCATTGTATTAGTGACCATAATCGGGTCTGCAAACTAACACTACCAGAACAACCACTTTAGCCGATGAAATTTTTTCGTCGGCTAAACCTTAAATTTCGTCTGCTAAAGTCTTAGCCGACGACACGTCGTCGGCTAAGAAGTCGTCGGGCAAAATCCGTCGGCCAACACTATAGACGACGAAATTACTGTTCATCGTCGGCTAAAGTCATTTATTTAGCCGACGAATAAATTTTTCGTCGCTTAATTTCTGGACTTTAGCCGACGAAATTTATTAAAATTCGTCGGCTATAGCTATTATTTTTATTTATTTATTTAACTTTAGCCGACGAATTTTAGGGTATTTCGTCGGCTATAGTTATTATTATTATTTTTTTTAATTTTAGCCGACGAATTTTATTAAATTTCGTCGGCTTTAGCTATTTTTTTTATTTATTTAACTTTAGCCGACGAATTTTATTAAAATTCGTCAGCTAAAGTTATAATTTTTTTTATGTAATTATTATTTTTTTAAAAAAAAAATTTTCTTTTTTATTTTAATTTTAGCCGACGAATTTTATTAAAATTCGTCGGCTAAAGTTATTATTTTTTTATGTAATTATTATTTTTTTTTAAACTTTAGCCGACGAATTTTAGGGTATTTCGTCGGCTATAGTTTTTTTCTTTTTTTTTTTAATTTTTTCATATTTTTTTTTTAATTTATTGTATTTTTGATTAAAATTTTTACTTCTTTTTCGTTTTTACACCGAAAAAGGAGTAAGGAGGAGGAGGAGAGGAAGGAGGAGGAGAAGAATTTAGAGAAGTAGGAGGAGGAGGGATTTGAAGGAGGAGGAGGAGAAGGTTAGGAGAGGGAGGAGGATGAAGGAAGATGAAGAGGAGGAGGAGGAGGGAAGATGAAGAGGAGGAGAAGAAAAATGAAAAATATAGAAAATTTTGAACTTTAGCCGACGAAATTTCGTCGGCTAAAGTTTAAAATTTTAGTCGAAAAATTTTAAAAATCCCCGCCAAAAAATTTGAATTTTTAATTAACTTTAGCCGACGAAATACCCTAATTTTGTCGGCTATAGTTATTTATTTTATTTATTTATTAATTTAATCTTAGCCGACGAAATACCCTAATTTCGTCGGCTATAGTTATTTATTTTATTTATTTATTAATTTAACCTTAGCCGACGAATTACCCTAATTTCGTCGGCTATAGTTATTTATTTTATTTATTTATTTAACTTTAGCCGACGAATTACCCTAATTTCATCGGCTAAAACTCTAAACCCTAAACCCTATACGTAGAAGCTTCAAACGGAAAAAAGTCGTGAAATAAGATATGACCGGAATGGTGAAATACGTCTATAGTTGAAAAATCACGTAATTCTGGTAAAGTCTCGGTACCGATAATTGCGGTTAACTCAATTTTCCATTCTTTTTCCCTAGAGGTAGCCCTATCTCCGGTAGTTATTTTTCATAAAATTTTTATACCATTGGTTGCGTCTCATCGATTTGAAACTATTTTCAGTTGAAGGTCCGGGCAAAATACGTAATTTAGACGGTCAAATGACCGTTTCCGTGCATTAAGGGGTTTGACTTACGTGATTGACCGTAAGGATCGAGCCCTTAACGTTGTCAGATTAAGTTAAATTTTTTCCTATATACATATTTCAACATAATGATCATATCTGACGGTCGGAATTTTGTTTCTCAACTTTGATCATCGGAATCACAACATGCGTACTAATGTTGTATAACTTGTTTACTAAGCTTTAAGTAAATGTTTCGTTTCTAAAACAAAATGTACGTAGAAACTTCAAACGCAAAAAAGTCTTGAAATAAGATATGACCGGAACGGTGAAATACGCCTACGGTTGAAAAATCACGTAATTCCGGTAAAGTCTCGGTGCCGATAGTTGCAGTCAATACAATATAAAGGTTTGACTTACGAGATTGACCGTCTAGATGAAGTCCTTAAATTTATCAGATAAACTTGAATTTTTTACCAGAGATATATTTCAACATATTGATGATATCTGACGGTCGTATTTTTGTTTGTGAATTTTGATGACCGGAATCACAACATGCCTACTATTTACCATTATTTATCTATACGGGGAGGCCTATCATGGAGGGGTAAATGTCTCAAAATTTTTAGATGACCAGTTGCGTCTCATTATGGTGAGTGTTTGTTGTGTTAAAGGTTCGGCCAAAATACCTCATATAGGTGTAGATATGGACATTTTCGTGGATTAAGCGTTTAGAAAAACTTTATTTTGAAGCCTTAAACGAACTCGGATGGCCAAAAAAACCTGTATGTCATGGCAAAGCCATGAGTTTTACTCCTACGCCTGTTCTGCTTCCAGATTGTTATCACAATAGTCAATCGGACACCGAAATATCCGTAGTACAATTTTATAACTAAAAGTTACTTTAGCCGACGAAATACCTTAATTTCGTTGGCTAAACTTTTCAAATTTCGTCGGCTAAAGTTCACATACTATAGCCGACGAAAAAAGCACTTTAGCCGACAAAAAGTTTTTTTGTCGGCTAAAATTTAACTATAGCCGACGAAAAAAATTAGTTTAGCCGACGAATTTTTTTTTCGTCGGCTAAAATGCCTCTTTAGCCGACGAAATTTTAACTTAGCCGACGAAAAAAAAAATCGTCGGCCTGTTTTTAGATATTTCGTCGGCTATAGTCTTTTTTCTGGTAGTGTAATATACGGCTTGGTTTTGTACGCAAGAGCAATGTAACATTACACCACAAATATTCGCCCCAATGCTAATAAGCCTAGATGCCAAGATTTGAAATCTCTTGCGCTCAAGTTTTTGACGTGTTATATCGACAAATGTCTTAATGATAATATGTGCAAAAACTAATGACTACAAAGTATGGTTGATGCACTCATGGAGCGTCTTTTGAACGTTTATATAACTCCGATCTACTGGTTGAGTTCTCAGTTAATTGGATTGTTTGCCACTTATTTTGACTATAATTTTGACTATATATCATCAATATATTATGGCAACATGTTCCACAAATCGTTGATGGAATGATCATATTATGCGTTCATGGGATAAAACGTGTTAGCGTGCACATGTGATATTTTTTTTCTAGTGTTGTGAAGACAATGTGGGTTACAACAATGACAAAAAAGCCGAACCAATGTCTAGAAAAAAGGGGGAGGCGCCTCAGGGCTCTTAGTGACGGTGCTCCTAGCCTAGACACCAAATAGTCAAATCTAATCACTGCAACTCATGACAATGTAACAATTGTGGATCAAGTGATCACCGGTTTAAGATGTCAAGCTAATTCTACAATCGTGATAACATACAAAAATGTATAAAAGCATGATCAATTGTATGTAGAAGTGAGATTATTTTCTCCTTTCCAAGCTATGTAATATGAAATCATATGAATTCCATGATTAGTGTTTACTTTTCAAAGTTTCAAGACATCGATGTATAGCGCTTTATGAATGAAATTTCTTTATCGAAATTGTTCATTTGTCTTCATGGTTTGTATTTATTTACAACAAAGATGTATAAGTTTACATCGTCCTTAGAGTTTTGAAACATGGCATGAATTACAACATACACATCTAGGTTCCAACGCCGTCTCGGTCCCTCCCTAAGGAAGGTGACGCACGGCCTTGTACACCCTTATGAATGTGTGCCGCATAATTAACAATAAAACACTTCACTTTTGGCTAAGGCATAAGCCTACATTCCCCTTGCAAGCCTAGTCGCTTTGCACATGATAATTCTACGAAAACAACAAATTTGTCTGATCCCTTTTTAGACAACAACTTTGAATGAGTATTGTGAACTGCTCTGAATGAACTAGAATGCCTATTATATATCACTAGAAAGCTCTACGAGTATAGTTTCTAGAACAGTTGGTCGTTGGTTCATATATATATATATATATATATATATTAAAGACGAAGTTGACTGTTTTAGTGCGCAAAAGTAATTTAGTGAGAAAGTTTTTATACATTCTCGGGATTGTTACTCCTTGCAGCACATTTTCAATCCTTCTAAATGATTCAAAATTGAACTATTTACTGTTACAGCTACCCCTTGTTTGTAGATATATCTAATGGAGACATTGAGTGCTTCACAAATAGTAGAACTATCTAAAATATTCTAAGAAACCGGCAACTATCTCTGGATTGTGTGGTTTGTAAATCTTATGTGACTACGTTCACCTGTCATTCATGGACACGGTTTATATAGATTGGTGTTGCCTCATGGCACCATGATAAACATCACATATGCCCTCTATGAATCGAGAGACAACCAAACCATGTTGAGTTTCAAGAACATTTGCTCTAATGGTTAAAAATAATCAAGAGTTCTTTTGTGTATAACTTCTCATGAATGCGAACTGAAACACATCTTAGAGAATTTTATGAGTCAATCTAGTGAAGAATATGTCACTATGGTTTGAATATCAAATCCTATGTTGTCGCCAATAAAATTGATTTTGGGACACTAACTCATATAAGCTTTGGTTTGATTGATTCAATCACCATGAAAGAGATATTTTGATCCAAATTCTGAGAAATTCTCATGGACATCATTTCAAAATGTCAACATTCGGGAACTAGCATCACCATGAGCATGGTCGATCCCTCAAGCAATTGAGGTGCGTTAACCTTCCTTTTACATTTCATTGTCCCCCTGCAATACTTATCACTCATTTTGAAATCCTATTCTTTAGCGAAATTTAGAGCGAGACCCTCCTACGTTAAATGACATAAAAGAAATATTTCATTTGTACATTAAATTATGTAGATTGATACAACCAACTTGCTAACACCTTTTATGCTTTAAGGTGATTGGTTAAAGTGTCAACACACCGGTCATGTGTTACACCATCATCTATTTATGTTGCTTATACTTCTATGGGCTCACTACTTATTCTCTAAAGAAGTTTTTATTGGAAGAAGTTGAAGTTTCCCGTATCCCATGTTCAGAATCAATATGGTCTCGCCGAGCCTACGATCAAGAAACTCTCAAACATTAGTGATGTGCACCAATCTTCAAACATGAGGTTATGTAATTTTGCATGCAGCTTTACTATTCATTTACGACTCACCATCATTGAATATTTTTACACTACATCTCGTGACTATATGCAAGGATTGCAATGAAATTGCAATCCTTGCACTCGGTATGATTGAGACGGATCTCTAATCCTGAGCTTGGCTAGACTTGTTTCTAGGTGCCAAATCGTCCCGCTACTGTGCTTGATGATGGGTTTAAAGATGGATTAGTATTTAGGTTGAATACTAACTTCCATGTACAATCCGCTTATTTAAAAAAAAATTTGGCGATCTCATTAACCGTGATATTAAGGATTGTCACTTTGATAAGACAATATTCATGTCGTTAGAGGGAGATAAGAACATAAGTGTTCAAGTTGAATGACGTGAATAATCGTGGTTTGTCCCTACTAAGTCTCATATTGATCCCTAAATGTCTAATTGAAGAGATTACATGCTGTAAATATGTCTGCAATGATTGATGTCATATCAAGAGGACATGGCGCGATCAAAATAAGTTGGTTTTGACGTAATCACCATGAATGGTTATATGGTGACGCCATATGATGGCAAAACTGGTGTCCTAAGGTCGTGTGGCTTCCTAAAGGATAGGGAGGTCCTTGAGTTTAATATGTACTTGCACTAGGAAGAAAGCGAGCTTTGACACAACTTGATCCATTGACAGTGTTACTCAAATCCGTCTCATGAAGTCCGAATTGTGATTATCAGTGGGGACGCGTTAATGTCAAATCTAAGGACATGAATATAAAGATCTCTACAAATACATGAGGACATGGAATTCTACGTTTACTGTCGAACCCCACTACGATGATAAATCGACATTGTAGATTGACCTATGGAAAGATGCGATCTAACATTAACAAAGAGATAGGTCATTGGGCAGGCGATGCCGACACCGCAAGCTAAACCATATCAACTATGTCTTTGTTAGATAACGTAGTGAGTAAAAGAGTTTAGACTCACATTATAGCGCAAGGTTTCTCACTAACAAGCACTGAGATCAACTACGATGAGATATGCCATCATAATGGATGTCATTGAACTCCATTACTTTGTGAGTTTTGTAGTTTCCGAATAACTGAACATGCAGCCTATAAATGTGGTTTAATTACATCTTTACAGGATTAGAGATACATATGAAGATCCTGGACGGACTTCATTCACCCAAATCAAGTTGTTCTAGACCGCAAGAGCGTGTGTGTACAAGAATTGTTGGAACGCACACCAAGTAACTACTTGATTGAGAAGGGATATGATGAATTGTGCCCTGATTTACATGGACTCTTGTTGAATCAAGAGATGCTGATATGTATCAAACATCCGAAGTTAGAATGAAAAAGATCTTGGGAAAGACACAGTCTCGTAATGAAACTTGACGAGTGTATTGATGATGTTTTTCCATTAAACGGACTCATAACGGAACTCGATGATTATGTTAATGGTGGATATCCCATCTATCGGTTTAGGTACTCTAATCTATATATGCTTCTATGATTACTCAAAGTTGAAAGAGAGTTTCAGTGTTTTTTTTCTAAAGAACAACTAAGATGTGGTAAAAGATGAAACTCTCTTCCAAGTACGTTAAAAGTTAAGACGCGTTAATGTATTTAACACGATACGCAAGACTGGACATCTCATTCACTATAAAAAATTACAAAGCTCAGAGCAAATCTACGCTCATGCAAGGCCATTGACATGACATAAGTACATACTTTCAATATAAAGGATTCGGGCAATTTCATCCCCACATAAGAAGGAGGCATCAAAAGTGAAATTAGAATCTGCCAAGTTTCGTAGGTCAACTTCCACAAGACCTAAAAGAATGCTCGCTCAATGGAAAACTGTGAAATTGGTACCATTAGAAATGTTCATGTGTCTACTTTCCAACTCTCATAGCTATCATATTGAGTGAGTTATGACCATTTTTGTCAAGGAGGACGGATTTGTCTGAGAGTTTGATTATGCAAATAACAACTAACTTCAATAGAGCTTTGTGAATAGCTCCGAACGCACCAGATTGTGTGTAATATACGTTTAGAAAGCTACATTAGTCTAGTTTCCAAAAGAGTTTATGGTTTATTTGTATGTATTTTTGAGAGATGGTTACGGCTATTCTAGTACCCAAAGGTCATGCTGCACGAGAATTTAACTTTCAGCGCGAACTTTTGATTTGAGTTCCAAAACAACATTCTCCTCAAGATATAAGTGTAAGAGATCAGCTACGAGGACAATCCAACATGATCTAGATAATCATTGACTGATGTCACATTTAAAGACATGATAAAGCACATTGATACACTAAATAATCTGAACTCCTATGAATAATCTAAGGAACATGGGAAGATGCAAACTTTAGAGGGAGTCTAGCACATACATGTCACTATCAAATGTGAAGGGGGCGGTTGTGCTCTATTTCCGTTAAACCAAGACTTTTATCCCATAGAGATTTTACTTGGTAAGGTTTTTAACAAGACAACATTACTTGCACCGCTTGTCTCTTGTGCGCGGTGATGATTGATCAACATGAAGTTGTTCATGAATGATCGAGTTCTCAATAAAGTAGTTGATGTGTTGCACTCTTTTTCTCCAACGATCAAGGTTTAGTTTCTCTCACATAATTTTTGTTACTTGACGAGGTTTTTGATGAGGTAACATCAAAGCATCACAGACATAAAAGGCGCACGACACAAGGAGGAGTGTTCTAGAATATTCTGACATGCGTGTCTTGACCATATGTGAATTGGATTACAAGATAGAATAAAATTATCTTTCTTTACCTATATAAGAATGATATTTTGTATTCCTCTATATAAAGAGACTTCTATTAATGAATAAGATGAGATTATATTTCCTTACCTATACCGGAATGATATTTTGTATTCCTCTTTATAAAAAGACTTCTATCAATGAATAAGATGATTCTTCATTATCTTTGTTATCTCTCATTCTCTACCTTATTTACTTGTTCAATACAACATTATTATTTGGTACTTATTATTCACACCCCACGTATGAATATGATTGGAGAAAATGTCAGTCATGTTAGAAAACAATGGAATCCTCGTAAAGAAATGAGGATGATTTTGGACCATTGTATGTATTATCTTTTTTAAAATATATAATTAATGTGTTACAATATTATGAGTCAAATTCAAGACCCTTACTTACAAAAAAAGACTTATATCGTTAGACCAAATGATATTGAGCAGTGATCTATATTTTATTATATTTAATTACGTGAAAATATAAAGGGTTGTTCCTATTTCGCCCCCATGACTTCCCCACACTACCAAAAGCTATAGAAGGGAGTGAAAAAAATGAACTCTTTGTTAGGGACCAAAGTCGACACCAACTCTTACTAGCTATACTTAATCCCTTTCACCGGTTTCTTCAAAATTTGTTCATTCTTGTCTATATATACGTATCATGTTGGTTTTTATATATATATATACACACACACACATGTACCATTTATTAGGTACATCGAAACCTTGATAAATAAATATTTGATACACTAATAATTTTGATTAAATAGTATTTTTGTCAGTCTTAAAATAAGGATTTAGTGCAAATTTAGTCTCGATAAATTAATAATATTGATTAAATGATAATTTTTATCAATTTCAATATTATTAATTTATAGAGATTTAACTGTATGTAGTTACTTGTATGTAGTTACTTGCAAGTGACATGAACAATGTTCATGACATGAATGGATGAGTTTCATAATTTTTCGTTTGAAGAAGGTAGAGTTCATGAATGTTGGTACCAGTGGTGTAGGTAGAAATTTTTATTAGAAAGGGCAAAACCGAAATAACAAATACATTGAGAAAAAAAATAATGTTTGGATGTAAAATAATTGCTCATTTACCTATCTAATTCAAAAGTTTTTAATTTTTCATGTTGCTGAGTTGATTTAGAATATAAATGATTCATTGTTGTTTTAGTTGGTGATACTTTTACCTTGGTTCAAAGTTTTGTTATATAAAGTTTATCCAAAAAGATTTTAACGAAACCACTAATCTATACACTCTTCCCTCAGTTTAAAACTTCTATTTATTAGAGAATAACGATAATAACTGAATAAAAATAACAAAATGAATCTAATACAAAATAGAAATAAATGAGATGAAATCATCTATTTAATTGAACCAAAATAAAATTAAAAAAAAACATTATTACAATTTGTTAACTTCAATTAAAAAAGTAAATTTTAATATAATAATATAATTAATATTCAATATAATCAACCGTAAAAATGGTCAATTGACCCCTTTGTCCGCATTCCCTACGCCATTGGTTGGTACTTACTGCAATATTCGATCGATAAATGACAGTATTTCCCCTACTTGATTGTTATATATAGAGGCTGCCGTTTTCTTGGCATATGTCATTATTCGGTTTCTTAATATTCTTGAAGCGAGCAATTGGTTTGTCGTATTCAGCCACTTACTATTTATTGAGTGATTTATCCTACTATTTATTGTGTAGATGATTGGTGTATCTTTGTAAGAGGTTCTTTTCGTTCAAGGTGTATTCGTTGGCATTTGGTTCGTTTTCTTTATTTCTTACGTTGTCAATTAGTTTGTCATGCATTGTTGCATGATCTTTTACTGATTATTTCTTACCTTCGGTTCTTGCTTCGTGCTAGAGTTAACAAACTCAACCGTGTTATCTGAATCATACTAATTAGTTATTTTACTGATTATATTTGGTACGAAGAAACTTGTAATTCTCTTAGTATAGATAAACTCAAATCTATAAATTGATGAATTTGCATATGTTGGAGGTAGAATAATTTGAGATATTAGTAGCTATAGTCACATGAATAGAAGCCTTGGAGTGTACCAAAAGGACTCTTCCGGTGGCATGGGACTTTTGTCTGCCCAAATTGTTATCGACTTAATTGGGGTCTCTAGTGGATCGAAACTTCCGAGAGATATATTTGACTTCAATTAAATTTGGTGGATTGCGTTTTCCATAGGATATTGTTCTTTGATTATTTTCTTAAATTAGAAAACGTGTCTTTGAGATAGGATGGTTTCGTTGGTATTGGTTAGCTTGTTAATTCACGGCTTACTTGCTTCTTCAACACAACCATGTTATTACTTACAAAAAACACAACAGATTATCAGTTTTCTTAATAAAAAAACAGTATCAAATTCAAGAACTCTTCTTTTAAGAAGTTAAACGAAAAATTCAGCGCGTTAATTTACATACTTTCCCTGTTAAAAAATTTTGTTGCCCAAAATCTTAGAGGGCGAAGCGTCGTCGCAAGAAGTCCGTCGCCCAAGATCTTAGGCGACGAAAGAAATCCCTGTCGTCGCCTAAGAGTGAGACCTTAGGTGACGACACATGTGTCGTCGCCTAACAGTTAAGTTAAGGCGACGACACACATTTCGTTGCCTAAACAACCGTCGTCGCTTAAGAGTCTAGCTCTTAGGCCATGAAACTGGAGTCATCGTCTAAGATCTAGACTCTTAAGCGACGAACAATTTTTCGTCGCTTAAGAGTCTCGCTCTTGGGCGACAAAACTGGAGTCGTCGCTTAAGAGTCTAGATCTTAGGCGACGACGCCAGTTTCGTTGCCAAAGTGTTCTACCTTGGACGACAATACGTGTATATTTATCGCCTTATATTTTTTTTAAATTCTCTTAGGCAACGAAAGTCGTATATTTCGTCGCCTAAGTGATCTTAAGACGACGAAATGGTGCAAAAGTCGTTGCTTAGACCTTTCTTAGGCGACGAAAAATACCTTATTTCGTCGCCTGAAGTATTTTCTGTATTTTTTTATTTAGTTTAGTAAATTTTTATAAAATATAAATAACAACACAAAAAATTTAAAGAACAAAAAAACAAATTTTTCATTACAAATTATCTAAATTGTTCATAAACGTACAAATATATAAATTTAGTCAAAAGTAAATTCGATATCATATAAATCGATCATGAAATCCGATTCTTGTGGTTTCCGAAGTTGAGGACGTTCCGGCGGCGGAGGCAGAATATGACGCATCGGCATGAGAAGAGGAATTTGTTCTGTTTGCTGAGCATATAGACAGTCCTGAAACCATTGTCCCAACTGCATTTGATGGTTTTCCTGGGCTGCATTGCGCGCTTCATTATACTGCTCCTGGGCGACTTCATAGGCACTCTTGGCGTTTTCATAGGCATTTAGGGATGATGTGAAGGCTTTCCTAACAGCCTCCTGTCGCTCCTGACGTTGTAGTCTCTGCTGCAGCCTCTCAACTTCTGACTGTAGTTGCACGTTGCTGCTTGAGGCTCCCTTCTTTCCTCCTTTGATTCCTTCATCTTTTGGTTTCCAACCCTGCCCATACCCCGGCAGTAGAAGTTGTTTGTACGGTGTGAGAAAACCGTGTCCATGATCCTCGCCCCGATGAGTGGATCTAATCGGTCGATCCGGGACATGGTTTCGGACATATCCTCCTCCTGCGTTTCCGGCCATGTCTCCGACACGTAATCACGCATCACATCAGACTCCGCCGACCTCAACCTCTTCTAATTGGAAATATTAGAAACAAATTATTAATTAACATTAAATAATACATATAAGTAAAATTAAAAATTAAAAGCGTGAGATAACTTCCAAGATCCTCCTCGGGTTGAGGATACGCCTTATGGAACGTGAGAAACGGAAAACCGACCGTCAGATATGAGCACAATCATGAATTTTGTGTGTGGAAAAAAATTCAAGTCCATCCGACAACGTTAAGTGCTCGATCCGTACGGTCAAATCCTTAAACGAACGAAAACGGCGATTCGACCCTCTAAATCACGTAATTTGGCCGGACCTTCAACTGAGAATAGTTTCAAATCGACGAGACACATCCACTGGTATAAAATTTGGCCGGACCTTCAACTGAGAAATATGGTAAAATTGCGTTTACCCCAACAACCGGCATCGAGACTTTACCTGAATACCATGATTTTTCAGCCGTAGACGTATTTCACCGTTCTGGTCATATCTTATTTCCTACTTTTTTGCGTTTGAGGCCTCTACATATACTGTCAATACTCACAGTGTTGACAGCTCTAGGGACAGATTAATCGATCAACTAAATCACACACTCAAAATTTATCAATTCATCAACTCAAATAAAATTCAAAATCTATCAATTTAACTCAAATAAAACTCAAAAACAACATATATACACGTACTTATACATACCTATATATAGCTCCACAAACTGAGTATGGATAGATTTCGACAACACACTCGAAATTTTCTGCCCTTTTTTTCCCGAGTGAGCTACTGTCCAGATCTGGGAATATAAGGACTCTTAGATGAAGAAACCGAAAAAATCGTCAGCTAAAGTTTAAAAAAAATTGTCGCCTAAGAGGGTCACTCTTAGGCGACGAAAGGACGTCGTCGTCCAAAGTTTTCAGACCTTATGTCGTCGCCTAAGAATTACCCTCTTAGGCGAAGAAAGTTAGACTTTAGGCGACGAAACTTTCTGTCGTCGCTCAAGACTGGACCTTAGACGATGAAAGAATGACCTTAGGCGATGTTTCCGGGTGGCTCGTGGTCCCTTTAGCGGGTGGCACGGCTCCAGAAATAGCGAACTTCCCTGTATTCCGAGTTTTCCTGTGCAAAGAACAAACATGTCAAAGAGGCGTCCCCGGGTTTACCGAGGGAAGCCACTCCGATGCTTAAGTTAGACACTGTCAGCTAAGCATAAAACTCGGGAATAGTCAAGAAGTTTCATCGTACCTTTATGGGGAGGCATGTGCCGGTATTTATGGTGGCATTGAAGGCAGCATTCCTGTCCCTTTCCAATGTGGGAGTAGTTTCCCTTGCTTTACTTAGTTCTATGGCGAATTGGGCCCAGACAAAGGGCCCAGAGTGGCTTCACATTTAATTGTAACCCGGTAAAGGTGAAATATTAGGTTCCACCTATAAACAAGTCCCCCAAGTCCTCAGTCAAGAGGTACGCTTGGGTGGGGACTTAAAATCGTTTCTTTACCGGGTTACAAAGTTAGCAACCAAACCCGGGGTATCCAGTCCCCCAAGTCCGTACGCAAGCGTAACCCGAGGACACTCTTTTCGTTGAGAATTCAAAACGACGTCTCCGGGTTGTAGTGGGGGAAATTGAAAAGTCTTCAGTTTTGAAGTGGGGAAACTGAAAAGTTTTTCGGTTTTGGGACGCGGCATGCACGACACGTGTCGATTTTCTTGAAAAACCGAAACGTCCCTTCAGTGTACGTCTCTAACTGTATAAATAGGGGTTGAAGGTGACAGTTTTGTCTCACCTCCAAACCCGATAACTTTTTCGTGCTTTTGCTGTCACTTTCTTTTGTCGCTGTTCCTTTTGATTCTCAATCTCAAATCGATCTTAAAAACCCCTTCAAGCCCTCAAAAGTAAGGTACTGTTTCTTCTTCCCTCCTTTTTGATTGTTTTAGGACGATTTGTGTACTGCTTCTGGGTTCCCAGGAAGGATTTCTGGGTCTGCGTTTGGGAATTTAGCTTTGTGACACCGGGTTACCTGGGTTTTGTTGACGCCCCCGTGTTTTTTGTTTTGTTTTGCAGATGGCCAACGAAACAATGGACACTCACGTCCCCGAGTTTGCCTCCGTGACCTTCACTGATGGGACCGCTCTTGACCCTCCCGGGTACTCATTGACAGCGGAGGAGATCGTGGAGCTAAGGAGCAACTGGAAGATCCCCGAGTCTGTAGAAATTCGGCCTTTAGAACCCGAGGACCAGTTCTTCGCTCCCGGGGATGGGTGGACGCTGTGCCACGAGTATCAGCTACGCTGCGGCTTGTCACTCCCGCTGAAGGTAGAGGTGCAGTATCTCTTGGCTGCGAGCAACTTCGCAATCGGGCAAGTTGGACCGAACATGTGGAGGCAGCTACTTGGGTTGTGCGTTATGTACAAGGTATTGAAGCAGCAGATGCCGACCTATCACGAGTTACACGCCATGTACCGGGCTGAGTACTCCCGGAAGGCGGGTTTCAGCGGGACCATCCAACTGAAGTCCAAAGCGGTTTTCAAGAAGATCGTCGAGGACCTGCCAACCTCCGTGAGCCGGACCAGGAGGGAGAAAAGTTTCTTGATAAGAAACTTTCAAGACCCGGGATACGCGTTTCAAGTACCGGGTGACTTCCAGCCACTGATGAGTAAGTCCTTCTTTCTCTCCGGATTCTTCTTTCTTTTCTCTATCCCGGGTTATAATTATGTTGTTTGTGTTGCAGATGTCCCCGACATTCCTCTGGAGCCGGTGATGGAGAAGAGGATCCGGAGGATGCTGTGGGCTTTTCGGGGGCAAGACGACCGGAGTTCATACCGGCTTTGTAGGCTGTATGTGTACAGCAGGTGCCGGTTGATGGAGCTCCCAGGTTTGTCTCGTGTTCCTTCAACTTTTGTTGTTAAATGCTTCTTGTGTAACGGGCTATATGTGTTTCTGCAGCTCTTCTTCCAATGGAGTTTACGAAGCGGAAGAACCCGGGAATATACGACGGGTTTGAAGATAAAGCTGTTTGGGCCGGGATCCGGACACAAGCAACGGATGGTCAATTATACGACATTAACCTGACCACGAAAGCGGCTTTCCTGCGCCCAGAAGCAGAGCAAGGGGATACTGAGAAATTCCTCGTGGACACCTTGCACTTCAACGAGATCCCCGGGTACCTTGCTGAGGTACTTGGCACGGAGATGTACCAGGAGTTAGATGAAGAGATTGTGGGGAGCCCCGCGGAGGTGGCGGAAGACCCGGTGATTGAAGAACCGGTGACTCAATTTACCTTCGCCGATGAAGAGATTGAAGAACCGGTGATGAGCGCGGTTCCCTCGTCTGTGCTCCCGGGTGAGGAGGAGTTTACCGAAGAGGATGACGACGGGTGTGAAGAAGTTGTCGGTTTCGAAGGGGTGGCGAGTGAGAATCCTGAGGGGAGTAACGGGAGCGACGAAGTGCATGAAGTGGAAACCGTCCCCTCCCACAAACGCACCCGGGAGGCATCCAGCTCGGCAAGGTCCGAGAGGAAGAAGAGGAGGAAGGAGAGGAAAGAGAGGAGGGAGAGAAAGCAGCACCGGGATACTGACGAGATTATGGAGGAGTTGGCGAGCGGGGGAATGGCGGACGTGGCCATCCAAAGGATGGTAGCGGACTTGAAGAATTGTGCCGCCGACTCCTATGTCCTGGAGCATCAGGACCCGTTGATCGTAGCCCGGAGGACGCAAGAGAAACTGATGCGAGTTAGTGTTTCCTTCGTGACTTGTGTTGGGGGTTTATTTTTTCTTTGATACTAACCCGCTGAATTGTTTTTTTGTAGGCGGTCAGGATGTCATACTTGGCAACCGATCGACTAATCAACGAAGGCATCCCCGAGAGAGAGAGAGTGCTCAGGGACGACCTCCGGGCGGCCCGGGATCAAGTGACGGCGAGCGAGGAATGCCTGGCTCGGGTCCGGGAAGAGGCAAGCTCATCAGCCATTGCGTCGTGTGCGGAGTTGGCCAAGGCAGAATAAAAAATAGCAGACTTGGTGGCCAAGAACTCGGAGTACGAGAGAGTCATCGAGGGTCACCGGGAGGACCGGTGTGCTCAAGATGCTGCTATTGCTCAGCTTACTCAACAGAATCAAGCGCTGCAGCAGCAAGTGACTTCTCTGGAGCAGCAGAAAGGAGCGTTGGTGCAGGCTGTTTCCCGGGCCAGGAACTCTGCTGTCTCCGAGTTTCTAGCGAGTCCAGAGTTTGAGCTGAAGCTGCGGTCGGCGAGGGCTGAGGCTCGTGCCGAAATTGTTAGCGCCGGGATTCGCCAAGGGTGGCTCGACAAAGCCGGGTATGATGGTCACCAAGGTCACGTTAGACCCGACGAGGCTGCAGGCACCTCCCGGTCGACTCCTGCCATGGCCGCAAACCCTAGGGCTCCTGCAAACCCGGCTCGGAGTCCCCCAGTTCATTCTTCAGCAGTCCGGAGAGGTACTTCCCGTGGTGGGATTGTCGGTGGTCCTCAAAACCGGCCACCGCTCCGTAGGGGACAGTTTATCATACGGCCCCGGGGAGGACGTGGCGGCTCGAGCACTGGCGGTGGTAGCGGGTCTGCAGCGCCCTGAGCTGGAGCCTAAGTATTTGTCTTTGCTTTTGTAGTGTAGTCTGTTTTGTAGCGGTTTACTGCTCTTGTAACTGACTTTCAAATAAAAGTATTCAAGCTATTGGCATAATTTTTCCTGTCAAATAACACGTTAACTTGATGCATATCTCGCAAGTGTAGAAAAAATTTACATATGGTGCCGGTCTGGCATGTTATCGTCATAAAATAACAATAGGCCCGGTAGGGCTTTACCGGTCCGTTAGGGCTTCCTGTCAAATAACACGGTAATGTAATGCATAATATACAAGTGTTGACAAAATGTACGCATATTGCCGGTTTGGCATGTTAACATTATAAAGTGAAAATGGGGCCGCTCAGGCTTTACGGGTCCGTTAGGACTTCCATGGGCCGCTAAGGCCTTGGGTGGGAATGTCTTTCTATAACACGGTATTTTTCCCTGTATAATTTGCAAGTGTGACAATTCACATATATAGTGCCGGTTTGGCATGTAAATAACAATAGCGCCGCTAGGGCTTCACGGGTCCGTTAGGACTTCCAACCCGATGCATAACCTGTAAGTGTTAACAAATTTCACATATAATGCCAGTTTGGCGTATAAATAAAGATAGTGCCGCTAGGGCTTTACGGGTCCATAAGGACTTTCAAGGGCCGCTATGGCTTTCACGGGCCCGTTAGGATTTCCAAGGGCTTCCTGCCAAATAACACGGTAATCTGATGCAAAATATGCAAATGTTGACAATTTATACATAATGCCGGTTTGGCATGTAAATAAAAATAGGGCCGCTAAGGCTGTACGGGTCCGCTAGGACTCAAAGACTGAAATAAGGCCGTGAAAGGCTTGCAATATTTCAAGTTAAGGAGATTACCAGAGATTATCGGAGATTTCTGAGTTTGACAGTGAAATAAGGCCTTTAAGGCTTGCAATATTTCACGTCATGTAGACCGGAGATTATCGGAGATTTATCGGAGCTTGCCGAGTTTTGACCATGAAATAAGGCCGTGTAAGGCTTGCAATATTTCATGTCAAATGGAGATTACCGGAGATTATCGGAGATTTATCGGAGCTTGCCAATTTTTGACCATGAAATAAGGCCGTGAAGGCTTGCAATATTTCATGTCAAATGGAGATTACCGAAGATTATCGGAGATTTATCGGAGCTTGCCAAGTTTTGACCATGAAATAAGGCCGTGAAAGGCTTGCAATATTTCATGTCAAATGGAGATCGCCTGCATTCACTCAACAAACTGATTTGATAGACATAACCCGGCCGGGTTTTATGTGGGCCTGAAAGGCTTTATATATATAACATCAAAATATAATAAACTTGGACAGTTGTAGATAACTTTTGTACCCACTTGGGATGTACGCACTGTCAAAATTTCGCGGGTTTCCATAACCCGGAGGATTCCATCATTGTTCTTCAAAATATTAAGCGGGAGGTCCTGAGTTCGGCTCTCAACGAGAGCACCAATTGTTTCCGGGTGGCTCGTGGTCCCTTTAGCGGGTGGCACGGCTCCAGAAATAGCGAACTTCCCTGTATTCCGAGTTTTCCTGTGCAAAGAACAAACACGTCAAAGAGGAGTCCCCGGGTTTACCGAGGGAAGCCACTCCGATGCTTAAGTTAGACACTGTCAGCTAAGCATAAAACTCGGGAATAGTCAAGAAGTTTCATCGTACCTTTATGGGGAGGCATGTGCCGGTATTTATGGTGGCATTGAAGGCAGCATTCCTGTCCCTTTCCAATGTGGGAGTAGTTTCCCTTGCTTTACTTAGTTCTATGGCGAATTGGGCCCAGACAAAGGGCCCAGAGTGGCTTCACATTTAATTGTAACCCGGTAAAGGTGAAATATTAGGTTCCACCTATAAACAGGCGACGATTTCAGTTTTCGTCGCTTTAAATTTTACCTTAGGCGACGATTTTTAGCTCTTAGGTGACGACACATATGCTTTTGTCGCCCTGTTTCGGCTCTCTTTGTCACCCAATGACCTTTTTTGTAGTGTTTGGTCTAAATTAACTTAACATTTCATGAAGTAATAATGCTGAATCATAGCATATCTGAGGATTTTGTTCAAGTGATATGAAGAAGCTAGTCTGCATATTAATTTAGATTAGTAGCTAGGTTAATCTGCGAGCCTCTAACTACTCGTCTACTCCTCTAAGTAGTCCTCGTATACGTACATTTTTCTACGTTTTAACTTCTTTCGAGGAAGCTACATTGTGCAGCGAGTTTTAACTTCAATAAACACAAGGTTTTATTGTCTTAATGAACTCAATAGGTCGATGATCTGCCCTTGTGAAGATACACTAATCATTTCAACGTGATCATCCTCACACGAAGAGGGGCACTTTAATTGACTCGAATGGTTTCTTTAGCTTTCTTTTTTAAAAGGAACGAAAGATGTCTTTGATCTTACTGGATTTGTCTTTGATACCAAGAAACTAAAGCTTTGCATGCTGTCCAGACTTATTCTCAATCTTCTGTGTTGAACTAGCTAGGGTTATTTTGATTAGGGCTGGGCACTTCGTACCATAATTCTGATCCCGTAACGAAAATTGGCAGGACATGTTGAGATCAGGACGGGACGAGACTGTCCTGAAAGTATAAGTGTACTTGTTTCTGATCGTAACTATCTGATTGTTAGGGTGTACACTCTTACAATGAACTCAAACACGCTTAATGAGACGTCCAGTATCGGTACCAAACAGGATCATTCCCTGTGAGATAGATTTCTAAAACTACAATCCCGTCTCAATAATATTTTGAGACGAAACGGGATTCGCTCGTCCCATCCCGTTTCATGGCATGTCCTAATTTTGATGATGGTGAAGATTGAGCTTTTCAGCTCTGTGGATATGACTCGAGTGGATCAAATAATTGTAAGTTGGGATAGATTTCTACACTTTCTCTTTTGATGATAAGTTTGGCCACATTAGTCATCTATGTTGACAATAAGAATGAGTGTGTTTGTGCGAAATCTATTCAAGGTTCAAATTAATCATCTGTTTCTAGTCATTACACATGAACCAAGATCGATAATTGCACCGGAGGAGACATATAACTCGGGTAAATTTCTTATTCATCACCAAAATCATCCAAGAAATAATCTTTGGATGATTTGGGGTATCTGGTTTCAATATCTAGCCAAATCAAAGACAGCTTCTTATCTAAACGTACATTTTGTAATGATACAGAAGATTAATTAAACGATCAATGATTTCTTAACATGTAATGATGATGCATAATTATGTTGGGAAAGTAAGTTTATTAATTCAAGTCGCGGGCGCAATGTTCCTATCTCAGGCTTCCTTTATCCCTCAAATCTTGTTTTATTCCTTCAGACCTAGCTAGCTACCAACCCTAATCCATGTCTTTCTTGCCTAACCTTTTGATTTGAGTTTTCACATTATCAACGACCAAATTATAAGTGAAAGCAATTCCCATGAACGTAATCGTCCATATAAATCAAGTTCAGGCGATTTCATAGTCATATATGATATCGAATCGAATACATTACTGTTTCTTTTTACATTTTGCACTTGAACATGGATCGATAGATTTCAAATCCATTTCTTTTCTAAATCTGAATGTTATTACTGATCAATTAGACGAGAACCATTACAAAAGAAGGCTGTGATCCAAACAATAGTGCCATACTATGCCATTAGAGTAAGGACATGAATTCTTCCAAAATTAGGACTTCACTCCAAATAAATGTAATACAAATATCTTTCGGTGAAACATGTGTATCATTCTTACAACGTGACATTTGAAAATAACGTCGTTTAACTTTGTAACCCCTCACCTGATCACTTTTAATGAGTTGAAACTCGAGTATTTTTTATGGGAATTGAGACTCCAATGATTCTCATACATACAGTATATTTTATAAAGAGGTTACTCAAAGTTTATCAAGTGAAAATATAGATCAAATTATGGTCATAATATAGTTTTTATATATTTCTTTCAAGTAGAAATCATAAAACACATGTTTTGGCGGAGTATCTTCAATACACGGCCGTGTATGTACACGACACATGTAAACGGTTGAGATTAAATGATATAATATTGATACATGGGTGATCAAACATACAAATTGTTATAAATTATTAAAATTGTGTCATGTATGGCTGTGCATATAATAATTTTTAATATTTTAGTTATAATCTTTAATTTAATCAAATTTATGGACTGACGGGAGCCCATTAGATAATGCAGCCCATTATTGATAGCTTAATTTCATTTTCTTGTCTTTAAGACGGATAAGTATCCGGCCATGTCGGACCGTATCGAACAATTTCCCGCCGGTGAACCATTTCCCCCAACTCTCTCTGCTGAATGTCTCTGAGAACCACACGGTGGCAGGTGTAACCCACAAAGGCCAGAGTTGCTCTCCATATCTGGATGCTGGGAAAGTGATAAGCTGACTTCCGGAAGGGATGAGGCGGTGAGGTTGTTATTAGACTCATCAAGGTCACTCAAGAAAGAGAGAGTCCCCAAAGATCCTGGGACAAAACCTTGAAGATTATTGTGTGAGAGATCCAGGACTCCAACTGCTTTCAATCCTCCAAAGCTTTCTGGAATATTTCCACCTAACATATTGAGTCCTAGATTGAAGACTTGCAAATAGGGCAGTGTACCTAAGTTTGCAGGAATAGTCCCAGACAATGAATTGTAGGAAATTTCAAGGAAGATCATGCTTCCATTGCTGGTGAATGTGTAAACTGTCATCCCTATGTAAATTCTGGTTGATGGGCAAGAATGAACCATAGGTAAACTTTCGAGTCTCTGAGGTTGGACTCCCTCAAATTCAACTAGTCCTCCCTCATTTTCAACACTCTAAAAATGCAAACTGCTTCCCAGAAACAATTCCAGGAATGACTAGTATTAAGGAAAGTATTAAGGAGAGATAGTGGTGTCATTGACCATATTGTTTGCAATCCGAAATTCCTTACTTCACTTAAACAAATTCATCATCGTTTGGTGAAACTGCCGGATGGAAAAATGAGCAAAGTAACACATGTTGGGACAGTAGTATTCACTGAGAGTCTAATTCTTCGCAATGTTCTATGTGTTCCATTGTTTTATCTCAACCTGATCTTCATTAGCAAACTAGTGTTTGATTCATTTCATGTAACCATCTTTCTCAAACAAGTTTGCTTTATACAGGACCTTCGATCGGGGAAGACGATTGGGACGGGAACTGAATGCGAGGGACTCTACTGCCTCAATCTGCCAGGGAAAGGAACATGCAATATGGTCAGTACCAAAACACCAAACCTATGGCATCAAAGGCTCGGACATCCATCTAGTAAAGTTTTAGCTATGTTTCCCTTTCTGCACAATAAAACTTCAGATACAAGCAACTGTTCAATTTGCCCTCTAGCCAAACTCACTAGGAAACCATTTCCATTAAGTACTTCTTCCAGCAATTCTTGTTTCGAGTTGATTCATGTAGACATATGGGGAGGATACCATGTCCCAGCTATTTCTGGAGCACAATTTTTCTTAACCATTGTTGATGATTATTCAAGGAGTACTTGGGCTTATCTTATGCAACACAAGTCAGAGGCTCGACCCCTACTTGTTCATTTTGTTAATCTCGTTGAAAACCAATTTTGCAAGAGGGTGAAAATTATTAGAAGTGATAATGGTCCAGAGTTCAAACACCCATAATTTTATTCTTCCAGAGGTATTGAACATCAGACAAGCTGCATCAACACACCACAGCAAAATGGCGTTGTTGAACGTAAACACAGACATCTCCTCAACATCGCTAGAGCCTTATTATTTCAAGCACATTTGCCTAAACAGTTTTAGGGGGATGCCATTCTCACAGCCGCTTACTTAATCAACCGAACACCAACACTACTACTACAAGGGAAAACACCATTTGAAATTCTATTTCAAAGGCCACCAAACTACAACCATCTTAGGGTTTTTGGTTCTCGTTGCTTTGTTTCCACACATCCCCTCCGACCCAGCAAGTTTGATCCCAGATCCGTCGAATGTATTTTCCTTGGTTATCCACATGGTCAAAAGGGTTACAAGGTCTATAGTTTGAAGGAAGAGAAAGTCCTAGTTTCAAGGGATGTTTTCTTCTTTGAGAATGAATTCCCTTATCAGACTGATGTTAGTCCGATCACTCGCGCAACGGATCTTCCTCCCGCGAGCGAAATTACTCTCGCGAGCGACATCTCTCTCGCGA
This sequence comes from Comarum palustre, assembly GCA_951800085.1. NCBI lineage: Eukaryota > Viridiplantae > Streptophyta > Magnoliopsida > Rosales > Rosaceae > Comarum > Comarum palustre. The sequence goes on from OX637587.1 coordinate 1,701,024, forward strand.
CCGAAACTACCCCCGCGAGCGAAATTACTCCCGCGAGCGAAATTACTCCCGCGAGCGAAACTACCCCCGCGATCGACAGTCGTGCGAGTGAGACTGTTCCCACCACCACTTCCGCTGATCTACACCAAATACCTGACACAACATCTCTTCCCTCCTCTCAAACAGAACCACAATCTACCATTACCACTTCACCTCCACCACCAGACACTGTGCCACCTCGTCGCTCCACCCGACCAACCAAGACCCCAACCATATTGCAGGACTTTCACATTGAGGCAGCCCTCCCTTCTAGGCCTGTTCAGTCGTCTTCGTCGAACGAGGTAATTCCTTCAGGCACTCCTCATTGTATCTCTCATGTATTATCGTATGATAGACTCTCTCCAAGGCATAAAGCTTTTACTGTCAAAATAACTCTCGACAAGGAGCCTCAGTCTTTTTCTCAGGCAATACACGAACCAAAGTGGAGAGAAGCCATGAACAAAGAGATTGAAGCTTTACAGGCCAACAACACATGGAGCTTAGTGCCGTTACCCCTGCATAAGAAGCCAATTGGTTGCAAGTGGGTTTACAAGATCAAGCATAATCCAGATGGAACTGTGGAAAGATATAAAGCTCGATTAGTTGCAAAAGGATACAGTCAAGTTGAAGGAGTTGATTACAGAGAGACTTTCGCACCTGTGGCTAAGCTAACAACTGTACGCATTCTTCTTGGTCTCGCTTCCATTCAGAGTTGGCATCTTCATCAATTGGACGTCAATAATGCTTTCCTCAATGGTGACTTGTTTGAGGACGTCTACATGCAATTGCCACCGGGTTTCGGACGAAAGGGGGAGACTAGAGTATGTAAGTTGCACAAGTCCCTGTACGGGCTCAAGCAAGCTTCGAGGCAGTGGTTTTTGAAGCTTTCTCAAGCTCTCAAGAGTGCCGGTTTCAAACAAAGCTGGTCAGATTACTCATTATTCGTCCGAAATACACATGGAAAATTCACAGCATTACTTGTCTACGTTGATGATGTGATACTAGCAGGTAACAGCTTACAAGACATAGAAGATACTAAAAGCTTCCTTGCGAAACTCTTTAAGTTGAAAGACATGGGAAAGCTCAAATACTTTCTTGGAATAGAGGTGACAAGATCCAAGCAAGGAATTGTATTGTGTCAACGAAAGTATGCACTAGAAATTCTGGAAGATGCTGGTTTCCTAGGTGACAAGCCTTCTCGGTTTCCTGTGGAACAAAGTTTGGTACTTACACAAGGAGATGGAGCAGAACTGCAAGATGCTTCACAATATCGAAGACTAGTTGGAAGACTTATATACCTCACAATTAGCAAGCTCTGATAGGATAGAACCATTTAGGTCATTGCTGTTTAGGTCCAGGAAAGTGTTTGGTATGTCCCCAGACAAAGCATTGTATGAAAGGTCAAGTGATGTCAGATTCTTGCAAGATAAGATAGAACCACGCAGTTTTCCTGTGAGCTTGTTACCAGAAACAATGAGCAGATTTAGATTCTGGCAAATCAACAAGGACAAATCCGAAATCCGGTTTCTGGAGATGTCAAGTTGAAGCAAGGAAGCACCAAAACGGAAACTCCCTCCTGGGATTGAACTGCCAGAGAGGTTGACCAAAGTCAGATGCTCACAACCCTCGAGAAAAGACCGAACTGGAAGAGGGCTTCTGATTTTGTTGGAGGACAAGTCCACAATTTCTAGTAAACATAGAGAATTATTGGCGGAGAGATCAGCAGCTGAGAAATAATTATTTTGAAGATAAAGATGTTGTAGCATGGGCAAGGCTGTAAGATGTTTAAGGTGTAAACTGCCAACTAGGCTGGCACTGGAGAGATTTAGGGCAGTGACAAGGCCTTGTGGAGAACAGGTGATGCCTTTCCATGAGCAGAAAGGAATGGAAGAATTATGTTTCCAGTCTGATAAGAAACCACGTGAATCAGATTGAACTGAAGACTCTTTCAAGGCCACTAGCAACTTCACCACATTGTTATCCTTTGTTTGTTCTTGGTGAGAAGGAGAGAAATGTAGTCGCTGATGCCACATTCGGCAGCTGATCAATTTTCCAGATAAGCAGAAGGAAGGAGCAGAAGATCCTCCTCATTTGTTCTCGTCGATTTTTGCTCTGCTCGTTGAGTATTGACAAGAGGAAATTTAATGTCTGGGATTCCTGGCTTGTAAAGTAACCTTCTCTTCTACAGAAGCATGGCTTTAATATTACCAGTATTTTCTCAAGTCTTAAGCATTAACTGTATGACAGATTGATGCATAAGTCTGTTGTGAAACACAATCCCCCTCAGATGCACGAGCAATACCCCGATTTTTTTTATTGAAATGGCGGACCGAAACGGGGGCCAGCGGGGGCTATTGCCCCACTCGACTTTTTTTTTGCCCCACTCGACTTTTGACAAATGACTGTGGAGACTCTTTTTCTTTATTAGAATTTTTTTTCTATGTTTCTATTTAACTCTGCTATATATATACATATATTTTATATTATAAAACAACATTATTATAATCATGGTTCTAAAAAACGCCACATGCTATCAGGATGGACAGGGCAGTTTTATATTTTACATATTATTATTTATTTAATAAATATAATTATATAATTTTTTTTATAAAAAACACTTTTATCTTCCAAAATAGCCAAAATACTTAAAAAATATACATAATAAAACAACTGTTTTAGACGGGTTATAATTATAGGATCAGTTGATCATACCAGAAACTAAAATTTAGGTGTTTAGATAAGAATTGAGTCCAAAATTAAGCAAGATTAGGTTATCAATTTTTGTATTTTTTTTTCTTATCTAGGTTTTCTTAGGTGACTGATTTCAATAAAAAATTAATAAACTGTGAATTTAGAATCCCTTTATCCTCTATAAAAAGAACAATGAGTCAGTTTTTAAATGTGTTCATGTTATATATTAGATGTCTGATGTGGAAAGCCTGTAATTTTATAATGTCCAATGAAAATTTCATATAATTAATAAAAAAAATTTAATATTTCATAATAGTATATAGATTAACTAGCTGAAGAAATATAAAAATGAAATGAATAGTGAGTTGGTTTTAATTTTTTTGTAGCCTCAAATGTTAGTACGTGACTTCCTGCGGAAAACTACATGATTATTACTTCGTTTACGTCTTCTCAATCGATGAACAACACGTCCAAATTTGCTTTGAATTACGTATTACAAAATCTATTGACAGGACTCGTTAATGTCTTTTCGATTAGTCTTGACTTTGAATTGTGAGCATTGAGTTGATTGTAGACTTGCATCCTGGACGTGCCTTCATTTCTTCTGATACAATAAAGTCCGAGATTGAAATACTATGAAATCTGGGTACAAAAGTGGAATTGTGGTATACTTGAAGCAGCAGAGTGAGCAATTTTTGTATAAAAAAGACATAACAGAACAATGGAAGCTGACGACATTTGGCGCGTGTTACCAATTATGGTGATGTCAGGGCACAAACTTCAACCAACGGCAACTTGTAACAGTTGCTTTTTGTCCTTATTAATGGAATAAAGTAGTCAGAACTGAGATAGAAGAAGAAGAAGAGCACCCACCTCATCTCAATTGATGCTTGAAGATTAAGGCAAGCTCTCCACTGGTATACAGGCACTCCATTCTCTACTGGGTAAGCTTCAATTCCTCGCTTTCACCTTTGATTTTGTTTCTGGTTTGATCTCAAAGTAGGAGTCTTTGTTTTTTCATTGAGTTTCTGTGGGGATATATATGTTGAATGCTAATAACATATGTGTGAAAGTTGGCATCTTTGTTTCTCTATCATGTATTGTATGACTGCTAATTGGATACCTTTGTAAAGTTGTAGAAGTTTTTGTCATTATATGCTTCTAATTGAATGAAACTAGTCAACCCAGGATGGAATCTTATCCTTGTGTAATCTTGAGGCGCTTGTAGCTTCAAAGCAGTCTCCTGTTTAAGGATGTGAATGTGATTTACATTTCTACTTGATGAATTTTAGTCAGTCTTGTTTCTTTTGTAAGCTAAGATTGTGTTTGGGTAAGTTAGAGAGGTAGCAGGACCAGCCATGGCACTGAGCTCTCTCTGCCTACACCGAACGATAAGAAGCCTTCCCACTCTCAACACTGTTCTTCCTATCCTCTATACCAGTCCCCCAGCTCCTGTATCGTCCACACAATCCTGGACACTTTTTCAATCTCGGCCTTTTGATTCTTTGCATGGTAAAAAGGGTGGGATTAGAAGCAGTGGTTCTTTGTCATGGATTTTCCGAGAGACCCAAAGCCATGGCCTGAGGAGATGGTGAGAACTTATGAGGATATACTGATGAAATGCTTTGTTCTGTTAATATGTTTGGTTGGAGAGAAAATTTGGGGAAGGGAGTAGAAGCATTATTAGGAATTTGGCTTAATTTGTCATGCTTGTGCATCTGGATTGTGGTCTGTCATGTTTATCAGTGATACTTGTGGACCTATGGTGTGTGATTTTAGGCAAACAAGTCTATGGTATGAAGTTTGGCAATCTCTATTAGGATCATACCTCAGTAGTTGATGCATTGAAACTGTTTTCAGGAATGATTAGTAGAGTTATTTTCCCAAAGAAAGTTGCTTACACCTTTCTGAGTTTGTGAGACATAACAATAGTGCAGCTTATTCACTGCTTAGGAAGATAGATGAAGGAGAACATTAGTTTTCTGTAGTTGTTTATAGCAATGATTGTTGACACTTGACACTCTTCCTAAGGATACACTAGGAAACTTGCAGATTAACCAAACTAGATCTCTTTTAGGTAGTTCCATCATTCTGGGCTCCCATCCGATTGAAATTTACAGGCACCTTGAAGTTCATCAGATCATTCCTGAAAGATTCTATAATATTCTTCTCCTCATTTGAATTTTTTGGAATTTAGGAACATTTGAACTTGGCCTGTTTGACTTTGTCTGGAGTCCTGTAAATATGGACCTCTGTAAGTCTGTCTGTATCACTTTCTTATAATCATAGTGTTTCTTGTTCCAATCACAGATGTTGCATATATAATTGCAAGTAGATAGATAAGCTTGAAGAACTTGGCTCTCTTCAGGTCAAGAAAAAAAGGTCACACACGCACGCATGAACTTTGATTTATATGTAGGATATGGATTATATTGGTGTTTATGGAATATAATCTCTGTTCTCTGACAAGGTTCTGAATTTCTGTAAGATAATATATCTCTCAACTTCCATTGTGTTGGGAGTGAACTGAATAATAAGGAAGATAAGTTGAAGTAAAAAATTTTTTCCGTTTCAACTTTTTTAGTATGTAAAACGGTTTTATGCTGTATTTTTGTGTCCACCATGATTCTCTAAGCTCCTCTACATTCGCAATAGAGTACTAGATACTGTCTCAAATGCCTTCTGAAGTTTAATCCTAAGGTAGTTTGCATTTCTGGCATTGCATTTTAATGATCTGTAGACCATACATGCAGGAGAAGTATGGCTTTCTTAGCAACTGCTGAAGTTTGTGATACAAATACAGCCCTTTTGGGAAGTGGAGACTTGCGAGTTCTGCCCCCAATATTCCAGATGTACGGACAAAGTCGAGCATTCTCAGGCCCCATTACCACTATTAAGGTTTTTGAGGACAATGTGTTGGTTAGGGAGCTTCTTGAAACCAGAGGCGAGGGAAGAGTATTGGTCATTGATGGTGGAGGAAGCATGAGATGTGCTCTGGTTGGAGGGAATTTGGGACAGTTGGCTCAAAACATGGGATGGGCAGGTATTGTGGTAAATGGCTGCATTAGAGATGTAGATGAGATCAATGGATGTGATATCGGGGTTAGGGCTTTGGCATCTCATCCCATGAAGTCGAACAAAAGAGGCCATGGCGATAAGCATGTTCCGATCAACATTGCAGGAACCTTGATTCGCGAGGGGGAATGGTTGTATGCTGATAGTGATGGCATTCTTATCTCAACATCTGAATTGTCCATTTGAATCAGTTTTGAAGTTAACCTGTTAAACTCTTCTACCAATAAGGGGAATGAGTTTCGAAGACAATTGTACTGGAAGGCTGTAATTTTTCTAATTTTGTTAGCATATGATATTGCAGTATTACATTCCCTTGTGCTTTTGTTGTTGCTCCTTTTTTCTCATACCAAGTATACAATATCATAGAACTATTACTTGGAAGTTTGATAATGCCGATATCGGTAATGCATTACTGCAATTAAGGGGCCAATATTGGTCCAGAGTGTATCAGACCGATTCCATTTTCTCCTTCATCGAGTTGTACATCGATTCTAGACGTTTCCGACTTTCAGTGCAGCTTATGAAGAGGGAATATACATTACAGCATTACTGTAGAAATCAAACGCACGCCATGTAGATTATCACATGTGGTTTTTTAGTTCATTTTCTTTCATTTAATTGGCTGTGTTACTTTGTTGCTAGATGATTGATCACAATATGCAGATTGAAGTTCATAAGAAAAATACTTTAATTAAAGGAGCAGCTAATTAACCAACTTACTCTTTGTTCCTAATAAACTAGTTAATGTTTTAGGAGAATTGTGTTGTATATCATCAGAATAAGTAAGCTTCTATTTCTAGGAGATTACAGATAACTAGAATACAAAAACATCTCTTTGTTCTGTGGTACATACCACCACAATAGAACCATTTTGACTAAGTAAACATTGACTAAATAAACATCTACATATTTATAGGAACATAATTATCCTATAACACTCCTCCTTGTTCCGTACATAGTAGATGTTGTTTTTATGCTTCTGCAATGCCTCCTTAAAATCCTTGTCAAGCTAAAAAACCTTTGCAGGAGAAAAAAATGATCTCGAACAAGTAAAAAGAGCGGAAATCATCGTGGACGATAATATGACATTTATCTATGTTGCCTCATTAAAACCTTGCCAAATAATAAAAACTCTTTGGGATAAAAACAACCTTGGTCAAGGAAAAAGAGTACAACGTGTCCTCAACATCAGTGGCGGATCCAGGATTACGATCTTGGCTGGGCTTGAAATTTTTAACCAAAGAAAGAAAAAATGTGGAGAATCTCGACGCTGCGAGAGAAATTTATTGATTGAAAGAAAATGATACATCTAGTCAGAGGAGGAAATATATAATAAGCATTTTCCCTCCGATGCATATGCAAAATTATAACACAAACTGAACAATTAAACTAAATATGCAATGTGATACAATATGATAGCATAAACTAACAAAATTTAACTCTACGAGTCGATGAAGCTTCAAACTCTTCAATCACCTCCTCATTAGTAATAGATTCAGCATACTCTTTCTCAATATGAAGGACCATACAATCACCAAGAAACTCATCTCCCATTTTGCTTCTAAGTTTATTCTTAATGATGTTCATAGCTGAAAATACCCTTTCAGTGGTTGCTGTAGAAACTCGAATAGTCAAAACTAAACAAATCAATCTATGAAGCATAGGGAAAAATTCAGACTTCCTTGTTTGAACCAAGGTGCGACACAAGTCAGCAATGGACTCCAAATTTTGGAACTTAGGATCACTACACATATCTTTCTCATAAAATGCACACTCTACTTCAAGAGCATACATTTCACTATTATCGAAATCTTCAGGGTAAAACTGTTTTGCAAGATTGCAAACACCTTGACAGTTAAAATTCCTGAAGTTATCATGAGGATCCAAAGTTGAACTAAGTTTAAGGAGATCTGATGTTTCATTTGAGAATCTTCTATTCAACTCACTCAACTGAAAATCAATCACAAAATTGAATACTTCTATATGGTAATGATGCTTAAATGTAATGAAATTTAGTTATTGGCAATTATGACATGTACCATCCTTATAAGAAGCATCCATGTCGGGCATATCAAGATCATGCTTTTCATAAAAAGATTCCACATGGCTTTTGAATTATTGGACTAGTGTACTTGGCATTTCCAGGATCATTTCCCAACACAACTCTCTAACAAATTAGATACAATCATCAAGATTATAACTTCCAACCCTCTGACATCAAGATTAAACAAATAACAGTAATAATTAAACATTATATGCTGATAAACAGATGAAAAAACAAGGGGATTCAAAAAGTAACAGGCTTATTTTTCTGAAACACATACTGCAGGTCTGCTGTCTATAACTACACACGAGTCAGCTTTACTTGATGGAGAGAGAGCCATTGAGCTAGAGAGAAGCTTTGCAGATCGGATTTGTCTGAAGTCGTAACCGAAGAGTGTCAGAGAGACAGAGACTCAGACTGAAGTTGGTTGAGATTTGAGAAGTTTGAAGTCGTAATCGAAGTATCGAACTATCGAAGAGTGAACTCAGTGAAGAGTGAAGTTGGGGTTTCGAAATTCTGATAGAACAAAAAAAATATATTATATTTATACTTAATTTTTTTTAACCCAAAATTTTCGGGTGGGCTTGAGCCCCACCAAAACTACCCTGCATCCGCGCTTGCTCAACATTTAGAAACATTCATGTGTATGCCAATGTTTCTCAAGAATAGATTTATGACAAGAGTTAAACAAGTTTGTCATGTGTAATGATTAACCTTAACCAAACACATTTATGAACAACCTCATGTTGATCAATAGTCTCTGCATGAGACAAGCGGTGCATGCAATGTTGCCTCGTTAAAAACCTTGTGAAGCAAAACCTAGTAGGGAAAAAGGCTTAGACTAAGGAAAAAGAGAACAACATGGTTGAAATATTCAACCACACCTTTCACATTTGATGATGACATGTATATGCTAGATTTTTTTTCAAATCTGCATCTCCTCCTGATTTTAAAATGAATCATAGGGTGCTTTCAGATTCTTAATGACCACGAAGCTACTTTAACAATTTGGCATATGAATGCTCTTTTAACATGTCTCAAATGTGTCATTATCTTCAGTCTAGATCACTCACACATAAGTCATGGGAGAATGTTGCTTAGGGAGTCAAACCACAAGTTCATGCAGTGATTCAGATTCTCACACAACATGACCTTCGAGGACTAAATCAGCTCTAACTTTTTGTACATAACATATATGAGAAATCTGTAAATTGCTTTGGAAAGTAAACATTCATAGCTTTCCAATCATATGTCACATAGCTTCTGGTTTGGCCGGAGTTATCCAGAAAGCTCTATCGAAGTTAGTGACTATTTGACAAAATCAAATTCTGATTCCGCTTTTGATGCATCTTCATTCATGCATAGCCAGCGATGACATACATAGTTTATGTTTTCTCATGCTACTGTCAACATAGGGATTGAATATGCCAGATACACATTAGTATTCAAGTGATGTCCTTTGCCATTTCATTGGCATTGCGTGGCTACTTAGCTTTTTAATGAATGAGAGGTCAAGTCTTTCTTTATCATCTCTATCTAGAGGAAAACGGATCACTCTTTCTTGGAGTAAAGCTCTTGACTAATCATGGGAGTATATGAAGGCTTCACTCTTCTTTAGAGAGCCTAAGCCGATTGATGGAAATACATCATCAATACACAATCCATCGATTTCAATATGAGACTGCATGTTTTTCCCAAGATCTTTTTCATTCAAACATCGAACGTTCAACATATACTGTAATTATCCAGAATCAATACGCAATGACATTATTCATCATATCCCATCCAAAATCAAGGAGTCACATAGAGGCTCCACTTGATTTGGGCTAATGAAGTTTGTTCAAGACCTTCATGCATGTATATCTTGGATCTCATAGAGATGTTAATATGATCATATTCATAAGGCTGCATGTTCAGTTCTTAGGGAACTACCAAACTGACAAGGTAGTGGAGTGCAATGACATCCATTACGAGAGTATTTCTTATCGTAGTCGATCCTAGTGGGTGTTTGTGAGAAATCTTACGCCATAAGGGAGTCTAAACTCTTGTTCTCACTACGCTAACCAACAAAGATTAATTTGATAGGGTTTATACTTGCGGTGTCGGCGGCACCTGCCCAAAGACCTATCTCTTTGTCTAGGTCGCATATTCCCATAAGGCCAATCAACCTTGTCGATTTATCAACAAAGTGCGGTTCGATAAACTCATTATTCCACTAAGAGGACATGACTTGACCAAATAGAGATGGTCTTGACGTCATCACCTTGAGTGGTGATATGGTGACATCATAATGTGGCAACATGACGTCTCAGGCCTTGTGGCTCCCCAAAGATTAGGGGAGACCCTTAGGTTTGATACTTGCACTAGAGAGAAAGCGAGTTTGGCACTACTTGGTCCATTAATCAGAAATACTCAATTCGTCTCATGGAGTCTAAATTGTGATTATCGTTGATGAACGCTTCAACGTAACATCCAATCTATATAGAGATATCTCTAAAAGTACTACACTAGTGTACATGAGAACGTGGAATAATGAGTTTATCGAACCACACTTTGTTGATAAATCGACAAGGTTGATTGGCCTTATGGGAATATGCGACCTAGACAAAGAGATCTCAACCCTAAACCCTGACCTTAATTTAAAAATTTGAGTCGGGTAGGTTTTTTTCAAATTGGTATAGGACAAACTCTCATTTAAACCGGATCGAATCGATTTTTTAACTAATTTATTCAGATCGGTTAACCGATTTGGCTTTACAAACCGATTTTTGAGGTCGTTCGACTTTTTCGGATTTTGCCCCGCCCTAATTCTACCTGACTTCACCGTCTCTCTTTGGTACATAAACAAAACCAAGAGCCAAACCAGAACAGAGTGAAACAATGGAAAGGCAGAACAGGAAATGGTGAGCGGTCCGGAGCCCTTACCCACCTGCGTGTTGGTCACCGCTATTCTCCCCAAGCTGGAACTCGAATCTCTGTCCTCTCTTGCCTGCGTCAGCACAGCCATGAACTCCGCAGTCTCGGAGGCTCTTCCGTCACTCTCCTCCCTCAATCTCGCCGTAAAACTCCATCTTTTTCATCTCAGGCTTTTTTTGCTTTGGTGTTTGTTGTCATGATGTCATCTTTAATGTGCTGAAACTCTACAAGAACTGAACTTGCTATGCTGCTCCTTGATGTCGTATAATGTCCTTGTTTCAATTGGAGAAGCTTGCCCCAATCTCAGGTGCTTCCTCGTCTACCAATTCCAGCACAAGCACCCTGAAAAAAAAACCAAAACCCATTACACCAAAAACTCAAAGTATCAATCTTTAATCACAAAAACAAAACCCATTCCCCAAGCTGGATAAAATGCTTGATGGGTGTTTGAGCTTGGAGGTATTGTTATTAACTTATTTTGAGGTGATGTTATACTAATTCGATTGATGTCTGGACTTAGGTTAGACTCTGGTGTTGGTTAAGCTACATTTGACAAATGTTGATCTTGGTTGTCATTTTGTTCTTTTATGTTAACCTTTGTCTTGGAAAGTAGCATCTGTGGTGTAGGAATGAAAGCTTAAGCTTGTTTTGTCTGTGATCATGCAGTCTTTATGTATAAAGATTCGGTGGAGAGGTGTAGGTGCTAATCCATCTCAGCCGTTTCAATTGTTCCTGCCTAAAACTCTCAAAAGCATCAAGTTGCAGCCTGTGCTTGAGGAAGACGTAATCAGTTTCGCTAGTTTGAATGCTGCATTATTTAGGGAGTATTTCACTACCCCTGTTTCTAGATCCTCATTTGGATTCGCATTGCAAGTTTGCAACGCTTGTCTCTTGTCTTAGATGTCATATCAGATCAGCTAGTTGTTATCATTGGCATTTGTGACAATTTGGTGGAGCTAGATCTTGAAGATAGACAGACCGGTTCAGGAAGTGGATGATATGGGCATGCCTGTCCAAAACTGAAGAAATTTGAAGTGCATAATACCGTCCTTTTGACAGACTTGACTTTTGTCGACCTCACTCGGTTCGCATGTTCTCTTGTTGAGGTGAAATTGTTGTCATGTTGTCGTATAACTTGTGAAAATGTGAATCAGCTCACCAATTTTGGGGTGTTGGGGGTGCTTGACCTGTATGGCTGTAAGAGCATAGCAGACTTGCCTCGTCTCCATTGCATCACTTCATAGCTTAACCATGCAGAATCTTTCGGTTTATCTGTTCTTAGGAAAGGCACTCTACCCATCACACATTTGTGCTCAGCAACTACAAAGGTGTGACTAATGAGGAGTTTTACCACTGTTTCTTGGAGGAGGCACAATAGGCAGAACATTGTCATCCTTGGATCTAGGACACATACCAGGAATATCAGATAAAGCAGTTCAAACAATTGTTGTGGCCGGTGTTGAAGAGGAGAGATCTCACATCAGAAAAGTGACAAATAAAATATAACATATAAGTGGATAGATCATTCTTAATTGTACCGAGGTCTTTTGTAGTTAAGATCTAACATCTTAAAGATAGTTAAGTTGTGACAGTATCGATAAAAGATGCTCTACGAGCCACGTTTGTCACGTTCGACTTGATATCCGAGCGAGTCCCTCTCCAGCTGAGTCCCCATGAGCCCAGATGCGCTCTTTTAAGGGTCATGGCCCTGATTTGGTTCTTTAGAGTTTAGAGTTGGTTGATTTGGTTCTTTAGTTTTTGGTTGTTATGGGCCTATTTGGTTCTTTAGTGTTTGGTTGTTATGGGCCCATTTGGTTCTTTGGGGTTGAAGTTTGATGTTATTTCGGTTGTCTGAGGTTCGAGTTCAGGTTAATTAATTTCACGTGCAGACCTAAATGTTAGATTGAACGTGAGAGTGTTGGAGATAAAAGATTCCACATCAGAAAAGTGACAAATAAAAATATAACATTTAAGTGGATAGATCATTTCTAATTGTACTGGGGTCTTTTGTAGTTAAAACTCAACACTTTAATGGTGGTTAAGTTAAAAAAATATCAATAAAAGGATGATCTACGGGTCATGTATGTCGATGTTTGACTGCCGGTACGAAGGTTAAAGATTTGTGTCTTAGGTATTGCTCCTCTCACTGATTCAATTCATCCCTAGAAGCTTTGGCTACAAGGAAGCAGTGTCGAGATGATTGTAAACTACTTCGGAGGCTTCATCTTTTCAATTGGAAGGGTTTAAACTCATTAAGGTTTCTAAAAAGGCCTTTCTTCCCTGGACTGCACTGGCTTGGTGTCGGGAATACTCGTCTGAATAGTAAAGCATGTCCAGCTCTCGGTGAAATTGGTGGTGAAAAACCATGGCTGACAATATGTTTAGATGGTTTCGAAATGGGAGCATAACAGAGCTAATTCTTGTTGGGCATAACAGAGCTAATTCTTGTATTTTTCTGCATCCTCATTGTTCAGACTTTGAATTACGTTTTCAGCAAGACGCAACTTTTAATTGGGTTCATTATTGAGTGCTTAAGATTTGCAAAAAGAATCATATAGTGAATGATCCGAAATTGTGAACCAAGCAAATAGGACTTGGATTTTACTAAAACTGGGTAGGTAGGGGAGAGAAACAAAAGAGTGATAATAAACCTACACAATTTATATTTCTTTTGGAACTGTTTAGGTCTCAACAATACAGCTAGCTGTCCCCTCAAAATCTAAAACAGATTATAGCAACATCCAAAAAAGATTTCCGCAGATCCCAGACTGTCCCGATATGTCAGATATGGCAAGAGGATTTTAGAAGATAGTACGACCTCCTCCATCTCTTTGGCTATGCCTGTCATAAGCAGTGTTGAACTTGTCCACCAGCTCGTTCATTGTACTGGGAAAAAAATAATGAGTGGGTTATGAAATAGTACTAGATTTGAAATCATGCAATTACAATACAATGTCTATACCTTAAGAAGAAACACAAACTATACAAATACAAATACAAATCAAATTTAAGAGGAGCACAAGCTAGCTTAGACATCAGCTACAACTTTGTTAATGAATCAAACACTACCATGTCAACGCCCACTTTGCTTTTCGGTTGAATAAAACTTAATATAGGTGGAATAACAAAATTCGTTAAGACACCATGCAAGTCCAAATGAAGGCACTGTCTATGTATTTCGTTGCAGTAACTACTTTACAGGACTATATATGATGAACATAGAGAAGTTCGGAAGAATATACTTACCTTGAGCAGTTGGTAAGCACAGCTAGATATGTAATCAGCAATGTGTCATTGTATTCCTACAACAAAACAAAAAAACAAGAAAAGAGTGAGCAATAGAACCACTGATGAAATGATGATACCAGGTTAATCTGCAAGTATCTACAATGGTATACTTTGGTGTGAACCACCAACCACTTTAGTAGGAAAGATGTACAGATCCTTCAGGTGTGAGCCATTTTGTGACCATAAGCTTCTTTACTTGCCATAAAAATAGCTTTTCTTAAACAAAAAATGTGAAAATCTTTTCATGTTTTAAGGGTTGCATTTCAGGGGTCTTGGATGCAAACTACAGCATCTTAGCCTTCTCAATAACGTATGAGTTACTCAAATAGTGAGTTGTTCAATTGAGAGTTTGAGACACGCATCACTCACCATCAAAAAATCATCTTGAAATTTCCCAGATTCAACAGCAGGCAACCTTGTCAGAAGACTTGATACTTGTCTTAGCAGCGAATTTGCACAGGGTATGTCTCCTGCATGGAAAAGAGAAAATCAATAAACCAGACGTTTTAGTGTATGCATCCCAACAATGTCTTCTTTCATCGAACGTTTACACAAAAGCATAGAGTTGTATTTTCATAAAATGTATTGGGTGAATTGAGGAAGAGAATACATGTTATGATAGAAGCAGTTTTGGAAGTGGCTTTGATATCCATATTACCTCTTTCTTTTAAATGAAAAGTGGAAAATGTATCTAAAGAGGGAGTTTCGATAATGAAATTTGTTTAGGCATCTATCTTAAGGTTGAGGAAGTGTGGATAAAATCTAGTCATGTTTCTCATCTTCTACTTAAAGCATGTACATACCCTTCTGCATAGCTAGAAGATAATGATGAAGCACTCTAATTCTGCTATTCAGCATCTTGATGGCACTGTGGATTCCTGTAAGATGAGCAGCCACTGCAGACAACCAATAATTTATAAATTTGTCACGCTATAAGAAATCCGTACTCTGTGAAATCCAAAAATAAGGGGAAAGAAAAGGTATGAGAGGAAAACTCACATTGAGTTGCTGCTGAACCTCCATCAGATGGTTTAAGATGAGCAACATGATCAACTGAGATACGTTCAGCTTCTACCGTCTATGAGGCACACCCAAAATTTGGAGAAAATTGTTTCATTTAGCCTGATTAAAAATAGTAAGACAACTTTAAAGGTTGATAAGAATGAACATGTCCAACCTCAATTGTGTAGCTTGAACTGACAAAAATTAGCTGTGGAACCCCATCAATGACATGCAGCTCTTTATGTTGTAGTATTACCACCCACGAAAGACCAAAAATTGTTAGACGCCAAACAGAAATAAATAATTCTAACAGTAACCAAGGATTTGCCAAGCCATGTTCTCCCAATACAAGACTAGAATGTGAAAGGAATTTAGAAAATCAAAGACCCTTTATTGATGAGACATTCTAGTTCAACTGAACTACAACCAGATGGTGCAAACGTGTATATCAAGTATGGTAATGCACAGGCAAGGGAATCAAACACGTGCATAATCCTTCTATGGATGTGATATATTAAAGCTCATGTTCCACCTCAGGCATTAACAATGAACAAATAAATAGACTAGAACATTGCCCTACAATTAACCGGTCCACGTAAAGTTACATAATCAAGCAATTGCAAGTCACATACCACTTTCGTAAATAGCGATTGGGAGGTCCTTCTGAGCAGGATTGATCACAGGGTTGAGTAGCACATAAACAGGGCTCTCATTGATATCCATCAACTGTTGCGAAACAAGCACACACTCTTACTCATCAAAAAAATTATCATATTCCTAAAAACTGAATGCAAAACTGTGGCAATAGGCTTTCGAAATAGAGATGATATAAACCAAAAATTGAAGATGAGCATAAGCTTACAGCTTTGTGAACAGTCATATCAGATTCCTGAGCATCAGACCCGGTCGAGTACCATCCCAGAATATAAAAATTAGGGAAAACCTTCTTATCTGAACCCAAAAAAAAATCATCATCATAATTAGGTCAGCAATTCACCGAAACCCTAGAAATCGAAACGGTAACGTTTAACCTACAGAGCTCTTGCTTCTTCTCGAGGAAGCCACGCTCGAGCGAGTGAGTCTCGGGATCGTAGAGGAGCTCGAAGCTGTTGAAGATCTCGACAGTGCGGCCTCGCTGGACGCCGATGACGCAGCCGAAGACTCGCGGAGACGGTGCGGCGGCGGAGGAGGAAGACGATGCCGTTTCGACGGTGGTTTCGGAGCCGTTGGTGGTGGATGTTGCGGTGGAGCTGTGGGCGCAGATGGGAGGGTTCATCTGAGACTTGACACGGGAGTAGTGGTCAGAGATGTTGACCATAACAAGAGGGTGGAGCTTGAAGGTGAGACCGCTGCTTGACGACTCCGCCATTCTCCGATTTGGAGTTTCAGGCTTTCTCTGTTCTTTCTCTCGCTCTCGCTTTTCTCGCTTTTCTTCTGGCAATTTTTATGATTCTTTGTTTTATTTACCCGAGGAGGCCCACAATTAAATTATATTGTAAATTTGTACTGACCCAAAATGAAAAAGGCACAATACCTTGCATTTATATTCTGGGACAATTACACAGGAATTTTTTTTTGAGGCATTTGTTTTACGTAGGTCCATCTAAATATTTTTATTCACCTAAATTTATCTGAGCTTAAATAGATCTTTATGTTAGATATTGAAGTTAACAAAATTACAAATTGTCATCTAACTAAAAAAAATTAGATTTTTTCACTTTATATTTACAAAAAATATCATTCCTTCTATAAAAAGTCTCTGGCCGACCTCAGATGAATTTTTCGACTGATCTCCAATGAGGATTCAGGCGACAATAAAAAACTACTATCGTTAGCAACAAAAGCTATTACGGTTGGCAACAAAAGCTATTACCGCAGACAATAAAAGCTACTAGCTATGGAGTCAAAAGTTACTACCAATATAAACAAAAGATATTACTACCAACAATAAAAGCTACTACCGTCAGCAATAAAAACTACTAATACAAAGACCAAAAGCTACTACCAGTGACACTAAAAGGTGCTACATACTACTACAAGAATCAAAAGCTACTACTGCCGACACCAAAAGCTATTATTACCAGTAACAAAAGCTACTACTGCCAGCAAAAGAGCTACTATCGTCACCAACAAAAACTACCACAACCAGCACCAAAAGCCAATATAGCAAGAACTAAAGCTACTACGGCAGGCACCAAAAGCTACTACATCCGGCACCAAAAACTACTACCGTCGGTATCAAAAACTACTACCGCCGGCATCAAAAACTACTCACCAAATAATTCACCAAGTTTATAGATACATGAACAAATGAAACAAGAATAATATGTGTGACAAATTATACTATCGCAGTGTTGAGAATATACTATCATAGTGTAGAAAATATACTATTAAAGTGACGAATATATACTAAAACCAAGTTGAAGATATACTAACATAGAAATAAATAAATAAATAAATAAACTATTTTGTATACAAAATATACTGGCATAGAAAAATATGTCGAGGATCAAAATCCACTATCACCTTCACCCTTACCAAAAACTACGCTCACCTATACCAAGATTTACATCGATGAAGATCTACTAATTTGACCAATTACTTTGACCGATTTGACTTGTTGAAGCAAAATTAACACTGGAGAAGCAGATCGACGCCTGAGAGAGGATCATATATGTCACATATCCGGGTTGAACAAACCTGATCACTGAGGAGCCACCGCCAATGACGACGGAGGGGAGGGAGTCTCAGAAAGCTTCCTCTGGACCTTCAATCTATACTCTTTGACGTCGGCCATGGAGGGAAGGCCTAGAGAGCTCCACCATGACCTTCGATCTGAGGTTGTTATCGACAATGATGGTGTGGCTAGGGATAGAGGGAGACGATGAGAAGGTTGTGTGGAAGGTCCCAGAGGCCCCCAGGCTTAGGGTTCCAGTGAGGGCTCATCTTTGGGTCGGTTTTCTCACTTAGGACTTAGGATTCCAGTGAGATCTGGTTGGTCATGAAGAAGAGAGAGAGAGATGGAGAGAAAAAAAATTTCGTTCTTTGAAACGAAGAGAGAAACAAAATTGTAGGGAAACAAGGACAATTCAGGTACATAATAAAAATAGAAGTGATCTTACATGCACAAAAATGTTTGGATAGACTAATCATGGAGAAAATGTCTCATAGACACATACGAAATTTTCTATTACATTTTAGTTTTAAGGACCTATTTCAATTGACTAAAGCGACGGGGAGACGTGCGATTGAGAATGAGTATTTATTCTCTCTCGGACTCAACTGTACAGGGGCTCGAGAAGCTTTAAGGCTTCTAAATCCCTGATCTATGAATTAGTCAAGCTACGAGATGGACATGGATCTTCCGAGCCGATTCTGTGCTCACTAACCCAAAGCCAAAACTCAACCGAGGATTCAACATGTGTCTCAAGACACGATGTTTGCCTCTTCTGGTCGTCATTTGGAAGACCGTCAATCACGGAGCTAGAATCGAGCAAAAAGCTATGGGCTATGGCCGGTGTAGTTTCTAGCGAATTCAACAGTGTGAAGATTTACATGTAGTGAGTGACCTGATGGAAGCAAAACTAGAAACCACAAATAGGTGGGTATAAATTTCGTAAGTTCTAAACCTTGAATTAAAACTCTGGACTATTGAAATTGCTGAATTCTGGTATTAGTTTTCTGAATAAATCGGATCAGATCCTCAAGAGATTAACTGAGGTCGTAAAGTAATTGTCGGTCAATCTTTATTGTTGAGATATCTATCCTATATCAGGAATATGAGACTACTTTATCATGGTATCAGAGCGGGTTATCTACGTCTACGTGTGTTAGCGTAACTGACCACACACACTCCACGTTATCCCTAATGTTGTCCACATGTTAGGCTTGAAGATTCACCACAAGTACGGGAACGTGTTGAAATACTTATCTCACATCAGAAATATGAGACCTTGTTTATGAGTTTATAAGGGTTTGAGCTACTCTCTCTATTGATAATTGGTTTTGGAATTAAACCACATACTACTTTATCATCTATGACTCACAATTTAACCAAGGTGCTGCACGGGGGAGTCTGGTGTTTTGACAAGGCTCTGATGGCTTTGGAGCCCTATAATGGAATCCTACCTCTTATGAAGGTGCCGATCAAGCATGTTCTTCTGTAGGTTAGGGTTTCTAAGATCCCTCCCTGGTTTGAAGTTCCCAAGAACTTCAAACTGATCGGTAACTTGCTGGGGGTTACATTGAATATGATAAAACCAGTTACAACAAAGGCGTGGTCCAGATCTTATTCTCGCACGACATCTCGAGACCGGTTCAAATGGAGCGCAATGTTTTTCTTGAAGCAGGATTTGAGCCGGTGCTGCAATTCTCCTATGATCATCTGAAAGGGAGATGCACTATCTATGGGCTCATCACACATTCTGGAGTGAACTGTGAGGAACCGCCCTTGGATCATACCAGGAATACGGTTTTGGGGTTTGGAGGGCCATCAGTTTGAAACCCTAGAAGTGGATTCTCTTTTGCTGCTAGGTTGGTTTCTGTTACAAAACCGGTTGATCTGACAACCTCTATTGCATCACGGAGAAGAAGCCGACCATTCTCAAGAATAGGGTTGTGACGTCTACATCTCTAATTGCTCAGGTGGGTGATGATGCTCATGAGTCTTCATTGGACATGGAAGAGATTGTCTCGGTAGCTCCTACTTCACCTGGAGTTGTGGTGTTAGCTCTCGGTTTGGAGGAACCGGGTGTGTAGGATGTGGTATCATTACCACAAGGAGATGATGCCTCTTCCACTCTGATTATGAAGAGATGTAGGGAGGATGGTACTACAGCTTCACCTAAGAAGCTCAAGAATAGTCTGGGATGAAAGATCCTCACTTTCAGCTTGACTCTCTCGGTTTGGAGGTGGAGCAGCCGGTTACCTACAAGAGAAAGACAGGCCGTGCTTTGGGGAGCAAGAACAGGAACCCTAAGGCGGAAAAGAAAATGATAGAGGCTCAGGTTAGTATCCCTCTGGTGGTTACTGGTGGTGTTTTGCATCGCCCTTCAGACAAGGGCAAGGAGAAGATGTAAGCTCCCTGCCTCCTTGCCATCGACATAAGTTGGGTTCTAGGTTCTTAATGCTTTAGTAAATTTTGTTGTACACCAATTGCGGTCTTTAGGTGACTTGATTTTCTTTTAAAGAGTTTATGGAGTTAGTTCTTAGCTTCTGTTGTTAGGCTTCTACGCGCTAAGTTGCTAACAATGAGGGTAACCGTTAGTTAGTTGATAGCTTTAAATCTGGTTGGGGTTCGGCTTCTAGCCGCTTTCTAATGTAAGTGTGTTCTGGCTACAGATAAGTAAAAAAATTATCTATCTCAAAAAAAATCTATGACTCACAATTCTCACCAAGATTCGTAAATATTTTCTAAAACTTCACTTTAACTCGTCAAATCTTTATTTATTTAGTAACTTTTAAAATTACCCGATTATTACATAATGAGAAGATTCAGAAGAATCGTGGGTTTGGACTACATACTCTGCTTGTTAGGTTTGATTCTAGAAACTTTCGGATTGGAAGCGTTGCCTAACTGTTGCTTATATTGCTAATGAACTCATTTACTTTTAATTGTAGATATACGTGTGAAAGAACCCACCCTGGAATCCTTATGCAGGTATCTCTTCATGGTTGATCATCTTCTCTTTCGTTTCATCATCGAAGTTTCCTCTGGTGTTTTCTTTTACTAGTTTTTGTGTGCTTCAGATATTGCATAGACTAAATATTGCATCTCTGCCCCCCTTGAACCCTTGTTCTACGTGTATCAGACACTGACGAGGAGCTGGCATTGAAGGAAGTTCAGAGGACTTTGGATTTGTTTTTTTTCTTGGTAGTGCAATTGTAACTTGATTCTCAAGAAGGGGCATCAGCAACAATATCATACTCATCTCCACATTGAATGGGGATGAAAGCATGTTGTACTATGTTACATTTCGATTAAGATTTTTATGGGAAGTTTTTTTAGGTAAATGGAGTATTCACATAATCATTGATCATAAATGACCTTAACTGCAAAATACATGAGGATACAAATATCACTCAAGTTCAAGAGTTCGAAAATGAAATAAAACTAGAATGAAAAGACAAACCAAGAATTCTCAATCAGGTGTTGTGTTATTTTCTCAAGATCTTACTATGTGTCCAAAAAAATGGACCTAAACTAGAAAGCAATGAACCTGATGAACCAACTACCAGCTCTCCTATTCTGATTAGAGGTCTTAGACACCGTTTGGTATACCTTCCATCAATATGAGAACTTGAGCCAGCATTAGGAACAAACAGGGATCTTTCCTAGTTGAACTAGGAAATCTGCTGCTTTTAGGGGTCACTCCTCCTCAGCCTCAAATTCGAGGCATGTCTCGACGCATTTAGGTACTCTTGACTGGCATTGAAGGAAGTTCAGAGGACTTTGGATTTGTTTTTTTTTCTTGGCAGTGCAATTGTAACTTGATTCTCAAGAAGGGGGCAACGATATCATACTCATCTCCACATTTCATGTTCTCCTTTCAGTTGCAAACTGTGTAAAATCTCTTGACGTTTGCTATATAATTCATTTCAGGCTAAATAAGTGTGTTTTCAATGAAAATAATGGTTGAATTCAACTTCAAAAGACCAGTTGATATAGAAAGTTTGGAGATTTAAGGCACAAACGTGTTGAGTGTCATCTTCAAAGGCCACTACAGCTTACTGGTTCCAGCCTCTCAATTTCCACAGAAATTACTACCAACTAGTCCCTCACTAAATCCAGTCCCCTGGTCTTTCTGAGAAAACGAGACAGGCTTGCCTTGATAGTACATTTATTCTGGTGGTTTCAACTGGCAAATATAAACAAAAGCACGCCAGTGAAGAAAAGATATATGATCATAGTCTGACAATTTCTTCTGAATAAAGCCATTCTATGAACAAGTTAGTTGACTAGTACTCTAAAAAAACAGTTGCCACCAAGATCAGTTTTGTACTAATGGAAAAATTCTGAAAGTTCTAGACCAAACCTAACAATATGCAGTTTTACTGCACTTTCCTTGCAACCACGTCAACCGTATATGATCACCTTTTAGAGCGATGAACGTCTCCCTTAAATTAGGGTTATCAAACAGGTCAACTGCAGCAAAGTAAAGCTGTTCGTCAACGTCTTTTATCTGGTCCAATGCTCTTATACAATTACTTACACTAAACTTGTCGTCTCTAGGTACTGTTACAGCTGTCCTCAGCTTCGAGGCTGCAATCATATCTTGTAATGATTTTGCCATAGTATCACATGTTTCTTGATCTCTTCTGCTTTGACTCTCAGAAGCCTGTGCATCAGATGTATGTTTCCTTTTCCTCTCTACTAAAAGCTTGGTCACCTTTTCTGCTAATGACACATTTCCTTGCACAGGTCTTGAAGATGGTGGGTTTTCAGAGTGAGGGGCTTCACTGACAGGACAGGATCTCAAACGTACATTTTCTGTTCCTGCAGACTTGTCTAACACTTCATAATGACTAGATTGAGCATATATCCCATCAGCTGCAGAGTCTGTGAATATTGTGGACAACTGATCATATATGGGACAATCTTTTACTTTAGAAGTTTCAGCCCTCAGCTGCTGTGCCTGCAAGAAGAAATGAATCAAGAACTCAACATATAAATGCCACAAAATAGAAAAGTGGCCCCAACAAAAGATAACCACTACAAGGAATGAACTATACCCCTAGGTCAGCCCATAGATGATCAAACTCGATACAACACGGATCTTCCAAAGCATAGTCATTAGGTTGATCATAAGCTGACTTGAGACTGTAGAAGCGTGTTCTTAGAACATCCAGGTGCTTCCTCAACTGATTGTTGTTGAAGTTCAGATCCGTTAGCCGGTTAAACTCATCACGGATAATATTCCACGTTTTCTTATCAAACACATTGTTCGGCCTGTTCCCTAATTGAATCTGCTTTATCACCAACTCTGCAAATGTCTTGTCAAGGGCCGGTGTCCACCTCGTCCTCGAACGTTCCTGCTTAGGTTGAACACCACCTTCATTATCCATCTACAACCACCAATCTATCTGCAAACACAATTCAAACATTGCATTGAATCAACACTATTGCACATACTACGAATTCATTTGATAACTAAACAAGAACATAAATTCATCATTGTAACATAGAAATCTCACATTGAGCACCAAAATTAGTGAAATTTAATGCCTTTTCAGCTAAAGATTAAACGTTTGCTATATCTTCATTTGTGATTTGGTCTATCAAAAATGATTGCAATTTAAAACCCTAAAACAAAGATAAACAACCCCGCCAAAACAAAACAAAACCCAATTTTCTATAATCAATATAACCATAAAGCCAAGACATTCAGATCAATCAGATTACATATACAACACTATGAAATTGGAGAATTAATTCAGCGATAAAACCATTTGAACAAAGAAAAATAGAAAAACAAAATAAGGGTAAGACTGCAGATGAAGATTATAATAATGGGGAGGGACGCAAATAGTGAAAGAAGAGAGGTTCACCGAAGTCAATATAAAGCAGAGAGATAGAGGTCATGGTTTCGATTCATAGTTGTTTGTAATTTCGTCATGTAACAATTTTGGATATATGATATCATGTATGTTTGTCACACCCTGACCTTAGAGCATGACAATTGTGATGGATTAATTTTTTCTCTCTCTCTCTCTCTTTCTTCTAAAAACTTTGGTAAACAAAATCAGGCACAGAAACATTTACAGGGTTAAATTGAGGGAAGCAGGAATCATTCTGTTACAATCAAGGAGTTTAAATTAGAGAGCTAAGCTTCTCCAAGAAACACAGTTAGGTTACAGTTTCCAAAGGTTTATAAATCTGAATAGGAATAAAGGATAATAAAATTTAAAACAGAACTCAATTCCTTTGTTCAATTCAAAAGTACATAGGAAACAGTAAAACCTGTTACAGAATGCTAGACAAAAGTTAGCATTTTGTTCAATACAATACTTAAATTTGAAAACCATCCATCACATGGTATCAGAACCATACCAGGTTGTTACGTCATAGCCAGACAACTAACACAAATTTCAGAGCATAATAACAGCGAATACTAACGCCCTTAAGCTGATTATTGCAAGGCAATCCAGTAGTAGGAGCAAAAGTATTTGAACCACAAGCGAAGCACAAAGAGACTAGCAACAAAGACTAACAGCCACCAAAACTTCAGCTTAAGAATTCCAGAATATCAATATCATGTCCGCTTATGGACTACCCGGAAACAATAACAAGAAAAATAGGGAATGAGCTTCACAAGCTCAGTAGGTACGACAATATAATTGTTATAACTAAGATCCTAAACCAGCAATTACATCTGAAATGTGAAGAAAGGTACGATGCTTGAATGTACTATTGAAATCATAGATATGTCAGGAGTTAGAATAATCTTGAAGAGCTACTGCTGAACATTTGGAATGGGCTTTAACGACATGATATAGCATCGAATTACCAGATTGCCAATAATCAATCAAAACAGATCATATGAGGAGATCAACTGAACAAAAAGGAACTGAGGACAAGTTCTAACATAGAGCAACTTTACTGCAAATGGATCAATCAGCTCAGATCAAAACAGCAGATAGCTGAACAGGAAAAAGTTCAATGATAAATGGTGATACAAATCCAATAAACTCAGATCAGACGATTAACGAACAGGAAAGGAAGAAGAGTAAGCTGAAATATCAGCTCAGATCAAAACAGCAGATAGCTGAACAGGAAAAAGATCAATGATAAATGGTGATACAAATCCAATAAACTCAGATCAGACGATTAACGAACAGGAAAGGAAGAAGAGTAAGCTGAAATTTCCTAATCTGAAATTCCTTTCCTTTTCCAACATGACATCAGAACGTAAAACTCTTTCTCGATGATTCAAACTTTAGCGAAATCCTTGAAAACCGGTTAGAGCCCATTGCTCACACACCCATACAAGCGGAAGCCTGATCAGGTTTTGGGTCTATTCACCCTCGGGTGTCAAAATCCCAACTTAAACACTTCACCGGGCCTAAGCAAAAAAAAATTAAAACCAATACTGGTCTTTCCACGAAAGTGTGAAACACACTGCTTTTCGGCCTTTTCCAAACCATAAAAAATCATTCAAGGATTTCCAAAGGGACTGAAATGCCTTTCAAGGAGCAATGCATCAAATCAAATATTATGCTGAGGAAGCAGAGCTTGAACAACTCAGGAACTTTTGTAAAACATAACAGTAGGAAAACACGAGATTGAGATTTCAGGACAATACTTGCAAGCTTTGATATGAACATACTTTTTAAGAAGGAACATGGAAGCAGGAGACGACTAACAAGGAACATGGAAGCAGGAGAGGACAAGGAACATGGAAGCAGAAGTGGTTAAAAACCATCAAGGTGATAGTACAAATCATTTTTTGCATAGGAAACTTAACAAACAAGGATAAGTAGAGGTATATGTCAATAGACCCAAGGATAAGTAGAGGTATATGTCAATAGACCTGGTACATGAATACGATGGAGTTTACAGGAGAACCCTCAAAGGAAATCCAGAATCAAATTATGGAAGATATTTCATATCAAGACTAAAACCAAAACGATGTAGAATGATTTACAGCAGGAAATTTGGTAGGATGAGAAAAGATTTTAAACTTACTAACAAGTTCATGACTCAGAAGCTTGGTTTTCAATGTATAGAGAGCATAGTAAAATCCATAATTGGCTTATCATAGCACAGAGCATATTGTAGCGTATAATTCATTTAATGAATAAAGGAAATTGGATTGGGGAACTTCCAATGGCTGGACTGAGTAAACAAAGGGGGCAACTACATTCAGGGAATAAGAACTAGACCTTTGAAAACGTGAAATATTACTTCACAATGAAACAAATTGATTAGGGACTAGCAGATGATGGGTTATATTCCAAAATTTAAGATACTTGCTGGAGATAAATCTTGGTAAAGAGAAAACTGGAAGCGGGGATCAGCTGTTAATTTACCAGAATTGGAGATGATATTTGACAGAAATAAGGAACTTTTTTGCTGCAACTAAAATGCTTGCTACACTCAAACATAGATACCAGAATAGAATCAAAGCTATAAAGAAAACCATGTTTTCCCTACCTCAATTTGAAGTTATCAGCAGCCAAACAAAACAAGTCAAGCAAGTCTCAAAGGCAATCCGAGCTCAAACGCCAACACTCAATCTATCATTGCAATCCAACCCAGCCACCTAAAAAGGGGTTTTTAGATACGAATCAAACTCACATCCATAGGGAAGTAGTTGAAATAAAATGACAGTTTGAACGAGAATAAATTGTAACTTACAGAACCGGGCTTTGTCTAGCTGGAGATAGTCGATGAGTGTAGCCGCCTTTATGTAAGTGAAAGGCCAAATTGTCGGAAACAAGACACAATAGAAAGACAAGGAAGCAGAAGAACTGATGTATGAGACGAAACAGGATCGGGGAAAAGGAAGAAGGAGAAACGTGTATGGTTGAGAAGGAAAGAGTACAGGAGACAGACCGATCAACGGAAAAGACATAACCGATCAGATACTTTCCATAACAAACAATAAATTAAATAAACAGTAGATGATCTAAAAGAAAATTTGATCTTTTTTTTAAAAGAAAACGAAGAAAATTTGATCTGGATATAAGATTTATAGTCCAAAACAGAACAAAAACTAAAATCCTAATATGAGAAGAAAACATATAATCCAATTTGATAAATCAGCGTATTAAAATTAAGGTCATTCAGCGAACCAAATAACGTGAGTAATGTAAAAGGTTCATTTCGTATTGACGTTTTGGAGTCATTGCCTCTATAAGATGTTGAGTAGACACTACCAGGATCAGTACTTTGACCGACGAAAAATTTTTTCGGCTTGTTAACTTCATTCGTCGGCTAAGTTGTCGTCGGTAAAGACTCGTAGGCTATGACTTTAACAAACGAAATTAGAAGCAGTCGTCAGCCGGTGAATTTTTATATATTTTTCGTCGGCTAATGTTTAAGACTAAAGTCAACGAAACCATATTTCGTCTGCTAAAGTTCAAGACTAAAGCCGACGAAACCATATTTTTGTCACACATAGTCTAAAGCTTTGGCCGACGAAACTTTTAATATATTCGTCGGGTAAAGTATTTAATTAAAAAATTTTAAAATAAGTATAGCCGATGACTTATAGCAAATTTCGTCGGTTAAATACTACTATAGCCGACGAAATAGACCATATTTCGTCGGCTAAACTTTGAGAAAAAAAAAACTATAGCCGACGAATTATTACGAGGGTTGAAAAATGGTGGGGAACGGTCGTACTAAATACCAATTTAACTAATTAATTTTTTTAATTACGTGTTTATGAGGGTTGCTGAATTCTGATATCAGAAGCAAACGCCACTCGTACTCCCTGTATTGGAACTCAACATGGGTACCAGAACGTGTGTTCTCATGTGTAGTCCAGTGGGTCCGCAACTCGATCTTTTACTCCTTGTACCTACAGATACCACAAAAAATATTACAAATACTTGTCATGTCACATACAATCTTGTTTTTTCATTAACTTCCCAACGTACCTTCCGGCACAACGTCCGTCCAAGTGTTCATCAAGTGTTGGGAAACGTCAAACCACACATGCATTTACCCGTTTATTAGTTTAGTTTTTTCATAAATCAACAATAAAATACATAATATTAATGAGTCATTTTGTAAACTCACCAACATCGCGTTGTGGACCATCTCCTTAACCTCCTGCGGGACCTTGCCCTAGTCTGACCACAACATAGGGACTCTATTCCTCATGAGCGCTCCCACGCGGCCGGAGTACATCCTCGTCTATCCGCCCAATAGTACGTTTCCATCTCCGTCAGTATCGATGACGATCCTCCCTGAGGTACTCACGGTCTTTTCGAGAGCCTTCCTTGTGACGGACCTCTCTTCTTCCTTGTCGGCTTGGCTCCGATGGTGCATATCACAAATTGATTATTAAAATCAGATAACATTTATTATGACATTATAAGAAAAAAATTATTTATCTTTCATTATTTGAGGGCGTTGCAGTGGACGCGACGAATTTCGTCTCTGTTGCCTATAATAATACCCTCGCAGAAAATAAGATCCATACCAAAAGGCATGAACTGGTACGCCACTGATAGAGTCACTTGCGGGGGCGTAGATAAATCGGTGCCCCTGAGTCATCGACTTCAGGTATGGCCGGTATCAACCGCGGAAGGTAGAGAAGAGGTGGCGACATTTGTACCCCAGATGATCCACCCTCTAAAGCAGTAGGACCCGGAGTCGGCGCCCGGTGTATCTCAGGCATACGTGGTATAGACACCTCTGTCTGGGTTAGAGGCCACAGATGTCTCGAGGACTGAGGGGCACCCAACTGCCTCTAGGACTAAGGGGCGCCTAACTGCCTCGAGGAATGGGTGGCGTCCAGCAGCCTCTATACAGTCTCCAGAATGGTCGCACATCTGGATGTCATGGGGCGCCGAAACGACGTTTGGGGGTTGCTAGAAGTTCCATCAGACAATTCATACCTTTGGCCATTCGAACCCTTCGTCAATCTAAAAGGGTGGCTCATGCTGTTTAAAATATAAATTTGAATCAAATTCTTGAAAATGTCATTACTATTTTAATAAATTATTTGAACATGTAATTTTTAATTTTTTGTCAAAAATATAGTTCTTTTTATATTTTTTTAATTAATATATTTACCTATTATATGTTTAATGTTTTTATTTATAGCCGACGAATGTTCAATAAATTCGTCGGTTATAGTTCTTTTTATATTTATTTATTTATTTAATATATTTACCTATTATATGTTTAATATTTTTATTTAATTATAGCCGACGAATTTACAATAAATTCGTCGGCTAGAGTGCTTTCTATACTTATTTATTTAATATATTTAACTATTATATGTTTAAACAAAAATTCTACCGTCAGATATCATTATTATGTTGAAATATGTGTATGGGAAAAAATGCATCTAGATCCGACAAAGTTAAGTACTCGATCCGCACGGTCAATCCTTAAGTCAAACCTCTAAACGCACGGAAACAGTCATTTGGTCGTTTAAATTACGTATTTTTTCCGGAGCATCAACTGAAAATAGTTTCAAATCGATGAGACGCAACTATTGGTATAAAAATTTTATGAAAAATAACCACCGAAGATAGGGCTACCTCTAGGGAGAAATAATGAAAAATTGCATTGACCGCAACTATCGGCACCAAGAATTTACCTGAATTACGTGATTTTTCAATCGTAGACTTATTTCACCATTCCGGTCATATCTTATTTCACGACTTTTTTTCGTTTGAAACTTCTACGTATAGTTTGTTTTTGAAACGGAACATTTACTTAACACTTAAACAAGTTATACTTGTTTTTAGCCGATGAAATAAGCCATATTTCGTCAGCTTAGATAGTTGAGCCGATGAAATAAGACCTATTTCTTCAGCTAAAACTTAAAAACTACATAAAAAACTGGTTGTTTATTGTAAATCATACCAATTTTTTGTTCATATATAATCAAAATTCAACAAAAATATGAATTCCAAATATGTAAACTATAAATCACATCAATTTTGGTGTATTACAAATTCAAACTAAGGCTCATAATCGGAATCATCAGATGAGTCTTTTTCAGTGTCATAATTAATTTTTAGCAATCTATACATTCCCTTATCACCAGAGTTTTCGTCTGTTTCTTGATTTGGATCAACATCAATAAGCTTCATCACGAATTCAAACCGAACGACTTACTTTAAAATTATTAAAGTGAATTGTAGAGGAGTCAGGAATACCTATTGTGTGGGGCTCTTGATACGTAACATCTTCTTCCTCGTCTTTGGCCTTTCCAAGTGTAGCTGCCCGGTAAATGTTTCGAGGGTGCATAAGGTTGACTACTTTCCACGCGTCACCCTTAACAAGATCATCAAGATAAACACACTTGTTTTACCAATGTGACGAAAATGAACGGGTCATCTTCGTAACAGCTTGTAGTAGTGTTCACTGATAAAATCTCATACTGATCGATCTTCATGCTCTGCAGACTGCTAGTATCAAACTATCTACACTTGAAGAGTTGCATTGTCATGTCTTGCCCATAAACAAGTTCTACCACTGTATCGAGAACACCATAATAGTCAACTCCATTCCGCCTACCATGCTCCATAACCTCAGAATTTTGTGTTCTACGTCTGTTGTCTCTCTGTTCAAATATAAATTGCACGTCATTCACCTTGCACATCGGATAAACTCTTGACATTATAGGCTTCATCGCTAGAAATCTTAGTTCGTGTGACCAATATGGGTGACCATCGAATTAAATATGGTTCATCTGCAACCAAACATTCAATGTACCATAAATATGGATAATTATGTAACAAAAAGAGTCATGAACAGAAATAATGAATTACGTACCCAGCCGCCAAAATAGTTTGTGAACTCCTTGTAGTGGTAGTCGAGATCATCTTGAATGTCTAGACAGTATAAATGGAAGTCTTTCCAGTATTCAACTTCTGGACAGTTAATCAATACCCACCAGTAGGCTATGACTAGCTCATGTGGTTGCAACTTGTAGGAGTCTGTCAAACTTCCATAAACTTTGGCATCAATGTAGACTATGGAAAGATTGAACTTCAGTACATCTATTGGTATGGCTAGCGGAGTTTCCTTCAACGCTCCTAAATACAACATCATGTAGGTGACGCACTTGTGCGCAATATATGCTTCAGCTATACATCCTTCAAACGCGGATTTATTAGCCACATAAACTTCGTAGTCTCCAAGTTGCCTATAAATCAATTGTTGCA